>JAKCOX010000069.1:2792508-3529027 GCA_022605575.1 Laterallus jamaicensis coturniculus | reverse complement strand
TCCCTCCTTCCCTCCTTCCCTCCTTCCCTCCTTCCCTCCTTCCTTCCTTCCTTCCTTCCTTCCTTCCTTCCTTCCTTCCTTCCTTCCTTCCTTCCTTCCCTTCCTCCTTCCTTCCTTCCTTCCTTCCTTCCTTCCTTCCTTCCTTCCTTCCTTCCTTCCTTCCTTCCTTCCTTCCTTCCTTCCTTCCTTCCTTCCTTCCTTTCCTTCCTTCCTTCCTTCCTTCCTTCCTTCCTTCCTTCCTTCCTTCCTTCCTTCCTTCCTTCCTTCCTTCCTTCCTTCCTTCCTTCCTTCCTTCCTTCCTTCCTTCCTTCCTTCCTTCCTTCCTTCCTTCCTTCCTTCCTTCCTTCCCCCCCCCATTCCTTGCTGGGAGAAGGATGCAGGGTGTCTGAAAGCAGGGAGTGGCACCATCTCCTGAGGTGCCACAGTAGGAGGGCACAGCTTGTCTGGGTCAGATGAACTTTGAGTAGGACACAGGACATCACCTGCTTGCCATGGGTGGGTGTGCAGAGGAGGTTGTGTGGGAGAGGCCAGGACAAGTGGAGAGGGAGTGTTTCATGGTTTAGAGGACCAGAAAAGACAGGGAAATGTGGCGAGGGGGTGACCTTGAGGATGGAGGAGAGAGTTTGACCATGGTAGATATTTGGGTTTAGGGTCAGTTACTCTTCATGAAAACTGCAGCAAAAGCAACCATCAGTAGTTAGCAGAATATGTGTGGTGCTACCTGGGACCTGCACGTAGCTGTATGAGCCATGACTACACAATAAATACACCATTTTCGTTTTGGTTTTTACTTCATCTTCGAGTCACAAATCATGTGCTCAGGAGCAAGGGAAACTAAGCCCATGCTGTTACTGCCAAGACCCACCACAGGAGTGCAGGGCCAGGCAGCTCTGGTGGGAGTGGTGTGGCCTGGGGGACCTGCTGCTGGGCTGGCTGTGGGAGCCTGCCTGGATCCCCCAGGGCTGCTGGTGGGAAGCGACCCTGCCTTGTGCTGGGGCATGTGGAACTGTGTCCGGAGGAGGGGGTGTGTGTCAGGGAGTCATATCTGGGAGTCTGCTTGAGACAGAAAGACATGCTGGTGTATTTTGATGTGAGGTCTGTTTGCGTGTGTATGTGTGTGCATATATAGTTGGTCTTTTGCAGTGTGTATACCTGTGTGTGTTGGGAGGGGAGGGGAGCGAGGACTGTGCAAAATTGATAGAAAATCAATTCAGCTCTGATTTATTTTGAAATACACAGTTCTTGTAGGGAGGGAGGTGCAGGCTTTGTATTCCACACTAAACCAGTAATCATCATGTAGTTCATACAGTGTTAAACCATTTGTTTGAATCTCCAAAAGCCACTGAGGTGGACCCACAGATCACTCTGGTCTATGGCATGAAGGATGCCATGTCTTGTTCTCTGTTACGCATAGCCACAGCTTGGGTGAGGATTCCCCTGGATCCTTGGGCAGGCTCTCAACCCTGCTTCGGACTTTGGAGGTGGCAAGCAAAGATGCAAGTAGCTCCAGGGCCTTTCCAGAGATATTTCCAGGTCTATTCTTGGCGGCTTCCCTGGGCTTCAGCTCAGGAAAATGTGTGCTGTGGGATCAGCCCTTACGTGGGGCACTGTCAGGACATGGAGAACTCCAGTGCTTTGTCATCTGTGCAGTAAGGTAGAACACTGTGCAGTAATAATGTGTAACATCTGTGCACTAATATACAACACTGGTAAAATAACCACTTAGATTACAGGTGTGGGTGTGAACATGGAGCTAAATAAATGACAACCACCCAGGAAGAGGAAACGAGGAAAAAGCTTAGGTGAATGACTAAACAAGTTGGGCTGTGACAATCATCGTGGTCATGGAAACAGCTGGAAGGGATTCCCCCAACTGCATACTGGTTGTTGTGGAGGTCCCCATTAGGTGCTGAGACACTCTAAGGCTGGGACAAGTAGAGTCTGCCTTAGCTAGGCAGAAGCATCACGGCATTTGAGGGGAGTAGGCCAACAGTTTGATTCTTTATTTGCTTTTGATTTAAGAATGAACGAAAGGTCTAATTTGTCTGCCTGTTTATAAATCAGTGTAGAAGTTAAAAAATGAACGTGCACAAGATCTGGTGGTTACAGCTACGATGTTGCCCACCAGTGTGCTACGTGCACACATACAAATTACAACTGGGTTTCAGTAAGCTGCTCAGTATTCCTCACACGGCATGCATATACACACATTGTAATTTAGCTCTCAAAGGCTGTTCGCTGTGGTGGAATGCCAGACTCCCTCACTGGTGGGGATTTCTTGGGATATTCAGCAATGTAACTATTACATATGTGCACACTTACAGGCAGGCTGCCTGAGCATTTCCAGCATGGAAGCTTCAGAAGCTTGAACCTTCAAAACCGCTTTCAAAGAACACTGAAACCAGCTGAAGTTTCCCAACTAATTTACATGGCCAGGTTATTTAATTCTTACAGGGGCTATTTTAATCTTTACAGGTGTTAGGTGAAAGTCTGGTCGAGTCCCAATCCATTCAAAAAGGGACAAGAGAGCACCCACACTTTCCACTCTGACGTTTCTGCTGCAATTTCCTCCACGTTCCAAGCACGCCAAGAAACAAGCTGCGAACTCTCACCGTGCCCTGGTACAAACTTGTGCAGAGCAACAGTAAACCAGCAGCAAGAATGGAATACACCCAGGGGCTGCGAGGGGACCGGTTTTTTTTACTTCTTTCTCCGTTTTCTTGTTTCCTATTCACCGCGGCAGCTCATAGAACCAAGGAGAGTTGCCGGGCACCTGGGTTAACAAAGCCTCGCTAGGCGGGCCTGGCGGGGGGTGGGCGCGGTGCTGTTCGGCTCCCCCGGTGGGGCTCGGGCAGAGGGGGCCGCACAGCGGGGCCGCGCCACGGGGGAAGAGCAGCCGCCGGGGCTGTGCGGCAGGCGGCCACCGGAGGGCACGATTCCCCGCCGGTCCCCGCTCCGGTCGGCGGTGGCGGGCACGGCTCGCAGGTGACTCGGGCAGAGATAGGCGGGCATCCGCCGTGATCCTGCGAGAGACCAGGTGCCGTCAGGCTGCGTCACCCGCGTTTCACGGGGGCGAGGTGCTGCCCGCCCGCTCCCGGCTCTGTTTCCACACCAATCCTTCAAAGCTGCCGCGTTTCGGCGAGCCACGAGCGGGTTTCTACCTCGCTCAGGCGGACACAAGCGCGGCACGGCCGCCCTCCCGTCCCCCCCCGTCCCTGGGCAGCGGGGCCGGGCTGTGGGGCGCGGGCGGGCACACGGAGCCTCCTCGGACACTTCTCACTGGTGAGCTTCTAGCCCGCGGCGCTTTGCCACTCGCTTGGTCCGGAAGCCCTGGCAAACAGAAGGGTAACACCGAACCCTTCAAGGAACCGGTTCCATTGTCAAAATGACAATGGTCCTTACGCTCGTTCATCAGAAAGCCCCTTGCTGGCACAGGACGGATGGCACAGTGGCGGTTTTGGGTTGGTTTTTTTTTTTGGACTTCCCAGAACCGAAGCCGCGTTGCTCTCCAGCGCTCCCAGCCCCGCCGGTGTGCGGCCCGCCCGGCGGCCGAGCCCTCCCCGGGCCTTGCCCTGCCCGCCAGCCCGCGGGGCTGCGCCGGAGGCGGGGAGCGCTGCGCCGCCCTGCGCGCAGGGCTCTGGTTTGCTCCGCCGCGTCCCTGCGTCCCCCTCGGCGCCAGGACAAGCAATGCCTCCGTCCCGTTATCAAACTGGCCATCCCACACAGAGGACAGGTGCCCCAGTAACTTAAGGTCTGAAATTATTTGCAACACATGTTTTAATATAAAATCTTTAATTTATATATGTTTTGGTCAGGTTCAGAGATAATTTGTTCTAGCGGACAGGCCTTTCTAGGGCAGGGCATGAGTACCTTGGTGGAAGCCTAAGGGATATCCTCTTCTCCACCCCAGAGAAGACCAGTCCTTCTCATTGCAAGAAGATCAACGTGTCTAATGCTGTGGTGCAGCTCTGCCCCTAATTATGGCTCTGGGTCTTGTTTATGTGGTTTCATGTCTAAATCTGAAAAGACCGCTTAGTAAAACAAGCTTATCTACACTCCAGGGGATAATAGTTATTTATATTAATAATGGAGCTTATTTGTTATTTCAGCTCCTTTGATTTTTTTTTTTTTTTTCGTTTTGCTTTTCCATCTCTTCCATCTTTCCTGAACTATGTAAATACATCTTTTTTGTATTCTTCCTGCTCCCACACATTACTCAAATCTATACATTCAATCTTTCAGGACACTTGGCCCATGGAAATTCCATAAAACATCAGGCCTTTTTAGCCACAGACTTCTCGTTTTCTTCCAAGGTGGGGGAGAGCACACCTTGGCCACAGATGATGGATAAGGCATTCCACAGTGCCTTCTTCCTAAGGGTGTACCGAACAGCAGCTCAAGTCGAGCCAGAGTCTTAGAATCTGAATTACATTATGGGAATGGATTTTTTCCTCCACTATATATGTCTGTACCCTGGGGAAGAATCCCCCATGCTTCCTACTCAGTGTGAACTCCTGTAGATTCACAGCTGCTCTTGCGATCTTAGAGAAGATAAAAACAGGGTCATGTAAGAAGCGACTATGACTCAGAAGAGCCAAATAGGAGTTCATCAGGGTAATAGGCTCTCCTTTACCTCTGAGGCAGGCAGCAAAGCCTGGTGTGAAGGAAAGGGCCTGGAAGGTTGTCTTAACATAGACGTATGAACTCCTAGGCAAATGTTTTTTTGATCGGTAGCCCGATTGAATGCCAGGACTGCAAGTTGGAATCCATCCACCTACTCCTCCTCCTGCTCTGAGACCACACAGGGGCTGACTGTAGCCATGCAGAGGAGGAGAGCCTGGAGGGGGGAAGGTTCACAGAGGTGAACACTTACCTCATTCTTTGCACACGTGCCTCTAAAGACGCCTACCTAGAGATAGAAGACTTTTTGAAGGAGCAGGGGTTCATCTCCATCTCTGCCAGGTTGCATTTCCTTTCAGGAAAGGCAGTCAGGGTGGAATTTAAGTCTACATATTTCTTTCTAAGTGGGGAGTTTGTAATTATTTTGTACTATGGACTATCTGCTATGATGCTTAAAAATCTACTGTACACCAATAACCCCCATTTTACAGCCCCAAACTCATTAGCTCACCTCTAGAAAACAGGATGGTGATGAGTCAGGGCGCCTTGCTCACTACAGATTGATCTGTCTATGGGTCCAGACCCTAGTTTTAATTTCTGACCAGAGATTATATAAAGGTTATAATGAAGTTAATCTAGAGCACAAATCTTCATTACCAAACTCCTAGGGCAGTTTTCCAGAAGAGGCAGAAGTTTATAAATATGTTCAAGTAAATTAACACACAATCACTGTTCATGTATGTATGCAAGTATGTATGCACATTTTTGTCTATGTACTCTGACCTCTAGGCAAGTATCTGTATTTGTATCTATGCTGTATTATAAAATACCACACTGCTTCTGCTTCTGCCTTGAAAAGTATCTATCTCAAACATATTCTCATGCCAAAATCTACTATCTGACCTTGCAGCACTAAAAATAGCTTCATGTCAGAAGCAAAGAAATATTCGTTTCTCCTTTTAGAACATTTGTGCTTGCATTCATTAAGGACTTTGTCCAAAATCCTTTGATGCCAAGGGGAGTGCTTCAGTGGGCTTTGGATTGAGCTCCAAAGTGGGTCAATTAAACTTTAAATAAAATATAAATTAAAACAGGTCCACCCTGAGAGTATTGTTGAATAAAAAGAAATATTTTAAAGAGGCTGTATTTAGAGTAAAGGGTCAGTCATTGTTCTTTAATATTTAGCTGAATTTGTGGAATTTTCCATGATTAAAAAATAACCCTTTGCATCAAGGTTGCAATTTGTTTTCAGTCTTCAAAACATCCGTATTTTGCTTCGCAGTAGAAATGTTGTTGTTAAAGTATGTTGACTTAGTAAGTGCTAAGATGATCTGTGCTCAGTGGTACATCTATGGGTTGGACCCTAGGCACTAAGATATGGCCGAGATTTTCAAAGTCAGAGAGCACAGTCTTCATTCCAAAATACTCTTCTGACTACAGTATGCTCAGGTTTATGTCTCAATTAATATTCGATCAGTTTATTAAATGTTCTAATGTCTGACCTAATGTAATTCTTTGCTGTAACACACTTTGCAAATGGGCTGATGAAACTTTTGGTGACAGCAGATTTAATTCATTTAAAGGCAGAGGATGTGCAGTGGAATATAGCAAGGGCTTTATTACAAAACAGTGACATTTACACCTGCAGTGACTAATCATTTTTCTCCACAACCATATACAGTATTTAACAGTATACCTTTTAATGAAAAGCAGGCGATTCAAAAACCAACTACAACCTCAGTGTTTACTGCACTGCTTCCTTCTAGTCATTATATCAGAGGTTTGGGTAATTTGAACGATGTATGTCTGCAGGAATTTTTGCTGAGTGGGGATTATTTGACAGTAAAATAGTCATTGTTCCTTTCAAAGAGATAGAAGCTTGATCAATTATATTGCAGTGGCTTACAGCCATATGCTATCTACAGTGACATTTATGATCTATTTTGGTTATCCCCGAATGGCCTTCAACCTAGTCATTATCAGCCGACATGCTAAGTTTTTGGTCAGCGGACATCCTTTAGTATCTTGGAAAGCTCATGATGTTGTCTTCTGGCCAGATTCCATTATGGGTAACTATAGCTTTATCTATATTCAACGTACATTATTGAGTGGCTGTGGTATGGCACACGGTCATTTGGCTTCATTTCAATCAACTAAGATAATTTTCTGTATTTTCTTTCCTATAACACTGTGTCATGTTGCTGTACAAAGTGAAACAGCTGCCACATTCTTCTTCTGTGCATCCCAGAATGGGCCGTCTCTTACAAGATGACAATGTAGCTTCCAATTTGGCAGGTAAAATTTTGCAACACCAAATCCTTCCATCTGTGGTTTCATGTTGTCAGTTCATTGCAAGAACTAAGTTCATTGCAGGAACTAATAGTCTGGTCTGGTTGTCAAGCAATCTGATTTGTTAGTGTAACTAGTAGGTTAACTGTCTAAGTCTTACCATTTCTTCATGGAATTCACTGTGGATAGTAAACTTCATCCAAAAAAAAGAAAAATAACCATGCTTAAAGATTAGACACACTGTTGGGAAATATCTTAGTGCTAAATCAGATGCATAATAGGATCTGCTTCATACTTGCTCATATCAAGGGTAAGGGACCAACACGTAGGTGTATAAGGAAGAGGGAAAAGGTGATACAATCTCTCAGCTATCACTACAAGAAACAGTCATTCAAATTCTCACAGACCTGGTGTAGGTCAGAAGCAAGCTGTACTGCTATGAAGAGACACAAGTTGCTTTTTCATGTCTTATGGTTAAATATTCTACCAAATTTTTCACTGGGGCAAAAAATGATTTTCCACTGCAAAATATGGCATGACAAAAAGTTGCCATTAAACTTTGCTCAAGAGCATTTGAAAATGGTATCTGAAATCCACACTGGAAAAGATGCAACTTCAAGGGCACCAAAACTGAAGAGAATAGTTTAGCAGCTCTCCAGTAACAGCTATGGCACTGCAAATGGTGTGGATAGCATCGCCCCATTTGTAAGACAGAAGCAGGAGAGCAGCACCATGAAGGTAGTAGTAGCATTACGAGTATAGTGCAAAGAAACCACAGCAAAGGTAGCTCATGTTTTCCCTTGATTTTCACTGACTGGGAAACTTCAACAGTGCCACCAGCATTTCCACTAGGCAAACATTACCAATCTCCATGCAGACTTCCTGTCTTTTCAAAATGTGTCATTGGATGTTTACAGCAAAAGACTTCAGGCATAAAGCCTCCTTCTTTCATCTCTGAGGTCACACTACATCTTTGGGGTGATTTGGTGTATTTCTGTGGTATGGAAGGGATTCAGAAAGTCTCCCAATAAATAATGCTAATGACCCATAGCTTCACGAGAACTGTGTTTTAGGAGGGTAGGCAGAGTTGAAGGTGGTGTCGTTAGAACTTGTCACTTGCTATGCAGATCTCAGATATCTAGTATGCCTTTCCAGACTGGAGGCAAAACCCACTGACCTTATACTCCAAAATCCTCTCCAGTCAGACTTGGCTTATGAACTGGATTCATCAAAGGATTTGGCTAATGGGACACTGAAGATTCATTCTTCTACTGCTCTCAAAGAGAGTATGGGAAATGACTGTTTCTTTCAGGAAACATACTTGTATATTTTAAATATGACAAGTACCATGTGTTCTCAACATAGTTTTGGTAGAACTCATTTCTCTCCAAGGGCAAACCCCATGCTATTAACATCACAGAACTTCCTCATTAGGATGTGGTTTGGTCTATAGGTATGACAGTTGTGATCTGAGTGGAGGGGGTGGAGGGATACTGTAATCACTAAGTTCCTGGATGTGTGGAACAAATAGCTGTGAGAACTGACTTGTGCTGTCATGAACCTACGTATGGACATGTGCACATCTCCCAACTTTAATACTCTGGAGCTGGTAAAGGTGTTTTCAGCAGTAGGACTTGAACTCCATCTTACCAAGGCTTGGCTTAGTAGATCAAGAAGAATGATCAGTACTCCAGTGAAAGCTCCATTTGCTCATGATTAAAATTCAGGTTCTGTATATCAAGGAGGTGGCACCTGATGAAGGCCTAAACTATCAGTTTAATCATATTTGGCAACATGCAAAATATCTGGCTCAGATGTAGTATAAAATGAATTCCACGCGTCCTCAAGTAAGGCAAGGAAAGATCTAAGATGGCCCTTCATTTCACAGTCTCTCAATCATCTTTTTTTTCCTTTTATTTCTTCCATGACTATTATTCATCATCCTACAACTTCTCTTGCATCTGGTAGTTTGCAAAGTTATGAAGTTATGAGAGTTAAGGATGCTGCTGAGTTACTGCAATATTCTGGCATATCATTAAAATATTATTAAAATAGATTTAAACATTTTTCTGCATATTCACTGAATTCTCTCTAAGTTTTGTTCCCTGTTTGATAATATTAACGATAAAAATGTGAACTACTTAAAAGTGTAAGCACTCCCAAATGTCCCAGATTATATTGCTGAGTCTTAAATCTCTGATTCAGCTCAAAGTTATTTAAGAATAATTTTAAAATTATTCCTTTACTCTGAAATGTTCCTGCCAACTCAATGGCTTAGTTATGTACATTATTCTAAAAGCCTTCATAGGAGCTTAGATGGCCAAGAGCAGGTCCAAGAGCACCTTGAAACATCTGAAACACTTCAGCATTTGGATAATTACATACTTTTGGGGCCAACCCACATTTCTCTTTGGAAAAATGTTTCCCCTACATGGCTGCAGACAACAGATGGATCATATGATCTCTGCATTTGGAAAGATGGCATAATTTTGGCAGACTGTCAGTTAAGTGAAGGGGGCTGATTTCAGATCCTCATTAAGAAAATATACAACCACCCAGAGTGGACTGAATGGCAGAAAGTGATCACTGGCGCCAGCTTTAATAGAAAATATAGCACACTGTTGCAACATGAAATCTGATGTGCTGTGGCTGGATCTAGCTCTACTGGGTTTTGTGCTCATTTTTCAAAGAAATGTTTTTAAAGGAGACATTCTTTTTATTGCAAGAGCCCTCTGTTCACCAGGAGAGAGAGGAGTAGAGCAGTGTGGGGGAGAAAAGGCGAATTCAAAGGGTTACCAGCTCCAGGGTCAGAGTGGGGTGTCAGGGATTTTTTGGGTCTTCCCTTACACTTGAAAACATTTCTGTGTATTGAAACTTCTGCTTATATTTCTAATCTCACATTGTATTAGTGTGAGTACCTTTGCAACTAGCCTTTTACCCAGAAACACTCTGTGGCAGCAGCATGGCCCCTTCCTGCTACAGGCCTCTGGGGGCAAGGCCCAGTGCCTTCCCACTCTGCCCAGTGTCATCTTTGCACTTGGATTTCCATAGAGAAGCGGCCCTGCCAAGCACCTTGGAGCTTGAGTATGACTCTCAGGGCATTTTAAAATGGAGGGTGGTTTTTCAGCAATGAGCAGTAAGTGCACTGTAATCACTACTCACAGCTGAAGAGAAAAAGGACGGTGGAGCTGCACAACTTCATTTCACCATCAAAAACCATAATAATGGTTGTGTCTTCAGGCCACATTTTTTAACACACTTACTTTCAGCCCTGACCTCAGAAAAATCAGAGCCTTTATATGGCATCTCATCTTGGTCATACAAAAAGCAAAGGACATTGAATCACTGGCTGTTTTGAAAATCTTTGTTAAGTGACCTTTTTTCCAGGCCAGAGATATTATCCGTCCCACATGAATCTGAGGTGTTCAAGCAGGGATGGTATTAGGTGTGGTATATTTTTCCTATACCCTTTGTGCTATGGTCACCACTCTTTCCTCTGATAACAGTGTACACTTTGAAGGTCAGAACTCATTTACAAAGTTAAAGACTGTATAGTAAGTAATCTGCTAGGAAAGAAAAAAAAAAAAAGAAAGAAAATATGTGTTAGCGTCTGCATTAAATTCTCCTCTCAATTTATTTATGGTGAAGACCTTCCATGCACTGATTTCCTCTTTACTGTGTAGAAAATCATAAAATGTACTGCCTTCCCTTGAACCCTTGTAAGCCTTGGAGCAAGACCAGATGGAATTGGAAGTAATAAAGACAAATATTATCTTTCTTCTGTATTCTGAGCTAAATAGAGACAGTTAAACCAACAGCAGGCTCTTTATCTTGCTCTTTGAAATTATGGCAGAGGTAAGACAAAAGCATATAAGACAAAAGCATAAACAGGTCTAGCAGCTCAGGCTGCATGATTACTTTGGTTTGAAAAAAACCTCCATGTGACAATAGTGAAGCCTGAAGTTCTGCACTATGATAACTCTACAAAGGAGCAGTTCAAAATCCTTCAGTGACCAGGAGTCATGGTTATGACACTGAAGCCTTTGAGAGCAGTGTAAGCCATGCTACACAATAATCTGAATACAGTTCTTCCAAGTACATATTCATGTGAAAATTTACAATGCAAAAGTGAAGATTACAGGATTGCTCCCCTATTTTGACTTCTTTGAAGGAATAGGAATTTCAAGTGTGGAAGGACCACTGAACTGGACCATGGCTGTTGATCAGTAAAGTGGTGGCTGTGAAAAATTTTGGGGGCATAAAATTTAGTTAGACCAAAGGTTACTGCTGAAACTATGATAGAGAAGGGGAAAAAGCCAAATTTGGATGAAAAGCAGGCAAATTTTTTCAGCAATATCGGATCTGTGATTCTTAGCAGCTACATTTTAAGGCAATTGCAGTTGAAGAATTTGAACTGATTATATTTAGCAACTTTTTTTTTTTAAGGAAAAAACAAATTTTACTATCTTACAAAAATATTATAACCAGCATTCCTACCCATCCTTGTAACTGTTCTAGCGTATATGTAATAGGAAAAGCTTGGTTGTCATTTTTGCAGATTGGTAGTATTGAAACCTAGTAAAACCAACAAATTCTCATGAAAACGGGAACTCAGCATGCACAGCAGTCACATTTAAAGCCTTGGTATTTTGGCTATTTTTAATTTAAAAAATCCCAAAAGGTTCAAGTTCATTGAAAGGACCAAAGGGCTACATAGAAAATCTCTTTGAGAAGCACCAATGATCTGAAAGAGAACAAAAATAAATGAAAACCTCTTTTCCATCACTTTTGCTTAGTACCCCCATGACTTCAAAAACTAATTTATTTTAAAGTTTGTAAAAAAAAAAAAGAAAAAAAGAAAAAAAAAAGTGTTGTGGACTAAGACTTCACTTATCAAGTTTCATCCTGGAGGGAATTTTATAGCTGAGTTATAAACCCTCCATACTAGAGTGTTTATAATGGAAACACTGACAAATGCGATAATAAACACCAATCCCGAGGCCATAGTAGCTTGTGAATGTGGATGGAGGAGTTTGCAGTGCTATCATAATATTTTGTTCTGTTTCCAGGACTAATTTGCTTAAACCTGCTTTCAGGTTGAGAAAAAGTAGAACAAGAACGGTCTGACTACAGTTTGCAAATCATTTGATTATTTATACTTCTCTTAGAAAGCTTGAAAATGTCTCTCAAATATGATTTCATTTAGACTTATTTTTTTGGTTTACATGTCTGAATACTAATTGTAACGTGATAGCTTCAAGGGAACTCAACTTTCTACCAAAAGGAAGCCTACAGTGGGCAAAGAGAATATAAACAAACCCGCCTCAAACCAGGATCTAAAAATGGGCTATGATCAATCAGCTCTAAGACTTTAAAAACCCCATTATTATCTTTTCCCTGAAGTAATTGACACTGTCAGTTTTTGTTCTTAATGCGGTGATAATGGCATGGTGCTTTGGGGAGACCAAGGACCGGCTGGCCTCAGCCTTGGTGGCAGAAGGGTTTCTGAGCAATACTGGCTTCCCAAGCCAAGCCTGATCTGCCGTATCTGCCGTTGTCAGTGATACCACAGACCAGGACGCAGCTTGCTTGGATTGAGATGAGGGTGAGGACAGGAGGCCCCCCCCTCCCAACCCTTCTTATTTCAGGAAAATGGGATCACACTTCAGCGAGAAGCCTGTCTGCATCATTTCCATAATTTATTTATATTCTTAGCAGGCTGAAACTTCCACAATTTCAACCCGTGCACATGCACCAAGTGATGGGTCGGTATGGTATGCTTTAGCTTTAACACAGGTGTCTAAAAAAGTGCAGCTAGACTACCTTTCCAGTAAATCCTTCCCAGTTTTGGAAAAGTATGAAACGAAAAAAAAGAAATTGAAGCCCAGTTCACTGAGTTCTCAGCTCCTATAAATCAGTGTGCAGCAAGAGGCTCCTCCAAAGTCTTTGACGCAACATGAAATGCATCTTGATACTTTATCTGTGTTGTTTGCATATTGTCTTCACCACAACCACATTTTGAAGTTCCTAATGTTATTCTTAGAATCAGTGGCTCATAGAAGAATGTTACTACTGTTCTGTTTTGCTGCTGCAAAATTTCCAGTGATCCACGGAAATCAGGACTCATAACGCAGGATCCAGGTTTTGATTTGTATTTAAAAATAAAATTCAACATTTTCTTTCTGCTTTTCTCTAGTCTTTAACACCAGTTTGGATAAAATCTTGGATCCTGAACAGATTCCATTGTTTTGTTATTGAAGCAAGAAGAGAAAACCAATAATTTTCGAATTATCTGTTACAGACATGTTTACATTATGATTCTCTTAACTTAAGAATCTGTATGCTATAGAGTTCTAATTTTATCCAGTGACATGAGCAAGAAAAAAAGATTAAAAGATACGTAATCATGCTGTGGGAAGCACAATTATATAGACAACAGAGAAATAGTCCAAGAAGTGAATATTGAATTGCACATTTCATTATCCTAAAAGAATTTGTCTTAATCATTTTTCTTGAGACAGGGGTAGCAGTAAAATGCATCTGGGTCATGTGAACAGTTGTTGTTTCTGGAACATTGTTCATTCTTAGTTACTTTTCTAATTACATTTTTAGAAAAAAGAACCCAACAAAACCCAACCCACAAACCAAAACAAACCCCCCAACAACCAAACCAAACTATCCAAAGAGAAACCCCAGTTTCTAGAGAAGATCCAGCTGCCTCTTGGAAAAAAAACATTCTGACAACTGGAGAGCAGATGCAATGTGTGGAGTCATGGAGGTCAACAAAAACAAGTGGAAAAAGAAACCAAGGAAACAAGTGAAAAGAGAAAGAACATTTGAGTATTAATGCAGGATATTAGATCACTCATGGTAATATTACAGTGAATGGAATGAGAAAAAGAAGAGTCACCACAGGAGCTGACAAAAAAGCGTGAGAGACAAAATCAGAGAGATATTAGAGTGGGATTTAAACCTTAGCCATGCTAGCCTGAATCCAGGGTGAATGTTGATTTCACTAATATCACGACAGTTTTATATGGTGAAGATAAAAAGCTGTCCTGCTAAGTCAAGCAGAACCACTGGCCTGGATGGGACATTTGGGGGCTGGCCTGAGCCTGACCGGGCTTCTAGCTGCCTGCCCTCTACACACGCAGCGGAGAAACCCAGGTCTTCCCTGGCAGCGGCGAGGAAAGGTGCCGGCGGCAGGGAGTGGGAGGGCAGAGCCATCAGGAAGGGACGGAGTGCCTTATAAAGGAGCCTTTGCCCGCTCCCAGCCCGGCTACAGCCACCCCCTCCTCTGCGCTTCTACCTGGCCCCTGCTAACAAGCGGCTGCGAGGCATTAATAGATAACGCTTAAAAAAACCCCCCAAATCCCCGCGATGGACCCTGTCCCCATCCCCGGGGTACGGTCGTCCCCAATCTCTCCCTTCCCCCCGTCCCGGCTTTCCACAAATTATTTATTTATTTTCTCTCCTTGCAGGAGTGAAACACTGGGGGTGGGGTGGGTGTGTGTCCAACGAGAGAGACAAGGTGTCTTCTTGATCTCCCCAAAATCAAAGCCCACAGGAGTTTTCCCTCAGACCGGCCCCGCCGGTGCCGGGGAGACCTCGCCTCGCCCTCTCCCCCGCCGCCCCGCCCCGGCCGGGCAGCGCCGGGCCCTCCTCCGCCAGCTCCTGCTCGGTGCTAGAGACGGCGCTGGCCGCCCACAAGCAAGGGTACAACTGGTCACTGGAAGAAAATCGCGAACAACAAACGGTTGTGTCCAGATGTTCGGCTTTACTGGCCCTGTGACACACGGCATGGACTTGGCAGGCTGGATTTCAAAGAAAAGGCAGTTTATTTAAAAAAGCAAAAACAAAACAAAAAAAACCCCAACAAGGCGGAAAGCGGTAGGTTAAAATGCACACGCCGAGATTTTCCCAGTCGCTGGGCAGGCAACTGAATCCGCTGGAAACCCACTCCGCAAACTGGACCGGCTCCGCTGCCCCGGCCGAGCCTTTACTGCAAAAGGTTAACGCACGTAGGCGACGCAACAAGAACGAAAAGGCCTCAGAGCTCTCCCCCCTCTCCCCTCCCGCCTTCCCTTTACAACAGTTATATATATATTTATATATTAGTACATCTACACACACCGAACATCTCCATCCTTCCTCTGCCCTCCCCGCCGTTCCCCCGCCCCCAGCGCACGCTTCCCCAAACACTCCTCGTTTTGCATCCTACACCTACGTGGTCCTGGCTGCGGTGTGAGAAGCCAAGGCAGAAACCACGGCTCTGCCTCCAGAGGAGGAAGGTGCCCGTGGCCACCTGCTCGGTGCCGTGGGTGGTACGCGGTACCCGGCCCCGGCCCGCCGGGTCCCGGCGCTCCCTAGCTCGCCTCCTGCCTGCTGAAGCCATCCAGGAGCTCAGTCATAAAGGAGATGTACACTATGGCCAGGCGCAATGTCTCTATCCGGGAAAGTCTCTTCTCGTAGGCGAAGGTGGGCACCTTCTTCCTCAGCTGATCAAATGCCTCGTTGAGGTTGAACATTCTCTTCCTCTCCCGTATGTTGGCAGCCTGGCGCTGAGCGTAGGTGATAACCCTCTTTCTCCTGGGTCTGTCCAGGAGGGAAGAGCTGCGCATCCTCTCGTCTTCCTCCTCCTCTTCCTCGTCTTCGGCATCTCCATCTCTGAAGGCAGCCAGGGGCAGCCCCCGGGCCATCCCCTCCCGGAGCGACAGGGCTCTGTCTCCGAATAGAGGCCCGGAGGTGATTTCGCAGAGCCCCAGGCTCGGCCCTGCCCGGGGGGGAGCTTGGGGGGCGCCCAGGGAGAGGTCGGCCACGAAATCCAGCACCGAGGCGCCCAACAATCCCTCTGGGCACGGCACTTGCGGGGCTCTGCCGTGCCGCTCATCCAGCAGCCCCGGGCGCTGGTGGGCTGGGAAGAGGCTGGCTGACATCTTACTTCAGAAAGAGCTTAATCTGGTCCCCCATCCCCAGCCCCAGCGGCGTTAATATTTATAACCCCCCGGATAACAGGATTAGCAGGACTAAAAAGAGCGGCTGTAAAATTTCTCGCCGTGATGCTGATGAGAGGAGACAGGCAGCCCCCTCGGGGACGCGTGGATGCTCCCGAGAGAGGAGTCCCCAGCGAGTCAATCCTGTCACAGCGATCAAGGACAGTTCCTTCTTGGCAAAACCCTCCGCTCTTACCTGCTGAGCACTTTTGTCTCTTCTTACACACCCGAAACCAAACGATTTTCAGCCTCTTTAAAGCCCGCAGCCGCAGAGCCGGGTCTCCACTAGGCTTGTTTCCCTGCTTTCTGTCGGGATCTCTGAACCCTGAGAGCCAGCCTGACAATTGATGTCAGGCAAGTGCATGTATGCTTTTAATGATGTCCTGAAGAGGGGACCTGCACGCAGAGGGTCACCGGGGAATGTTTACCCTGTATCCCAGCGCAATGGGAGCTGAATGACAGGACCTCCATTAGCCTAAGTAAGCATTGTAGGGGACCCGATATTGCATTCCCAGTAGTAACTGTTGGAATCGTCTCTCCATTCCCTCTAAATCCCCTTCAACTCGAGTTCAAACATCGTTCCAGTAAAAGGCTGCTTCGTAAAGCTCATTTCGGTTCAGACAATCTCAGAAGCACTTGCTTTGAAACTCCTTCCTCCTGCCCATGAGACGAGGATAAGCTGGTCCCATTCAGGGCAGTGGTTGCTCTTAACACTTTTGGTAGAGCCGTCCCGGTCATCATCAGTGCACAGAGGAATAACCCTGACTGTAAGCACGGATAGCGCTGGGTACGTAGGCGCAAAATACCGTGAAATGCATATAAACACACCCGTACACCCGACACCGCTGAATACCTTTCTTTGATCAAGGTTTCCTTGGGGACTGACGCTGGGGATTGTTTTGCTTTTGTGTTGGGAAGCTGGAAGAGGTTAGGGGTTGCGTCTTCACCCTCGCACACCATGGACTGTCTCTAAATAAACAACCTGGTCCTGGCAACCCTTGGCAGCGTTAGACACACACAGGTTGAATCGGATCGATTTTCTTTGGCACATGATTTGTGCAAAGCTCGTTTAGGAGTGGCTGGCCATTACTCCTCCATCGCCTCCTTAAGCCCTAATCGTAGCCTTTGTCATGCATTGTTGCCACTCTCGCTTTGGGGCTAATTAGTCTCTAATTTCTAAAGGGATTTCAAAGCCCATTAGATCAAAGGAAGCTGGGGGTGGAGGGACTTGGGGGCGGGGTGGGGGGGATGGTGGTGGTGGCCGAAGGATCCCGCTCGGCGAAAATCCTTCCTGTTTGCTTACAGAACCTCAAACATTTCCGACCGCAGACCGGGATCTGCCGTCATTTACAACACAGCGAGCGAACCACGCAACCCCTTTCCCGGGGAAGATACCGCGGGAGAAACACTTCCCGTCTAACACCTCCCCCCTATTCCCCCCTCCCGCCCCTTTCCCCCGGCTCCGCGGGCTGTCAGAGGCGCGGGGTGGGCAGGGTGCTGGCGGCGCGGAGGATTGCGGAAGGTAAGCGGCAGCGGAGCTACATTGGACAGCTCCGGAGCGGCGGCGGCACGGCAGGTACCCGGCGGCCCTGCAAACTTTCCCTCCCCGCCCTTCCTCCGGGCCGACGACCAACCTCTCTCCCCATCCTGTCGCACCGCCACCGTCGCCAGTGCCGCGGAGGTTACCGGCGGCGTTCTGCCTGCTCTAATGTTTTAATGGCATGCTTAAGGCTAAATAAAGAGCGAATAGCGGGGAGGCGGCTTTTATTCTCACTAGCGCTTAGCGAACAGGGAGACATGATTGTTTAGGGCGAGTATCGTTCGTTAAAACACCGGGTGAACAAACTAATAAGGAAAAGAGGAGCTGTAAAACATCCGTTCAGAGAAGTGCTGACTAGAGAGCATCTAAAAGTAAGTTGAAGAGCTTTAAATGTTAAGTGCTACATAAAAACGCTCGGTGGACGAAAGATCAGGTAAGTATTTAGGATCGATTTGCAAAGGAATGGAACTTATTTGAGCTCCTTTAAGGTGAGGTGGGCAAGTATTTCGTTTAAAGATATGGAGGTATAAATTGCGGACAAATGTCAGCAAAGATGTGTCACCACAGGGTGCAAAATTATCGGGGAAGTGCAAATACCTCAGATAATGAAACGAATGAATGGAGAAACGTGAAATCGTCAGCTCCGTGTCAAGCGCTGTACGGATTTCCACTCGTGAGGGAAACGGGCAGTTAGAAGAGGATGGAGCAGCCCTTCATCACGGTCTCTTTAGAAAAAACCTCTTGTTCACATCTCTAGTCTCAGATTTTTGCAGGACACAATCAAAGACAACTGGAACAAGAAACGTTTTATATTGCAAGGAGGTAAAGGGAGAAGGTTGCTGAGTCAGTACCACACCACAAAATGATATAACATAAAACATTAAAGATTAATTCAGGGTGTGTCTGTCACTGAAGCCCTAAAGCCAGGACTAAGCCAGGATTGGGAGGTTTTAGCCGAAAATGAAGACTTGTAGCCAAGGTGAATCCTTCTGTCAAATGGATTCATTTATTTATTTATTTTTATTGTTGCCTTTCCCTCCTGCCTTTTTTCCTGTTTTTGTTTTTCTTTCCTAAATAGTACTTTTTTCTTACATTAACTCTATTAAAATTTGTATAACGAGCTCAATGTGATTTGAGGTGTGTTTTTGAACCTTTGTTCATATTTGGCGATTTTTTATCACATTGGGGAACGCATGGAGCTGAGGAAACGTGTAATGAAGATCCACACTGCAGGGGACAGGTTTTCAGTGCATTGACGATTCAATAATGTAGGGGACACAAGAGGAACTCTCATGCTTTATACTCTGAAATCTTCTCAGACAGGATTAGGTGCTCAAACGGGTGTTCTAGATTTGTTTTAACTAAGAATGCAGCTTGCTTTATGATTGTTTAACTTCCTTCACCCACCTCTTATCTTACCTTTTCATTTCACTTGTTTATCACAAAAAATTTTGCTCACAAGATACTTACAGATGCTGAGCACTGATGGCTACATCTTCAAGCTGCTCTGCAACTATTGTCATAATTATGTTTCTTCAGATATATATACTATATGACGCTTGATAACTTGGAAAATCAGTGTCTCTTAACAAGTCTCCTTATGTAACAAATCAAATATCCTTTATAATAGCAGTTATAAGGAGAACATGCATTTTACTTCACTGTACTTCTATGGAAATAGATTTACTTCCTTTATAATCCTGCGTGCTGAGACCCTGTGCAGGTAATTTTCCACATCATCACACAGAAAAAGTCAGTCACTGATGACTTCTGATTACTGATTGAGATGCTATAGATTTTAACAGTGAGTTGTATTTTACTGGAAAATTGATTTTTTTGGATGTTGAAATAAAGGGGCACCATCCATCAGACATGGCTCATCATGCATCAGACATGGCTCAGTAAGCAAGTGGCTGAAAGTTGCTGACTACTTTAGAAACCACAGAAGGTTAGATTTGCAACTGGATAAAAGAAGTCTATACACTTTGCTTGTAAAATGGGAAAACATTTCTCTCCCTTAATCGGTGTATTGACAGCAGAGAGTTGCTACCATTCTCAAACCCTGACATGAATCATAGAAACAGATGTACTGTGTAGCATGCTGATGCTCTCTCTCTTAGCTTACTGGCATTGCAACTGTCTGATCTTATTGTTAAACCTTAAAATTACAGCAATGTCTATGGATAAGGATATAATTACTTCAAAACATAGAACAGTTTCTGTCCTGTTGAGTTCACAGTTTACATCTCTGACAGATCAGACCAGATCAGTGCAGTGTATATGTGTGAAGACAGGGATAACTTGCAAGGACAGAGTTTGGAAAATACCTTAGCTTGACATTTGCTCAGTCAGTGGTGGAGAGGAAGGGACTATGGGCACCACTGGTGAACTAATACAAAAATGAAGGTTTTAAGTAAAGCTAGATGAAGACTGATTATTTCAATACTAGAAGTATGTAGTAGTATTCACATAAAAGAAAATGTGATTGAGTGTGGTATCACTGAAAGGGTAAAGGAGCCCTCTGATGTCTCAATGCATTATGAGATTATAGGCAGGGAACACTGGGCTGTGATAGAGTTTATGTTCAAAGAGTTTATGTCTGAGTCATTTGTGAAGCTGAAGGAGGCCAAATGAAAAGTATTAGTTGAATTGGTCGGTACTGTTTCAAGTGGCTTCCGACAAAACAAGAAAGGAAGACACTGAGAAAGTCAAAGTCAGAGCTAATGTAGACCAGAGGAAGCAGAGGCTTGGTAGTTCTAACAGCTGGGGAAGTCTTTGATACATTGGAGATAGATGGAAATGAGAACAGTTAGCTCGCTTAGACTTCTGCAGGTCTCCCATGCTGAAAGAATTGATTGACTCTTATCAGTTAAGAAAAATAAGATGGATACTAAAAATAGGCTCATATTATCTAATTGCTGGCTTTATCTGAATACGAAGTTTTCGTGGAGACACTCTGAGTCCTGCAGAGATGTGAGCCCCAGCAGCAGACACTGCAGACCACTTGAAGTCTGTGTGTCCTGACAGACTCTCTATGGAATTTATGGATACTGGCTCCTAACTCAGCTAACTTCAGTCCTGTGGGATGAACCTTGGCCCTAGAATTAGCAGTTTGTGAATTAGCACTAGAAAAAAATCCAGTAATATATATATGTATCCAGAGTATGTTGTCAAGGACAACTGGACATATTTGGGTGTAGTGACGAGAACCTGAGTCTAGTCTGTAATTCTCTGCAGCATTTTTTCCCCCAAATACCTTACCTGTGCAGGCAGTATAAGAATTAACTTTATTGCTTATATTGATGACATATGTGTGTATCCTCTGCTCACAAAGCAGGTGAATTATTACCAGTCCAGTGTCTTGTTTCTGTTCTTAAAATCAGAATATACCCAGTGAAGTCAGAGGATCAAAGTTTGGTCCCAGCAGAAATTTTAGGTACTGGTCCTACATGCACCCAACTGTGAATGCATCTCTGTGTCACAGCCTGTCTTTAATAGGACTCCAATTTGGATACAGACATCTACTTACGAAAGTCAGATTTCACAACTTTGCTCTCCCTGAAAAAAAGGTGACATTCAGTAACATCATTGTTCCCTGACACAGGAAATCATTAGCAAAACTTGATATTTTGGGCAAAACCTAATAAAGTTGCCAGTAAATTGCAATTCATTTCTATTTACAGTTGTTTTACACACAGCTTGAAGAGTTTAAAAAAGTAGCTGTTGATATTTCCCCATAAGGGACCAGATGACGAAGAAAAAGTTTCAAAGTGCAATTCTGGGTAAATCATAGACAAATGAAAAGAATAGCTGTGGTTAGGGTGTGATGTGATTCATCATGCCTGCAAAGTTTTACGAATGATACTTTTTTCCTTAATCATAACCTTAGAGATTGAGAACAGGACATGTATTAAAGTTGGAATGTCAACTTAACTTTGAATTTCCTGGATTTTTATCAGTGTGCATGAAAAAATGTAATGTTATTTAAACATAGCTTCTTTCATCTTGATTTTGCTGTATAAATACTGTTTGTTGTAAAGATGTATATTGTTCACTTAGGGCTCTATTTTTTCCTAAATCTTTATTACAATTTTTTAATTTTATTAGTTTGCAATGACATACTAGAGACATTAATTAATATTTTTTTCTTTTCTGCTTCTCACAATTTGTAAAATTCAGGGTAATGTCAGGCTGAAATCTATAGTTACTTAAAGATTTTGCTTATATTTCATCAGACTAAGAGTATATATGACAGTGAGCCAGGATTCATTACCAGAATCCCATATATTGGCTCCATTATTATTTGATGGGATCACCTTGGGTCAAATGAGCCTTTTTGTATTTTAACTAAGTTTTAGATCTTCTGATACAGACAATACACATGCTGGGTAGGATCTTTTGCTTTTTGTTTTGTTTTCATTTTTTAGAATCTGGACATTACCTGTTTCATTTTATGGAATATGGAATTGCAAGCTGGTTTTTTGTAGTTCACAAATACATCCCCTGCTACTAGTAAGGAACCTTACACTGAAACTCATCTCTAATGAAATGGTCCCCTTTGACAAGCTTCTCAAACATCCACTGCCTTCCTAGACTCTGGCTTTGTTATTGTCTCCAGCTACAGTATCACATAGTATCATTCCCATTCTATTTCCATTTCATATTCATTCAGTGCATAGGAAGCTACTCATATGATGAGTAGTGTTTTCTTTCCTTCCTGTTGCTTAATGTTTCACCTTATTTTTTTTCTTCCTGTGCTATATTAGTAATGGTTTAAAGATAGGACTAATAGCATTTCCCATACTGTATCAGCTGCTGTATCAATGTGCTTGATAGATATGGACTGAGTAAGTATTTTTTGTGTTTCCAAATGGGAGCAGCAATAGAACTATATGGCAAATAGAAACAAAACAATCATGACAGATATGGCAACTTGGAATTCAGAGATCCTATATGAGTTATCTGTAATTAAATTTTAGGGAGAATTTGTGTTATACAGCCTTTTTACCTTAAGAAGATCCTATTAAACTACTCAGCTGTGACAATTAGTCCCTTCCATAGGCACTATACAATTTTGATATGAATTATATTCAATACGCATTAACCAAGTGACTTCTTAAACATGTATCTGAAATGTCTTTTTATTAACAACACAGAGACAACTTTGCTTACTAACTTAAAGGCTTTTGTCTCCCTGGGCTTCAGTATGCTCACCTCCTTAGGTTCAGCTGTGTTTTTCCCAAATTCCTACTTCTCACCATTTGTTTACTTTTTGTCTTTCTTTAACTGTATAGCCCATTTTTGTTTGCAGTTCATGCTATTATCTATCCCCAGGCCTTGCCCTGGCACAACAGCTCAGAGCTACAGTAACTTTACCTGCCAGTGAGCTCAAGCATGGGTAGAATCCTGAAAGGAATTCTAATCCAGATGTATAAACAATCTAGAATATTTAGAAGTTTATAATTTATAGTCTGGTCTAGCATGGCATGTGTTCAATGAGATATATAAAAGTGCATTCCTCTCAAGACCATATGATTTTTCAGAATTTTGGAGGATGAGGAAAACAATGCATTCCCCAGTATCTTTGTTCTACATGCAAATTTGACTAGATCACAGAATAAAAAGATATCATTAATGTCAGTGTAACAGATTTTAACAATTGATGACATTATCAGTAATATATTAACATCACTGTTAAATTTACTTAAAGTGGTGTTAGTTGAACAGATCCTTTTTATAGGCTCAACAGCTAGAAGGCAAAGAAACCCCAAAACAACTTCTTAAATCACATGGGTTTAATCCCATTTATTTGATTAATATGTGGATTAATCAGGGAAGGATCAGGCAAAGATATCCTTCAGGGAAGGAGATGGATCTGAGAGATTTTTTAATACCTTTCATGCTAAATTCCCAGTAGAAATATCGCCAGTCTAGTATGTCTCTAATAATCTGTGTTATACAAAATAATAATCTGTCTTTTTTGCATTTTTAGTAAGGATAAGACTGAATGTTTTGAATGCTCTGAATCTGAATTTTCTTCAGAAATTGTTTCAAAGGTGGTGGAAGATGCTGTTTACTGTCAAGTTACATAACAAAATTTATCTTTTTAATAGAAAAAACTTGGGAAAGGTAAGCATTTGGCTATTTAAAAATCTTGTGTAAGCTTGTATTTTCCAATTATATGATTAACTACATACTGGAAAATTTACATATAGGCTTCTACCTATTATTTGAGCTCTCTTTGTTGCTTTCCATCACATAGTAAATTAGAAGAGAAAGATGCCCCTGCAGCCTGTGGACAAGACTATGTTGGACTGGGTGTCTCACTGCAGCCCATGGAAGAGGATAGGAAGCACAGACCCCACCTGTAGCCCGTGGAGAGGCCCCATGCTGGAGCAGGTGGAGACATACAGAAGATGCTATGACCCATGTTGAAACAAGTCCCTGCCAGCACTTGCAGCCCATGGAGAAATACAGAGACACAGAGATGAGAGAGAGACCCACAGTGGAGCAGTTTTGCTGGGGGGCATCTGGTTTATGACTCTGTGGAGTAAAAGGCTGGAGCAGTCTGAGATTGAGACATGATATGATTCTGTGACTGTACCCCATAGCAGTGACCCACGCTGGGACAGTTGATGAAGAGCTGAAGCCCTGTGGGGAAGGAGTCATGTTGGAGAATTTTGTGGAGGACTGTCTCCTATGGGTGGGACCCCATGCCGGAGCAGGGGAAGAGTGTGTGGAATGCCCCCCCACCTTTGCTAAGAAGAAAAACAACTCATGAGGAGCTGACTGAAACCCCCATTCCCCCATTTCCTGCCCTTGCCCATGTCACAATGGGGGGGGGAAGAAGGGAGCAAAATCATGACTAAAAGTCATGACTAAAAATCATGACAAAGCCTGTTAAGAACAGAGGAGTGAGGGGAAGGTGTTTTAAGATCTGGTGGCTCTTCTCATTACTGGACTCTGGTTTCACTGGGTGTGGGGTGTAGTGTAGTAAATTTGAGTTTTCCTTCCTTTATTCTGTGTTCAGTCTGTTTTGCCCATGATGCTAATTGGAGAATGATCTCTCCCTGTCCTCATCTCAACTCCTGAGCCTCTCAATGTATATTTTTTCCCTTGTCCAGCTGAAAAAGGGAGTGATAGGCCGACTTTGGAGGGTATCTGGCCTCCAGCCAGGGTCAAACCACCACAAAAGGAAACCACAACATAGGTAGCTGAACGTAACAGTTGTAGCAACTATTGTAGTGTTACTTATAGGCATGGGGGTTTGAATCCACAACAGTAAATAAACCCATGCATAAGTAGTAGATTTTAAAAATAAATAGTGAATAAAAAATGTCCCCATGTGAATGTTCAAGGCTATAGAGTGAGGAATGAGGACTCATACTCGATATATTCTGTAAACTCACTGATCTCAATGCAGTTTCTTCATGACCTCTTCTCTCTTCCAGGTAATTTTTCCTCCAGATTTGCCCAACTTCAGAGAATTCCTGAATAACACAGACTCATCCTCCTTTAGGGATTTTCCCCAGGCTAGTGATGAGGAACAACAGTGTCAATTTGTTTGCACAGAGGACATGGTGAATCACAGAGAATTTCATCCATGCATTTAAAATAGCCCCAGAACACAAGTGTAGTTATGTAAGCACCTGAAAAAGGACCTGCAATTATTTACTGATACCCATATAGATAGAGCATCCTGTCTAGAGCGTGTTGTAGAGTGTAACATGAGTAGAAAAGTGAGTTGTGGGGATTAATATTATTCTGTTACTCAATCTTTTCATATTGGCTTCCATTCCAATATTGTGTTTTGTAGTCATTGCAGCCTAAACTGCAAGTACAGGCAAATACACAATACACCTGCAAAACATGCAACTGTATCGTTTTATGAAGGAGCAAACTGAAGAGAAGTAGGTTCAATGATTTGCATCACATTACCAAAATACATTATTTGCAAAGATAAGAATAAAACCGTTACCTCTGGTCAACTAGCTTAGTTTTTTAGCTGCTTGGTAGTCCTGGCTCACAGACTCAAGGAAAGTCAAATCACTCACTCTTTCTTTCAAAGCTAAACCTCTCTGGGATTATCTCATTTGTGAGACTAGATCCAGAGAAAATAAGTTAGGAATGGAACAATCCCTTTTAACTTCAGCTTCAGAAAGGAAGATTGAATAATTGGGATAGTCTGTTTTCTACTTTTCAGAAACATATAAATCTCATTTTACTTAGCTCAGGTAGAAAATCAGCATTGTGAATTAAAATTTTGATGTACAGTAGTACACAGTATTCATTTAGAAGGAGTGTCCTAGGATGTGAAAGATTAGCTATGGTGGTTTTTGGTTTAGTCTTTATTGCTATGAGAGATTTTTTCCAGGATTTCTTGACTCATTCCTCTAAGCTTGTGTTGAAAGGGAGTTTCTTAATGCATTCTGAAGCAATCACATCATTTGTATTTTTTTTCAGTAACTGTTTAGTAATAGAGTCAGTTTCTTCAGAGTATTTTAAACCACATCTGTTTTAATTGCATTGTGTATATCTGAAAGTATTAACATTATTTGATTTATTTTTCAAAGACAAACATAGCAAGGATGTTTTAAAGAAGCTGGGAGAACTGAAAGTTCTAGTTAATGGCCTTTTAAGAGTTAAGCTCATTGTCTTATCAATAATTATAGTAAAATTAATCATTGGATAAAACTATTTGTAGATCTTGTTAGTGGCATAAAGTTCCTAAAAGACATATTTATCTCAGTCAATGGATTCAGGAAAATTTCCCACTGGCTATACATGATGCATATTAAACCTTTTATAAAATAGTTCTTTTCAGAGGGATGAAAAAGAAGAAAAAACTTGCAATACCATTCTTCAGTTAAGAACACAGGTGCTATGTTTTCAGTCAATAAAAATGCTTATTTCTGTATGGCAGTCTTAAGCTTGACAGAAAAATCTAGGAAAAATAAAGGAACTTAAGAGGGCAAGAAGTCAAAGGTTTAAAAATAAACATTCTCTCTTTCCCCACCCCCCCAGCTGAAAGAGGTTGTCTAACACTGACTCAGAAAATAATAGAAAAAGATTCAGTGTGTCCAGTTCCAGAACTTGAGACTTTTCAGATTTTATGTGCCACTGTTTTTCATTCTATTTTTCAAGTTTCCAAAGCAGAGAGCTTACAGAAAATCACAATGAAGCTACAGGAATCCTTTATGTCCATCAGCCTGTGGAAATCCTTCCTCATTTCCACTTCACAGTTCATAAAGTGATGATTGGATCACAAGAGACCACTGCAGCTTTATGCATTTACTTGTCCAGTCTAAGACCTCTCACTACTTCTCCTCTTGGCTAAACAGGAACCTTCCTGATGAATTAAAATGCAAAGGGACCATGTAGGAAGTGGAAAGAAAACAGCTGAGAAAGCACATTTATAGCACTTTGGCATTTAGGGGCAGGAATGTGAAGAGCAATATCTAGTCAGAGCTAAAAGTAGTCAGGGATATAAAGAGTGGAGAAAGAAGACTCTGTGGATACCTTAGTTACAAAATAAGGAAAAATGTGAATTTGATGTCATAGCCAAACTAGTGAGAGATGATACAGAAAAGGTTGAAGTAGACTTAATCTTTTTTTGCCTCAGTTTTCACAGACAAAGCCTGACCTCATACTTCTGTGTGAACCAATGCAGTTTGGTAAAGAGATGGAATCCCAATAATGTAGTAGAAACAGGGTAAGTATTACTGAGAGAAGTTTAAAAATAATGTATTGGTTTCATCCAAGGCCACTGAAAGAGCTGGTTGCAGTGACTGCAAGGCTGCTATCTCTGGAAAAAAACCCTTGTGGTTCTTGGGGAAGATCCCTTGTGACAAAAAAATAGCTATCTCTGTGCCCATTTTTAGGAAAAGTGCTAGGGAGACTTAGTGAATTATAGGCTGTATTAATCCCTATAAAAATTGTAAAGCATGTTCCCTTGGAATCTATCTTCAAACACATGAAAGTTATCAGGATTAACTAGCTCAGACTTTTCAATGAGAAATGATGCTTGATCAGCTTGATTGACTGCTATTGTCATACGACATGTTGAGTGGGTAGGAGGAAAGCAAAAGATACCTGGTCTTCAGGACTGCTTTTGGCTCTGTACCCTGAAAGGATTCCTTGTGGAAGCTAGGAAGTATGGACTGCAAGATGAAGTTTTTTCAGATGCACTGAAAATTTGCTTTACCATAACAGTAGAAGGGCAGTAAAACCAATGGTTTGTGTTCCAGTTGGTAATGAGCAAAACACCCTATATTTTAGTATGGGGATTCATATCATTCAATATTTCCATCAAAAATGTAGATGGTCACACAGAATATGTCTTCAGATAAATCTGTGGATTGTACTATTTAGGAGGAATGATTGACATGAAGAAAAGGAAAACTTTAATTCACAGGGTTCTTGAGAACTGGACCAACATAAACATAAAGAAAATCCTGAGCTTGGGGCAGAAGGACCTCATGTACATGTTGAGAAGTAAGTAAAATCCCCTGAAGAGAGCAGCTTTTTGATGGGCTACGGGTGCAAATAAGGTAAACCATTGACTAGACTATGGTAGGGGTACAATGGGAACAGACTGACAAAGCTGTATAATGAAAGCAAAGCCTAGTTTGGAGCCCTCTAGTACCTGAAGGATGCTGAGAAACTAGAGGTTGCAGTGATGCATTTTGAAGATGATCATGAAGAGATACTAAAGACGCTGGACTTGTCCAGTCTGTGAAAAAGGAGGCTAAGGAATGATCAACTAGCACCCTCCAACTGTTGGAAAAGGACATGCAAAGATGACAAAAGCATCTTAATTTTGGCAGACAGGTCAATACAGCACTGGAACAGGCTGCCCAGAGAGGATGGAGAATTTTCATCCTTGGAAGTTTTCTAGATAGGACAGCAGTAATGTATGTCTGATCTGATCCAGTACTAGCAAGAGTAAACTTTGTGTGGAAGACATCTATAAATGCCCCCTACAAACAACATTTCTATGATTCTGCAGTTCTCAGAATCCAGATCTCTTAACTCGGATGCCTTTTGCCTTTGAAAGAACATCCTTCCTCCCAACAGGAGGAGATAGCATGTTGCCTTGTACTCAGGTTCTGAAAAAGTTTCCCCAGAGAGTTTATTTAGGATAGATGGCCAATAAAAGCTCTTCATTGTATTTGTGGTCATGGAATTTCAGAAAATATACATGAAATACCACAGAATATTTTGATACAATAGCTCTGAGTCAATGATTAGGTCCCAAAAAGGCAAAACACTTATTTGTGTTCATAGATATGCATACAGAAGTAGTGCCATTCACTTAAGTGAGATGAGAAAAGTGCCTAAGTGATTGCTGTCTTGTGGCTTTGGTTCTTTTTTAAAATGAAGTAATGAAGTAATGAATGTAAAAGGCAGGGGCTGTGTAGAATTATCACTAGTCTCTAGCAAGTGACCAAAAAAAGTAATCAACCAGGCAAACTGTTAACTATCTAAAAAACTAACCTGACAGATAGTACCTCTTTTAATGGCTTATTTACAGAACTATTTATCCAACCAGAACATAATTTCAGTGCTTGGATTCTCACCTTGGAATTTGTTCCTATTCCGTCACTTGTAGAGAACAGACAACAAACATCTGGAGTGCTACATTAACAGAAAACATCAGCAAAGAATTTTCTTAATGATTAGATGTTATGCTACCTAAACACAGAGCGGAAACTAGTTTGTACTGTACAGGTGAAGATACTGTATGTCATACATTTTCCTTTCTGCTTCTATTGTACAGAATTCCAGACTGAACTGCAGTTTTTACAACATAAAGAGTATTCCACATGCATGCAGTTTGGATTTCACAGGACTGTAAATAATTTTTAGTGTTTGCATTGTTTGTTGGTTTTAATCTTTTAGATGAATCAACACTTGAATTTTTACTAGGTTTTCACAAAACTTTGAGTCAGGATTATGCATATTAAAAACTGTATGTCTTTACTGAAAGCCTGAGAAGAATTTTTATCCCTAAGGCTTTCCTCTAGGATATCTTTTGACATCAAAAAGGTAAAATTATAAATAGATTCTATTTCTTTCAGATGTCTACTTTTTTTTCCTTCCAAACACTGTAATTTAATTTTAAAGTTCACTTTGAAAATAAACAATAAATGAATGTGCTTTCAGAGATAATACTTTCTCTTTGCTCAAAATAAAACCAGACATCTGGTTTCTAAACTGTTATCTCTTAATTGTCTACCTAATCACTAGTTTTGTGGAATTTCAAAATGGCATTTATTTACCCGTCAGAAAAAACATGTTGCTGACAGAAATCTCTCTTTTTACACATGCATATGCATACAACTTGTTCTCTTTTATCCGTTCAATGCATCATTTGCATCCACTTATAAACAATGCTATACACTCAAGTGTTGTGAATACAACAAGTGTTCCTATTGTATAGTGCTTTCTATTTTATTTAATAGTAAAACCAGTTTATTCCATCAATGGACCTATGTTCAAGTGAATACTACCGGTATTGTGTTCCTAGATGTGAATATATAAAAAAAAATATTCGTTTTAACTCCACTGTTTCTGATCCTTGCTATCATTCACAGTCTATTGATATAAAACAAGTTCTATCTATCCTTTCGCCCAGATGGTTGACGTTACATGTGATTGCATGAAAGCTCTGATATGAAATGCCTATGGCTTACTGGATTACCCTCTCCCCACATGTTTCAAATTAATAATAAAAAAGAAAGAAAAAAAGAACCAGTGCAATCTTGCTACAAAAGAACAAGAGTTTATTGTATAACAGGATTGCAGATGTGGAAAGGTGCTCATAATAAGGCTACGCTATTTTTGTTTCATTGTGCATCTGGAATGCCAAAGGATCTTTAAGGCACTAGGAGCTCATACTAGACAGTCTCAGCTTTTTGATTAACTTAATATTTGGAGAAATGATTCATTTTTGTAAACTCTGTGCCATTCATCATCATATTGTCATTTATGTAATCACAAAATGATTTACAAAGTCAAGATTTTTTTTCTAATTTCTGAAACAATTTTAAGACATCAAAGACTTTCAGATATAAACATCAAAGAGCAGCCCAAATCAGAGATTTCTGGCTAAGACAGTTTAGTTCATTTAATATCCTCTGGTTTTCCAAGGATTATATTACAGCATATAAAATTCTTGGAATCTGTCTAAGGAAGCAGAACTGTATATTTATTATTTATTACAGTATGGGTTTTTTTGTGGGGCAAAGGACTTTGCGGTAGAGAAGATGCCATCTTTTCATTTTATCAAACCAGCAACAAATTCTTGTGAAATATCAGAGGTATAATGATCTAATCCTACTGGGAATGGAGAGATGTGTTAACTGAGGAAGTATCTGCACATGAGCTCAGGATGAAAAGCAGTTCTTTCCTTGTAATCAGCCTGTAACAGAGGCTTGCTTATATGAATTTAATAAGAATATTCTGGGGAAAATTAAGACAGAATTAAATGACTTCTTCACCAGAGGAATAATGACACTTGCTGTAGTTTATGGAAAACAGTAGACTAAGTTTCTAGTATTGGCTGAGGATGTTAGCTAAAAATGCTTTCCATTATTTCCATGTTTTAAAACAGAGTGACACCACAGAAACCGATCATACAGATGCCAGGCATCGCATGCCACTGGCACACATGCCAAGTCTTAGACAGAGAGTTTAAAAGGCAGAAACAATGTAAATTGATCTAATCAAGAAATGAGTCAGTAGAGACATGAGGGTTTTTTTTTCCGTGCACAGGGGAAAATATAAACCAATATAGTTTCATCCACTACCCACCTAGGAAAGGCTGGTTATTAGAGACTGTCTTCAAGTAATCAAGGTAGGTAGAAAGCCTTACCAAATATCAAGGAGAATCCTGCCAGCTACATGAAATACAAGCTCTGTACAGACTCTGTCCCCTTAGAATAAATATGTAAACTTCTAAATGCTTATCCTTTAAAGTCATGCTACCACCCTTTCAAAGGCAGCCGAATGACTCAAGGAACTGGGTTTCTGGGTATTAGATCTCATATTATGATACATCAAGATTTTTCCCAGATGGATTTTTATTCTAAGATTCACAACAGGCTGGGTAAGCTCCAAGAGAATTCAGAAATACAAGCAAGAAAATGCATGGTTTCTAAGTCAAAAACCATAGCTCTTTTATATTTACATTCCTACTCTCTCCATTAGGAAGATAATGAATTTACATGTAGAACAGTCATATCAGACCTTGAATGCAGAATTGTTGTTCAAAATAAACCTCCAGGCAAAAAAAATATTCTATAAACAGGAACAAACACAACTTTTTACCAAGATTTTTGTCATTCAGATATTTCAGTGCAAAATTCTAAATAGCACGGTTGTGTGTAACCACTGGAGCTCAATTATATTATTCTCTTTGCTCATATCCATTGGACTTTATATAAATACTTTGCAAAAAAAATTCTGCTTGTCTTGTGCAAGGATGTGTGAAGATGGCAAGGGAGTACATGTACCATGCTGATACGGCCCTGCTAACAGCATGAAGGACACCGTGCACATCAATTCCTATTCCTATTTTTATCCAAAATTTTACAGTCACATATGCCACTAATGAACCTTTACTCCTAACCACTTGGAAAACAGAGATGACAAACTGGTATGCAAGAGAGACCTGGTTATATCCTACTCCGTACAGTTAATCCAGCTGAGACAAATATAGCTAACATTTTTAGACCTGCAATTGCTCTGGTTCCTTAATGTATTTGCAAGTTGTCCATCTTTATGCACTACATGGAGTAGTTAGCAATTTTGTCAATGGCTTGCCTTTCTGCTTGTGTTTGGGTCAGAACAGGCTCTGCAGAAAGGAGGGGACAAAGGGGACCAAGGCTTCTCTCAGCCTCCATCAGGGTTGGATTAAACCCAAGAAAGACAACCAGGGCTCCAGAAACATTCAGGGCTGAATACAAGGAGCAGCCAAAGAGGAAGCCTAGGAACAGAAGCTTAATTTTAGCAGGCTTTTGATGATTAATTTTAACTCAAGTAGGGGCTGGGATTTTCCCTTCATTGCTACCATGTAACTGTTAGAAAGAAGCTAGAGACTTTAATATCTAATTTAGTTCAGAAAATTGTAGATGTAGGGTTACAATCTCCTAGCATTTGAACAAATTCTTGTCCCAGTGTTAATACAGGGAGTTTTACTGAGAGATTTATACTGTTCCAGTACACATCTCTATTTGCATGCATTTGGATTACTTGTGTGTCAGCTGAAAGGATTGTGGCTCTGTGAAGATTCTTTGAAAAGCGGGTTATAATTTTAGTAGACTGGAAATTTGTAAGAGGTTTGGCTGGATTCAGAAAGGACATACAGGCTTTTAAATAAACAGCATTTTGATCACATTGCTATTGGTTGCTTCCCAGAAACCTATCCAAGGAGAATGTGAAGCTTTAACAGACTTTATGTTCCCTGACAAAAGTCCATTTTTTTATGTGTTTTGTTCAGTACCATTATGCAGTCAGGCTCAAGTTGCACCTTCAGGCATTGTTAAAATAAAAATGTTACATTAAAAAGCATGTAATATTTGCCTCACTCCAGTGAATAAGTGAAGTATTATTTTAGGATTAACAACCAAATATTTCCAACATCCAGTAGCATCCCCAGAAGAGCCACAGCACTCTAGGCACCTGTAGCACACACTCTCACACAAATGCTCACTCTCTATTCTTACCTTGCAAGCATCCCTCCTTTCCTTAGGTTCTCTACAGCTGACACGTGCTCCCATAAGCCTTAGGTAGCAGCAGCCTACTTTGTTCAGGTGTACTTGGCATCTCTGTCCTTTCCCTTATCTCTAGTTCTCTACATCAGTGTATTTGCACAGTTGTCCTTTTACTGGGGATGCTTTTCCTTACAATGTGATTTCATTCACTCCTCATGGCCATGTAGACACTGATTTCCGTATGCTTTTGTCCAAGTGACCATTTATGAACACTTGCCAATGCATTCTGCAAGACTTCCTTTTTACATCCTAATTTATTGTCAAAACCAGATGCAGTGACATTCCTTATCAGTTTGACCAATGGCAGCAGCAAGCAGCTGTCTGCCTAATATTACTGATGTAACTAATAAAATTTATTTGGAGAATGTAGGATTTTAAAACTCCAATTTTACCTTATTTGCCTTAAAAGTGGGTAAAGTATGATCATAATTATAGTAATTATAATTTTAAATAGTATTTTTTGCCAATTCTAAGAATTGAGAAACAGCAGGTGTTCTCATCTGTGCTGTATCCTTTCCTATTAATTGCACAGGTGGTGGAGTCTTCCAAGAGTGTGGTATCATAGTATTACTGTTTCATGGAGTAAGCAGAGCAGCAATGACTTCCTCAGTGCCAAAGTTCAATCGAACCAGACATTTTTATTTAAAGATGTTTGGATTCCATGAGAATTTGAGGCTGAGCCGAACTTGGCCATATGGTTTAGTCCTATGTTTTTTCTTTTTCAACCACAGATTAAATGTTTTAATTTGTCTGATCAGTCAGAAAATGTTGCAAAATATTGTAGTTAACTGAAATCCTCTCTACCATTTTTTTTGGTGGGGTGGCTATTCAGCAAACTAAATAACTCCCCATTATTCATAAAAGATCATACACAATATCGTGCAGTTTATAATAGCTCACTAATAAACACTGGTATACATAATCCATGGATGATACTTTCAGGAGATCTATTCCAAAAGACTATGAGAAGAGTTTTGACATGTGAGTTACTGGCATGTTTTTTCAGACCTTTCATCATACCTTTGTGGAGGAGGAGGAAGAAAAATCTCTAAAAGTGGCTTCTATGACAAGACATGATCTCTCATCTTCCTACTCAAAGGCTCACCCCAAGAGGAGACACAGACTGAACAGAGATGTGCAACATGACATCCTTCTAATAGAATGGCAGGTGTGAAACCCTGAGGGCTGAAGGAGTAAGACTCTTCTATATTAAAAGTTTCACCATACACGTTCCTTCTTCCTATGTAGTTATTTAGTCCAATGAACTTTATCCACTTATTGAGAAGACTACATGGGCCTGTGTGGGGTTTGTTTAATTGAGGCTTAACTCATCTGCAAGATGATCCTTTACAAGATAATTTGTCATTTAGCTGACTTCATTGACTAAAAGGCTTATGGAGACATTCGAACAGCACTGTTGCATATATGGAGAGTTTCAATGGGCTGATGAGTTACTGAGCAGTAGTGAGGTCCTGCATAATATGTGTGTTCCCTGTTCCTAATAACTTCACTGAGCGTTGTCACTTGAGAGATGAATAGCAACTCATGGACCTTAACCTACATGTGTTGGAAAAACTCTTCAGCTGGTAAAAATTTGCATGTGCCAACTTCCATCTGTTGAATTGTTGGCCTGATATATTGAGTCCTCATGGGTCAGAACTGTGTGTAAGTCTTGGAATAATAAAATCAGTGTTTCTGAAGGGCAAGAACAGACTCTGAATGTTTTGTTAAATTAGTGACTCAATGGTTGAATTATATCTTAAAAGGAGTCCATTCTAGTTCATCTTTGTTGGTATGAACTCTTTAAAATACTGTCCTTTTAAAGATGTCTCAGCTGCTATAGTACATGCCAGATGCTCACCATGGCTCTCCCATTCCACATAGGTTAACAAACAAAAGTGATGGATATGCATGATGATAATGTTAAGTTTCGTATTTCAGTAGTCAGGCTGTTCACTCTTCATGTCTTGAAAGTCTTGGGAATTTAAACCTGACCCCCAAAAGATGTATGCTCTTAACTTTTGGACTTCCTTTCAGATCATGTATCATGTAAGTACAAAATTCATTATATCATTGCTTGTAAAGTCTGTGCCAAATTGCAAAACTTTTAACTTACAGAAAGGATTAACCAATCCTTTCGACTTCTATTATTTTCTTGTCTCAATGGCTCTGCAGGGATTGCTGTGGTCTCATTATTTGTGAGACACGATACAATATGGGACATGATAAAAAAAAGGTAAGGAGACCCTTGATAATTGCCCTAGGCAATGCTATCTAAGTCTCAAGCAGTTCATATGGTAATTGTGTTTATGTGAGCTCACCCTGGAGCTATAAATCTCATCTTTTGTAAAGGAGGGGGTTTTGAGGTGCTTTGGGCTAGCTTTTTCTGCTGCTTCAGTTATGACATTACATCCATATAAATAAAAATGGTTTGCTAGCAAAACTGATGCCTGTAAATGGATGAAGAAAGACCACAACTAAGATGTAACCTTCTAGCTATATATAAAATGTATGTTTGTAATTCTAAGTCAAGTAATTTTTAACAGTGTGCCACATAAAAAAAATTATAGCTGTACTTCAGCAGTATCAGGATTTCACAAGATGAGCACACTATTTCTTGTCAAATGATGCCTATATGCTTATTTTTCAGACTGATAAACATAAACATGGAAATGAAAAGGTTTTCTTGAAATAGAAACAGTATTTGTTTAGAAGCCTATCCATCTTTCTTAGTATAAAATATCTGGGGAAATTAGCATGGGACTAGAACCATTTGGAAACTTGACTAGGTTTTGAATAAGTGCTTTCCTCTTCTCTGTAAATAGAGGAAAAGATATTTCTCAGCACATCAGCTGCATTCTAATTACAGACTACGATACTAAGAAATAGGATAATGATGGAGATTGTCAGCCATAACACTTCCTGGTGAGCCACTGCTGTCATTTTTTCCCCAAAATATGACTGACATCCTTCCTTTAACCCTCCCATCCCTTAACCTTTATGTATATTGGCACAGTGGCCCTGCAACTATGTGGAGGACAGTATTTTTGTTGCTAAGCACAAGGAGAGAGTGAGCCATGGGAATCTTAAGCTATAATTTGTACTGAACTCTCTGAGGCTTTCCTTCAGCATGAACAAGCAGTGGAACTTTTAACTCATCCATTGGCATTATTGATGAAACTGTGTTTGGCACTTAGCACGTTTGAAGGCCTGTGTCTGCTGAATGATGGCTAAATAACAGACTCACTAGACTGTCATTTATAAAGGCTTAAACATAGTGAATCATATTTACCATTATTAGGATCAGGCACACTTCTGGTCTTTTCAGGAAATGGCATGTACTTTATCTCAAGTTAATTTGGTACTGAATCATCAAAGTGCCTTTGTAAATTAGAACTATTATGATTAGAGTTGATTGACAAAGTAAAGTGGAGCTTACATTTGTGAATAGTGTGATTAGACCAGAAATTCATGGGAATGCTGGAGGTGCCAAGTTATTCTAGACAGAAGTACTAATTAAAGATGGGAATTCTGCCATCCCCTACAAATTTCTGATACTTTAAATTTTGCTTTAATATGAAAATGAACTAATCTATTTTATTTTCTGTTCTTCCCTACACATATTCTTCCTGCCTCACAATCTTTTCTTTCTCTCAGGTTAGCACTACTCAGCATTTTATTCTTGTTACTAAAATGAAAACCATTAAAAAAAACATTAAAAAAATCAGAAGTGGAACTCAAGAATCAATGATCCAACTTCTCATATTGCCATTCTTGTTAGGTCTGTCTCCAGGCAGATGTAAATTCACCATCTATGATCAGATCTTACATGGAAGCTTTTCTTTGCAACACTGAAGCACAGACAGTATTTATTTACTTACCTTCTTTTTTTACTTCTTTCTTTACCAGAAAGGAAAAAAAAAATGCATCAAAGACTACTGTAATTTCACACTACATAATAGAACAGCTATCTTGGGTAATAATGGACTGATTGATAATGGGACATCTTCACATGTAGTGTACTACCAGATAGGTTGACTAGCTAGATGGGTTAATAGCAGTTGTTACTCTCTCAACAGAAAGGAAAGAATCAATTATCTGTTTAGAGACACCTTATTTTTCATTCATGCAAATCCTTCTGTAAAAATTGGAGTCATAGGAGTAATCTCAAAAAATATTAAGCCACTGTTTAATACCCAATGGAAAAAATGTCAATCCACAAAATTTTAAGCATTATTATTCATGGATTATCATTATTGTTTTCAAAAATACACTAAAAGCTTTCATTGAATTCTTTAGAAGATTCTAACTGTGAACTCCCTGGTTAGAAGTCTGAGGGAAAGGACAGGAAAGTATTAAGGATTAAATCATTGCTTTGCCATTTCATGGCTTAAGAGTGTTTTCTTCTTATAAAGTCTCCCAAACTGGGCTGTACTAATGGGTAGATAGTAATTTCAATAGGTTAGATGGAATGGGGCACTTCCAAACACCAAATACTTGCCTGAGTAAGCACAGCTTCATGTCAATAAAGTTATAGAATCTTTTCTCTAAAACATAAGCAGAAGTAGTTTGAAATTTATTTTTCCCAAGATAAATTACAGGTTGTCAGTAAATTCCACAAGCTTTTTATTCTCTTTTGCTTCAGTACAGTTTTGTTCACTTTTCTGGAGATTGACAAGCTTGTTACTTGTTTTCAAATCAGCCCCTCACAATTCCAGGGCTTGAAATATCATAATACATTTTGGGTTTTCTTCTATCTGACTCTGAATTTGGGACTCTTCACAACTTCTTTGTGTCTGATATTCAAGTTCTTTTTCCTAGGACCACAAACGAGCAGAGTAAAATTCTCACTTTCTCATGTATTGCCCGGCACAGTAAGAAAACTAGTACATGTTTGGAGACTCAAGAGACAATCTCAGTGGTTAGCTGATTTAACCAGGAAATCCAGGTTATGCCTTCTTAGTGAAGACAGTCTTAAAGAATTTGTATGCCAAATTACATTGGCAGAAAGTATCAGTAGTGAATGTGCTCCTTGTTGATTAGCACTGCAGAGGACACAAAATAAATAGATATCCACTGACATATGTACTCGATCATCTCTTGACTGAAGAATATGGAAATCAGATACTCTCTGCTCTGTGGAAAGGAGCTATTCTTTCAACGTCTCTGTGGCAGCTGTGTGTTGTCTGATTGCTGTGTCTGCCTGTAAGCTGTCATGTACTTGCACTTCACAGACAGCAAAAAAGTATATGTGGAGATCACATCTGCTCTGAAAAGTGAAGGATACATGCAGTGTTTGTGCTCATTAAGCAATGGGATTCCCATCACTTCCAGAGCTGATATCTACAAACTTCTACTTTTTCACTATTTCAGGGTTGGCCCTTTATAACATGAATTATTGGCCTGCAACCAACTGACTCAAGAGTGTTGTCCTTCTCCTCCTGTGTGCTTGTGTCAGGGCTTGCTCCTGTAATGTCTCAGGAAAGTTAGCTTAAATACATATTTCATTCAAGTGGATTGTTTAATTTCAATTAAACACCAGTGTAAACATAGTGTAGCATTTGTCATTTCTTACTTAGATGAACTTTCCTAAGTGGCCCTATTTTTAAATGGTATGTAAATACCTGCCACACCTGTATTGTGCTTCAACTCTATCCTATGTACCTACTAATTAATATTCCCTACAAATTTTTGCTTTGTTTTGTTTTTATTTTCTTGGGTTTTTTTTTTTTTGTTTCTTCCTTCTTCTTTATCTTTCTCCCTTTTATAACTTTTTCTAGTAGTTTTTGCAGTCTTTGACAACATACCTTATCTTTCTGACAATTCACATGAAGAGCTCTTGTTCTGGACTTCCACAGTGCCATGGTTTTACCCCAGCCAGGAGCTGAGCACCATGCAGTTGCTCTCTCTAAGAGCGTGAGGAGGACTGGGCAGGGCAGGGGAGGGAAAAGAAAACCAAAAGCAGACCTCACGGGTTGGGATATGGATAGTTTACTGGAACAGCAGGGAGAGAGAAACAACAGTAACAGGACTTTATAGCAAATTGTACAGAACAGCTGATACACAAATGCTGTTTCTCACCAAACCACACACCTCTCAGACTGCACAGCTCAGAACTGTCCTGAAACTGGACCATCCCCAAACTGCACATCCTGGAGCCTTGCACTCCTCCCCCATTGCCCCCCTCTTTATGCTGAGCATGATGTAATATGCATGCAATACCCTCTTTGGCCAGTTTGGGTCACCTGTCCTGGCTGTGTCCCCTCCTAGCTTCCTAGGCTCCCTCACAACCCGGCTTCTTGTTAGCAGGGCAACATGAACAACTGAAAAGTCCCTGACTGCTTGGCAACAACTAGAACATCTGTGTGTTATTTGCACCTCTCTCATCCCAACTCCCAAACACCATTACACCAGCTGCTAGAAAGAAAATTACATCTATCCTGGCTGAAACCAGGACACCTAGGACTCTGCGTGATTAAATGCCTGAGGAAAGCTCTTCCAATTGACATGTACTTAACCAACTTTCTGCTACCCAGTAATTCCTGCTTATTGCATCAGCTGGAATTTTACTGCCTTCTCTGTAGAGGCTTTTCTTGGACTTTCTGCTGTATCCAAGTATAGTGTTTTTCTCCATATCAGGTTTTATCTGGTTGACTTTAATAAGACCATATTCTCTACTGAAATAGAGTAATTGTTTACACTTGAATTCTATGTATCAAGAAAGCTGTTAACCCCTTTCCACTTCTCTTGAGAAAGGATGCTCTGCTGTGCTATATGAGCCTTATTTCTTTCTGTGTTATATGAGCCTTATTTCTTTCAGTGTTATCTTAAGCTGTGTTCAGCACTTTTTTAGCTTTCTATTTTGAGGAATGAGGCTAAAACCTTTGGCCTGCAGGTCACGATTGTTAAATAACTACAAGCTTATCCTTTAGCTCAATAGACAGAGATAATAAAGCGGGCACTGGATCACAAAGTAACTCAGTAACTAACAAAAATACATAGGATCTCTGTAATGATTTTTAATTCACATGTCTCATGGGTTTGCAATGCTGCCACAAACCTCAGTAATGGCAAAGGACCTATGTGCTTTCTGTTTCTCTATAAAACCTGAGACTTTATGAGTCTTTATAACATCTCATACTTGACTGTTGGCAGCCAGCTGTTGATTGTACTCGCATGATGAGTTTCCTTGTGCTGAATCAAAGCATTTCAGAATATATCCCTCATCTTCCCAAAGCTGGTGAGCATACTAGGTTATGGACATATTACCCATACTGCTAACAGTAGAAATGTGGAATGTAAATTTTTTTAAACATTTAGAAAGAAGTTCACAAGAGGAACTGATTTTGACGTGCCCTGATTGTGCCTACTGGCTGTAACTTGGTTCTGTTCCTTCATCTCAAGAGATCAGATGCCACATGAAAGTGAGAAGAATGTCCTGTTTAGTGTTTGTGGTAGTGGTCTGACTGTTGAGAATATGCCTAGATTGGATGTTTAATTATCGTGTCAGATTTTGGAATCAACTTGTCTGAAGTGTGGGCAGAGGTGAAGTTGCAGGGTCTACGCTTCACCTGCAGGAGACCTGTGAGCCATTCTCAGGGAAAGGACCAACCATCACAGTCCTGTGTGTTTTAGAGACTATTATAATTCACCTCAGTTGTTTTCGAGCCATGTACTTTCTTACCTTGTTTTGAGTTTGATGTAATTTTTTTAAATGGTAGTTAGACAAAGGCATAAAACTTGCACTTTTAAAGGTTGATTTCTCTACTGTGATGTTAGGTATATTCCATACTGCACTCATTGTGATCTGTTACAGCTTGGGCATCCTGTCTAGCAGGACTTGAAATTTATTCCATTGATTATCCATCTATTTACATATGTACTAAAATTTTAGTCATAGAATATACTGAGTTGGAAGGGACCCATAAAGATCATTGAGAACAAATTTTATTTTATTTTATTTTATTTTATTTTATTGAAAGAGCAAAGGAGGAGATTTACCCCCAAATTATTCAAATATGAAATATTCAGAATGGAATCTAAGACAGAAGAGGTGAAGAAACTTAGAGAAAAGATTTCTTCAATCTTAGGCCTCTTCCTGGATCTCCTCTGAACAGTATTTTTGCATCTTTCTTCCCATACCACCCTTATCTTCAGTCCCTTGTGAAAATAAGTTAAGATAGTACTTTCTGATAGGGAAATTCCTGGATGTCAATTTACCTGTGCAATCTGATAACTTACTGAAATCAGTGTAGGAAATGTGTCTGTGCTCCTGGCCTAATTAACTCATATCTGCAAGATAAATATTGGCCATTGCTTAGTGCTAAATGGTCATGTAATCAAAGCCTCTATCATAATTCTGAGACACAAGGGACAAAGATAAAGGTCTAATGTAAAGTGGACCATAGAGAGAAACAGGGTTAGTCTTTTTGCATCACAGACATATTCCAGCAGTGCATTTTCATGAGGGGAGCATGCCAATAAATAGAAGGGTTTGCACAAGGAAAGAATTGTTTATCCACTGATTAGTCAGCAAAACCAAAACCATGTAAGAACCCATTTTAGGACTGAAGATGTAATCTAGGACCTTGACTAAGAGTAGTGCTGAGCTTTCCAAATAGCAAGACAGGAGGTCAGAAACAGGTGATGCTTTTGATTTGTTTCTGGTGATGAGAAGGATCCACAGCCCAGTGCAAGTTTCAAGCAACATGGTGGCTTTACCCAGCTCCATGTTATTCCAGTGTTTGTGTCTCCAATTTCCTTTGAATTATTTGGATTTTTTTCAATTATCTACCTTGTGTTTTATTCAAAATAATTTAAAAAAAAAGGCACAACAGAGAGGTGCGATGGGGATGAATGATTGTATGGAATTTTGAAGATCAAGATTAGCTAGTGAATAAATAATATGTAGCAAAGCTTCATTCAGATGGTATCTATTTATAGACATGTCTACCAAGTATGAATTAGGTTCTGCTTCAATTGAAATCAGAATGCTTTTGTTTTGTTTTTGCTTTCAGCTCCAGTGGAAATAAGATCATATGCTTTATGTCCAAAATAAGAATGTTCCACTCCAAGCCTATGTGAGAATAAGACACATTATTTCATATAGTGTGATTTCTTTACCATGTCCCCCAGGCTAAAATATGGTAGATTAGAAAAAGAAAAGCTTTAACAGTTTTGGCATGCAAGCTATGGAGTGATTTGAGTTACAATGTAGCTGGCAGTACTGTCGGCATCAAAGGTAATTACCTTCAATATGAGATGTTTATTACAGAGTGAAAACATTGGTCTGATCCAGATGACTTCGAACTTCAAACCAGAGCTTTCTTCAACACTTTATTTCTTGGTGTGTGCATGTAAGTATTCAATGTTTTGAATAGTAGGGACAGCAAATTCTCTTTCACCTTGTTTATTCTACTTTTTAAATATTTTCTTTATGCAATGAGACATTTCTCACATCCTTAAATTATTAATTTAAAAAGAACTCCCTCTTGACCATATTCTAATTTTGCAAACTTAAAACTACTCTAAGGATGTTATATGTGAGGTCCTGGCTGCTGCAGTCTGTGTATTAGCCTTGGTTCTTCCTTCCTTCCTTCCTCTCCTACCTGCCCCAGCCATCTGTATAAAGATATAACATGTTAGGCAGATTGATGTTCTAAAGCAACTCCTTTGCATTTTTTCTGTCAATGAAATAACGATGTCTGGTCAAGTGTCCTGTGAAAGCACCATCCCACACTAGCTTTCATGGTGGATAAAAAAAGAACAAAACTAATAGCACGGTCCCATTGATATTTGTGACTCAGAGATTTATATTTATTGAAAAGAGCTTTTCTAATATTCATAGAATTGTAGGATAGTTTGGGTTGGAAGAGACCTTTAAAGGTCATGTGGTCCAACCCCACCTGCTTTTAGCAGGGACATCTTCAACAAGATGAGTTGCTGAGAGCCCAGTCCAACAACCCCTTGAATGTTTCCAGGGTACAAAGTTGTCATAACAAGCCATTATGCATTTCTTCACTATTCCACCATTACTGTCACTCTAATAAAGAGGAATTTACATTGTTGAGGTTGCATTTGATTAAAACAAACCAAAGGCAAAGCTGAAGATAGGCTTTGCACAGAAAAAAAAAAAAAGAAGAAAAATACTCTAACAGGCATGAGGTAGCAGATTAAATTTAGAATCTCTTGCTGTCTGTAGTTGCCTGTCTTCCTCCTATGACAGATGTTACTGTTTTTGAGACAAGAATGTGAATCAGGTCTTAGACCCCTGCAATTTCCAGTCTAGCATGACTTCAATTTTAGCTTATATACTGGTTTGGAAATTTAGAGGGGTTCAAAACCAGAATTAGAATAAGGGCAGATGTTCTTTGTTCTTTGACAGCAATATCCTTCCAACAGGTAAGGAGAACAGCAGGAGAACTTTAGCTGCATTACTGTATCCTGTTGAATTGCACACTGAGTGGGTCGACCTTGCTATGATTAAAATGAGTTATACAGCTCTGAATACAGATCTCATTTGCAGTGCTTTTACAATTCGATACTGACCCTTTCTAGCTGTGAGGGCTGTAGGTTGTATGTATGTTTGAGAAGGCTCAGTTTTAACTAGGGTGAAATAATGTCACAGATAGATAATATATTTTCTCCATTTTTTTTCTTCAAGCAACCCTCATAAGAATAATCTATTATAACAGTTACAGATATAGTAATTTATGTCATTGCCCCATATTAAACTCAGAGACTAGGTAAATAATGAGCAGTGTTTTATGTTCCTAGGAAACTCATTTTCCATGGTGCTATACTCTGATATCAGCACTCACTATGTGTCCAAGTCCTGTCTTCATAACTGAGTAATAACTTTGTCAGGCTTCAGTTATAGCAGTTTTGCCAAAAGCCAAATAGCAGCTAGCAACAATTCTGCATTCAAATGCAAACTATAAACATAATCTCTATCCCAGAAATACAGAATATGACACTGTGGTTACTGTGATTTTCATGTATAGCAACAGAAGCCACAAAGATTTCATTGTGCGCCATTGAAAGATATCAGTATTTATAGTTCCTTCCAGTCATACAGCACTGTAATGGGAAAGATCACAGAAGCCATTTCAAAGCCAAGTCCTATCAACTCTGGGACTACAAGGTTTTTCATCTTTTTCTACCTCATTTCTTGGCGTGGCTCAAAAGATATAATTCTTGGCTCAGAGAGATGCAGCTTTCACTCTGTGTAAGGAATCTTTAAATAAAAAGGGGCCAAGACTTTCTAAAATAACTAAAGATTTTTCAGTTCCTTAGTGTCAGGGGGCTCAACTTGACTAGTTGAAATTCAAATCTCCTGACGGTTTTGTGATGAACTTTCAAATAAAGCAAACCTTATGATCACTGGATGCTTTGAAAAGACAAACAGCTCTTCTCCAGACCAACTATGAAAAATGAATTTTAGCTGTTGTTGATCTGATAAACCCAGATGAAAATATGTTGTGAGGACACAATAAGATACCCAAGGTACTGTAGCTGACTTACTGCCTTTGGAGTATTGAAGTACCTAGAAGTCAGCTACATTCCACCAAGTAACATAGCTTTCAGCTATTAATTAGTCATTTTTAAAGGCATTTATCTGTCTCTTGGTGGTAGTTGCTACTTCAGCTTCCCTTATTTTCCTAACAGAAAAGGAAACACAACACTGCATTCCAGGCGTTTCTATGGTGAGGCAAGAAACTGCAGCTGTAGACCTGAAGCAAAAGGGTGAGGTAATTTTAGGCCCCAGAGACTTGGTAAATATTAACCATAAAAAAGAAAGTTAAAATAAAGTAACCAAAAATATACTCCATTATATTGATGAGTCAGTTTTACAATGGCCAACAAACGTTATCTTGAGATTAGCTTTGTCTTGTAAATATTTTTATGGAGTTTCATGTATTTATATGACAGCAGTAATTTCCACCCCCTGCCTCCCCATCCCTGCATCCCCTCAGGATTTAAATACTTGGTTTCAAGTTCAAATTGGCTTAGTCCTGACCTCTCTATGTTGAAGTTTTTGTCCAGAGCCAAAAAAGTTAAGGCTGGGGCAAGCAGTGAAGGAGCAGCCTGAACTGGAGAGAACCAAACTAGCCTGACCGTGGGAGCCCCAGCACCCCGAGAGCTCCTGGGCATGGTTGGAAGGAGAGGATCTGATGCCCCTTTGGTGGGGGCAAGCTCTCCCTGCCAGCTCACCCCACTGCTGAATAAAGTTCGTCAAAAGGGGAGAGGAAGCTGCCTTACCCCCTTCTCTGTATCCAGCCTTGCACTGCTGAGAGACAGGTGGGCTTAGTCACTCTGAATATGGCATTATGTCTCCCACAGCAGTGTGAGATCCAGATAACCTTCCAAGTCAAACCAGCTCCTAAATATTCATGGGAGTAATTGTTAACCACCAGCCTGAGCTGATTTCAGTGGAGCAGCTAATGCCTAACCCAGGGTAAGATAAAATTGAAAGTCTTTGGAATTGCATGGTAGAGGCTGCTGTTCATAACTGTAGGCAATTTCCACAGTGGAATCAAGAAGCCAAAACTAAAAATTACACTTTTCAGGCATAGCCTGGGAAAATGCAGTTGTCTCTGAGTAGGAATGGGAGAAATGTTGTTGGCTTTTACTTGAAGCAATCATTGCACAAAATACATCATGTTGAGAGAAAGCACTTGAGCCTAAGAGTCTGCTACCAGAAAAGAACCTTAAAAATTAAATCACTCAGTCATGGTCCCTTTTAGGCTGCCCTGGAATCCTGAATTGACTTCTATAAGGAAATACTTTCCATAAGAAGGATAGCTGATCAGTCCTGCTTCCAGGAGCCTGGTGGCTAAGAATATGCATTTGAATCTCTTTGAGTCCACATAAAATGGAATGTAAACAGGCATCTCAGTCTTAAATATAATATCTTTGATGCAACAAACCTCACTGGAGGAGAATCGTTTCTTCTAACATTTCACCGTTCACCAGTCTTGAAAGATTTTTGATGACCAGACACAATGATATCCTCTCATTTATTTTCACTCTACTGCTAGGTTCATTGTCTTAGGTTGACTTCAAGCATTAATGAGTGTGCACCCTAGGAGTGTGCAGGCAGACCACATTTATCTGAGATTACATAATCTTTTGCAGGGAAGGTTTTTCAAATTTTCATCACTCTTGAAAACATACTGAACAGCAGCAAAATTCTCCACAATAAGAAAGATATTTTCTGACCAAGATATACCATTTGACTTTGGAACTTTAATATTATTTAGCAAATGAATTATTTATGTATTTCTGTAATATTCAAACTTTTCTTCCACAGAGTCTCTAAGGGATGATGCTGAGGATCTTAAGTTCAAAGAATTAAGAGTTCTTAAGTTTATGTATAGAAAGGAAAGATTGTTGGAAATGAGATGTTGGAGAACAATAATCAAGGTGGAACAACTGAGTGTCTTTAAAAAGTCTTGGCCTAAAATATACGATGAAAGAAATTACTATGTGAAGGGGAGGGAAATTATTTATGGAAATTAGACCTTAATTTTTGGAGTGTCCAAAGTGAAGAAAAGAAGTGATCCAATGTAAAAGATGGTATATCAGATGAGTGTCTCAGGATATCTATTTTTTATTAACTGACTGGTTAGCTAAAAAATGATTTCCATAAATCTCCAAACTAAAGTTAAATATGACGGGGTTTTTATTTATTTATGTCAGGAATGTGTAGAGGAATTGGACAAGAGGTGTTTATAAGAAACCAAAACCTATTATATTTGCATTAGCCATACCTGCTTTTATCCCACTACTGAAGTATCACATTGATCTTACTTTATTTTATCCCTTAAGAAGCTACAAGAGAATCTACGAGCAAGTTTTGTCAAATTTTTATGGTAAGAAATTGACTTCCAGTAAAGTATAAATAAATGTCTTACAAGAATAGACTTATTGAAACAGAGCTAATAAAAGTTAAAACTCATATAGAAATACAAGATTTTACAATAGGAAATAAGGACTTTGTGCAAAGCACTATTCAGGATATATTTTGGAATGTTCTTGCTTGCCTCTTTAGGCAAATATATCGCTCTAGTCAAACGCAGCTAAAGGGGCATTAGGTGGGTAATATAAATCACTTGAAAAACAGGAAATGGGTAAACTCAACTCTGAATTATGTCCTCTCATATACACCAAGGTTTAGTTTCATGTCCTCTAATTTTAGCTGTCTAGAAGTTAACTTGTTGAAGGTTGTCATCAAATCCTCCTCAGTCATTAGCAGAGAAAGATAGCTGTTTCCAGAAGATTTTCCTCTCTGATATTAAATGTCCGTGGATTTTTCTTGCCTTTCTTCATTCACTGCTGTGGGAGACTAGATAATTAACTTGGGTTTAGACTGAAAAACCAAAATGAAGTGTGGTGAGATGAGACTGACAGCAGTTAAGAGAGTAGAAATTACAGAAATATACTCCAAGTCAATCATATAACAGAGGTACCTTGACTAAATTTTTCATATTTAGGTTCTTAGTTGTCTAAATATAATTTTGAAGATAGGAAATGGGCTCCTGAAACATAGCAGTACCATAGAGAACATTTGTGTCACTAGTGAAATGGTGTGAACAAGATACTATCACATAAAATTTCATTTTATCTTATGATTTAGAAACAGTAAAATCACTACAGCTAGATTAGTCTCATTATCCCTTATAGATCAATTTAAATAAGTAATTAGTAGTGTAGACATTATTACTGAAGAACATGGTGAACCTATGCCCAGTAAAGCTAATGTTAAGAGTCCTTTCACTGATTTCAGTGGGAGCAGAATCAGACTCCAGATGCGTGGCTGCAATAGTTTGTAGCCTAGAGTCTTACAGCAAACATCAGTTCTTCCCCTTTCCCCAGCAAAATCATATTGAAAAGCAAACTTTCATTTTGAGATGAATTCCTAGTTATCCCTTCCTGACTCATCTCCTTGTCTAGGACTTTTAGTTTTAGAAACCATGACATTCCTCCCCTGGTGCCATAGTGACACAGACACCAAGTTGATAAAATACACAGATCCCTCATTCACTGTGCTCAGCTCTGAGAAATGAATGATGAGACCCCTTCTACTCCTCTGTCTTTGAAGTCAGGAAAGCAAAGCGATAACAAATAAACATATCCAAGAAAAGCTACGACTGAAAATATCAATAAAAGTTCCACTGGTAAGGGGTCGGGGCAGAGAATTAACTTGCCATTTGCTGATTCATTCTGCATTTGGATGTTTTATATGTGTTACTTGAAAAATGAATCCTGACAGAAAGTGAAAAAATCCAGGAAGACTACGATAGTCTTTGGTATTAGTTGCTTAAAATGTTCTTGACAAGCAGCTCACCAACAAAAGGTTCAGTCCAACACTAGCATGAGATAGTGTTTGTTATTGATTTCACTGATATAATTATTTTACCTATTGCCTTAAAATCAACATGGCACTTCAAGTTCATAAGCTCAAGCTTTTTTTTGGCTTTTTTTAAAAAATAGTAATTATTAAAAAAAAAATAAATAAGGTCAGTGAAAGATTAATCTCAGTATCTGAAAAGAATCATCTGTCCCCCTAAATTGGGTTAGAAAGACCTCATCTTTTAGAGAGAAGTTTTACACCTCTATCTAAAGTTCATGACACAATTTGTGATGGTTGAAGTACTACTTCTCTTAGCATACAAAAATTGTTTTCTTTATTTGTAAAGGCAGCCAACAGGTCTATCCATATTTCAAACATTCTTCTCTTGACAGAAGAGCCTCTATTTCACTGTTTTAGGGTAAACAGTCAGATGGAATGGAGATCTTATAACAAAGAGCTTTACAAGAAATAAGTCTTTTGACTTTGATGGGAGAAGACCGAGATTTTCATTATCTTCCCAGCTACTGTGATGGACCCAGAAAGAAGATGGTTCAGGCTTCCAGTTTCTGCTAATTCAAACCCACAACGTGTCTATATGAGACATGCAAATTCAACTACTGTATTTTGCAGAGACTCAGCCTCTTCACTGTCCTTGGCACCAGGAAATATTAAAGACCTTTATCCTTTCCTCAGAAAGGTAACAAAACAGAAACATACCTAGGAGGAGATAGGATCACTTTCACTAACAGAGTACTGTAGATATGGAACTTGAAATATGTCTTACACCCAGGCAATATTTCTGCAGGGCTTTAACAACTGGCCTGAAACTCATATGTAACTTAGATTTCAACACATAGAGGTATCTCAATGAAACACTAAACATGGTTTTGGTGGAAAGTAGAGTGTTACAGGGTACATGGGTGAATAAGAGATAAAATCTAAAGAAAACCTATCTGTTAAAACAGTACAGTCATTGGTATATAAAAATGTGCACACTGAATATCATATTTATGCTGGACAAAAAGGTTATCATAAATCTACTAACAAAGGCCAGACTGCAGATTTGCAAACATGAACTCCAAAGCAACCCCAATCCTACAGAAAACTGCATTACCATTCAAATCTGCCAAAGAAAAAATTCTATGAATAATGAAACACACATATACCTGGGAATCTTCTGGGACTTTATGAAACCCTAAATCAGATTGCTGCCAAATTTCCTTTCCAGCAATGCCAGAGCTGCATTCAAACTATGTGGTTTGCTGCTCAGGGTAAGCGTTTGAGGTTGTGGGTACTATTGGAAAGCAGACGAATGCCAAGAAGTCTGACTATGCAGGATTTTTAATTGTTAGTATATGTACCACTCACTTGTAAAACAAAAAGATAAAACTAACCAAGCATGTACTGAAAAATGTGATTAACAATCTCTTCCACTTCCTTATAAGCATTGATTATCACAAATTCCACTGTCACTCTTCCATCCAAAGTATTTGAATGCAATAAACCCCTTATTAATTAAAAAAATGAACAAGTTACTTCTAGGGCTCAGAGAGTCACTAGTAGAAAGAAGCAGCTGCTGAACTTTGGAAATTGATACAGAAATGGTAAAAATGGGTTGTGATGAGCAATCAGAAATCTATGGACATTTTAAATCATGCTGCAGAGGAAATACTATAGGAAACAGTATGGACCTTGCCATGATTATAGTCCCACAACCTGATGCTCCTGAGCCAGTTTTGTCAGCATGGAAACAAACCAAACTAGGATTCACTGACTTGATGCGAGGATGTCTTTGTAGTCAAAACTGCTGTGGCTGAAGCTTTAAGAATGTGCTTACTGAAATGAGTAGTGCCAGTATGTAAGCTAGGGAGCCTGCTTTGGTAGGGGGAGTGGACTCGATGATCTCTCAAGGTCCCTTCCAACCCCTACAATTCTGTTATTCTGTGATTCTGTAACCCTTTATGTCCTTTATCTTCTATTATAACCCCTTCTGTGAGATTTTTATACTCTTCAATGCAATGGCTCTTTATGCTGTTAAATAATCCCAATGAGGTACTTGCATTTAAAAAAAACCCAAAAAACAACAGCAAAACCAACACAAAACCCCCCAAACTTTTAATAGAATAGAACCATTATTACAGAATTTGTCAACTTTTCCACAGATGTTGAGTAGCCCTTGCTAATAAGCTTTTATATAGTATATTTCCCATGTGTTAACCCCCATTTTCTAAGTAATGAGTGTGTGTGCATGCACACAACGGTGGCACACTGAATGCAGTTACATTTTCCATTTAGATTCCTCTTGCCCTTTTAGTACCGAGGTTGGGAAATATTATATTACACAGAAAATTTTACTCCTAATAAAAGTAACTCCTTCTGTGACTGCCTTCTGTGCACATTTTGGACCACCATGTGTTTTAATGAATTTCCACTCTTTCTTGTAATGGAACACCGTGAGGCAGCGTTTAATGGTACCAAAGCTAAGCAAGTCCCTGTTCCTCTCCAGGACTACACAGGACTGCATTATGTTATGTCATGCTTTTGATAATGTCCTAGTCAGAAGAATGCCACATGTTACAGAAACACTTGGGAAATTTCTGCTCTGCCATCTGCTTTGACCAGACCTGTTCAATGAACCTCAGCTACTCCACTTTACAACAGCTTTACTATTTCCTTTTCTTATTTATATTCCTTCACATCTGTCCCTTAAAATATTCACATACTTTCTTCTGATTAATAGGTTGCATTCATTGTGTACATTTTCTCACTGTCTTCATTGTATCATGCAATGGGATGTATCTCATTCTGGATCTTTCCTTCAATGTTCCAACAAACTCCCACATTTGCACATTCTATTTTTCTCACCTTGGGTGACCTTCAATTGGTACAGTGTATAAAAAATAATATAAAAGGGAAGACATAACGGTCAGGAGCGGAGTAGTTAGGTGGGTTCCAATCCTGAGAAGACTCTCATTTATGTGCCTTTGGATTCAGGACCTGTCCTCATTTTTTCACTTCATACCAGCCTTTCCCACACTAGTCCTGACAGCTTAGTTAAGGAGTATTTGAAAAAAATATTCAGTAACTTTATCCAGCTTGAGGTTTTTTGATCCTACAGAAGGAAGATGACAGCCTTGAAAAAAAGTGTTGCAAAGTCTGCTCAGTGTCTTCAAATGACTAGATTGCTGTTATATGGAAATAAGAAGGGGGAAAAAAAGGAATGTATTTTTTATAAGGTCCAAAGTGCAAATATTGTTGTTATATTCTGAAACCAATATGTGAAAAGCCACACCTATTCGTAAGCTCCAATGAAACACTCGGTTTCATTCACTTAAAACACAGTCAGGTTGTCAGCCACAATCTGGTGCCCAAACTCTGAGACTCCTGTCTTTATGTTTTTCCCTCTCCTACACAGGACATCAGTCTGAAGGTAAGCTTGCCTATTATATGTGTTGTCTTGCAGAATTCCTTTCTGAGATTGATCTGAAGGTGAGCTCCGCAAATAGCTAATATAGTATCTCAGAAAGCAGTCCTCAACCAATGTCCCCCCTGGCTCAGGACTCTTATCTGATGTCATCAAATATTTTCTGGACTTTTAAAATGCTGATGTTCTTCAGATATTTTATCTTCAAAATATGTATTTTAATCATACAATGCATACTGTTATTACTTTCTAACCAAGCTAGGTAGAAACAGTTACCCTATTACAACATCCACCCCGCAAGTTGGTAAGGGAAGCTGTAAAGATTGAGATTTAGGTCTGCTAGCATTTTCTTTTGCAGGTAAGCTAGTTTAACAGGTTTCCTCCCTGATGCCTCCTCATACCCTCCTCCCACCTCATAGTTTTAGTGCCCTATGCTAATTCATAACAGTGTGGGGCTATGCTGCAAGGTGGATAAGGGAAATGACCCAGGTTTTAAAAAAACAGGAGTAGAAACTGATACAGTTTACTGTGTATATCCAAAATATTTTCATAGGTGGGCAGTAATAGTAAACTGTCAAATGCAGATGGTGTAAATGGCTAAGTGAAGGTGAAAAATAGAAAGTTTTTTATATGATCTTGATGTAGAGAAGAGCTATGTCTGTATTTAGCATGTAACCCCTTATTACATTTCACTGAGCATGGAAAGCGGTGCTTGATCATTCAGAGCACACAGAAGCAAGAGTGTAATCAAAACAGTTGATAAAGGGCCAACTATATAATAGCAACCATAACAAACAATTGGCCACTTAAGTGAAATGATAATGAGATTGTATGTTCCTAAAACTCAACAGACAGTAACTGAACCTTCACAAAGCTCCCCTGAGATAAAGACAAAGTAATAACTCTGCAGTTTCCGGCTTTGGTAACTGAAGTAATAAGCTCAGGTGAGTGAACTGAAGCCATATAATATCTTAAACCTTTGTATGATTATATTCTTGTGTGTCAAACACTAAACTATCGAATGGCTTCAAAAGGAATGGAAGACATATGTCTAGCTCAGGAGATACTGCATGAAAACATTATTTTCTAATTTAAAAATATCTGTAATGGCTAAAAATATCTTGAGCTATAAATTAGATCATTTAAAAATATATTTTTTTTTTCTATTAGAAGGGCCCATGTATTCCCATCATCTGAATTACACATTTTAATGTAATAATTAATAGGCTTACTTATCAGTTCACAATAGATGTATTCTATTGAGTTACTTTTTTAATAATGGATTTTGCAACAGAGTGTGCAATAAGTTAATAAGTAAATTTCTATTTCTGTGGAGGTGAAGATCCATTCCAGGACCTTGATGTATGCCAGATCACTTCTTCTGATGGAGTGACTGGTTGAAAGATCTAGAGGAAAGAAACTCCTGAAGGACAGTATTCATAGTTGCCTGCTTTGAACAGAACCATGTCCAAAACTATGATATATAAAACGGTCTTATTCCTCAACAGTAACATTCCTTGCAGCACTACTTATATCAGTTTAATAGCAGTGTAAGACTCCTCATGAAAGAGGCCAAAAAGTAAGTATATTTTACAAGTAGAAACTTCCAATGTCAAATGGGTAACCCTCTCTTTAGTAAAGGCTGCCTGCAAGGCCGTCTTTAATTAGAGTAGCTTTTTAACAATAAAAGCTGGAATTTGCTTTGGAAAGGGACAGAAGGTCAAGTGATGGCTTGGCAAGTTTATATAACCACATCACTAGCTGTGAGCTACAATCAGATATAAACAGACCTTGCAGCTTTAGCTCCTGCTGGAAAAAATGATCCTCCATTATGAAAAATGCCATTACAAATGGTAAATGGTTCCTGGTTCCACCCAGGAGGTGCTTCAGTTTGGAATTTCACACTCCCTGGACTGTTGTCCAAAACTTTGATGACTGCTATGGCTACTTAATTAAAAAAATAATACGAATACACCAAGCTAACATGTTTTCTAAAAACCAAGTTAAATACACACATATTCAGAAATAAGAAAGGGAGTACTGACACGCAGGAACACTACGCTGCCATTCAGCGAGACCTGGACAGGCTGGAAAGCTGGGCAGGGAGAAACCAGATGAAATTCAACAAAAGCAAGTATAAAGTCTTGCACCAGGGGAGGAACAACTGCATGTATGAGTACAGGCTGGGGGATGACCTGCTGGAGAAGAGCTCTGTGGAGAAGGACCTGGGAGTCCTGGTTGATGACAGATTGACTATGAGCCAGCAGTGTGCCCTGGCGGCTAAGAGAGCCAATGGGATCCTGGGGTGCATCAGGAGGAGTGTGGCCAGCAGGTCTAAGGAGGTGATCCTCCCCCTCTACTCTGCCCTGGTCAGGCCCCACCTGGAGTATTGTGTCCAGTTCTGGGCTCCCTGGTATAAAAAGGACAGGGATCTCCTGGAGAGAGTCCAGAGAAGGGCTACGAAGATGATGAAGGGCCTGGAAGATCTATCCTATGAGGAAAGGCTGAGAGAGCTGGGGGTGTTCACCCTGGAGAAAAGAAGACTGAGAGGGGACCTAATCAATATTTATAAATATCTTAAGTATAGGGTGCAGGGGGAATTGTCCTGCCCCTTTTCAGTGGTCTGTGGGGACAGGACAAGGGGCAATGGCTGCAAATTGGAGCACAGGAAGTTCTGCACCAACATGTGGAAGAACTTTTTCACAGTGAGGATGACAGAGCACTGGAATAGGCTGCCTAGGGAGGTGGTGGAGTCTCCTTCTCTGGAGATATTCAAGACCTGTCTGGACGCCTATCTGTGCAGTATGAGCAAGGGAGCTGCTTTGTCAGGGAGTTGGACCCGATGATCTCTTGAGGTCCCTTCCAACCCCTACAATTCTGTGATTCTGTGATTCTGTGATTCTGTCAGTACAGAGACATATACATATTTATATAAAGTATGCGTATCTCCTAGACACAACGTTTTTGTACATGGATGTGCATGCATGTAATGAAAATAGTAAGAGATTATCAATGAGAAAACAGTCCAACAAATATATATTCTAATGCACAGAAGATAACTATTATTGATCTAAGGGATAGAGTTTGGAATGGTTGTGTGAGTCTGGAATGTCTACATAGCTAATCAAATCAGAACTGAGAGACTGCCTCATCCTTAGCAAGTACCAAGATTTTTAAACCATCATGTATTGTGAAATACTCTCTACATGTCATAGAAACATCAACTCGCTAGTTATGCTTCTTTTGATGCAGGTCAGGATATGGTTGGATGTCTGGGCTGCAAGCACTCATTGATGTGTCATGTTGAGCTTGTCCGCTAACACTGTCAAGTCCTTTTCCTCCAGGCTGCTCTCAGTCCATTCTCCACCCAGCCTGTAGTTGTCCTTGGGATTGCCCCAACCTGTGTGCAAGATCTTGCACTTGTCTTTGTTGAACTTCATGTGGCTTGCATAGACCCACCTCTCAAAACTTTAAAGATATCTGTGGATGCCATCCCTTTCCTTCAGTGTTTTGACCGCACCACACAGATTGGTGTTGCCAGCAAACCTGCTGAGGATGAACTTGATTCCACTTTCCCATATCCCTTGAACTAGAGAAAAGGAATACTTGCAAATATATAAGCATCTCTAAAAAATTGCTTGGTTATTTTTCTAATGAAAAGTATCTTAATCATTTTAAGTCCTTAGAAATAATTAATATGATGTCATACAAATTTGTAAAGGTCTTTATAAGTTTTTAAAATTGCATTTTTTTCATTTGAGAACTGAATCATGTACTGCATTTTATGGGAAATGAGAATTTTCCCCTCAAAACAATTTAAAAGTCTTATTTGCATTTCAAAAGGGTATATTTATATATATATATATAACTCAATTATGCATAATCTATTTGTAAGGCAAGTAGTGAATTGAGTACCCTGAATAATTCTGAGTGACAGCATTAGCATATTAATATATTTCATAGTTTTCTCTATGTTCACAAAATGACTGAGACTGGAAATCTATCCACTAGAAGTCAGACACTAATATTGCTGCTAGTGTGCAGCAAAATCCATTTAAAATCAATTTCTAGTAACTGGTAAATGACACTGGACCACCTTTATTTTTGAGATAAAGTAGCTGCTAAACATGTTTACAAGACACGTCACTTGTAAAATGCCTGAGACCAGCTGATATGAAAAAACTCTGGAGCAGGTTGCAGTAATGTTGGAAATATTGTCTAAACAAGTCTGTAACCATAATTATGTGTTTGTTCTATAATGATGGACTGCTCATCTGAAGGAATGTCATTGCAAGTGGGAACATTATAGAGATGGCCAGGTTCAGCAGCCATGACCATGTAAGCATGAGCCCGCCTTGTTTTATTTATGAGCTGAGAATTCATCTAAAGGTTTTCCATTGTCAAGTGTCTACCACAAATGTAACAACATGTTTGCCAACATGGTCTTGAAGACATACCTCTGATGCATTATTGTTGCCAGAAGGAGGCCGCAAAATCTCCAGCTCTTCTTAAATAAGGAGTCCTGCGCTTCTGGCTTACATTCATAAACAACAATGATTCAAGCTGAGCTCAGGCTCTGATTGCAGCCTGCTATTACAAAACTGTGTGTTAGCAGTCATATTCTTGGATATTCCCGCAATCATCTGTCAATCAAAAGCCTATTACGGAAGAAGTGATGATGCAAACACAAAAATATTCTCCTAGAAAAACACAACTTCTGGCTAGCCTAGGAATAAAAGGCTAAAACTGGTTTCCTTTGGTTTCTGAAGAGCTTCTGAATTTGGGCTTCCTTTTCTTGCACTTGTTTAAAATGAATATTCCCATTGTTGCTTCCACTATAGTATACAACTGAGACGGATTTGTCAAGAGGGGAACTACAAGGCGTTTCAGTTTTATCTCTTAAGCTTTGGTGAATTGAAGCTGGTATCACCTCTGCCTGGAAAGATAAGATTTTATAAGTCTGTCTTGTCTTAGAGAAAACTTCAAAATGCTCAAAGAGAAGTAATAAACATAGGTTTCTCCTCTCTGCTCCTATCTGTCTGAGAAATCTGTTTGCCCTTGCTAAATATTTCCCCAGCATGCCAAGAAGTTTCTTACAAAGTCAAATGCTATATCCTCTAAAGTGGTCCATAGCTAAAACCTTAACCTACTCTACCCCAAGGCAATTTGGAACTTCTCAGACCTATACTTAAGTAGGTGGGCTACAAGCACCAGTTCAGATGTTAGCTGGATAGAAATTTAGATGATCAGACTTCTAGGCTAAAACCAGAGAGGCAGTCAAAACTGCAGGTTTTGGTCTCTTCTCAATCCTGGCAGATCAAAACATAGTTTCTTGTTTCTTTCTTGTTTGAAAACCAATATGGCAGCTCTCAGTGAAGAAAGACACCTCACTGATTCATGTTTAAGCTCTAACTGAGCCTTCACATCAGCTCAGTACATTCTTGCCAACTTCCCCTGTGAACATAATACATGTAAGGTCAAGAACATTTGGCATAACTATCATTTAATTCCAAACACTGGGCCTAAATTGCCCAGAAAAACCAGACTTTAGTGACCATGCTGGCAGGCATTAGTCTGTTTGAGTTAGGTTTTAAAATGTCAGTATATATCAGGTTAACGCCATTACTTGGACTGAACAGGTGGGGTTATGGACCCGGAGAGTTTGTGGAAGAGTCATGCTGCCAGGTTTAGTGACTGTTGGAAGAGAAAAATATGTTGAATTATTGCTGGAGATAACAGAGTAAAGGGGGCTAGGGAGAGAGATTATTAGCATTTGTTCTGGTCCTATCAGAAGTCACTTACTTAGACTTGCCTACAGTCCTTGGTTAAGGGATGTGGGCAAAATCAAGACCAAGGTTAAAGTTCTGGGTCAGGTAAAGAGGCACCAATGGCAAAGGGTTGAAAATGGTACTGGCAGGGAGAAACTGCTTGGGTTTGGGTCTGGAGCTGGGACGGAACTACACTGGTTGAAGATGATAAACTGTTTTATTATGGGTCCTTGACCTTAAAGTGATAAATTAGGTTTGAGTTTGGTTCAGATTTGTTGTGCAAAATGGTCAACATTAAGTTTGGAGTAAAGATCATATTTTCAATAGCAATGTCCAATGGCTAAGGATGGATCTGGAACATGATGATGGACTAGATTTCTGCTTGATGACTTTAGGACCATCTGTCTAGGTTTAGATGTAATACTGTCTGAGGTTACTTTGCTGAGGATAAGGCTAAGGTTAGGATTAAGTTTCAGGCAAATGTGAGAAGGTTTCAGTGATACAATATGAGCATTGCACTTAGGATTTAACAAAACATCAGCTTAACTCAGCTTCACTGTCTTCCATATGTAACTCCTGCTTTAACATATTCTGACATGAGACCTCACATACAGTCAGCAATTTTTGTGTGTCATAGATACCTTCATTTCTTAGATTAGTTTATCAAGACTGAATAGCATGATAATTACACCACATTTTGGAGGTTTCTGTAGGAAGGGATCTGTGTAAGAATATTGTACCTTTTTATTCCACTTGAGCTTTATACTTTGCCACTAAATCCTTCATTCTTATCTCTCTCTCCATAAAAACATCCAGCTGTCTCAAATTCATTTATGCTCCAACATAGCCCATAAGTTTACTGTTCCTTGAATGAAATATTTCTGCTCCAACCCTTCTTTGGCTCTTATATTGAGCTTAGGCCTTCTAATTTTTTAACTGTTCATTAAAATTGGTACTATTCTTCTTCTCCATTCTGATTTCTGTCAACTATTCTCAGTGTATATGCATTTAGTGTTTCTCCAACAAGTACTGAAATACTAATTTTAAGAGTTACAGAACATACCTGTACAATACGGTTGCTTTTACTTTGCTCTTACATACACAAATCCCATTGAACTCTAAGTGAAAATCAAAGTTAACTCTTAAATTTTCTTGCATATAAATGTTAGGATCTCTAAGCATATCTGGTATGCTTTAGAGCAATGGAAGTAACGAAGTTTCTTGTACATGTACATAGTGTGAAGCATCTCTTGCATGCTATGCTTCACAATGCAACTTTACTGAAAGAATAAAACAAATAATGAGTGGAAAAAGCATATTAAAATTCCATGGAAGAAAAGGTGCTGTAGGCTTAGAAGGTATTACCATGACTGTTTTTGTATTATAAACAGGCATCTATAAAGTTATATGAGGAATTCCCTGTATCTCCATTCTGATCTAAATACAGAAATTTGTTCTTTGGACCACACAGTCTTTAACTGATGAAAAAAGAGATTCTCCTTTATCAAAAAATATTATTCAGAACATCAATAAACCTTCTCAAGTTCTTGTGTACATTCCCCACCTTTGACTACCTTTAGTCCAAAACTTTGTCCATATAATCATTAGTCTTATTAGCATTATAGTGTTTACTTTACCATGACTCTTATCCAAGTTCACTATAATTAAGCTTACTAAAAACATGTATAGTAGGGAGGAATTGCATTGTGTGAAAAGGAAGACAGTAAGGTTGGTTCTAAAGCTGTAAGTACTTTGGGGAGAGGACCTCTAATAAATCTTATTGGTGTTTCTGAATTATGTGTGAAACACCACTGCTACGTCCCACTGAAAATGTGCTGTGCAATTACTTATGCCATATGGTATGCTGCCTTTTTGTACAATGTATATAACATGTTTTAAAGAAATGAAAGTACATATAAATCTTTACAGAAATTTCTAGTGTCCACCTCCCCCATGTTGAATTCAATGGGAGTTTTGCCTTTATGGACTGCTTTGAGAGCTTTGGGAAAATACTCTTCAAGCTCTAAGAATGATTTAGTTCAGTTTTGACCTGAAATACATTCAGAATTAGTTTGCTGCATTGCACTTCTTAAATTTTAGAATTTTTATTTTTTTTTTATAGAACTGAGATGAGTTCTGATAAACGATTATTTCCTTTCTGGGAACAAACAATCAAACCACTGTAGAGTTGAGCTGGGAACATAGAGTCCAGCAGAGATAAAATGATCCTGCTGCTGATGTTTGCTTTGAAGTTTTTATTACTAACATCGGCAGGAGTGTTTGTAGGTCCTTTATATGGGGAACTCTGAAACCAGAGTCTAATATCTTCATTAGAGCTCACTTCTTCCTTAAAGCCTTAAACTACCTGTGGACTACACTACCTGTGGTCAATAAGAAATCACTTTGAACCATGTAAAACTCTGTTCCTTGACAAAAAAATCCCAGTTGTTGAGAGGATGCCTGTGTTCTGGGATACACAATTTCTTGTGTTTCCTCTTCCCCACACTCCAGAACAATCTTTGCAAAGTGCTCTTTACCTGGTTCTCTGCTTAAAATGTCCTTTGGATATCAACACTATAATTCAATGTGAAACAGGATTAATTCATCAAAATAGTTTGTGTTCAGGGTAAAACCGTTCAGGTAACTGAGAACACATAGGCAGCTGGCATTCTTTTTCACTTTACAAGGCAATGTGTTTTGTTTAATGATACTACTTTGTTAGTTCCTCAAGAGTCATGTGGTGGGACACAGGGGTGACATTTGTGACATTTGGAGTTGTGGAATGCAACCCAAAATATTCACAAATTTTAATTAGATCCTGTTAGTAGTTGTCTATAAAAAACTTTTTTCTGGGGCTGTAGTTGGAGAACTGCCACAGTCAAGGGCACAGAGTGTGAGATTGTACTGTATAGTTAAAAATGAACCTCCAAACTGAGAACTGAAGCTCTGGTTCCTGTGAATACTTGGTTCTCACAATATTTGGCCATAAAATCTTATTTCTCAGCAAGAAAAAAACAAAACAAAAAACCCTACAGTTTGGAACTTTCCTGACTTTTTATGAAACTGCAACAGGCTTATTTGCTTCTCATTATATACCTGATATGTTTTTACTAATAACATGTATTTTGCACCAATAGTTAAGAAAAATAATTTAGTGGCTTACTGGGAATAAAATAGCAATAAAGGAAAAGAAAATGGAGAAACTGCTTGCTGGTGGAACACCCCACTATTATTAATTGTGAACCATGTGATCTGGCAACCTTTTGATTTACCAGCACCATCCACTCCCTTGTAAATTCTAGCTGGCTTTCCCATACATTATTATGTGGATTCCTTGCAACCACTTCCCTTTCTGATTTTCCAGAGACAGAGTATAAAGTTTCCCCAAATGCCAATAAAACGTGAAATCCTATCCCACTCTTTCAGTTTGCTTTGTGTAGTCATCTTCTAAAATAAGGACCAGCAAAAGTTTTAAACACGGATTTCTTCTATTTTTACCTTCATTCAATAGTTACCATTCTTCATAAACATCACAGTTTTTGTTTCAACATCTGTATGTTTTGGGGTTTTAAAACTGTTTGCTTTAATACTGAGAAAAATTGTAAGTATTTCCTTGTTTCTTCTTCTAAAAAAAAGAAAAGAGAGACATGAATGAGTATGTTCCACTTCCTCATCTTGATTTTGCTTACAGTTATACTGTGCCATATAACACAGATGTCTATAGGTGAATGAAGTTTTAGTAAAACATGTTAAGTAAACCACATTTAGCATGTGATTTTATAGGTGAAAATAACCCTAAAGCAATGTACAAATATTTGGCCTTAGAAGTTCTCAGTTTTTCTGCTTGCAACGTCCTCTACTTTTCAAATGCATACTAATATTGCTGACACTGTTGTTGACTGAAGCAATGAAAACATAGGCTATTTTCTGATCCGTTTTGTTGACAAGTGGGTGTGGGGGAGGACAGAAAGCCTGAGTGTGGGTGGGTGGTTTGCAGTAGACTTCATCATCTGTAATTTATTTTTTGTGAGGAAAGGCTTTTGCAGGACACTGGCACATAAGAACCTGAACACACTTGCACAGCATTACATCATTCCCGTTAAATTATTTCATTTTCTTGGAAGGCTACTCAGGTTAGCACTTGGACTTGTGGAGCTGGAAGAATAAAAACATTCATGAATCTTTAGAAGCTGCGGCAGCAGCAAAAGGTCATGTCTCATGAGGGCTGGCGAGGGAAACCAGTGAGACTGCAACTGTGATAAGTTTAGCTCTAATTAACAGGTGTTAAGGTAAGAAATGAAAAACACCTCATCATCCTTTATGGGCCAGTGTTTTCATACCTGCCTAGATCAAGATTCCTCCTGACTCCCTGGGAGGTGACCAACACTGGTTACTTGAGTTTGGGATTATGCAGAACATTGCTCTGTTCTAAAAGGGGCATGCATATGTCCTCTGAGGTTGTGCAACCAAGCTGTCATAGTCTCTTAGGACAGGTAGATAGGTAGGCAATCAGTAAACTAAATTTAAAAAAGAGAGGGACATGCTCCACAACTTTATGTATCTTTATACATTTAAAAAGATGTGCACATATAGGTATTTTGCAAAACAGGAAATTATGTCTTAAAGGTACCCTTATCTGAAAAAAGTCAGAGGCTGCATTTCAGCCACATTTGAAGATTTACACAGCACAGAAGTAGTCTGCTAATGCTCCCAATACTTTCTGAACCTCTGAACTCATTCAACTAATAACTCTTACAATTGCTACCATCCTCATAGGAAGCAATGCAAAAATTCCCACTTCTTTCATTACTCTTGTTGCGTATCACGCTTGTCTCAGACACTCAGCCATTGTGTGTTACTTCTCTTCTTCTAAAACTGCAACAACAAATTGGCAGCTCTTGGGGCCAGACCTTGTCAGCTGGTCAGCCTGTTTGGTTACATGACAGAGAACACACATAGCTTTTTGTTCTTCAACCCTTGATCAGAGTTGGACTCTTATCGTCTAATTTCGTCCCTTAAAATTTTGGCAGGTAGTCTAAATTAGTCATGTAAACTTCTCTGACAGTTGGTAAGGAGTAATCAGCACCTCTTGAGAACAATTTGTCCCCTTTTAAGAAAAGGGTTTGAAGACAGGTGGGATAAATCCCCATTTATATGTGTAAACTTATTCTCATGGATTATAGGGGAGAGGTGAGAGACCATCTGATCTGACAATGAACAAGGTGGCTAAAATAATGTCTGATCAGTTCCAAGCTGGTCCAACGACAAAGGCATGACAGAAGGTAAATAAAACATTGGTACATGCCATGGGGTAAGAGTTTTTGGGAATATGCCAGCGGGACAGAATTTAACATAACCCAGTGTACTGGAAGTAATAGTCAAACTGAGGGGAGTTGGCTGGTGCGCAGCCAACTCTGCTCCTGCATTACACAGGGGAGACCATAAATATCCGGGTCTCTGGAAACTCTAAAAATTTAGGATTAAGATAGTCAGAGAAGTTAGCCTGATGATTTCAGAGGGTTTTGGACAGCTTGAAAGCTATTTTTCAGCTAGTGCAGCCACTTCAAATTTGGCTGGCCTGCAAAGCAGTTATGTTCACTGCTTTCCAGATCAGATGACCAGGAAAGAGGGACTTACTGCTGGCTGGGGTGGCATTTTCAGCATGTCTGGGCATGAGGAAATCCGTAAGGCAGGCTTTCTTTGCTGGCTGGCTGGTAGCTTCACACTTTGCTCTGGACCTGGAAATAGAGAAGTCGGTGACAAGTTCAGTCTGGCCTTTGGGATCATTACAAAACCTCCATTCACTGGGTGTTACAGTTAAGAAGGGCCCAGTGACTCATTGTGTTAATGGGCAAAACCCAACACCGAGTAAGTGCCTTCTGCTTTTTTAATTCCTTGCAATTACTTTCTTCTGCCCTTTTCCATCACTATGTATGCAGAGCTGGGTAAGTGCCTGGCTGTCTGTGCAAAAATATTATTTGCTTCTGCAGTATTTGCCTTGGAGTTTAAGTCATCTCCAGAGCAGAAAAGAAAGCACAGAGCAGGTTGTTTCATCACAGCAAGTGCAACAAGCTGAGATCTACACACTTCCATTCAACACATCTTGGCTCAGCCTTACACTAATGATGCCCCTTTTGTGAACAGTGATTGACAAAATAATGAAATCAGAAATGTGCAATTTCTGATGCAACAGATATTGCATTTGCTGCATATATTTGCATGGAATTAAAATTTCCATGTAGCTGTTCATAAATTTCATTTTGGCTTGCTATGCTATGCTAAAATTTAATCTGAAGTTTGGATGAACCCCCCATATTTTTATTATAAACCCAGAAGTCTTTATTTTAATATTCAAGTGTCTTTAGCTCCCTAGAGGAATTTTTATAGTTAGAAATGACATAGACTTTAGTAAACTATAAATACCAAGTGAATACTAGAAGCTGATCAATCTTCTGATACCAGGAAAGACCCTTACATGCATTCAAGCAGTTGTAAGACACTCAGACAACATAGCAACCAAACCTGCAGTAAGACCTTTATTTATGTTGGTTATAAGCAAATAATCCCTCCACAGACTGAGCAACAACTTGGCTGATTTGAGTAAAAAAAATTGCTGCATGAACATGAAATGGAGAATATTTAATGATAAAGTTAACAATTCAGCCAGGATTTATTAAAAAAGTGGCAAGGAAAAAAAAAGTCATATATAACTTCCTCACTATTTATATTTATCTCATTTTGTTAACTCTTAATCAAGTTATTTAAACTGACTTTTTACTGCCCTATTGTGTTGCTGTCAGACATGGGGTACTGGGCTAGACATACCATGGAAATAAGCTAATACAGAAGTCCTAAATCCTAATAGTAAGAGAATCTGAGGTTTTAAACCAGAGTGACATAGTGCAATAGTTCATCTTATGTCTATGAAGAATTGTTCTGTGGAATTTATTTCCTATGTAGTTTTAAATTCCCAAACAGATGGTTCCTTGAGCTCATTATTCTTTAAAATATCTAATTGGAAAGAATTTGTTCCTGATACTTAGAATAAATTCATATCTGAGTCCTACCTAATTAGTGCTTATTCTGTCTATGTGCATTGCAAATGGGACATTTTATTTTCTCATTCTTCTCATCTTCAGTTATTTTTAAGTTATTCTTTTAAGTGCAGTTTTGTTAAACTACATACATCTATTTATTAATATTTTCTTAGATTCTGTCCTCAAGTATTGACTGATCTCTTCTGATTTTTGCACTATACCCTAGTGAAATTTGCAGGAATATTCTGTGAGTTTTTTTTTTCATGTATCAGCTACAGAAAAATAATGTAAAAAATTCAGACATTTTACTTTCAAAGGCAAGGAATCAAACTTTCAGACAGAGAGGGGATGAAGGCAAACGAAGCTAAACAAAGCAATGGTCTGAATCCCGTTTCTTTCTCTTCCCTTCATTGCTTCAGAATTGCAGTTTATCCACAGTTCCCATATTTTCTCCTAATAAAAGCATGACATACACAATCTAAATTTTTTTTCTAAACAGGTAAATACAGAGAGGAAGTGAGGCAGTAAAAGACCTTCATTTAGGTTATTTTCGTATTAGACTTTTTCGGCAGTGATTTAAATTAACCTCTTCCTGAGTTCCCCTACCCATGTATTGCCTGCACTTGATGTGAAGAGAGTTAACGAGCACTTTTGTAAAAAAACCTCATGATGACCACCAAAAAAGAGCCAACAGGGAAAGCTCAATCTAACAAAGTATCTACTGCAAATTGAGGTGCTTATGTAAATATTAGTAAACTGTTAACAAAGAACAAAGAACCTTGTGAAGGAAGCTTTAAATCAGGGCCACACAACTTTGTATAGCAAGCTCACTGCTAATTGAAAATTAGGCAGCGTTGTGGTTAGTTTAATGACAAGGCTAGAAACATTGGCCTATGGCAAAGACACCCAAGTCCAGAGACAGACAAGCTTTGCTTGATTATAGTGATTACATCATGGTCATTAGAATTTAAACCAACTAACCCAAACACAGACATCATATCTTCATTTGATAGCTGTAGTCTAGTAAATAGTGGGAAAGGATGTTATGTATGGATTAGCCCAGCTGAAATGAAAACAGACATTCTTTTTGAACCTGTCTGGCATTGAAAATGAAAACTTCAAAATCAGGCTGTAAAGTGGACTTAGAAAGCCAGAGGCCTTTGATTTTTAAGGATCTGCATAGTGTTTTAACCAGTCTTTGTTTTGCAGGAAAACCACCTCAGCACCCGGGTATGAGGCATCCTTGTATGCAGTCTATCACTGTGCAAGATGTTGGGTTTATCTGTGGGAACACATGAAGATTAGCAATGTCCTTCTCTGTGGTCCACTGCTAGAATTCCCTCTGAATGCATGAGTCATTGTCAGCTGCTTGCTAAAAATAACCCCTTAGCACTGCTTGGACACGGAGTCATGATGGTGGGTGACATGATGAAATGACTGGAATCAGCATAAACACTGTGTATTTGAAATGCATTTCATGTAAATTAACGTGATTTCACAGTGTATGTGGGTAGGGGCATTCCACTGTCTGAGAAATCCCCATCACCCCCACAAATAGCTGTGTTCTTGGTCTCCCCATATACACAAAGAAGAGATAAAGTTTTCTGAGGCATGCATACATGATCTTTCAAAGAGGGAACCTTGACAATGAAAGGTCCCTTCCCTTTTTTGATCTTTGAATTTAAAATTTATTATATTAATAGAAATCAACATTGGAAATCTTTCTTGCATTTCTGTCTAACAAGTCTGTATATAATACATTGCAAGGATCAAGATCATTCCTATCCACACTTAAAATATTTTAAGTCAGAGACTGTGCATATAAATCAAAATTGCTGACTAAAGGGCAGGAAAATCTTCAGAGCTTTGTGTTTGCCTACTCTGAGTAGAGTTATTAATTACAGTACCACTATCATCAATACTTTGAGAAACTCACACTTGGAATTGCACACAGCCAGGTTGTTACGAAATAGTCGTATTGCAAAGAATCATGTTGTTATGAAATGTCTCACACCAGAGACAAACAACAGATTCAAATTTAACACATTTACATTTAACATTTAGTAGGAGATTGCATTTCTTGAACACTCCTAAAGATGCTTCACAGACAGACTCATCTCCTTGTCCAAAACCAAAACCCATGGTGTCAGCTATCATAGACCTTATTCATTTCACCACAATGTTATTTTGACATTGTCTGATTTCTTCCATCTAGCAACTGGAGATGGCTGTTCAATATAACTGTATGGAAAAGAGAGCTCTGAAATGGGCATCAGAACTACAGATAAAATGGACATTTCACTAATTAGACTTGATCATCTATCTCAGATCTAAATAATTTGCTACTAGAGAAGCATATAAAAGGCAGATTTTTTTCATGCTAAGCATCAGAAATTTTAGAAGCATAAACCACTGAACTTTTGTAAACAGTAAAAGCCTACAAAGTAATTCAGTTAATTTTCCTTCCTTCCTTCCTTCCTTCCTTCCTTCCTTCCTTCCTTCCTTCCTTCCTTCCTTCCTTCCTTCCTTCCTTCCTTCCTTCCTTCCTTCCTTCCTTCCTTCCTTCCTTCCTTCCTTCCTTCCTTCCTTCCTTCCTTCCTTCCTTCCTTCCTTCCTTCCTTCCTTCCTTCCTTCCTTCCTTCCTTCCTTCCTTCCTTCCTTCCTTCCTTCCTTCCTTCCTTCCTTCCAAGACAGTACTTTAGACAGAAGTTAGTCCAGAGTCTGCAACACAAGGTCTTGTCTCTCAAGTATTAATGTATTTTACATTAGAGTGTCCTGGGATGAAAGCCAAGCAAAACAACAGTGACAAGAAGTCAGGAGAAGTTCATCCTCTGTTCACTGTGCTTCTGGTCTTTTCCTTTTGGTATGTTCTCCCAGCCCCATGGGTTTCCTTCTCTTTGATGCACAGAGGCACAGCTTTACTACAAGGTATGGAGAGTGGTGTTCCTCTGTTCCAGGTGGATGCACAAATCTTGCTCTCTAGCCTGAGCAATTGGATGAGAGTAACCACCTAGATCTCAGACTTGGTAGGTAAATAATTGCTAAAGTATGCTGTAAAAGGTATGTCTTACATTCTCTTATTACCCTTCAGGATGAGGTATGTAATGCCTGGCTTAAAGTTCTCAGTGAACTCCTAGACCAACAATAAGATAGTGCTGCTGAGCAGGCAGTCTAGGTCAGTAGCTGAGATTCAGTTACATGGATTTGGGCACTCAGATTCTGGTTCAGATTAATGTAGTATGCCCAGATAACTTCCAATGCATTTATTAAAGAAAAAACCTGAGAGAATAATCGTGTGATTTCCACATTGCTTCATGTTTTCATGGCATGAAGTGCTGCAGCCCAAATAATTTATGTATGGCTTTCCTTGTATGTCACTCCTACTTGGGTAGTTCAAATGAAAATAAAATAGGATGAGACTTACTTTTTAAAGGAAGTTTGAAAGATGTGAAAATATGGAGGAAAAATTGCTGGTATTTGTAGAGAGCATAGCTAGTCACCAGCAAGACAACCAAGATGAGGGAGAGGATCAGTACACAAATTGTATTCCTGAATCTGTCATTGCTTCCATTTGGGAGCTTCATGGGAGAAGTGAATAGAATAATTTCTTCTGAGGCTTCATCTCTTCTTAGATGAATTTTGCTCATCTGTTTTACAAAATCAGCTGTCTGTAGAAAACCAGGTTTCTGATAACCACACCAACAGAATCAAAGAAGGATAATAAAGAATAATGCTCAAATAGTCATTCCAGTTAAGCAATCACATGGCTATTATGAAGAGTGAAGTCCCGAGTCCACTAATTTTGTACTTTCCTAATCTTCTAACCTCTGCAGTGACATGGGACCCCTAACGGCTGTCTAAGGACACAACATTACATACTAAAACCTAGCTACAACCTATCTAGGTGAGGTAGATCACCAACCAGATATGGCTAACTCTTCCACTGGTTATGGATGGAGCCAGGGCTTCTCTTACCTTTGAGAAGATATTTTGCTACTGGGGCACAAAATGAGTTGGATCAAATCCAATGTCCTTGACACAAATCTGATTAATTTTTGTCTGTAATTGTAAGAAACTATGGCTTTTGAACAGCTAACATAATGCTTTATTTAAGGTTATTACAAGCATATTTGTAAATCTGCATATTCAGCAAGTTCAGTTCACAGAGAACAAGACACAAAGAGAGAGACTGAAATATCTATTTATACAGAGAAAACAGCACATGCAGGTATGAATCACAATACAGTGGGAAAACTCAGCAATAGGAGCGGTTCCATCCCTACCCACAAATGTTAAACCTATGCTGTCATGCGAAAAGAAAGAAAAACAAAGAACCCCAGAATAAAATGTGTTAATCCAGCAAAAAAGGCAAGCCACTTTCATCTATAGAAAAATACCATTTATGAAGTTTTCTATGCTACTTGCTATCTTGTTTTGCATATTATATTTCAGTTGTAACCCTATTGATAATTGAGTGTTACCTTATGCAATCAAGACTTCAAATCACAAACCAGTTAGCTAATATGGAGGTACTGGAATCAAAACACCCCATGAGGCAACTAATGACAAGGTTGTCTTGCATGCCCTTGCAGGAGAATAAAGGAATGGAGAGTAGAACAAATTGTAAAATTTATAATATCTCTATAACCTGTATCCAGTGCACTGTTGCCTAAAATGTAATGCAGCGCAATGTGCAGAAATAGTTGCATTATTTAGCAGTACTGGCAATGTTCAGATTCATTTTACACTCATCCATCCAGCTAATACAGCATAAAAATTTCTTCAAACAAGCTCATTTCCATATCATGCCATTTTGGTGGCCAAATATATTCACCAGTCTGTTTGATGAGTTGCTCTCTGGTTTTTGATGGTGCATTAAACAGATTTTCTTCACTTTTTGGTGTTTTGGATTTCTGTTCTGTCCTTTAAAATCAACAAATTATATTTCCCATTGCTAAGGCCTTGTAATAACTTTGCAGCTTTCATCTTTTATAATACTAAAATAAATGTCCTTCAGAGCCAGACTCTTCTCCAGGGAATCCTAAATTATAAGAATTTCAAGCCTGAGTATTTTAGAAGGTGCCAATGAAAGCTAATGACATTGAGGGGGAATTTATATAGTAACTTCAGGTTTAAAAAAGCATGTACAGAACACCTATTCTAGTTCATTAACTGAAATTTGCATTTTTAAACATGCAAACAGAAAAAGCAATAATGTGAAAAAGTGTTAACTGCTTCACATTGCCATGCTGCAAAGGGCACCGTAGTAAACACTTCAGCAGCTTACTGCATACATTAACAGCATAGGCCAGAAGTTTCTAGGTGCTTAACAACTTTGTACTCAGATAGTCTTCATGTATATGCTTATGTACTCAAGATATATTCCCTTTTATAAGGCGCTGTTATACACAGCATCACTCTGTTAACAGGAAAGGCAAACAATGGGGACCATAGTTGTCTTTGGGGCTGTCAGTTCTGCCAGTTGTTTTCATCGGTGAAAAGCCATTTCTGCACATTTCTGGTTATATGGCAGGACCTCTTGGCTGTGGAAATGATGTTTAGAAACGTACTTTGGTGCCTAAAAATAAGCTGAATGGCTCAGTAGTAAAGAAAGCTTCAACACAAAAATGACAGTAAATGTGACACTGAGACACCTACTAGAGGAAAGGTAAAACTGTGGATTTGTGGGACAAAATACCAACTACAAAATCTTTCACACCAGAAGTGCAAAGTGTGGGTTTTTCTCCCATTTATCACAGCTTTAAATTACCAGTACCAGCCCTGTGTGAAACTCAACATTCTTGTGTCACACAGGGTTCATTTTGCTGTGCACGGGTTTGCACCTTCTCACTTCCCTGCTCAGGTTTCAGACCTGAAGGGTCTCAAGCTCTCCAGTCGCAGCATGGAATGGCTCATGCTTCCTGCTCCCCCATCAGAAGAATTGCCCTCTTCAAGGAGGGAAAAAGAACAAAGAATGAATAACAGTGCATATCTGGCACATATTTGGAAATCTGCAGTGATTGGTGGACGTTTTCATGAATGCTAGCACAAAATATCTGGTGATAACCAGGATCATCAATCCATGAATAATGCCAAGTTGAGTTAGAGTCATTTATTTGTGCATGTGTTTGCAAATCTGTTTTTAGCATATTTGTTGAGATGTAGCAAATAAATGTTTATTTGTTAATGGAAACAAGTTCTACAACATAACCTGTTAGTGAAACTTAGCTGGCAATGAAACATGGTGCATTGCTTTTTTTGTCATTTGCTTTCATCAATAGCCTATGGCTACATTTCTCCTCAACGTGGGGACAGTTGATGGCTTTTCTGTAATATTGACTAGATCTGCAAAAGCCACCTTCCTCTCTGGTGTATGGCTTCAGTCCAGTGGCAGTATATAGAGGAACCAAGGGAAACAGAGAGATGGGAAAGAGGACTGATTATGCACAGACCCCAGGAGCAACATCAGAAGAGTTCTCCATGATTATTGAGGCCTTAGGTTTTAATATTCTTCACTGCTGCTCCTATATATCTATGGCAGAAATCTGGGCCAGCCGTCTTCCAGGAGGACCTTTCCCCTTCCTATTAAACGCTTTGCATACAAAGCAAAGGAAATCTGCAGGGGATAAGCATAGCATAGCTGTTCTCCCATAGAGTATGAATGTAATAATTATGTCCTTACAGTTACGTGTCTGCTGTTCTCCATTGGTAATGAGAGGATTTGATTTTGATTTTTGTAGAGAAGGGCTGTCAGAGAAATTGCCAACAATTGCCTCAATGAAAGAATAGCTGAGATCATACCTTACCACCTCTCTCATCTGATTCCAACTTCTATACACCCTTAAAAATGCATAATAAATCTCACCAGTGATTTAAATGAGTGCTGGTATGCACATCTTGTGTGATACTTGAATGGTAGCATATGCCCTTGCCAAACCTGCTGGTCTAGGTGACCACCAGCTGACTTAGCCCAAGAAAAGGGTTCAGGGTAGGCAGTCCTTAAAAATGATCTTACTTGTCTATGAAACTACTCTTTGTTTGGCTGATTAAGCTTTTATCTTATATCCCTTAAATATCAGTTTGAGCAGTGCCTAAGAGGGAAAACCAGTTTTTCTTCTAATATCTATACACTCTTTCCCTAGTTGCATTTTCCAAAAGCAGAAGGTTACAGTCAGAGTTAAAGGCTGATATTTTTCTTTTAAACTAAGACTATCGGAGAGTCACAAAGACCCCAGAGTCTATTTGTTAGAGTAACATGGCTATACTTTGGCATGAGTAACTCAGAATAAATGACTTGAAGCAACCCTGCCAGGAAAAAAGAAAATCATGTTGAAACCAAAACGATAACTTCATTGTCACTGTGCCTTAGAAGAGAAAGTTTGCAGCCGTAACTTGTGTGAGTGACAGTTCAGGAAATTTGTACTGGTAAAGATTGAAGTCTTTAATTTTTGCATTCTTTAATGTGTCCTTGAGTGTAGAAATAAGAAACATCATACAAGCAAAGGAAAATATTTCAAGGAAGAGGACTTAGGGGGGAAGTTATTTTAAATTTAACTATTATATGGCAACTTTGGCACCTACAGCTGAGAAAAATGTTTTCACAAACCTATGTTTCATTGTGCCTGTATCAGTCCAGGCACAACACATAAATTATAAAGGCTACTTTTAAAAAATGGTAGTGTTTTATGAAAGGTGCTAAGTAAACATTGCTGTGTTAAATTCTAACTTTGTACTTCCAGTCTTGCTGACTTGTCTTGTTTGAGACTTGCTGTGTCATTTGGATATATGTTAAAAATAAATTTTAAAAAATCCCCAAATCCTCAGCATTTGAAAAGAGGACCTTTTCCACCTTTTGAAAAATATCTCATGGCCATTTTGAGCAGTGGTGATCTGGAAAGAAAACAGATTAGAACGTTTGATAATAGAGGAAGGAAATATTATTATCACAGCTTGAAATCTGTTAACAGGGCCTTCCAAATGGGGCAAACATTAAAGTCAAATAGAAACTCAATTACAGGAAGATTTTCAACTTGTCAAAAATAATTGCATTAATGTCAGCAATGCTGAAGGTCTAAAACAAGGAAACTATTGTACAGTGTCTCTAGAAAGAAAGATTAAAGGAATGCATAGCGTAGTTTTAGCACAAGGTCCAAAAATGCTCACATTTATTTTGGTTTTAGTTCTGTGGCCAAAGACCACAGTGCTGCATAAAACTGAAACATCAATCTATAACTTTCTGACAGATGTTACATCACACAAAGACCGTGGAATACTCAATAAGAGGAACCATTTATCTGCTTTGCTCTGAACCAAAACTCATAGTAAATACCATGTAGAGGGCAAAGATTCCATCAGTTTGAGGGAGCTGGAGCTTTGAGATGTGAACTGGTCTGCACTTGAATGTTTGGTTTTTATTAGAGGGGTGGTGTTCTGCATTTGCAACTAAAGCTACAGAAGAGTAAACTTTATTTAAGAAAATCTATTGAGCTATTATAGAAAACATATATCCCTTACTGATTTAAATGAGAAATTTTACCTACCTCTTATCTCTTTTTTTGATTATATTCACTAGGAGTTACAACTCACAAAGGTAAAAACTCTGCTTTTGCTTAAATCAGAATTAACTTCTGCTGCCCCTATGAGAGGACCGTGCTTGAGTGGAACAGTGGAGACCTTGCATCACCCTTTTCTCTTTTAAACAGAGCTCATCACCTAACAATGTGTGAAACTTCTCTCTGGTATGAAACAAAGACTGTCTTTTTTCAGACCTTGATGTAGTTATATGGTCCAAGGCAGTATTTTAAAAGGCTTTGAGGTTCTTTTGCACTTGTAGACCATGATTCACACCCTTTACTGTTAGGCAAAGGTTGACACATCAAATGTATTTTGCCTTAGGCACACCTAACACTCAAGGGTAAGTGAGCTCTGCTATGATCTAGTTGTAGGTATCTGTAGGGGTGTGTGTGTGTATGTGTCTGTGTGTGTGTAGATCCATCAGAAAATGAGGAAAGATCATTCTTCAATTCCAACTGTGCACAATGTCATAATAGAGCAAAGTCCAGGTTGCTTTTACTCCTCTACAAGCATCTAGAATTGCTTTATGAATGCTTGGAGGCTATACTAGTATGGAAGAATCTTTAAAAACCCTATGCCTGATTTTATTCTTTTAAAAGCCTAGTTATAACTACTGTCAATGCTGTCTTTGCTATTCTTCTGGAAAACATCAAGAATTAAGAGTTTTACAATACAAGAAATACTTTTATTCTCTGTCCCTTGATTACCCAGCCAAGACTGAGACACTGTTTATAGTACTGCTGTCTTCATAAGCAGTTCCCGTGTTCATTCTGAGCTGCAAGGACACATCAGGATAAACTAGGAAAACAAAGTCTCAGCGGCAGAATTTTTCTTTTCTTTAGCTCTGTGTTGTATTGTAAAAAATAACCCCCTGCAACACACAAAAGTATTTCTTTCCTCCACTTTCCTTTTTCTTCATCTTCCTCTCGGTGTAATTGCGGGCAGGTTAGCCATTTTAAAAATCTCACTATAGGCCGATTTGGGACTTTAAGCCATCTGATATCTTTTCCTAGATGTGTAAGTTATTTTCACAAAGCATTAGATGCCCTGAAATTAATTGCTTTGAGAGACTGATATTTTCTTCACTTAATTAATCTTTCGAAAATTCTTGCCTCCTTTTTGAGTGTGCAAAACCGGGAGCTGATTATGCCATGTCACTGGGAATGGCTTCTCATGAAAGACTACCCCATGGAAGTGACACAAATGTTAATTTTCCTTTAATCTTCACAAGCTATTGAAGTTGTACAGCACTAGCACTTAATAGCTCATACCAATATTTTAATAGCCAAAGTCCCATCTGCACGGTAAGAGCCAGTATTCTGCTAACGGCCAGGGTCAGTAACACTTTTACAGGGCCAGACCAAATACTTTCCCAATCAGAACATTTCCTAAAACTATTTCATGGACCACTGATGAGAAAGAAATGTTCAACCTCTGGTATTGTTTGTTTAAAAGTTATAACAGGTCCTCTCCTAGCATCCCTTCACCTTTGGAAATCTGTTCTCATTTCCTTACACCAGATCTGTTTCCAAAGGCTGTGCTTTGTTACAAGAGCACAGGATTTTTTAATAAACAAAATAAATGTACACACCAGAAACACTCTGAGTTTGTGCTAGCTATTTATTTTATTCACATTGCAAAGAGATTTGCAGATCACCTTTTCAAAGCTGCATGCATCTGGTTTTCTATACCGGGAATGTAGAAAACCGGGCTGAGTGACTGCTGAGCTAGGATTCAAGAAATTGTGGGTTAGCTTGTACCATAAAATTCCCTTGGGCTCTGCTATTTCAAGACACAGTGCTATGGTAATTCTGCATCAGAAGCAACATATCACCCTGATAAGGCAATCAGCAGAGCAGGAAAGCACCGTTTATCCTGACACAAGACTTGGGCAGAGTGTGTCATAGGTCCCTCCACCTCATGTGTGCAGACTTTTTTTCTCTAGAAACTAGGGTATGGCAGAAAGGGGAACGGGTTGTGCGTGATTTTTCTCTGGCATGAAAACACAGTGCAGTGAGGAGGTGCACCAAGATGCAGGAGGTAAAGAGCAATGACAGGTCCAGGAACAAGGTGCCTCTGGGACAAATAAACTGATTATTCCATCCACTTTCCACTCAAGAACTATTTTAATGAAGTGGATCCACTGAGCATTGGGCTCTGAAGCCTTGGGTAGGACCTACTTAAAACTGTGTCTACTCAGTGGGGAGTAAGGGGTGTCCCTCAGGAGAGGCCCATTCCACAGCATTTGACAATAAGTTTAGGGGAGTTCAATCCCACTCCTTTCTTCCCATTCTGACTAGTTATGCTGCTGCAAATGTTTGCAGTTTAGAGGAACAGCATGGAAAATTTGTAGGCACAGATTTATCAGCCCTGTATAGGTTCATAATTACCTGAGGCAGCTTCAACAGGGAAATTCTTTGTCCTTAGAGGTGTTTTCAGGTAGGAATCGAGAAAACTAAGACAAGAATCACAGAGGCTGAGTAGAAATACCCAGGCAAGTGTCTAACATTGAGTGAGAGGAGCCCATCCCACATTGTCTCCTTCTACTGGGAAGTCTCACAGATCTCCTTCATATTCTAGTCTCAGTGTGAGCAAAATCTCACTTGTCTGTAATGTTTGCATACATCAGCTGAACACCTGCATGTGCAAATGAGCATGTGTGGAAGTGCAGGATTTTGCCTCTCTATGGATAATGTCGTATTTGAAGATTTGACCTCAGACATGTTAGATGGGGCTATTCTGGCCCAAAGAAACACCTTAGAGATGTGTATTGCCCACTTTTGTTATACGAGCGTGTACTCTTCCATTTTATTTCATCAAACTGTCAGAAATCTCAGGCACTCGAGGGAAGCCCAAGAAAGCATGAAGTTCACAAGGAAGTTCATACTGAATCTGAAACCTCAGACTTGTTTTGGGGAAGGCTCTGGCCACTTATTTTCTGTTCCTGTCTCTTACAGCTCCTTATCTCTACTACTTGCTGGGGTTTGCATTGTTGACGATTCATTATTATTTGGACAGATCATATGCGATATAATTAGTGACATTTTAATCTGTTATCAGTACATAACTGCTGAATATTGACAGGATTGCATGATACATTTCTTTTCCTATTTTGAAATGTTCAAGTGAGTGAGTTACGTAGAAAAGTAGGTGGAAGATACTCTTCTATCTTCCCTTAGCATAAGAGAGACATTCCAGCGCATTACCAGACTGCAATTTAGCAAGGACTCATTCAAGATGTTGATAATGGCTTAAATAGTTCTGAGCAGAAAAGCATAAAGAATCTCCTACTGACTAAAATTTATAGCTGTGGCTTACATAGTAGCTTAGCAGTTCACATATGGCTTATGTCAATGGCAGAAACCATGTTATTTTCTAAATCACATTGATTTGTTATGTGGTACTGAAAGATCTTAAACAGAATCATTGGCTATAAATTACAGAATCTAGTCTTCTACATTCTTATCTGTGTTTCAGATCCGTCAAAATGAGCCCAAGAGTCAAGTCTTCTATGTACACAATGCTACTAGTCAAAGAATAAGAACTAAGACCATTCAATTTCCTCCTTTTTTGGAGTCCAGCCAGGCTGACATTTTCCTTTCTGTTAGTTTTGGCAAAGAGGAAAGAGAGGGAAAACTTTACTGCTCTGTTACTGATGGTTTTTTTATTTTGTTTTTATTAAAAATGTTGAAACATGGGCCCTCTGTCAAAATTATTTTATTATTGAAAGCTGGGTGGGGTGAATGAACTGGCAACAGTTCAGAAAGCCATTAATGGTACTGATAACGGAGAATCTTATTCAGCCTCCACAGCACTGCAATACTTAATTGCAATAAATTTTACTGAAATCTGGTGACTGATGTGCACAGTTAATGAATCGGTAAAGATTTAAAGGTTAATCTGCTGGGAGGTAACAAGCTCTGCCCATCTGATATTGTAACCAAAATATGATATTTGTTAGTTACATGATGATATTTTTTGGGCATACAGCAGAAAAAATGAGTTTTTATTGGCTGCAGATTTGTTAGGTCTCCAAGACCAAAACACAGAAAAAGCAACAACTCTAATGGTGATTCTTGAACCACAGACAAAACTTAAATATATTAGAGGTGAAATGTGACTCCCTGAATAAAATATATTGTCAAACATCAAAGGAATTGCCAGAGAAGCAGAGTGTTCCCTGAAGCAGAATTGCATGCGTGCCCAGGAACAACTCCACCTCAGCCCTCGGCCTTCTTCCAGCCATTGCACCCCATCTCCCAAAAGACCTGAGAGACAAAACGGCCATGCAGAATTTGGGAGGGGTGGGGAAAAGTGTGCAGCAAAGCATCTTAAGAACTTCCCTAACAATAAAGTAGCTTTCTAGAAACAAATGAACAAGGGCCAAGAGGACTCAAAATTTAAGTGAATGCAGGAACAGAATGGAAGCAAAAGATAATTTGACAAACAACAAGAGGGGTGGGAGAGGTTAAGAAAGCTGATGATTAATGCCCTTGTTTCAGCCTCAGGAGACTTACATTGAGATCTTGTTCTGCCACACCTATTCTGTGGCTTTGGACATGTTGTTTACACTGTCTGGACCTAGATCCTCCCACCCTTTTATGCAAGGATAGTGGTAGCAACCATGCAGTGAGGATAGAAATGTCAGAGCCTGTGAAAGGTGCAGATCTTACAGGTATTCATGGTAGATAGAAACCATGACATGAAAAAGCACTCCCAGGGTCTTTGACAACCCATGGATTGAAAGACAATTCTGTATACCAGACTCTCAATTGCTAGTTCACAGCAGAGGGACATGGTCGAAGTACTGCCAGGGAGTGAAATATGATGATTCCTCCAGCATATTAATTTCTCTATACAGTTGCCTATGGGCGAAAAGAGCCTCGAAACCAACCGCTGCCAGGAACCTGTGGAGCACAATCCCTGCATTTAGGATTGGACCTAATTTCACAACTCTTGACACAAGGTGACAACCCATCAAGCAAAATCTTGCTCTATAGCCATGTCAACTCAGTTTTAGGACTTCTGCCTTTTCCTCTTGCCTTTCTGTGTATGGACCAAAGGTCTGTGTGCTATGTTAAAAAATACACTATTATTTTATTCCTGCCTTGTTAGATCTCTCTAACACTGGGAAGATAATAAAAAAAACTAACCATAAATTGACAGTAGTGTAATTTATTTAATGATGAAACAAAATTGCTGTATAACATATACCTTTTCTGTAGCACTTTTACAAATAAATCTTAAAGCACTTTCTAGGTGGGTTGCTGTAGATATCATTACAACAGTTAACTGAAAGACAAAAAACTGATGTACATAGTAGTCAAGTGATCTGCCCATGGTCATGCAGCAGATCAGAGGCAAGGCTGGTCTCTTGTTTCTCCAATTTTTTCACAAGGCCAGAAGACCACTTCTTAAGACTTAGATGTATACTTTTCTATTGACTTGTCAGCAGGTTACAACAGAGTTAGGCTGTACACACTCTGGTAACGTAGCAGGGTAAAGCAGTGTGCCAGGTTGAAGTCTTACACTTTCCAATGTATCAACACTTGTTTGTCTTGCAGGATTATCCAGGAAATCAAAACTACCATTTCAGTCCAACTCAGATGCATGTTACTCAAGATCCAAGTCGAACATCTCTTAAGCTCCAGTCTGGAAGTTAATATGGGGCAAGGACTATTCCCAATAGATAGTGCTAACAACCTCCAGGTACTTTGTGCTGAAGAACAAGTTGTTATCTAAGAATGAGCAAGGAGCAATTGATGCATTTTGAATTCACCTCCAGTTTATTTTGAGTTCTGAATTCCCTGTGTCTGGAAACATCCCTTCATCTGTGACCATCTTGGTGACAAAAATCTGACAACTACAGTGCTGATCAAGGGTTTAGAGAAGATGGAAGGAATCTACTACTGTGTCAGAAACCTAACTGTGGGCTCCTCAACAGTCTTTCCTTTGTTAACTAAGCTTCAAAGTGATTTCTTACAATGTAATAATTCTTTATAATGCAACAGTAATGCCCTATTTACAGTTAAATGCAGAGGCAAAATGTACTGATAGCAGGGTAATTCTGGTTCCATTACAGCTTAATACAAGTGCAATTAACTGCCTACTTCAGAGTCTATGGAAGTCAATAAAAGACCTCCAGTGTCTGACCGGGATCTAACTATAGAAACAGATTGTGGGTCACAGCAGCAGTTTTGCTAAAGGGCATGGTGAAATATCATGGAATCTTGTTGATTACCAACCTAAAAATTTAAATTTGCTTTATATAATGTACCAATGACGTTTATAGTAACTAAAATTTGTTTCCATTCAGAAAGACATAGTGATTAAGGTGGCACTATGTGTCCACAAGGCAAATGACCATCAATACATTAAGAAAATTTGATGCTTTTAAAAAAAAAAATCCCAACCAAACTTCTAACTAATAAAACATCACTGTAGCACTCTTTGGGCAGTTTCATCATTATCACTTTTGATGTCATTATCCAGTTTGACTGTTCAACACTGCACTAATGGTTTTCAAATAAAAGTCTCACAGAAATAAATCTGGGAGTAGGAAACCAAGTCATTGGCACAGAATGATGTGAAGACTATAATAATGTACCACTGAAGCATTTTCCTTATTTGTGGACAGCTGCTTGCACTGATATTTCAGGACAGGCTTTAAGTTAGCAATGACAAAGAGTTGATTACATACATTTTCAGATCTTTGCAGACGCTACGAGGAGACATTAATGGTGTAAATAGTATCTTGTAAATTCAAGACACATAGAAAATATTAGAACAGTGCTAAGTGGTGGGCTGACATGGCACCATTAGCCAGGACACAAAGCTGCATGGAATAGAGGTAATACAGTGAAGCATCATTTTCACTGAAAGACAAGATGGAAGGCAGGCAGCTGAATTTTAAAGGTACTTTGTTTCTTTTTAATTCTTCCTTAATATGGACTGAGTACATAGGGCCAGGAGGTAGTCAGCAGGAGTTCAGCATAAGGGCTTAAAATAGCAAAAATATGTCTTTATACTTAACCTGCTTTTTTTTAGTGCCAGAGGAGGATTTATAATCTGAGAAGGAGAATTTGAAACTTTAGTGCAGCGATTCAGGATATTTTGGGGAAAGGCAGGGCAGTTTTTGGTTTATACTTTATTACAGATTCTGTGTTTATATTGAGATTAAATTAGGATAAAATTAAGGAATACCAACCGAATAATGAAATGTCATTGCCATAGCTGTATATTTTAGAAGATAATATTCATTTATTGGAAATAAAATATGATTATATATTTATATAAAATACCTACAAGCAGGTTGGTTATGAAATGTTAGGAAGGCCCACCCCAGAAGGCTAGGTTGAGTGTTAAAATAATACTAAAATTGCAAAATAATAAGTGCCATAGTGACCAAAATATGCTCCAGTGAATATTAGGTTAGCATAAAAAGAGCTTAGTGTACTTCAGAATCCAGAACTGGAATTCAGCATAACAATCTCTGAACAAAAAGAAGAATCTCTGAAATATCATCAAAAAACATTTTTATTATAACTGTAGTGATCAAGTTTAGGATACTACAATCTGCTGACTGACTCCATGAAATAAACTCTTATGTACTGTCCCTGAGCTATCTTTGAGTAATTTAATGTCTGTGGTCTAACCAGGGAATATCATGTTCAACAGCAAGAACACATGATGGATGATGCATGGTCAGAGTCCATATCCTGAACATGGTCACACACAGATCAGCTGTGTTCATCTACAGCAATGTGGCTGAGAAATGTATTAAGCTGATCCCAAGCAAGCTTTGGCTTGTATGATCTTTGAGGGGATGTGAGGAAAAATAAGTCACTGTATCTTGAAGAAAAACAAAGTTAACAGGGTGATGAAAAGAGCAGAGGTGCACTGTGGCTCAGGAACTGTCAAGATTGTGATGGAATGACAAAAGGATGATCACAGGATATCCGTACCAAGAATGGAACAAGAAGGGATCAAGAAGAGAACAAGACAAAAGTGTTCAGATAAATTCTTGATGGAACTATTTTCTGCTCTGTTCAGAAGCTGTACACACAATTTAAAAATCTATTCAGAAAATAAACAGAATTTTACAGACAGATGGTTTATATTGTGAATAAAGCAGTCACTAATACTTCATACTGATGCAAATCTTGAGTATGTATCTTACCACTGGTGAGATCTTCTGTGAGCACCATCTTCCTAGTTCCATTTGATCCTGATTGTCAGAAGCAATTTGTGCTTCTGGGTATCCAATATGAGGGGCCAGATTTTCAGAAATTCATCACTTTCTAATGTGTCTCAAAAAAACCCCAACCAAACAAACATTCACTAGTTGCTTTTTAACAATTTGACAGCTTGGTTTTTAAACAAATTCTCCCACTCTGTTCCATGGTACTGATGACACAATTGGACTGTGACATCCCAAATTAGTGCAGTCCTTCCCTGTGAAACTTCGTGGTGTCCTATGCAGAACATTCAGGCATTCTGAGTGGAAAGAAGAGAACAGGTATATATTTTAAAGGAAAAGTATAGAAGCTCTTGTGTAGTTTTAGATATTTTGTGGAAGTCTGTCACTGAGCTACTAGAAGACTTCTGTGCTTCTAGTGTTTTCTCAATTGGCTGGAATGTTTTCTGAAGAAAATATTACACTGTCTATCCCCTTTAATACTTATCTACCATCAAGACACAAAACAAAAACAAAACTGAGGCTGCTTCTTTGGCACACGAAACAGGTGGAACATTTCATCTTTTTCTTTGTCTAACATGAAAGATTGTTGCATCTCTGAACTTTAAGGCTTGTGTCCTTTGGAGTAATGCCCCTTCCGCTGGTTCTCCTCAAATATTGGCAGCCAGTCAACTTCTTTCCTTGGCTTTGCCAATGACAATATTCTGTGCTTCAGTGTTTCCTTTGTGTATCTGTGTCTGACATGATTTTCCTTGTATACAGAGAGAAGTATACAGTATTTTAGTTTGAATAGTGTAAGTTAAACAAGTTGACTGTAGACTTTGCACAAACAAATTTTGCAATACGTAATAGTGAGAAGTCCACAAATGAGTTTAAATATAAAAATTGCTCTGGAACAGGCTGATAAAAATATGGGCCTTACCTTATCCTGATAGCTGGACTTTCTGTTTCTGGGAGAAGAAGAGAGGAAGAAAGCTGAGATGCCCCCCGCACCCACCCCCATTCTGTTTAGACATTTATGTCAAAACCACATGTGCCTCACTAACCACAATGCAAATCCCTTCAAATGCTGATGTGTCCTGTTTGTCTTACTTCGTCTGCCCATGTCTCCCCACTCCACCTAGTTACCAAGCATCAGTTCCTCCCAAACAAGGCAATGTATATATATGGACACAGAAACTGGATGGACATTTTCCATTCCTCCTGTTGTGTCTCATGAACTGGTTGCTTACAACTAGTAGTAAAATCTCTCTGTACAGAAAAAAACCCAAATGTACCTTTAAGTCTTTAAAAGACAAATGTCCACAGTGGTGTATTTTTAGCACAAGCAATCCACTGTTAGTGGAGCAAAGATTTGCAAAATGTTACCTGGTTTTGTGTCCTCTGATATTTTGTCACTCTGAAGCACCACAGTTTTCATCTGCTTGGATCACGTATTCGGAATATTTAAAATAACAGGATAGTTTCAAAGACTGTTTCATACTTGCAGAACTTTCTTTTTATGAAACTTAGTGTTAAAATATACTACAGCCTTTAATTTCTTTGTTTTAATATGTATGTAATATTGATCTACACTGGAACAGATGGAAAAAGACAAAATTTACAGCTTTCTCAGGAACATCCTTTCATTTTCACCTGCAGATGGAGTGGTGACAGTGAGCAGCTTGGTGTGTAATTATAGGTTTGTTTTTCATTACATTTCAAATGTTTATAATGTGTCTCCAGGATTAGAGAAAATCTGCACAGGAAATCAAAGTGTTAAATGCACACGTCTCGATTTGACATCAAATGCAGATTAGAAGTTTTCTGATCTCAGTTTACCACAAATTCAAATGATGATATCAAAACAGGACAAGAGAAGGGAAATAAAGAAAAAGTTTACTATTATCAAATTGCAGCTCTGGACCGAGATTCGCCTGTCCAGCACAATAAAGTTCTTACTGTCTATGGGACTTCAGAGAAATCAGTCTTCTTACTTGGCCTTTGAAGTCACCAAGACACCATTGCCTGTGATAAAAGAGTTTATTTATAACTTGGTCAGCTTATGTCTTTTCCCACTGAACCAGCAGGCTTTCCAAGGTTTGGGGATATAATTTCAAGGGCTGTTAAACCTCTGTCAAAGTTTTTCTGGCCCCCTAAGGAGCCTGACTATCCAGCGTTCTGTTTGCTATGACAGGGCTTCATGTGAAAGCATTCAGGAAACTGACAGCCTCAACTGCTGCAGTTTTTGTAACAGAAAGTGGCATTTAATCTGAAAAATAACATTAGCAAATCAGCATATAATTGGGTTTTTATTTCCTGCTTTTTTCCCCTTTTCTTTCTGCTTTCCTAAGAGATAAGACAGAGCACAATGCTGCAAGTTCCTGATATCTACGGCAAGATGCTATTTATATATAACCTGACAAACTGCAAGAGGCAGGAATCAGGGATTTTACTATGATGAAAGATGTTAGAGCAAACCCTCAAAAGAGATTAAAGCATAGAATGTAGCACTGTTTTAGGATAATATTGTAATCCTTCTGCCAGTTGTTGTCAACAGCAAACATAAAGACTGGCTTAAAATATCTAAAGTGCTAGTTCTCATAGTGCCTGGTTTGCATGTCACACCGAGCACATCTATTGTCAAGGATTTCTGTGAAAACTCTGCCTGAGGTGTTCTGGAGAGTTAACAGTGGATCACTTACTGTGGCCCCCATAAGCCTCTACAGGAACCCTTCATCCAGTGATCCTCCCAAAATGAGTGAATACCAAGTGGTTCAGTGCAAATATGCCATATGGAGCTCCAGACAGTGTTTTGGTTTTTCTGTATTTAGAATCAGTCCAATAAATGAGATTGCCAGAATCATAAGACTGACTTAAAAAAACCAAAGAAGAATTTGAAAAATGCTAAGAAATGCAGGTTATTCTTGTGACTTGACATCTCTGCTCAAACCCTGGGGATCCCTACTTTCAAACTTTCATTCGAAGTCTTGTGAGCAAGAATTTTTCTCTCTTTTTCTAAATTCAGGCCAAAACTCTCATGTAATCTGACTCGATCCTGGGGTTAGTGAAAGTACAACATTTTATGAGATAGAAGAAGTCATGGAAGTTGTCCACACTTCTCTGAAAATTATTGTACATCTGTTTACCTTCAGATAATAAATAGCACAGAGATAGTCAGAGTGAACACTGCCAGCTTAGTAGCAGAGCAATTCTTAAAAATAGCCATCTGGGGGCAGAGCAAATGTCCATCCCAACCACATCCTGCTTCTGACAGTGGCTAAGGTCAGAAACATGGGGAAACATGTAAGGGTAGGACAGCTGTGTCATGCTTCTTCCCTGGCATACTCCTCTAGTCATCAGTTTTTGGGGGCGTCCCAGGCCTGAGCTGGTTAATGCAATGGATACTGCAGAAAAGTAAAAGTAAAAATAAATTTAAAAAAACCCCATGGAAATAGATAGACTGACAGTCAGACAATAGGGACTGCTGCATTTATTAGACCAAGTAAGGAATGCTGATGATGTAGGACAAGTGTTTGCTTTAGTCAAAGCTTCATAAGCTTGACAGAATTGGTCCAGAGACCTTTATTGCAGCCACAAAAATATTTTATCAATAAGTACATTCAAATACATTTGCCCTGACAATTACAGCCTTAGCACATTCTTCTTCATGACTTCTGTTAACATTAAACAAGGTCTGTGTGAGTATTGTAGTGTAGGAAAATTCTCATCTTTGTCTTCTATTGATATTTTATACCTATTCAGCAGATAGCATCACACTTCTGAGGGACAAAGTAATGTTGTAGAACTGTTCTTGCATGTTTGCTTTTTATCACTTAAAATGAAGAAGATTCTAAGCCAAAGGACAAAAGCATTGCCCTTCAATGTGTGTAAGACTTTCTGTGTTTGTATGTACATTGTGTGAAAAGTGCCTGGTGCTCATTAAGTAAAAGGTATTATAAAATGGCAAAGTATTATTATTACTATCAAGTAAAATTTTCTGCTTTTTGCTTGGAATGATTAAACTGGTGTAAAGAAATTTGTACTGTGTCAAGGCAACTCAACTGAAAATGCATTAACACTTCCTTGCTTTGACGTCAAAGACCTTGAAAAATATTATGATGGAAAATAAATACTTTGTCCCTATAGCTGTATCTGTTTCCATTGTGAATCTATTAAAAGGAGTTTCTCTCGCAGATTAGTAGCAACCAGAGCTGATTTAGGCAATGACAACTTTGGAAGTCAATTTATATTTGAATCAGGAAATGACTCAGTATTTTCTGAAGTCTTACTTCAAAGCTCACTCTTTTACAGTTAGGTAAAAATGATATCACATCTTCAGAATGTTAAATTAAACAATTGCACAGAGGCCAGGATTTATTCCTGCTTTAAGCTTTTTTTTCATGCTGCATATACATGTCCCAGGATGATTTTTGTCATATCTGGACAATTAGCGAATAGCGTGATCTATACGTTTCACGGTTCTACGACACCTTTTGTAATACTGCATGTCACACCATTTTATGTTGCCATACATATAACTTGCCTGCAGTGTGTTAGAATTAGTGGTCGTATGGTTTATGAATCTCCTGACACAATATCCTATTATTATGTTAGCTGCAATGGGACCTTCAAGTGAAGGTGATAATAAAAAAAGATGTTAGCCAATAAGAAGCATTTCTACAAATGGTCAGATGACAGTGGAAGAGGAAATATTTTAACAAAGCAATGTTAATACAACCAAGAACCAGCCAGCAAATAAAATCCCTGAGGAAGACTATCAGAAGAAACATACCATACTTTTGGCATAGCATACTTTACTGCATGCCTGACACATTTTCCACAAAGCTCTTGTATATTTTCTGTATGAAAATCTAAAGCATAAAGTCTTACATTTAGCAGTTGAAAAAATACTGGAGATTTAAAACAGCAACAGTTCTGCTGTATGCCTACAGATTTTTTTTGGCAATTAGATCTGAAGGAAATGATCTATCTCAAAAATAGAGAAAAAAAAAGCTGATGAATATGGTCATATGATTGAGGTCTTTCTTTAAGAAGCAGAAGATTTGCATGGACTACAGAAATGTATATAAATAACTATCATTGTTAGATTAGTAAACTTTTTTTCAATATGATCAGCTTCAGTCTAGGTGCCAGTTGAATTAAGGAAGCGCTGGGCTCTGTGACTGAGCCCTGCCTGCTCATTCCATGGTCCTCTTACGTGAGGGGCACTGAGATATTCTACAAGCTGGTGATGCAGTCCACTCTGTTGGCCATGCTGCTCTTCTTGGCAGCATAGGTACGCTGAGATGTTAAACGCACTATGCAGTTACCTCAGGCAAAAAGGATTGTTGCTTTTCTCTGTGGTAGCAGACATTTTACCACTATATTTATCCATCTTAACCTTATTTAATCCCGCTTTACTTTACCTTGTGAAGTTTCACGGTGATTTTACATATGCACTGTTGGACTATTTTTAAACTTTTGACAATGTAGCCAACATAACTGCAGGAATTCATAGATAGCCATAGGTCGGTTGCATTCGCGAGCCTGTCAGGTTGGAGATGGGTGCAACCACAAGGACGCAAGAGAAGCCCATTCCACTAAATGGGAATTTCCCTTATATTGTTTCTTCCCTCTAGCTGAACAGAGATGAAGAATCACAAATGTATCAGTTTCAAAGAGTTTAAGAGGTGTTTCAACAGCCTACAGACAGTTTGTTACTACACTTGGCATATTTTGAAACTCTACTTATGGAAGAGTTCCAGACAATCTCAACATGACTGAGTCAGAGGATAATGTGCATGGAAAAAGCAAAGATCCCTTTGCTTAGTTTAAGCTTCAGGCAGAATAGCGCAATAGCAGAACAAATGAAGCTTCATTCAGAAATGTCATTTGTTTAAAAGCAATCAAACAGAGATGGCCACAAGCTGGAAGAATGAAAGAGCTCGATATTTTAGTGAGGAAAACACTTTATAAAATGTTGTAAAATCTAAACAAGTGAAGTGTTTGTGTAACTGAAATCAAATTGTTAGCAATATTTGTCTTAAAATATTATCAGCACCATGATGGAACATGGAAAGTGGGTTGGAATCCTGTCAAATTAAAAAACACCACATCAGGCTGATTTTTTTTTTTTAAAACAAATATGAATGACTTTGAATATGATGTAAGAGAAAAACATTTGATAAAAGAACCTATATATTTAAGTACACCCTGTACAATCAAAGGGCCAGTGGTGGAAAGCAGAAATACACTGAGCCAAGGTTGATAAAAGTTTAACTGACATTTTTATAGGTCTAATATGTTCTGATCTTGTAGGACTACATTCACTGCTCTCCATAACTTCCAAGACTCTGTGTTGCAGAGGGGAAACCATATTTTTTCTTTTTTTTAGTTGTCTGTAAAATACTACAAAACATCTCTCCATTGTAGTTTAGGTTATGCAAAAATCTTTGTTAAAATCACCTGTAAATTCTTAACTCCATTTATCTCAGTTAATTATCTGAAATAAGTAGGCAGGTGATTACCAACGTTCGGGGAGAACCAGGGTGAAAGTTGACATGACTGTGATCTCTTTTTTTAAAGAAATTATAATCTTTGTAGATTTTAATATCTTCATCTAACAGCAACATTAAAGGGATTCCATTTTCCTAGCTGAAAAACACCACTAAGCATTTATGATTAGTAGCTATTCTTGAAAATTTTATATCTACCACACATTGATACAAACTCCTGTGATGATGGACAGATTACATCAACCAAGAAGATGAGATTGTTGCTTTCTCTTCAGCCTATTTCAACCTATTAAAATAAACCCTGTTTTTAGTTTAGGCCACACTCACAAGGAATAAAAGAGGATGCTCCATTTCAAGGAGCACTCCTGCAAACTTTTGTGGAAACAGTATGGTCTTGCCACACAAAGTCCCAGTGCCTCAGAAACATTACTGTAATGGAGAAAGGCTGGTAAGCCAAGGTTAGCTTGCAGCGTTCAGCACTGTAAGTAGCCCTGTGGGGTGGGCATGAAAGGTGTTTGTTGGAGCCATGATGCATCACCTCAAATATTAGTTTGATCAACTGCTGGTTTTAAGCAGATACGTTGCTTATTGAGAGAAATTTGATCCACTATAATTAAAATGAAAACCAAAACTGGACAAATGGCAGTAAGTTTGGAAGATGAACTAAAAGTGTTGAGGACAAATATCCATTCAGCTGACCTAAGTGCTGGCCTAGGAAGCCAAATGTCACAGTGGTGTGCCAGTAGCCAGCTTAATTATTCCTTACCACAATAAAACCCTGTTCAGGTACCACTGTTATAATTACTTTTTATTTATGCTGTTATGAGATCAGATTCTTTCACAAGGAACCCAACAATGACCCTTATCCACAGTAGTCATATATCAGATAATGTTACAGTCTTACTAGTCTCAGATATGGAAAAAGAAGCACTCAAAGTAGTTTTTTTGTTTTTTTTTTTTCCTACATCACAATTAGTCCTGAGTTTTGGTACAGACTTAGATTTCATGTTCATCTGCTATTTTGGTATATCTATGGCTATTGACTGCTGTGCAAGGATGAGGACTGGAATTCCAGACAGTTGCTGTAAGATAGGAGAATAGAGTGCATGACCTACAAAGGTGCCTTTAAACTAGCAGAATTTCTAAGGGAAGCATTGTCTCAATGTTAGAATCCAAAATGTAATTTTACTGCTGTAACCACAATCAACAAGGAACTCAGACCTCTTTGTAAGGGTTAGATCATTTGGATTCCAAGAAGACAAACTGAATTGCCTGTTGAAAATCCCCTGGGCTGAAAACAGTTGTGGTTTGGAAGAGCTTCTCTTCCCTCTTTGACTGCTTATGGTCCCTGGTGGATGCCCACTCTTGGGTGAGCTGGATCTTTGATACCAGTCCTACCATGCACACTCCAGTAGATGCAGCAGTGCTCTGGGGCAGCAACAGAGTTCAGCACATACCACAGTGGGGGTGAATATATCTGTCAGTGGGGGTGTGTCATGACCAACTCCACCAAGGAGAAAACCTGTTAGTTAAAAGCCTTGTTACTCCTGTTTAATACAGCGCATGGCTATTTCACTCCACCATCTGAGAACTTTTGCCCTGCTACTTTAGAAGTCTGGCATAATGATGATGACTTAGATTTCACTTGCTGTCCTGTAGCACAGTGCAGACATCGAACCTTTCGGATTTTTTGGCAACATATTTCTTATATTTCTTGGAGAGTGCTAGGGATACAAAGGGTGGAGGATTAGGCAGAAAGAGGTGTAGAAATACGCAAAATAAAAGTTTGTCCTGGACTATGTGCCTCCTACATTTTATTGAAAATGTAAGAACATGTAATTCTTCTCTTGGTTCAAGAACCTGTACTTTGGTGAAGCATAACACATGAAAACTTGTACTTTTACTTGTCAAACCGTTGGACTACATGTAGATAAATGGCAGTGAATAGAAATGCCCATCACATTTTCTTTCCTATGATCCTTGAGCTATAGCTACAGTTCTGACTCTTTAAAAAAAAAGCCAACAACCTGCACGCACCTAAATCTTGTATCTTAGCAGGGAGGATTTAGGAGGTGTTTGAACAGGAGCATGAGAGGAAGCATGGGCAAAATCAATGAGCGTAACTGGATTGTTGAGTCTCAAGTGATGAAAGAGTTACTGGGCACTGCAGCAAGAGTGCCACAACTTAACCCTTCTGAATATTGCTGAATAAATCAAAACACTGATTTGAAAAAAGTCTTGCTGCAGGTTATAAAGAACATAGAATTATCCTATCTTTACTGAAATGCATATTGGAAACAAAGACTTGCACTGCTCCTTGTGTCTGCTCAGTGGAGTTTTGGCTCGGAGATACCTGTACTTATTTGGGCAAGGTTGGACAGATTTTTGACCATGCACAAAGAGTTTGCATCAATGCCCTAAAACTCATCTCATTTCACCAAGAGGGATCATCTCCCATTCCCCCTGCAGAAAAGCCCTAAACTAACAAAATACTCAAAACCTCTACCCCAAAACCATATGAGAATTCTCGCAAAGTGTTAAATTAGGAACTCATACACATATCTGGAGCTGGATCCATCCGTACTTTCAGGTGAACTCTAATGGTGAGAGAAAGCCACTGCAGCTCCAACCAGGGCAGCCCCGTGCAAGAAGTCAAGGATCAGACTGGCATGGTCTGCACTGTATGACCGCACTGATGCTGAGCCCCAGGAGAACCCCACTGCCATAACAGCTGTTTTGCAAGTCTCCTTTTGGATGTGAAATGAGTGCTTCTGCTTAGATGCTCTGGATTTGAGTCTTCACACTTAATTTTAGGTAAATCATCAGCGTGTGTTTTTCAAAAATCAATGACTGTACTAAAAAATTAAACACAGGGGAATTGCCTCTTGGCACTCACGCTACCAGCTGTTCCAGGAAAGATTATTCTATCCACTGCTGCATCAGAAAGCATTATTCCAAATGAAGAGTCCAGATGTTAAATTTATACATTATCTTCCTGATTTCTTCTCCTATGCTTAGTTCAGCTTTTCAAATATTTTATCTCTTATCCAGATATTCAGAACCTTCTGCTTCATGAGGAAGATCATGAGATCACCGTGTCTGCAGTCTAAAGAACTGAAGAGTCTAGTTGCTGTTTCAATCAGTCTTTAACACATGACATAGGAATATAAGCTATTATCCCTAAACCATTTTGAGGAAAGTACTTCATAAATAGTCTGGCTGACATAAAGATTGTACCATTTAAACGGTATAGTAAAGGCATAAGAAATATTATCTTATGTCGTAAGCTTTGCCTATGTATGTGGAGTACTTTTAAAAGCTGCCAATAAATTGTAACAGATAACTTAACACTTTGAAACACTGGAAAAGCCAATTAAAATATCTTGGAGCAGCAATTGGAAATACTGTGAGCTAGCTGGTCAAAGTTTGGTTTCAGAAATAATTCTAAGCTTACTAATTTTACTGCTAACAGTCAATCAGAAACACAGCAACCAAATGGAGTATCCTTACTTTACTTTGGACTAACACTGGTGTCATAGCCAAGGATCCTCAAATTAATGCCACCCCTCTGATGCAAGTATCGACCCAGAACTTCTGTTGTCAGAAACCAAGTAGGAGCAAATAATGAAATGCTTTTGTAAATGTATTGCTAGTCCTTTTCTTCCTAACATTTATTTTAAATAATGTATTACAAGCTAGCTGGAGCCTGGGATGGGATCTCCCTTGTCAATGAACACATGTGGAGCAGTGAGGTCCCAATTGATGACTGGAATTATGCAGTGCTAAAATGATATAAGTGATAATTCATAACATCTGTGTTATCCTTCAGGAAGTATTTTTTATATTCCAAAATATAAACTTAGCATATTTAGAGTTCTCAAGTGAGACATTTTGGCTGTCTTGTGCTGTTGGTGGGTGAGTGGTAACTTTCACTACCATTTTTGTGTTCTACTTAGTCAATACACCATCTTTTAACACACTTTTGTTGGAAGTAAAAGTCCTTCAGGGAGGACTCCATATTCTCTGCAATATTCTTTGCCACCATTTCTCACAGTCCAGAAAACCAGGTTTGTTGAAGTGTTTTCTTCAGAGCTGTAGCTGGCGAAATAAGTATTGAGCAAGTTGCAGCACTGGTAACAGGGTTTTGTGCTAGGCTCATGCAAGTGCCATCTTTCTGACCAGTCAGATCTTGGAAAAGGCAATTGCTCGCAGCCACTCCACATGAAACTAGGAGATCTTACCTCATCTGTTGACAATATTAAATCAGTGGAGCTTCTTTTACTGTGTTCAGTTTTAGGTCCCTCACTACAAGAAGGATGCTTGAGCGTGTTCAGAAAAGGGCTACAAGTCTGTTGAAAGGGTTTGGAAGATAAATCTTATGAGGAGCAGCTGAGGGAGCTGGGATTGTTTAGTCTAGAGAAAAGGAGACAGAGGGGAGACCTCATAGCTCTCTACAACTACCTAAAAGGTGGTTGTAGTACAGTGTGGGTTGGTCTCTTCTCTTTGTTAGTTGGTAGCTAGTGACAGGACAAGGGGAAATGGTCCTAAATTGTGTCAGGGGAAATTTAAGTTGGATATTAGGAAAAATGTCTTGACCGAAAGGGTTTTTAGATATTGGAACAGTCTGCCCAGGGAGCTGGTTGAGTCACCATTCCTGGAGGTGCTTAAAAGAAGAGTAGATGTTGTACTTGGTGACATGATCTAGTGTTGGACATGGTAGGGCTGAATAGATAGTTGGACTCGATGATCTTGAGGGTCTTTTCCTACCGTTACCATTCTATGATTCTTTGACTTCTCTGAAATCTGCCTTCCTGTGCCCTAATAAGGGGGAATGAAGCCTCTAACTTTTTACCAATTGTTTTTCTCTGCTTTTTTTCCCATAGAGGTACAGATGTGATAAACTGGTGAAGAGACATCTGCAGTAGAACTATCTCTGTCCTTCACTTCAGTAGACAGTACTGTGCTCCCTTAAATGGCTCCTGGTTAATCTCAGCAGAAGCATTAAATAAGCCTATTAACATCCGTTTCTCAGAGGCAGAATCTGACATGCACTTTGACATGCATTACACAGTCTATACGCTTTAACTGTTAAAACCTTCTGAATTTCTTTTTTGAGGTCTTCAAAAATATTTATAAAATAATGACAAACAAGGTGAAGACATACAGGGGAGTTTCACAGGCTACTTATGTCCCTGACTTGGAAAAAAGCAATCTTAGGTAGGACTTGTATAAATACACTAACATTTTATATTGTGTTCACTTACACTGTCAGCACATTCTCTGAACAAGTTCCCAGTTCAAAGCATCATTTTACATTTTCATCTTTTATTGGAATTCAGGCTCATCTAAAAAATGCTTGGGGACCTCATATAGCTTAGTCATGGTAAAACATCAAAGTAGACAGGAGATTAACAGTGTAGACAAGCACATGGATCTCAGGGAGAACTTCAAACATTTGGAGTGATTTGGTCCAGCTAAAGTTCCCCAAGGAAAACACCATTTCTTATATGAAATTTGACCCTTGAAAAAATGTTAAAATATTTTTAACATGATCACCTCACTATCTGTTGTTTTATAGCACTTCTACAGGGCTAACTCATCATTTCTATAAACAAAGTAACTTCCTGTCTTCAGTCAATTGCTTAAGAAGAATGAAGCATGCCAGCAGATTCATCTGATTGTAGCAGAGTAGCAAAGGGAGAGCATTAAGAAACAGGAGAAAATCCCTGTTTGGAAACATGCTACAGAACAGTGAGCTGGGTTTTTTTTTTGGTCATTCCTTTGTAAAAAATACTTTTGGGATTTAGAAAGAAAAATCTCTATTTTAAATTCCTTATCGGAAGGAGTTACAGTGCTACAGATTGCTTCATGCTGGGGCAGGGGGGAGGGGGGGCGTGGGGAAGAAAAGAAAAAGAAAAACCTGTCTTTTCGCAGCAAGTGGATAAATACTGCCCAAACCCATATTTTCCTGTTTTAATTTGAGATAAAATGCAAACCTTTCCTTTGATAATATCTACAAACTGTTCCAGTTAGCTTTGCTATGAATATTCGTATGAGTAATTCTTTCTCCACAAAGAAGCTCCCAAATGAGAAGAACTGATCAATGCACGAGTTTATTAATGGCTACACACAAAAAAAAAAAAATCCACCTAAGCTCTCAGAGTCCATACTTGGAACTGTGTGTGATTTTTTCTTGAGAAAGGCTCTGATTCCTCAACCTAGAGCAGTTTCCACTAGGCATGAACTATGCACCGCAAATTGCAAGCTAAGTATTCTGTACCAAGACCATGAAATATGTAACTAATGTATTTCCCATGTTGTGAGGATATTCAGTGGCTACAAGTGAGACTCTTGCATCTCTATTGATCATAGTTTAAACTAGAGCTACAGCTATACATTGGATGAAATCCTAGCTCCAGAGAAGTCAATGTGACTTTTGCATTATTTTTGATGGACCAAAATTTTACCCCTTGTTTTTTCTGACAGAGAAAACAATTTATATTCTGTAAGCTCATTGGCTTGAGTACAGAGTCCAAGTTCAGATCCACCAGCTGTAAATTATTTTGTATTATAAATAGACTTTTTGAACCTCTGGTGAAACAAGGGAAGGTATACAGGGAAAGAATATAATCCACTTTCATTTGGCCTTTGTTTTTTCAGATTAGCAATAAGTACTGATTTCCATCAGTAAGTAACATGTCTTTGTCATGCAGCACTTGGGAATGTTTTTCAGAGATGGAAGTCATGGTGGTATAAGCATCAGTGTAGGCCTGAAACTGAAATTTCAGCTGACAGTTTTATACCTGTATTCTAATGTTATCATGAGGTTATTCCTCCTCACGTATTTTCATTCTGTTAGTATAGAAAAGCTAAGACTTCAGTAAAATATTACACATAGCATTAAAAGATTGTGCTGGAAATTTGCAATATGTCATTAATTTCTTTCCTCCTGTGCCTGGCACATTTTGAAGGGAATTAGCAGTACAATATTTACTAGTTCTTTTGGAGAGTTTCAGCTGTAATTTCCCTGATACCATCTGCTGAAGTGCTCATAGATCAGAGACCAGAGTCAGGAAGGTATTTAAATAAAGCAAAATTCCTTGTACGATCAGGGTCTGAGGACAGTTGGCACCTCATGATTTGCTACACAAATTTCCATTATTTTTTTCCTCCTGGACAGAATTATTTTCTCCGTGACTGAAAAGAAAGAGTGAAAAAAACTATAAATTTTTAAGTATTGCTATTGTTACAGTTTGCTGCACTTATGACGATATCATGACTATTCTAGAGGAAAGTAAACAAACAAAAGGCCATGCCATGGCTGATGATGTCTCCAGCTTCTTCTAGTCCTGACTTGACCCTCGCCTTGTGGCAAATTCCTTCGGGCCCCAGGCTAATAGCAATTCTGGGCAGGGCCATCTGCATGGCCAAAAGCTGGCTGGTGGTGCAGAAGAGTAGAGCAGTAAAGAAACCTTGTTGGTGTAATGAGAAAGAGTGGCCCTATTTTTGTACCTTTTTTTCTTCTTTTGAAGCTCAGGCACGCATGCTGCAGCATGTCAGGCCCAAGCAAACACAGTTTATTCTTCACAGAGTGACAGGCTCACAGCAGGGCTGAGGCTGGCTGGCACCTCTGGAGATGGCCTCGTCCAACCCCCTGCACAGAGCAAGGCCAGCTACAGCAGCTTGCTCGAGGCTGTGTCCAGTTGCATTTTGAATATATTGCCAAGCATAGAACTCCACAGCCTCTCTGAGCAGCCTGTTCTTAATTTGTACACTGTACCTGCAAAATCCAAGAGTCCCTTTGCTGAGCAAAAACTCCAAAAGGCGCCTTTCAGAGGCTTCAGCAGAGACAATGCTGCCTTTCACCTTCTGTGTAACTGTAGATGGTTCTAGAGGACACTGATCTCTGCAGGACTAACCCCAGGCACAGCCACTAGTCTTTAGTCAGAAACAGGGTGTGGTGAAAAAATGACCACAGCCTTGCTGCCTAATTTGCTTGAGCCAGAGCTCAGGCAGCTGGTCTAAGCACTGCTGGCAGCCCAGACAGGGTCAGACCCTCTTGTCTTCCATCTCTTCTGTTGCCTCCATCTTTTCTCAGCGCCATAGCAGAGAAGTGTCCACCTCAAGAGAAGCAAAATGGCTTTTGAGAAGCTTTAGGCTTTGGTTCTGTTGCTTTAAAACCCCGTGGAGAAAACCAATCTCTGAATTACGAGAATGCCCATTTGATGCATAATCTGTATTTATGAATCACTGCAAAATTAGCCTAAATAGTTTTATACCAAAGAGAAACATCATCAGTCATTTTACTCCTGTTTATCAGCATAATTATATTTCTAGAGATAAAAAAGAGAAAGAGCAAAACAAACCAACCTCAAACAGTGTTGTTGACTTGGCTACTGACTTTTTGTCTTCTAGAACTGGATCCTGCAAGCTTGCTTCACCTGTGATCCTTTCCAAGCAATATCAGGTTGGAAGATGTGGATCTCTACTTGTCTAGCAATGTACTGCAGTTACCAGCTAAAGCTAGTGTACATTCAACAGTAATTTAACTCTGATTTCCTTTGACACAAAGCATAAAAATATACAGCATAAAAGGCAGCCAATTTCAATTACTGAGTTATCAGATCACTGAGGAGGTCTGGAGTTGTTAAAAGCCATGAGAGAAAAACTCTAGCAGCAGAACTCATGCAGGGGATTTTGGGCCCATCACCCAACACTTCCTAGAGTACTATTTTTTTTATTTCCATCCCAATAATGAACCAATATATGATGCTCAACCCTCTCCCTAATTCTAGCCTCTCTTCTTCTAACCTCTTTTGGAGGAAGCAGAGTAAAAATACCTTCACTCCCCCAACAGCTGTGAGAATAGCTGGTCCCCTAACACTTCCAGAGCAGCTTTACTTCAAATGCTGCCACGGCAGCAAACAGGTCTGATGAGGATTAACACCTCCCTGTAATTGGTGGATTTTGACCATTTACAGGAGTGACGTTACTCCCATTGCTCTCACTGATTTTGTTTCATGAATCCCAAGTGTGATATTATCCCCCTGTAGTTTAACTGCTTTTTAGGTGGTGAGAAGGATGGCAAAGGGGAAGAAAATGGGGGGCAGGTTGCACAGTTCACACTGCATTTAATACTCCAATCCATATGTTTTATTTCAACTTTCCCTGATTTAGGCTGCCTAATTTTCATCTTCAGCTTTGTTTGTTTCACTTCTCATTACTTACTTTAGCTTCTCTCAGTTTGTGATGTGTTACCTACCCTGCTTTCTACTGCCTAGATTTTCTATGTATTTAGAGGTGCTTACATTCAGTCGTAAAAGAGGTCACACAGAGTTCAGAAATGTTTGGAAAGGGAAAAAAAGTCTGAGAAAGATCCCCTATTTTTCTTTTCTTCATGAAGGGTGCTGATGGTTTTGTGATTTGCCTGGCAAGTGTTAGTAGGACTAGCTCAGGTTTGCCTTGTCCATGTGCACTCAGGACTGCGATGCTGTGTCCTCTCATGAGAATCTATCTGCAAATGAGCAGCGAGAGATCTACTGGGGGAGGCTGGGGGAAGGACAGGAAGAGAGAAAACATATCAGTCCCCTTTGAAATAATTAATCTAATCTTCTTGTTACTAATCTGACCAATTCATATCATCCTTCCCTTCAAAACAAACTGCTGGATGTCACATTCTCTTTTTTTATAGACTTCCTGTAGCCATTAGCCCTACGTCAGCTTATGTGATATATCACATATCCTTTAAAAATCTACATTAATTTGAATGACTCCTTGAGTTATTAGTTCCTCCATCCACCCACTGATCCCTCCCCTTTCCTCCCCCCCCACCCCAGGTAATCAGCAATTCAGCAAGATGCTCCAAGCACCTACTTACAAAATTATCTAGCCAGGAGGATGTTCAAGGTTTATGTATATACGGAAGAGGACCAAAAACAATTGGCTGGGTAAAGCATTTACACAGAACTTCTGGCTTTCTCTCAGGCAGAGCTTTTGCAAGGGATTTATAGGTCAGATTGGCTCAGCAGTTTCAGCCTATTGCCCACCCTACCTTAACAAAGCTTGCGTGTGTTTGTACAGCTGTGCTTGTAGCTGTGGGAGTCCCAGGGATCCCACAAGCCTTCAGTTCCTCTACCTCCCCTTCATCATTTACCAGCACACAAATGTGCACAGAATGAAACTGTAGAAAACTGTCTGACTAGCAGGTTAAAGGCCCAGGATTCAAACCCTGTTTATTTTCTTTTCTTGATTTCCTGCTGCTACAGTGAGTAAATGGTATTTTTCTCCTTGCCTTTTTACCTGTTTGTCTATCACTCTCTGGCCAAGAATGAAAGAAACCATCCCTTTCAGTCTCCTTTAGAGGACTTCAAGGGACATACAGTGTTTATGTGCTGCTCTAGGTCTTCAGTGTTTTGTTCTGTTTTGGGAGGTGTTGCTGTAAAGTGGAGGTGGGCACACAGAAGTAAAACCATCTGCATCTCCTGAAACTTCACACTGAGGAAGGGACTTATTTTAATTAATATTAAGCCAATTCATTATTAAGTCCAGTAAATGCTTGATGCTGAGCAGTTTAGAGGCAGTTAATAAACCTTTTTGAACTGGTGCCATGAATTACAAAGTCTGCCATCTGGGGAGGTATTACATTTGAAATTAAATAAAAAAAAAAGTCAAGATGTTTCTGAAAATTAGCTAGCAAATTCCAGCCAATCTTACATTCATTAGGATTTTTTTAAACAGCAAAAGAAAACAAGGAAGGAAAAAAAAAGGTCTTTAAATTATATCTATTAACCTAATAAAGTCCAGAAACTCAGAATTGCAATAAAATATTAGCTTAGCTAGTGATTTCAAAAGAAACTCTATTTGTATTTCAAGTATCATTGTCATTCCTAAAGTCTGATGCCAATTTGATAAAAGCTCTAATTCAGAAAAGTATAAACTGTACTAACAGAAGAAATTAAAAACTGTCACATTTTCAAAGGATCCTATTACTCAGTTCTTGCAGACATTTCTAATTAGAGAACTGTATTCATTAACACTTGATATGTTAGCAATCTGCCAAGATTTTTCTTTTCTCTCTCAGGCATTTGGGCCTCTATTCTGCAATGAGCTCAGTGAAGACTCACGTCCACATTGAGCCTTACTTGGAGGATAGAAATTCAAAGAGGGTGTGGGGGCAGGAGGTGGAGAGAGTGACACACACACAGCTTGCAGGGGCAAGGCAAAGTGACATTTACATTCTTCAATGTTCTGATTCCCACTCTTTTTAGGTTTTTGTTTTAAATTTTACAATTATGTAGCTGGAAAAAGGAAAACCTCAAGCGCTGTTTCTGTTGACACCTGTTTATAAGAAAACACATTGATTGTTCTAAGATGGATTCAGGCAGAGCTTGAGAACTAAAGAACATGTTCTTTAAAAAATCATACTGATATTTCTGATTTAAAAACACGTGTCAACCTGCACTCTGTCGTATGGGAAAATCTAGTACATTTGAAAATGTGAAATAAAAGATCCCAGTTAGTATATCTTTTCTGGGGTGTTCTGATATCCTTCTGTTTTAGTTTGTTTTTCTCAGATTAACCCGTGGTACATCAGTGTACCATGGTACACATCAGGTAAAATGCTCACCAGTTGAAATGAAGGGAAAAGAGAGGATATGCAAGTAAGAGTCACTTAAAAAATGACCTTGTTAAAGCTTTGCATGGGCAGAGTCAGTGAGATGCCCCAGGGAAGCATGGTAAAGAAACACTGTGCTAAGAAATGTAATTAAGGCTAAGAAATCTCCAAGCACGGTACTATTCTAGACAATTACCCATACTACTGCTATACCAAAGCTTTCAAAATTCTTGAGATTGACTGAAAAGTCTAAAGCTAGAAAAGAAGGAGGGGAGGAGAAGAGTTATATTTCTGCTTTTGACATGTTTTCAAGTTCATATTTCATTATTTCTGTCCAAGTTTGATGGTTGACAATTTATTTTTTTTTAATTAAGAGCTGAAATGCTTTTGTCATCACAGAGTATCCTTGCTTTAGGACATTGGGGAGCTGCAAGGAAGAACTTCACCCCACATTGAATCATAGTATTATTAAGGCTGGAAAAGACCTCCAAGATCATCTAGTCCCACTGTCCCTTTAACACCAATATTACTTACTAAACCATGTCCCTAAGTATCTCATTCAATGAAATCTCCTACATCTATCATATGTCCTACTTAGCAGGTGACTACAGAAGAGACATTCAAGGGACTTCTGTTTTCACAGTCCTGATTCTTAAGTTGTCACCTCTGTGTCCTGGAAATAACTGCAGAGGCATTGCAGAGGTAAGACAACAGGATGTCCACTGTCATGGTTCAGTATAAAGGGAGAGGAGAACAATGTTCAAATAACAGTATAGATCGTCAAATTCTGTGAATTTTCACCAAGGAAGTAAGATAAACTTTGTTCTCTGCTGAAAGTGCAAATAGCTGAAAAGGAAGCTAATCTTCTTTTTCAGTTAATGAAGAAAGTTAGGTTATAAGCAGACAGTACAGGAAGGGGGTGAGGGACTGGAAAACTCAAGCCTTTCCCCTGAGATACATTTGGAAGAGATCTGTGGGAGAGCTGAAGGAGTTTTTGTTTGACTTTCCGTTTGTTTGGTTTGTTATACTGCAAAACAGAAAAAGGACGTGGGTATAATACAAATCTCTCCAGTGTTACAGAGGATCCACCTCCCATATTAATCAAAACATGTGAAGATAGGCGTTTGACTGCAGGAATTTGTACACTATGGCAAGGAGGAAAGATTATTGCAAAAACCTGGAATGGAGCTACTCAGTGAACAGGGATACAACTACTGTCTGGTAGTAGCTGAACAGCAAACTGAAGTTAGAAAAGGAAAAGAAAAAAAGAAGAAAAAAGGGAGAAATATTCCTGAGGGCTGAGGAGCTGGACTTGATGATCCTTACAGGTCCCTTCCAACTCAATATGTATTATGGTTCTACGGCTATGTTTGAAGCCGCTTTTTGCTCTCCATGCAAAATTCATGATGCACTGTGCATCCAAGTAATAAGGGGTATTTTCTAGACTGTTAAGCTAAAAGCTACATGTATTTCTGAAGAACTCTAAGAGCTTAGTCCATAACTTACAGAGGCCAAGGGACTTTCTTTTGCTTTTAGTAATGTTTCCCAGTATCAATGAATTTTAGACCTGCCTCTATTGCCTAAATAACAGATAAAACCATTATAAAAAAAGGAATTTGAACAAAGTTTGCCACTTCCTTACCTCTTTTGTTCTCACTGAGCGTAAAAGTAGAGAAGAAAACGTGATATTTTTTTCAGCCTCTCATGGCAAACGTTTGTTTATACTGCTTATGATAGGGACTGCATTTTATCAAGAAGCTTTGGTCTGCTTGCAACGCATAATAAATACACCTACACACAGCATGTTAATAGCTTATAGAGTACCTTGGGAAGCTTTAATTACAATCTGCATGTTTTCCTCACACTTCTAAGGTGCTATGTTTACGGTCCCGACCGCATAGGTCATCTCCAATTATAGGCTTCTAGTATGATTAGAGATATACAACTTCCAAAGAGAAAACCTGATGTGACTGAATGATAATACTTTTGCCATACTGCTATTTCGGGGATAAAATTTCTGAACAGTGGATAATACATTAAAAAGGCTTTTGCTTTTAGGTGGTCCAAGTACAGGAATCTGTACAAGGTAACCAGATGGTATCAGCCTACAGTTTTGTAAGTATAGGGGCACATTGCAAAATACACAATGTGATTTTTATCAATCCTAGCAGAGAAACCAAGGAACAACAAGCTTCAAGGCTTATACCTGGCATTTATGAGGTCTGGACATTTGCAGAGTGCTCTGGAGAAATGTTGTGCTTAGTTAATGACACCATTTTCGTGTTGGTTGCATGTAGGTATAAACAGAGTTTCTCTCTTTTCAAAAAGGATAGTGCTTCATATAGGGCTCATTCACCCCATACCCTTCCGTGGCTTTCACTGGAATTGAGGCATTTAAGCCTATTCCAGCTAATCCATTGCCATTTAAACCTTGACCTGGAAATGCTGCAGAAAGTATGGCATATTGGGGAGTATGACTCAGGAAGGATATAGGGATATTGGAAAAGCTAATCAAAGAGAAGCAAGAGAAATGCAGAAAGAAGCCAGCATTGAAATACATAGAGGTAAATTCTTACAGGAGACTGTGCAATGTAATAAAGATTCCCTCTGGGACATGAGAGGTCTCTAATTATAGGTACCAAACCCACAGTTTCTAGAAACAGATACTGGTGTTCAGATGAACAGGTGACAGAAAGAAAGAGGGAAAGAGAAGAAGAGGGGAAGAATTCTGTAGAATACTGGAGAGAGGAAAAGGACAGGAAAGAAATTCAATGCACCAGCAAGAGTTCTGGTTATGATTTTAATGACTCGCTCACCAGACCTTACTTTGCTGTGTACAGCTGCCATCAGTGGAGTAGGCAACTCTGTAGGTCCCAGAAAGGAGGTCTGTTGAAGAGGAAGATTGTCTACTACATATGGGAGATGATAAACTGGATATTGTTCCCCATGTTTGGCTCTTATGAATGACAGCCTTTCACCTCTGCTCTGTGCCTGTCAAAATACTTGTAAAACCCTAAAAACTTAAAAATGGCAAAAGCGAGCCTCAGTTTGGGTAAAGTAACAAAAAATAAAATTGAAAGTAAGGTATGGGTGCTTATGCAGAACAATGCAGTGTTCAAAATCCCTTGTTGAAAGATTGATTTGTGAGGTTTTTGACCGTTTCTGTAGCAAAGAATGCTGAATTTCATACTGGACAACGTTGTGTAGTTATCTTTCAATACTACAGCTGAAGAATTATTCATAAAAGGCAATTTTTATCCCTGCTAGACTCCTGTAAACTTCAATCAGGTTTGGATTTCATACTCAGCTTTTATTTTAAAAACTGCAAAGTTAGAATTTGTAAATATATAATAAACGATGACATAAAACAATGAGAAAGTTCTATAGAATTGAACTGGGTAACACATAGCTAATTTCTGTGAAGGCTTATCTAAGATATTTTCACTTGCAAACATGGAACAGAATATAAGACACTAAATTGTAACCGAACATTTTCTATATTTGTGTTTATATTATTTATGGTGTATATATATGGTGTGTATATAAACATATATATATGTTTATACAAGATAGTGTAGAACAATACATTTAAATAGTCTTAAAAAGCAGCATGAGTTAGTTTTCCTTTCATTTGCATTAGGATTGCTGTGTATGAAATGGTTCAAGGATCATTTGTCATTCAGCTGGTTTTATAGGTGCACAGTTGACTGCCTTCCTCCTCATCCTTCTCATCCTTGAAAGCAGCACCACTGTTAGCCTAAGTAGTCTGTTTCCAGTCTAGCCGCCTTTAATCATGATGAAAAGCCTAAAAGCCAGTAGAAAGTCCAATGTAATGACATTTTTTAAACAGAAAAACACTCGGCAAGTATTTATTGTGATTGGCCTAATTACAGCAGTAGCAGAGACATGCCAATATGCCCATTATGGTTTTCTTACTCACTGCAACATCTCATTGCAGAAACTGAACTTTCAGCTTTAATAATGGTGGCAAACCTGATGGCTTTTTTACGGCACATAATATTCAAGGCCTCTGCTTATTTGGGTCTATTCCAGATTGGTTCTAAGGACTGAAGTGACTCCTGGGTTGTGGTTTATTTTGAGGGTGGGGAAGACCTTAGACCATTGTGAATGATCTGATCCAATGAACCTCTTCCCACTAGTCTCTGCTATTGCAATTCACGCTAAAACGCATCCGATATCTTGCTTGGGAGTCATGCAATAAGATGTTAGAAATGACAATTTCTGTGTCACTTTTTTCTACATGGAGAGATTAATTCCTGACATAGCTGTTAAAAAATAACTTTTCTGGTAGAATTGGCTTTGTTCTGAGTTGTATGAAAAGTGAGAGATGACTCAGTGCATTCGCAGGCAGGCTTCATGATGAGCAACTATATCCTGGAGTGAAAAACTAATGTAGCCTTGCTTACCAGAAGAAATTAGGAGGAGCATTGCAATTAAAAACTTGAACTAAGAACTCATGTTCTTGTTGGCTCTCAACATACAGATTCTTCCTTTCTCCTACAAGACTGCTTTCTTGGGTAGTAACTGCTGATCTCATTGTATTTCATTTAAACTACTGCAGAACAAAGAACAGGATTCACCAAAACTGGGGAATGATCTTGCATCCTCCAAGAGGGCTGGTAAGCGTGGTATAATGAGAAAACTTGCATGATAAACAGAATATGATCTCATTCTCCATGTCCTGCAAGAAAGCTGTCTTACTGAAAGTCAATTAAAGCCAAAAAATTTTAAACTAGGAGCTCAAAGTTAGGACCAAGCATCTGGACAGATGACATGAATGCCTGTCAATCAACATCAGGAAACAACTTTGAATTGGTGATTCAGTGGTCTTAGGTGGAATTTCTTTTCTTGGCATTTCCGTACTAAGGAAATAAGCTTGCCATCATAATGGCCACAATGAACATTTAAAATTTAATTTTCTGACAGAAGTTTGTAGCTAAGTTCATCTGCTCACTTGGATGTATTTATATACCACAGACATAGAAATTCAGACTGGATATTTAAAGACCTGTAACCACTCTAATACTTAGTTCCAAAGGTAACCTCATACTTTTATCTACAGACAGCATGAGAAATGTAGTGCTATCTGGCTCTTTAATCTTTCAGAAGCAGGAATAAACAGCAAGACTGAATCTCTTTATGGTTTCAAACTAAGCTCTTTTCATTTTCTCATATCTAATTCATATTCTGTCTAGTCAATTTGTAACAAAAGTTTCTTTATTGTCTTCACTTGTTAGTACATTTAAGTAATGCAATAGGGAATGGTAACTTAGCAGTGAGAGCCTGCTCCATGTTTCCTCTTTTCCAGGAGCAAAAGAGAGATTTCGTGTAAGATCAAACATTATATCCTTGGTATGGTTCTGGACATAGGAGTCTTTTTCACATCCCAGCAAAACCTTTGCAATTATGTAAAATGATCGTTTGGGCACTGGAAACTTCACGGATACTCTCATATGCCTTCTAAAAAGGCACAATACATTGTTGTCACCTTACTCTCTAAATAAATGCTGCTTTGACGGACATTGCTGTTTCATATAAATTACATTTTCCAAGGTTCCTAAAGTTTTGCTTTACTGCACTGCATGATTTTAAATACAAGAAACTCATAGGTTTTTTTTTAAATCTTAGTTTAGAAGTGCATAAATGAAGTTAAGGCAATTATTCTTTGAGTTTCTAAGTTACCGCTGATTGGTTTTCACCTGAAATCACAGATCTTAATTAATCCAGGGTATGATAAGTTTGGTCTATATTGTGTGATTTTCAATCACTTAATTTTTATGGGAAATAACCATAAGGATATAAGCAGTCACCACATTTTTTTCTCACCAGGAATATACATGTATTAATTATATTCACAATAAGCAGCAGGAAAAGATTAACTCCAAAGGGAGAATCCAATAACACTCAATCGCATATTCACTATATGTGAACAATTACATGCCCAGCTGAGCTGTATAATCACCGTGATTGTAGGTGCAAATTATGTAGTTGTATGTGTTGGTAATTGCCTGTGAAGTCACCTCATTTGCATGTGTGACAGTGGTCTCTGCATTTTCAAATTATGGAATTCATTAGGGGGCAAAACTCTTAAGAAAATAGAGCCCTAAAGAGTAAGTCTCGTTTCATACAAATGTCTCTAATCCTGAAACAAGATGGGAGAGGTATATGGAAACAAAACAAAATTATGTCTCCCAAGAATGTTATTGGAAAATTTTCACGTGGTGTCACAACATTTTTAAACAGCACTTGCCAAATAGCACAGCTACAGGAATCAGTATCAAAGAGCCCTTGCAAGAAAGTCTGTTAAAAAATAATGGATATTAAAGAGAAGTCATGTGAATGTCAGTTCCATAGCTATTAATCTAATGCTCCAATCCAGCAAACATTTCCAGCTGTTGTATTTCTTCACTTGCATCACCTGGCTTTGGCATTCTCCAAGGGTACGCCAACTGTTCCACAGAAAGAGTTGGGAATGGGCCTGTTTAGTTGACTGCCTGTACTTTCACCATCTCTGGCATGAGTTCCTTTTTCTTCCTACACTCACACAAAGCAATCTTAAACTCTTAAGAGGGAAGGTTGCTTGCTTCCTTTATAATTAGCAACCTACCACCGACTGCTGGAATTTTCGAGTAAACAAATCCTCTGTAAAACACTCAGCTTCGTGATCTGGATGGGCTCACATCCAAAGTTATGATCTAATTCACAGCTTGTTGCTTGAAAATGATGCACAATACTAACCTAGCCTTAGAAGAAGATTATAAAGAGCATATCTACACCACCCGGTAGAACATGAGAGAGCTTCTCACGGTAGTGCCATACAAGTGGGTAAAGGTATGGACATACTGCAGTATAGACACACTGCAGTATAGACCCAAGCAAGAAACACAGCATTGCTGCTCCCAAGTAAATCACAGTATTAATCCTGTTTTTCTAGCACATGAATCCTCAGCAGGGTGGATTTCCCAAGTCAGAAAAAGCACGTGGATTTTGTAGGTGTTGCTGGCTCCAAGGACATTTAAGTGTTATTAACGGGCTTTTAGCAACCACAGTGAATGAAGGATAAGCATTAACGCTACATTTGATAATTCTTCATGTCTAGCATGTGCAATCTGGAGGCTTATTTTGCAAACACTAATGATGGAGTACAGTACCTTCCAATAATTAACTGTGAACATTTGGTCATTTGTGCATTGGTCCTTAGCTTCTGATATCCTGTTTAATATGCACTATGATGATAAGCACTACTTTAATAGTTTAGTGAATTAATTCCTGTGAGGATGCAGTATTAATTTTGCACATTTCAATATGCACCCTAAACCCACTGCCAGTCATGTCCACTTGTCAGCTTGCAAGGTGGGTCTTCTCTGGCCAGGAAGACTGTACAATCCTATTTGCATTACCTTTTTTTCTGTTTAAAGCCTGTGGTGGGAAGGATGACAGCTATATCTGCATCCACTAGCTATATGAAAGGCCCTTGTTTGTCCATCGCTTTCCAAACCAAGCTCTCCTCAGGCTCTACCTCATATATCTTAGTTTTGGGAATCCAAAACCCACAGAAAATGATAAAAAAATTGGCACTTGAATCCCTAAAGCACTTCCAGCAACTTCCATTTGTCAGTTTCCAAGTCAATCTCATGTACAGAATCAGAGCTATAGGTCATGTCATCCACTCCAAGAGCCAAAACCAATGGCTCGGAGAAGGAAATGTATGGAAATTCTTTCACAAAAGACAAATCCTGCCAGAGGCAGGCTACAAAAGCCCATCTGCTCTGGTGAGCAGATATGTGGGCATGATCCCCTCTTTGTTATTTATGTGGGGCTTAGCTTCATAACGTGGTGTGAGAACAATACCCTCGTTCAACACCAGCTGTATAATTTTAGATAGCACTCAATAGCCAATTGAGCAAGACCGATTCCAATCTGTCAGCGTAGTGTGGTCTGCCCTGTCGCAGGAAGTGTTGTTTTTGGAACAATGTTGAGCAGCCATTGCCATTTTACTGTCTACTGACAGAAATTAATAGTGAAGGCCTCGTAGAGCAATTTATCAACAGACATTTGAATTCACACTTTTTTCAGCCCTCCTATCTCCAGACCAGTGAAGGGCTGCCTGCCTATTTATGTCAAAATGTCAGTGGAAGGTAGAAATTGAGCAGCATTGACTCCTGGGAGTAACCGATCTCAGTGATGCGGGGTTTGGTTAAACTCTAACAGGACTGGTTTTGAAAGGGGCTGAAATGCCCTGGCTTAGGCCTCTGACCAGCCACGGGAGAGATGTAAACACAGATGCAGCAAGGCCACTGAGACCCCAGCCCTGCAAGCCCAGCAAACCAGATACAGTGCAATTAGCATTGTGTGAGATGAAGCACTGAGAGAAAGCCTCTGAAAGAAGTTTTTCCTTCAATTACACCATGTAACAAAAAGTGAAAATACAGACACGTTAACAGACATGCAGTCTTATCCTTTTATTTAAAAAAAAAGCACGTTCCCACTCAAAGAGAAAATATAGAAAGTATGAACAATGGTTGTTTGAAAATGTTTTCCCAAATCAGTTTCATCCACTGAAAATACCAGGCTGAGATTAATGTTCCTTCATATTCACTGACTGTGCTTGCAGCATGAATTGTGTTACTATTTGCCTTAAATGGCAGTGTATTTCTGCTAGAATACAACAGTACACCCAGATGTACCTTATTAGTAGTGACAGGATGTATACAAGGAGCTCTAGGGTGGCAGTGCAATTTCAGGATTCATAAAGAATTAAATTAACATCAGAATGAAATTCAAGGATACTGTACCATACAAAAGACAAAACGAAAGAAGTTCCTGGGGTACTGGTATTCCCGTGGAAAAAAGGTCTTTTTTAAAAAAGGAAATTAACAAAATTAGGACAATTTGCTAATAACAAATATTTGAAGTAATATTTTTGTGTATATATGTACAAATATAAATTGCAATTAAATCTTAATTACGAAAATACCACTCTCAGCTACACAGTGATCCTAAAAGGATTGGCTTTTTAAGCATGAATGACATTTACGTAAAAACACCTTTGTATGCAATAGCTTTGAAAAAGATTAGTCTCTATACAGGTTTGTCCATACTATTTTCTCACAATCTAGCATCACTGAGGAAAAATAGACTTTACAGTCTTGTAGAAACTTTGAAAGCACATTTTCCAGTAGCAGGCTTTGTTTTCAGCAATATATCTTTTGCTGCTTCCTTTCTTTGAATGCTACTTTTGATGCTGCTTTGTGTAAAGGATAACAGCAAACTGGCTGGAAGAACCTCAAAGGGGTTGGGGTGGAGAATGAAAAAGAAAAAAGGCTGCCCTGCTTGACAAAGAAAAATAGTCTTTCCCATTCTCTCATGCAAAAGGCTGATTTTTCCAGTGTAAGAAGAAATTATTGGGTTCTTAAATTTCTGGCAGCACCTAACATAACTTTTGTTATTTGATAACCTACCATGACATCAAAACAAAAAAAAGTTCATTAGGGAAAAATTATTTTTTTTTCCCTTCAAATGGACTCATTGTATAATCCACTGTCAATGCAGATATGAGGTGTTGTGTTGGGGTTTTTTTTCTCCTTGAAAAAGTGTGATTTTTACTGCAAATGAGAAAGATTGTGGAGGTCCAGGCAATGATTCACATCAAAATGTTCCATAAGGAACATTCATGACATACTGCATGGTCATGAGCTCTAAAAATTAATGCATCCCTGTTAATAAACAGTTTGAAGAATCGGATCAGACCAGGAATGACTGGAGTATACTTTCTTAATGTAGTATTTGTTTGTGATTTATAACTCCTTGGGCATACTGGCTTGGTTTGGTACATATTCTTTATTCAAACAGGAGAAGGAATGTGAAGGTAGGTGCACGAGAGAAACATAGATAGGAACCATCAGAGTAGGATGAAGAAACTTTGTTCTCATTGAAGAACAAATACAGTATAAAACAGTTTTACACACCAACTCATCTTAGTAGAAAACAATTATGCTGTGAAAAGTAATTAGACCTTTCATTTTACCAATCCAAATGCCTGTGCTAAATGCTGTAGGAGATGAATGTGAATGTTGGTTGCATCACTGTTCTGTGAGGGATGCGGGAGAATCCTCTTGCTAAGACCACTCACAGCCAGTGAGCTCTGGGATTGTATACGCACAGCCATGTAACCTGATGGATATTTTGAGACAATATGTCATCAATCCATGGCATTTATTTAGCAGAGACTGGGTCATACTGCTTAGATACAGGATTTTTTTACTTCCACTCTCAATCTATAGGTGTTTTTCTGACGTCCATAGTTGGCACCTACTAAACTCAGAGAAGAAACAGTAGTAAAAACTGGACATAAAGGCATGCTCCTAGTTATAAATGTGAAACTGAAAATGCAACTGTGAATTGACTGTGGCTGTTCTGACCATGTTATAGTTATGAAGATGGTAAGAATGTGATTAGCATGTACGTTAGAAGAAAATACCTGGGACTTTTAGAAAGCCTGCGAGATCTCAGTTAAATCTGAGTAACCTGAAAACAGTTAGCCCAGAGTACTTTTAAATTATCTGTTTATTAACTTTGTTTCGCCTCTGTATACTTTGTAGAAGTGCTTTTCCTTAAGAGCCTCTCTCATCCATCCATCTACCTTGTCCTTTTACAAGAGGTTGCACCTCTGTGGCAGTAGGGGACAGTTCCTGGGTGGACATAGCTGGATCTCTGCTGCTCCAGTTCAGGCTCCTGCCTTAGAATGAGGCCACCTCCTCTGGCAGTAAAGATTAAGGAGCTAGAGGCAGCAGAAGCAGTTACCTGTGTGTGCTTTCAGATATGTTGATTTCTATTGTGTTGGACAGTGGGAAAAAGTGGCGTCTTAAACTGGCATAATTGAACTATAGCCTTAAATCAGGGAAAGCTTTATCACTTTTTCTAAAATTACTTTTTTCAGCTGATAGGGCAATATACTTACTTCACATAAGAGAAAGAGTCTTATGTAAGCATGAATGTGTTTGCAGACCATGTAATGGGAAAAAAAAATGGAGCAAACAAGGCTACCAATATATTATTCATCCTCAGGGTGCCATAAAAATGAGATTGCAAGACTAAGTAATGAAAAATTTAGGTAAGCAAAATGCATTTATGGGGAAAAGTAGAGTTCTCTTCTGACTCAGGGATGTAATGAGGAGAATGATCCAGCATTGCCAGTAAAGGAAGGCAAGAACAGAGATGGTCATAAAATAAGCAGGGTTTTAGGCAAACAGGAAAAGAAGAAAGCAGGTAGAAAATATGGCTGTTTACATTTTCCCAGAGTGAATTATTTTCCAAAATGTTTTTTTAATCCATGAAGAATCATCATAATTTCACACTGAGGGACTGAGGATATTAATGGATCTTGATGGCTTAATTTTTCTACCTAGCATTGAACAAGCCTTCTGTGATTTTGAGACCTGATGAGGTCGTTGTAAAAGAACTTGTACTTACACCAGTTTAACTTTTAAGAAAGTGCACTCAACATACATGGAAGTAAGAGGGTCACGTATATTTTGATCAGAGCTTTGCCCACAACAGATCACAACAGTTTAACTGTAAGGAGGTGAGAGATAATCTTTCAAAGGTGAGTAGGACTGTGTGCAAACTGCTTTTGCCTTGCCAGTAGACTAACGCAATTAGCAGATTTTCCTGGTTTGGGTGTAACTTCTTAGAAATTAGACTTTTGGTCTTCTTTTCACCAGATTTCTGCCAGTAGGAAGAGATGAATATGTTGATTTGTGCGCTTTCCACTGACATATATAAGGACAAGTAGAGCTGGTTTGTAGGTTATTTCAGCTGCTATAGCCTGTCTACATGTTCTGTATCAAAAATAGGTGTTTATTACTTGGAAACCCAGTAGAGAGCTGTCCTTTAATCATTTAACTGGGGGGATCTGACATGTTATAAAATGCACCTGTTAGAGACTGCTGGAATTCAATCAACTCTCATGTGACTTTTGCAGCTGAACTAATGGGCTGAAAGGTTACACTGGGTAAATACAAGATCCCAAATTGATTCACAGAGAAGTAGTCTGGAGAAATGTCATGATTTCACTTTGTAAATTTTGGCCATACCACAATAATCACATTGTTAGTTTGCTTTAAATAGACAATGGATAGGGTGATACTGCTTAGGTATTTGGAATTTTCAAACCAGAAGTCTTTCAATTAATACTTCTCATGTTAAATGTCAGATACTTCTGAGTAAGAAACAAAAATTGCTGTATTATAATAGTTACAGTTTTGTAAATGGTGACCATGTCTTTCCAATCATGGTTTATGTTATTTCTAATATTTTACTAATATAGCTGGACATAGAGCAAATTCATTAAGAAACTTACTATGACTTGTTATAAGAAAAAATGGTTTTAATTGACATACTTCATATTAATCTGTAGTTGCGTTATAACAATTTTAATATGCCATTTTCTTTTATGGAATATCTATTCTAGAAAAGGTTTTTTGGTGTGTGTTTCCACAGAGGATTTTGCGTATTTCTTTCATTTTATGTTTGGGGTTTTTTTAACATTCTACAACATAGTCTGGTATTGGCTGCGTGATCCATTTTCCTACTCTTTTACTGAACAAACAGAACTTTTGCCTGTTTATTAATATGAATGCTTATAAAAGCTCACTGGTTTACTAATATGAATGCTTATAAAAGCTCCATCTTGGATCAGTTTAACAGAATGTAAGAATCGAAATGATTATATTAATTTTAGATTTAAAGTCTTATAAGTGCCAAATACCTGAGCCTGTAAAATGTGTTACATAGAACTACACAACAGAGATATAATAGCAGAATGGGAATGAGCTAATACTAAAGCTGTTAGAAGTCTGTACACAATTGGTATTGTGACAGATTTTGTCCAGTTCTCTATCTGTTGAGACAGAAAATTACAAACTTTGGTCTCTTGCTCCAACCCTACTGCCTCCACAGCTCCTACAACTGTGAATTTTTCCTGAGCTATTACTTTGCTAATCCAGAAACCTGAGATACATTTTGCTTTCTATAAAGCCTAAGAACAGTCCTTGCTCTAGAACGACCATTAGAGCTGATCTTGTTTCCAGGTGGGATTCCAAGTATATTTTCATATAAATAAATACTCAGATGTATGGATGTGCACATTCCCATGCATTAACTTGATGGTAATTTTGATTTTCCCCTTTTGGGAGGACCAGTGGAGCACTGCATCATCCTGGGGAAGTTGGACTACTACTGAACTGTGGTCTAAGCCCTTCCAACAGCTCCTGCTCACCATTTGTCAGCATCTATGAGCAGGAAAAGGAGAGAGTTGGATCATTACCCTGTCTCCTAAGTTATATTTTCAATAAGCTTGTTCAAACAAACCACCAACCCATTTCAGCTGAAACTTTCAAAATAAATTAAACCTGAGGCAGAGTCCTGGCACAGAGAATTTCAGTCTAATGGGCTGAAGTCTGGCAAAGTTGTAAGTGGCTTCTGAGAGAAACATTCGGCATGCTTCTGTATGGGAGAGAAAAAGCTTTAACTCTAGAGAGATACAGGAAAATCATCAAATAGGCTGTTTTATTACTTTGAAATCCAATAGTGGCTGAGTTGATAGGTCTTCTTGTCCTACTCATACTCTCCTGTTTTCAGATTTGGTGGGTTTGTTTTGTTTTATTTGGTTTTCTGGGTTTGTGGGGTTTTTTTGTTTGGTTTGGGTTTTTTGTTTGTTTGTTTTTTATACAAAGCTAAGCAGAAGGAGTATCCTTAGAAAATCTTAGAATGGCTATTGCTCACCATTTGTTTCTCTTTGATTTTTTGGTCATGCTTTGTTTATTTATTCAAGTGAAAGAAGCAACAAATTTTGACAGGCAAATGACTGTAAACTGTGGTTTAGTTGAATGAATGCATCCTTTATGAAATTTCCTAGTTCTTGAGCAAGAAAAACCTAACGTTTTTGCTGCGTACTTAAGCTGCCTCTAGTCAGTGCTCAGAGAGCTACCATTGCTTGTTGATTTCTGCTGTGGTTAAGAACCTGAGACCAAAGTTATCAGCCAGCTAGGTATAATGTTAATATATCTTGAATATATTTTATCACACAACCTTAGAAGAACTCAGTCTATTTTCCTATTTGCAAGTTTCATAACAAAATATGCATCTGGAAGTTTAAGATCATGTTTTAAAAATTAAATTCCCCCTTTTGGGGATGACCTGCTGGAGAAGAGCTCTGTGGAGAGGGACCTGGGAGTCCTGGTTGATGACAGATTGGCTATGAGCCAGCAGTGTGCCCTGGCGGCTAAGAGAGCCAATGGGATGCTGGGGTGCATCAGGAGGAGTGTGGCCAGCAGGTCTAAGGAGGTGATCGTCCCCCTCTACTCTGCCCTGGTCAGGCCTCACCTGGAGTATTGTGTCCAGTTCTGGGCTCCCTGGTATAAAAAGGACAGGGATCTCCTGGAGAGAGTCCAGAGAAGGGCTACGAAGATGATTAAGGGCCTGGAACATCTATCCTATGAGGAAAGGCTGAGAGAGCTGGGGCTGTTCAGTCTAGAGAAGACTAAGGGAGAACCTAATTAATGTTTATAAATATCTTAAGTATGGGGTGCAGGGGGAATTGTCCTGCCCCTTTTCAGTGGTCTGTGGGGACAGGACAAGGGGCAATGGCTGTAAGCTGGAGCACAGGAAGTTCCGCACCAACATGTGGAGGAACTTTTTCACAGTGAGGATGACAGAGCCCTGGGACAGACTGCCCAGGGAGGTGGTGGAGTCTCCTTCTCTGGAGATATTCAAGACCTGTCTGGACGCCTATCTGTGCAGTATGAGCTAGGGAGCTGCTTAGGCAGGGGGGTTGGACCCAATGATCTCTCGAGGTCCCTTCCAACCCCTACAAGTCTGTGATTCTGTGATTCATTTAAAAACTAATTTATTATCTTTTTCTAATAAATAATGTATTTTTTTATTTAATCCATGGTACAATCTGGAATTTTCTGTCTGGAGCACAAGCAGCTTACATGACAGATGTCTTTTCTGGTTTTGAGGCTAGTACTCCCAGGCCATGGAGTCCCCTTAAACAATTCACAGTATTAACAGTAAGACTGTCTGACCCCATAATGACCAACCAGAGAGCTTTTGCTGAATTTGAATCAAATATCTTCCAAAGTTCTATGTTAATTTTTACTTAAATATGAACTTAAAATAAAACAAAGAATTTAAAAAGATCAGACAAGCAGCTGTGGAGTTACTTTGATGACTTTCACTACAGTGAAAAAAATCATAGTGCAAGACTCCGTAACAGAAGTAGTTCAGGATGTTCATGTTCACAATACAAGGAACATAATTTTATCACTGTAAGCCAGACATGCCACTTTGAAAACAGGAAACATAATAGTCTATTTAATAGACGTTATTGAAGAATAATTTAGGTTATTTATTAAAACTGACAGATCATCAAAATTAAAACCTTTCAGTCCCTGCAAAGTATATTGATTAAAACTGAAAAATACAAGTCTTGTATTTCTGTTGTGAAAATGCTGTCAAATCAGTTTGAACATTCAAATTAATCTCCCTTCTGTGGTCAGGGAAGACCTGTGAGATTTACTTCTCACCTATTGTCCTGAGTTCAGCTAGCATAATTTTCTTTCTAGCAGCTGGTATAATGTCATGGTTGGGAGTTGGGATGAGAGCAGTGCTGATAACACACTGATGTTTTCAGTTGTTGCCAAGCAGTGAGGGACTTTTCAGTTGTTCATGTTGCCCTGCTAACAAGAAGGCAGGTTGAGGGTGAGCCCAGGAAACTGGGAGGGGACACAGCCAGAACAGGTGACCCAAACTGGCCAAAGAGGGTATTCCATACATATTAACATCATGCTGAGCATAAAAGGGGGCCTGGTGTCAGGGGGAGAGGAGCGCATGGCTCCAGGACACACAGTTTGGGGATGGTTCTATTTCAGGAAAGCTCTGAGCTGTACAGCCTGTGTTGTGAAGTTCAGTGAGTCACCACATTTGTGTATCACCAGTTCTGTATATTTTGCTAGAAAGTCCTGTTATTGTTATCTCTCTCTGCTGTCTCAGTAAACTATCCATATCCCAACCCATGAGGTTTGGTGGTTTTTTTTTTTTATTTTTCCTCCTGTCTCCTCCCTCCAGACACCCTCTTAGAGAGAGGGGCTGCATGGTGCCCAGCTCTCAGCTGGGACAAACCCACTACACCTATTCTTTTTCTTTATTGATGGTTTTGCTCAATTGGTACTAAGCTACTAAGAAGCAAAAGCAGCCTCTTCTAGTTTATTCCAGTTTTATTCGAAAGGAATGAGAAGCACCAGGCCTCAAGGAAAGGCACACAGAAACTAAGGTACAGGGCAGCACACTGCACCTGATTAAGAGGATAAGCACATGCCTACAAGGTGCAGAAAGGCAGACACAACCAAGGCAAGTGGCAGTGAGTATTTCATTGGAATGAGGTCAAGAGAAATAACTTCTTTTGGCCACTGCATTTGTTGTCAAGTGGGCAAGAAAGTCAGTTGCTCCAATTAATTTCAGTGGAATGCAAGTTAAGTAGGGCACTGCCTATTCTCTGTGGCAGAAGAAAAAGGCACCAAGTAATTATTTGGCTCCTCTTGTCAGTTTGTTCTCTGAACAAACAGAGCTCAGCAAGACCTTGAATGGTCAACCAAGCCAAAAATCACAGCAGCTCCTCCCTGGCTTGCAGGAGGGCTGGAAGACTTGGGCAATGGCACCAAGCATCACGTTGTATCACACTGTGGTGCTCCAGCCCCAAACGGTGGCTGAGCACCACACACCACTCACTCTCAGAGGGGAAACAGGCAGAGCCCCCATTGGCTGGGATAAGGACAGTTTACTGACAAAACCATTATGAAAGGGGAACAATAACAGCCGATGATAACTTACACCCAATGGTAACACAGAGTACTTTACCAATCTGATGATAACTGATGAGTGCAGCAGGACACAATATCCACACACATAGTCTAGAAACACCCCAGCACACCCCTCCCCAACCAGCCCCTTTTATGGGAAAGTGATGTCAGGTGCTGTGGAAAACAGCCCAGGCTAGCTCAGCTCACCTGTGCTGGCTGCTTGAGGAGGTTAACTCTGGCCTGCCCAAAGCCAGGACACATACTCTACAGATCATGTGCCCAATATGAGCCAAACTGATGGGGGACAGCACTGATGGGTGTGCCGCTGGGGCATGTACTGATCCTTCATACCCACACCCAGGAGCAGGGGTCTCCTAGGTCTCTTCCCCTCAGCCCTCCCTGTGTGCTCATGGGGTTTTACTGTCTTTGGGCTTACAGATTTACTCAGCAGCTTCTAGTTGGTAACATAGGAAGGCAGTTACCTCACTGTCAGCCAGCAAGGGGAGAGCTCTCACAGCAGCTGTGTTTTGGGCTGTGTCTTCATAGGGTCTAGGGCAGGCTCTCATCTGGTGTAAATTGTCAGCCTTGCTGCAGTCCACTCAGCGGAGATCTGTCAAATTTGCACTGCCTGAGAAGCTGTTTCTCCAGTGACAACCCGCGCAGTTGGGCCTGCTTTGTGTTAGGAGGTGACTGACTCAATCTCTGGAGGGACCTCTGAGCACAGCTCTCATTTTAGTTTTGGGAAGGTTTCTTTGAGGTTCATATTAAAGCTGCCACCAGGAGAAACTGTGTCTGACTTCAGGGTAGAACACATGTTCACCTTTTAAGTCCTCGTCAAGGTTTCTAAGACAGCAGAAAAGTGGCAGGATCTTTTAATATCCAGCAGAGAGGATGGTTTAACAGCTGCCAAGCTGACATCGCTTGGGAACAGGAGTAAGCCTTGCTTTTGCTCACTCCTCCTACCTCCCTCAGCAGACTGAAAATAATAAATATAGTGGTAAGAAACAAATGGTCTCTCCTGCTGCTTTACCAGAAACTGTAGTGTCAAGTCTTCCTCTGCCAGATAAAAAATAGAGTGGGCAGGATGTGACAGGATTTCTAAAATAAGCTTTGCAGAAGGTAGAGTGCCTCTCAACCAGGATATGAACAAGAGGGTGGATATGATCTGAGAGGGGCATGACGGGCTGATGGAAAGCCTTGAGGACGAGTAGGAAGAGAAAAACCATGAGTGCTTGGTACGGAGCAGAGCGTTTACAGTACCACTTTGAGAGGTGTTTGTGGTTTATGACGCCTGCTGAGGCAGCTGCTGGATGTGTAGTAGTGTATTATCACAGAGATGGATTATGGTTTAATTCCCTGTAATGTGCCCAATCCTGAGTAACGCAAAGAAGTGAATGTGGCTCCTGCTTTAAACAGCAAGTTGTGTCACAGTTTTAAGACATGCTCAGAAGGGTGGTGCGACTCCTCACCACATGCCATGGGGGACAAGAATCCTGTATGCTGGTTTGTGGGGAGGTCCCAGGTCTTTCTGCAAGAGAAAGGACACCTCTTGGGGAGGAACAACACTCCCTCCCTTGTCCCTAGCAAATCTCCTTATTAACAGGAAAAAAATATAAATAAATATATATCTTCACTTTCGTCCTTTAGTTTAGAACCAAAGGAGGTTGGAGCAGCATCACAAGCTAAAAGTAGATCCTCATCTGCTACAAGTAGTCTAGCACTCAATAATTCCAGCTAAACTGGAGCAATTTACCCAACAGAGGTAAAAATAGAGTGGTAACACCTGCCTGTCCCCATGTGAAGTATCTCAGCCTTTTCTCCCATACCTACACCTTAAGGATCGGCACCATTTTGGTCAGAAAATATCATATAGGAGATCTACTCTGCCCTCAGTTTTGTCATGCAGCAAATAGAAGAGTGATGGAAGAAGTAATGCTAGCTACCACAGAGTATGCTTAGGGAGAAGAGAGCAGGCAAAGAATGCATTTGCTGTGGCTAACAGCATTGTCTCAGTGTTTGGATTGTGATGAGCAGGCTCAGGGTGGATAGCCTGTTCCTAACACTGCAGCCCCGCTTGAAACTTTATTAACTATAAATCCATTAAATGACAATCTCAGAGAAAAAAGAGAGCCAGAATACAAATGCTTAATCAGTGATATAATACACACCCTTATCAAGTGCTTTCAGCAAATGAAAATGATAGTACAATTTTGCCAAAGTCACCAAAATCAGTAGGCAGAGTGTTCCTATGGTTAAAGTGTCATTGCAATATCAAAGGGATTTAGAAAAACACTGTGACATCCCATAGAGGAAACACAGCTGGGGACCTGATGCCAGCATTTGAATGTATTCAAATACCTAAAACCAATTTAGAGAAGCAGTGATAAACGGCAATCCTAATTCAAGCATGGTTATAACAACAAAATAAAAAAAAAAAGGGGTTTTCCCACTGGGTGTGGTTCTAGAAACTGTGGAGTGATCCCTAGAGCTGTCAGACATGCCCCACGCATGAGTCAGAAAACAGTTATACAAGCAGCTTCTTCACTCTGTTGTTCAGCTGAAGAGAGGAGAGGTCTAGGTCAGGTAGCAAAGGGCACCTGTCTAGCTGTATTCAGCACAGCAAAATACCTGAGTAGCTAAAAAATGCTGTATTGGTGTCCAAAATATATTTCTAGTTATTGAAAAGAAATACTGTTTATGTGTATTGTCAAGGTTTTCTGCACAACATCAGTAAAAAGGGAAGGTGTCAGATGATGTAATAGCGCACAGCTAAAATCTTAATAGCCTCATTGGTTGTAGCTGGAGTGAGTGACTGGTAAGGCAGTCCTCTGGACACATATTTTGGAAACTTTTTGGTCAACTACCATGCCAGTATATTCAGGGCCAGTGATTAAATTACTGAGGGCTTTTGTTTTGAACTATGTGTTCCTCAATATATCTTTCAGGGCTAGCCATGTGCCAAAGGGTTTGTAACTAAAGTGGGATTCTCTTTCTTGCTTTCAGGGGTCTCATTACAGGCTGCTGGCACTGGCAGACATCTTCCTGCTTATTTCTGATGACCACATCACTCATGAGAGGCTGCACAGAGAAGACAAGTCAGGCAATGAGTGGGTCACAGGGAGTCAAAATGCACATTACTTCAAAGATGGAGGGCTTTATTTGTCAGAAAATGGTGGAGTGCAACTGTTATTTTTAGCTTGGACAGCTACTGTAGCTCAAGCAATTCTTCACATAGATACTTCTTCACAGGAGCCAAAGCTGGGTTTTTGAAAGAAGCAGGACATAGTGCAGGGTTTCTGTAGGTTTATTTGAGATGCAGGCTGCAGAAAGAATCGACACTTTGGAGTCTTGGTCAGGGTAATTTCTGTCGCTCTCTTGGCTTCCTTCCAGTAAATTTTAAATCTAATGACTTAACTGTGGAAGACTTTTCTTATGCATCCATATTGTGGGTTATTCCTATAATATAATTGCCAACCTGCTAGGACTATGCTAAGAAAGTGGTTGTGGTTAAGCATTTTTTTTGTGTTTTGTGGTTTGTTTTGTTGTTGGCTGTTTGGTTTTTTTCCTTCTAAACAGCTTCAATAACTTTTCCTCATGAAAACATTAATATGTCCTTACGAAATACGATGTTCAGTTCCTTAAGTCAAAGGACAAGCTGAGGTCAATGGAGTTTGCACCAGCTGAGGATCAGGCCCCTGACTTAAAAGCAGACAAAAGGAAATATCATCCAGACCTGACTTCTCTGTTACAGTGCTTCAACCTATGTGAAATACTTTGAGATGATATTGGGATTTTATTTTTTCTTTTTTTTCCCAAGAGGATCAAATACAAGAAATAAATAGGCATGCAAAGTCTGCTTCCCAGGTTATTCGGGTTTCAGAGCTCTGTTGTGTCCTGCTGCAGAGTTTTTCCTTTTGCTTTGGTAAAACATCAGAGTGTAGAGGATGACCCTGTGCACTTGTTTCAGATGAGTGTAAACAGAAGATGATATTGCTTGTCTGAATGAAGTGGACTATCCCATGGAGGAGAATAATAGCTGTCTCCTAGAGCTGTTTTTCTCAAAAAGACTAGTGAGGACTTTAAAGTCAAAATACCCAAGAAGAGGGTGAAAGTTGATTACTTTAAGGATTAAACTGTTACCCTGGTGAAGTCAGCAAATACTGTTTCTAAGCAATGATTTCAGTGTCTCTTGAGCACTGTGAATCTGAACCATGCAACTGGGAATGTATTTCTTAAAGATATAAATATAATTTTATTAGTTTTTTAAAATGCTATTTGTTTTTTTGACTTCAATAAAATGCATTCTGGGGTAGTGTATAAAAAGCAGAGAATTAAATCTCTACTTGTGTTTTTAAGATATGTAAAAAGCTAGAAGTATTTAATTTTTTAAAAATTGCATCAAATTGTAAAGAATTGCATTCTGTTAAAAATGTATTTGCACTTGGTGTCGATTTTTCCTCACTTATCCTTCCCTGGGATTCCTTGTAAAAGGCAGAGGAAAGCACCATTGCTCTCGTAATGGCTAGTTATGTAGGGAGTGATTTTTCACAAAGTCTTGATTATTATTTCATCAAGAAAGTAGGTAGATATTAAAGGTTACCCAGATGGTTTATATATTTCTATAATAATCTTGTTCATAGAAACTCTCACAAAGAAAATAATTAATCATAAACATACTGTGATCCCCTTAAAGCAGCGACTGTTTTAAGTTGAAATCCCATAATGGCTATGACCTCTAACCCTGATGTAACTGTTTCTATCCTAGCTACTAAAGTGGCTGCTCATGAAAGGCCATCAAATACAGAAGTAAATGCAAAGGTTAACAAAGTTAGTGGACCAAACAAACTTGATACTGAGAATGAACTTTCACATGTAGCAAGAAAATAAACACCACTCTCCCAGACTGATCTACACAGGAGGTTTGAGATGCCAAAATATTAAATGTTATTAAGTGCATAATCTCTATTTTACAGATAAGTGTTTACTCTGGGGGTTACCATCCTTTCATATTGATAAAAAGTCTTCACTCAAATTAAAGAAGAAAAAAAAGTTCATGCACTAGCGTGTTTTCAGTGAGATGGTTTTTGCTCTGGCCTCCAAGATAGCATTGACAATTAGCTTGGGGAAGAGAAGGGGTTCCATGGGGGTGTGTAAATCTTAGGGTGTCTTTTTGTGTGGCCGAGTCATTAACATGACATTTTGTAATCTCTCTCCAAGGTGCAAACATTGCATGATACTGTGCTTTAGGAGCCTGATTTTTCAAGGGATGGTTATTTTCAAATTTTTAGTTATTTGTTTCCCTTCCATAGATGGGGAAAATATATTCTACCTCTAGAATGCATTGTCTATTGTGGGAGATTTTTGACTTCAGAAATACAGATTACTACGTGATGCTTTGCTGGTTGAATTCAGCAGGACAAGACTTTGTAGTTCATAAGCACCGAGTGAACTTGCAAAGGAGCAGAGTATGGGCAAGTTTGTATGCAGGATGTACAGTCTGTGCACTGGTAGCTAGAAAAGGCATCCTTCATATATACAGAGATTTCAGTGGTCTTTGAGGAACAGTGTGGCATTCAGTAGCCTGAAATTTATAGCCCTCCTCCATGCTGGCAGAGAGACACCCACCAGTACTAGGGTGTCAGTGGCTGCTGCCCTGACCTACAGCCACCCACGGCGTCCTTCAGTGGGATCCAGCTGTCTCCACTGACCTCAGCACAGCTGCACCTCTTGCCTGGAAAAGCAAAATTCTGCCTCCTTACTCAGAAGTGGTCCTTAGCATAAGGAGGAAAATTTCCTTTTTACCATCATGATCCTGTGACCGTGCATAAGATTGTCAGGAAGCTAGTCGCAAATGGGAGCGGAAAAAAGGCAAGCTCTTTTACGAATTGTGAAAAGAAAAACAAAAGCTTTTCCATTAATTTAATCAACTGGGTATCCTAAGCCCCAGTCAGAAAAGGACATATTTTGGGTTGCTGTGGAATAAATAGTTCCATGATGAAAGAGAGAGAAACGTTGATTATATATAAAACTTGACAGTTGAGGAAACCATTTCCCTGGCCTACAAAGTTGTTTTTCAGATAGATCAAAAAGAGTTATTTAGTTCTACACAATTTCATTTTAACAACATTAAATACCTTTTCTCCAGTTAGATATCAGTCTTTGAAGATTTTGAAATTGTTATTCCTGTGGGGAGGAGGATATTGAATAATTCCTACCAGTTATGAAACTCAATATTCTCCAGATGGTTATTGAGACAAGCTTTTATACACCATTGTAAAACGGGTTTAAAATATCCTGTGCTGTGATTGACTAAACAAGTCACATGGCTACTGCATACAAGTTTGAACTTTTTCAGCTAAATGATATTATTAAAACCATAAACAAAACAGGTACTTAAAGGCTGGCTTTAAAGCAGCAGCTATAAATCCTAAATTTATTGTAGTACTGTTCTCTTACTCGTGCTAAAAAGACAAAAAACTGGGATGGCTACTCTGGGTATGAAATGATGCCTGTAATAATCAGTTGGTTTAAAAAGATATAGTTCCTTGTGTTTTCGCAGTCCTCTGACTTTTCCTTCAAATTACATAATATGAACAAATTGGGGTTGTTTAGCTTGGAAAAGAGGAGGCTGAGGAGAGATCTTATTCTTCTCTACAACTACATGAAAGGAGGTTTTAACCAGGTGGGGGTTGGCCCCTTCTCCCAAGTAACTAACAATAGGATGAGAAGAAAGTGTATCAAATTGCATCAGGGAAGGTTTAGATTGGATATTAGGAAAATTAGGAAAAAATTTTCTCTGAAAAGGTGGTCAGTCATTGGAGCAGGCTGGTCAGAGAGGTGGTAGAGTCACCATCCCTGGAGGTGCTAAAAAAAAGTGTGGATGTGCCACTCCAGAGCATGCTTTAGTTCACATGGGATGGTATTGAACAGATGGTTGGACTTGATCTTAGAAGTCTTTTCCAACCTGAAAAATTGCATGATTCTATGAAATAATCCCAGGAATATTCCCATCTAACTGGACAAGGAGCAGGAGCCTGGCTGTTACATGTCACAGTGGTTGTTTGAAAGGGCTGGCCTGGGATGAGATGGGAAGCAGGACTACTCATCCACCTGGCTGATAACACTCTCCCCCTGCTTTTGCTGTTCCCCATTGGGTGCAACCTGGTGGAATCGCCCTTACCTGCCACCACTTCTCTCCTTGCACAGACAGACACAGCAGCACAAGCCAGAACAAACAGACCAGAAACAAGCGGATTTGATGAGTGAAGAATTATACTTATGACCTTGACTCCCTGACCAGTGCTTGCACTGCAGAGTTTGCTGCACCTCAGGGGAATAACAGCAGGCACTTTTCACTGCTTATCTCCTGTACCATAAAAACAGGCCTACCAAAATGCATTTTTTTCCCACATTCAGTAGGATGCTGCTCCTGTAAGTTTCCTACCAGAAATGGCAGCATTTCAAAATGTCTAAACTATCCCCTTAGGGTTTAACATGTGGTTTAGGAGTCCCAGTTTACCAAATTAATTGTCCTTATTCAAATAAGCAGATGATTCAGTTCAGGAATTCTTTGTTGTCATTTAGGGATCTCCTTTTTTTCTGAGTGAGGAGCTACAAAGGTAAATTACGAGGGGAAAGGCTGTATAAGTGCAGAGTGCTTTTAACACTGAGAAGATCTCTGTGGCATACTTCTGAAGTGAATGAAACCCTGGCATTTCCCTCGATAGGAACCAGCCTTTTTCCCATCACTTTTGAGTTACATATGGCTTATGACAACAAACATATTAGAGGTTAGTGGTAATGAAAAGAGCTTCAATAAAACACATAGTGTTGGGAAACATATACAGGGATTTGTATTTCTTTAAGAAATGTGTTTACATGAAAGGGAAACAGGAAGACCCATAAAGTGGTTGGATCTGGTACTACACTTAAAATCAGGCTGCTGAGATATTTTTTGAGTGATTTTTATTCTTTCCTCTTCAGCAAATATTCTGGTTGTAGCATAACTCAACTCACTTATCAACGCTTTTTTTCTGGGTTTTTTTTTTTTTTAGTTTATTTAGTGTGCCTGGGTTTCAGAGTTTCAATTAAATATTGCTAACAGCCCAAGTAAAAACCCCAGGATTAGCAGTGTATTTGAACACCTGCAAAGTTCATTTAACAATTGGAATAGCAAAAGTTGCAAAATTCAAAATATATTGAACATATTTGTAGTTTAAATGTTAACCACAGCTGCTTAATGCTGTTCAAGAGTCTCGGAATGTACATATTTTATACATCTCAAGTAATAGCTATGATTGATGTTCTTTCATGTCAACTGTTTGATTTGCTGAAAGATGGAACCAAAAATACAGTGGAAAGGGGCAAGTCTGGGAAGAGCTGTCAGGACAGAAAACTTGTTTTTTAAAAGAAAAAAACCAATGCAAGTTTGGCACACTACTGAATCTTAATTGAATTCAATGGGAAATTGGGTATGAATCAGAAGGAAAGAAGATTAAAAGAAAAAAACAACAATGAAAGCTGAGAAAAACGATAAAATGGTTTATTTTGTACATTACATTCATACTGGTGAGTTCTCCCATCATTCAGCTGTATGGAATTATAACAGATGCTTCATAAATGGCTATGAATATTTGATGTACAGGTATTTTACTATTCTTCTACAACCAGAATTTTCAATGGATCATTCACAAATGTTTCAGAGAAGCACACTTTTCTCAGGTCATTGGCACTGACAATGTCGTTTTCCATACAAGACTAAATGATTAAGCCAGATGCACTATGCTTCTCTTTTTCATTCTGAGGAACTTATACTAGCTGTGAATACTCCAGCTCAAAAGATTTTCCTTAAATTACTCTTGATTTATTGGGAGGGATTAAAGACTATTAAATATTTTTTTTCTGTATTAGTAGATATATTTTTGTCCAGACAGTTCCAATGTAACCAAAATCATCACTATGCACAAATTTTTTAACATTTAATTTTCTAGGAATTTTTGGTCTTCGTCCCTTAACAGACACTGGAGTAACAGGCAGACATGGAAAGCCTGCAAAGTAAACATACACTATACCCTCTTTAGTTTTACAGGAACTGCTTCCTAAATTCTTTGCTAATTGACAAATGCCTTAAGCATTCAGCTGAATTTTCTGGCAAGCAGGGTATATATCTTGCATTCTTTGATTTCAAGAATCCATGTAGAGTAAAAAAAAGTATTGTAGAGCTTTTAAAAAACCCTAAAACAATAGCTATTGACACACCCCTTTGAGGCCACACTTGTCTTGAGTAAACTGCTGAACAAGAAAAAGCTGAAGAGACAGTAGTGTTCACATACCTTAGTTCAGACGTTCTTTGTGTACAGTTCAAACCATCCACTCATTACTTAGCAGGAGCAGCATGCCTGAACAAAGACGAATGGGGACAGCAGAAAGGTTGAACTACTTTGTGGTGTGATCTTTATCACCTAACATGCTTTTACTGTGAGGGACATTTTTAAAAGGAACTGTAACTTTGGTGTCTCTACAGCCTAGCTATCAAAAATCTCCATCTCTTTTTATGATGAACTGAAGTGCTGTGTCCCATTTTAATGAACATGGGTCTGACCTGGGCATCTTCATTCATTCAATGTATTAAGACAGTCAGTTACACTGGAAAAGCTCTGGACAGTTCAAAACTCAGCATGCCAAGAGTTTAGCAACACAGGTGGCTTACCCCCACACTCCATTCACTGATTTCCCTGCAGAATACAATGTCTAGATCAATGTTACTTTTCTGATACTCAAAGCCCAGTATGAATTTGGCTACAGTTAGATGACTAATAAACACCTCCCTTGAGAACAGGACTTCCCACCAACAGCTATGTTTTTCTGGAAGAACTAAATTGTGCACATTCCAGTGAGGTGTTTGAATACGAATGTTAGAGGGAAAAAAGGAGAATTCGGAACTAAATCCAAAAAATAATGGTGTGATGTAGTTTAGCTCAGTAAAATCTGGATAGCTCAAAGTGTTGAATAATTTGGCTTGAAGTACTAAAAAATATAACCAAAACTGTTCAAAAGCAAGTCTACAGCTTTACTTCAAACATGCCACTCAAGTATGTGCTTAATTACTTTTTCCAGGATCATTTTTTTGCCAGCATCTTGGATAATCAAGCTTTATATTCTTATTTCATATAACTTCAACAAGGTATATGAACATTCAGCCTTTTAGGAAGGATGAGAGGGACACACATGATAATGTTTTATATTTTTCATTTCTATTTTGGATAGATTTAATGTACTTTTTCTTTACAAAGTTTATAGAAGTTTTCTTCTGTGTAAAAAGATAATTCAATAACATGTTGTCAAAACTCTTGTAATTTTTCATAAGAATATATTGGAAAATGATCGTTGCCATATGCTGATGCAAGATCATGCATGTGTACAAGTGTGAGAATTTCAACTATAATAACTAGTAAAGTATATTCTTAGCACAGAAATACAGCAATAAAGGATTAAGTGGCACATTAATAATTATTGGGAGAAAAAAATTTAAATTGCTGTCTAAACCAACATATTTTCACTATTTCTACTTCCTCTGTCCAAGCTATATCATGTGCCTAAGTAGAGTTTTTGTTGCCTTTACTCATATCAATGACACTTATGGAATCTGTCTTTTTTGGCCCTAAATATGATACACGTGTCTAAAAGACCAAGGGAATCATTTAGAGCTGTGAATAACTCTGCAATTTAGCTCAAAATCAGGTATATGATTATTAAATTATATGTTAACTGTAATCAGGTTATTCCCTCACTTCTGAGGGCTTGAGTGCATTAGTGAACATTTTTGCATGTAATTGTCTTATTTTATTTTGAAGCTCAGTCTTTGAAGCTCTTTTGGACTGAAACACCCCACCGGCCCTCTTCCAGATAAAAACGTGCAAGTTCCACAATCTGGAACTAATTGTCCAGACACCATCTGGAGGTCCTGTTCCTTGGTAGAAGCTGCTGTAATCCTGTGGCTTTCAGAGCAGAAGTGGCATTTTACCATATCCTTAAGCTTTCAAAATATTTCAAAAATGTTTCAAAATATTTCCAAATATATCTGCCAGCTGGGTGCACTGGGAAGGTCATCATGTCTGTGCACACTTACATGCCTGAGTGCAATGCAACCTATTTTAGGTAAAGACTGTAAAATATGAGAAGCTGAACAGGGCATTGGGCAGACATACGGAGATGGGAGTAGTGTAGGTGAAATCTCCTGAGTCCAGTTCCATAGTTGTTCTAGGGACTTGCTTTTTTTAACTTATTTTTAGCACATCTTTTTCTCAGGCAAAATGCAGAGGTTCTGTGGCTGGCTGATCCTCCCACAAGAACGTAGCTCTAATTATGTCCTGCCTTCTGGTATGTGAGGAACCCCCACAAAATGGGGCTTCTTCTCTAAATCCTGGACTTCCCTTTCCTTCAACAGGCCATTAATTTTTCTCCAGGAACACACTTTATGAGAATGGGTTTGGCCATTAAAAAATACCTTACATGACATTTTTCCAACTTCAACGTTTCAGCTACTTAAGGATTATGATGAGAAAACAGCTAAGGACAATCGGTGGAAAACTTATGTAGAAAAAAGAGGACCTCAGGATTTCTTGCATTATGTTTTGGGGGTTAAGGAATTCATTGCGTTGGAAAGAAAAGTATTTGAGCCAGGAGGGGATGGTCTTTTGTGCCCAGTGCCTCACTTACTTATAAAAAATTTGAGTTTTTCTAAGGATTACCTTGGTCTTTGTTGAATTTACAGACTACTTAATATTTCTGAGTGGAACATTTAAACCTCAAGCCAGTGCAAGCAAAAAACAGCTAAAGCCTTTGCATTTTCTTTAAAGGGCTTTTGATTAGCTGCCTAACGGTCAGAGGAACACTTTTCTCTACCATCTATTCAAATTTCAGTTTTTGAATGCTTAAAACTAGCTCAGTGCATAGTCTGAGTTATCCAGAGCAAAGTGACACAGTGAGAAGTAATTCGCCTTCACTATTTACAGCCATTCAGTAGTTGCTCAGTCTAGAGGGGTAAAAATTGTACATTTGCTTCCCTAATACAGTTTTCTCACATACAAAACCATTCAAATTCTTTGCATCTGAACTTTCAGAAAGAGTTGAACACTGCAGTCCAAAAAACTGAATTTCTAGATAATTTTGTTCGTGGGAAAATTGAGGTTTAAAATGGAAATAATTTTGTAAGTAACAATAGCAGCAGCTGTTCCTTATGTTGCTCCCCTAATAATAAAATCCTTTAGGAGTAATTAGCCACGTTCAAACATGAAAATGTTTCAGAAAAAAACCCCAAAAAAACCCCAACTTTTTTTTTACTGAGGTTCCTTTTACTCCCAACTGGTTTTGTACAATTAAATCTACCCACAAGGAAATGTCTAAGAAGTGTTTTTGCTGTTTATTTAAACTTTTTGCTTTTTCATTTTTTCTCTCTACATACTATCAGGTCAAACACTGTTCTCTGAATGTTTGAGTTCGGAATTACTATATTAATATCAGCCACATGGAAGCCAGCTCCAGAGACCGGAGAAATGTCTCCAAGACCACTAGGTGAAGGCTTTTTGGATGCCTAACACTAATCTTCAACAGGAGTTATCTTTCTTGTTATTGCTTAGCTGTTTATGAACAGATTTACTACCATTATCACATTGACACTGTTTCTTTAACCATGATGCACTGTTTTCATACTGATGAAATTACACTTCTTTACCCAAAGCCTTTCTATGTTTTGTAGCAGTCAACTTTCTTACCCTACTTTCTCACAGCAATTAATTTCTTTCAACAGAAGCTTCAGCCCTAACAGTACTGAAGATATATCTGAAAATCTGCTTAGGAAAAAGTTAATTTGAATCATCCAAGGATTTTTAAGTGATTCTTCAGAAAAATTATATTCAAATGCAATACTGAAAGTTTAAGTAACAAAATGGATTTTCTTAGAAAACTCTTTGAAAAAATTTGTAACTAGTACCAGACTGGCATAATTTAATCCATGTCAATATTAGTCAGTAACTCTCTAACTCTTCTGCATTGTCAGATTTTCTGAGCAGCCAGTATCATATTGCTGTAAGAATTTAGTGAATATTAATATCTTTATCAGCAATATGAATAACTGGTCTGGAAAACACATTTTTCTCCCTTAAAGGAAATTAAATCATTTTACTCTCCTTTTGCAAGCCTAGTTAGTGCAATGCATGAAAATTTTCCCTTTCCCTTTCCCTTTCCCTTCCCCTTCCTCTTCCCTTTCCCTTCCCCTTCCCCTTCCCCTTCCCCTTCTCCTTCCCCTTCCCCTTCCCTTTCCCCTTCCCCTTCCCCTTCCCCTTCCCCTTCCCCTTCCCCTTCCCCTTCCCCTTCCCCTTCCCCTTCCCCTTCCCCTTCCCCTTTCCCTTCCCCTTCCCCTTCCCCTTCCCCTTTCCCTTTCCCTTTCCCTTTCCCTTCCCTTCTTTATCATTCCCTTTATCCTTCCTTTTTTGCTTTCCAAAGCAGAAAAATGACTGGGATTTTTTTTTTCCAGTGGTATATCCAAGTGGAAAGGCAGGTTAAGAATTTACCACTTCTGCTGCGAGCAATAAAAAAATTACTCACTTATATGGCCCAAAGGCCTGGAACAGTTTGTATTTACTCATTACTTCATTTCTACAAGCAGCTCCACTTTTTCATTAAACATTTTCAGTTTGGTTTTTCATCTTTTATGTCTCATGACTCCTATGCTCTCCTTTCCTTGGGAATGCTAAAGGACTTGTCTAATGGCTAAAAACTGTGAGACTTCTCATTTTTCTCTCATGGGCTTGGATGCACTGAAACATTCAGAAATAAAGACTTTATCTCTGATCATATGGATTTAAATTAAGTAAGTATTTGCTTAAGAAAGAAATCCTTATTTCCATCATGTTCTTGGGATGCACTAATCCCACTGGTTCCCCAGTCCTACAAAGATAACTAGCTAAAAATGGGACTTCAAAAGCAATTATTCCTATATAAAAATCGGATAGGATTCTGACACCTTTAAAGGGATTATTTCATAGCAGTAGGAGCATTTCAGTGGGACCATGAATTTAGCTGGACAGTGTTTGGCAAAGCATTGACTGCTTCCTTTTATTCAAACTTTTTTCAAAGTGATCTGGACTGTAAGACTAATAGAGCAAGGACTTACTCAAAATGCACATTCTGGTTTATGATTTTCCCTTTAACTGTTCCTCCCAAGTGCACAGTATGTTCTTTCACCTTATTGAGCATGGTACAAAGCCGCATGGACCACACAGGGAATACTCTCTGGGGGGCTCACTGCTGTGTGCTTGGTTCCCAGAGCTCTGCTATGTTGCCTGTGAGTACTCTGCAGCACAGGCAATAGTTTTATGAGCTTTACTTTCATGCTCTGTACCCTTTATTGAGGCTCTGCATGGCAGTCCGAGGTAGTGGACACCAAGTTTGCATTACCAGCACATTTCTTCAGAGACCAGACATGGTTCAGACGAAGGCATGGCAGAATAGCCAAGGCAATAGCCTCTAGCAAGATTCATTTCTAAGAAGAGTTACTGATAAACAAGAAAAACATTAACACAGCTTCAAGTACAACTTCCAGAAGCATTCATCAAAAGTTGCTGAAATGCTGAAGAAGTAAGTCAAATTGAAAATTGCCTGTTCTGTTGTGCTTCATTACAGACAAAACCTCCAATGGGCTTTGTTGATTATGCCACAAAGGTTCATTATTTTTGCAGTGCAGTAGGCATGCATTTTCTTACCCAAGAACTTATTTTTTAGTCTCAGCATTTCCATTTTGACATTAGAAAAATATACAACCAAAATCTATAAGACTTTGATTAAATGTTGATACAGCTGATTCCAACACAGCCAAAGCCAGTGACCATACATGGAATCTAAACAACAGCTAGTAATTACAGTGTCAAAGGCATGTATACACTGTGTGTTATGTTTCATTGTCTGGCATGCAAATATAGACTTGGTTTCCTTTGCACTATTTCCAAAGTATAAAGAAAGCTAACCAGAGAGTTCTGTTTCGTTTACACAAAAGAACAAGGTTCAATCATGTTTGATAAGTTGCAAATTACTGGTAATACCACAAGTGTTGTTACAGCTGCTAAGAGTGGTCAGGAGGATGTACAAAATACAGCAACGGCATGAATCAAAAGAAAAAGTCTAAACAATTTTGAATGATAGTGTATAATACTTCTAACTTTAACTTGATGCAAGGGCTTGTCAGCAGCATCTCAGGCAGTGGTGAGATACATGTAATAAGTTGCCACGTATGTATTCAATATTCTGTGCTGCAGCAGACTCCCCACTGACCTGGTCCTAAGAGGGGCAGTGGTTGGAAAGAGAGAGAGAGAAAGGAAAGGAAATAGAAAAGGAAAAAGGGAAGGGTTGGAAAGGAAGGGAAGGAAAGGAAAAAGGAAGGGAAGGTCAAGGTGGGAAAGAAGGAAGGGAGGAAGGGAGGAAGGAAGGAAGGGAGGAAAGGAGGGAGGGAGGAAAGGAGGCAGGGAGGGTACCCAGTGCTGCTTCTAACCTTTGGTTGGTAATGACATTGTTCAACACCCCAGAGGAGCACTGAGACTCTAGGCACAGGCAAAATTATTGGTGAGAAGGAAGTGGAAGGAGAGCCAGTCATTCTTACCTTGGAGTCAGGAAGGAATTATGAAAATTAAGACTAAGAAAAGTCTGTGTTTGCATTAAAATGTTGGAAGGAAGGGAGGGGGTCGATGTTTGTATCCAAATAAGAGAGGTTGGCAACACTGTGAATGCATCCCAGGAGTGCTGGGTTTTATTCATACATCAGAACACTGTGATAACTCCTAAACCTCCATGTAATTACAATGCACAGGACTCTGCACTTTAAAGCAAACTCTTTCTTCTGCAGTTCTGCCTCTTCAGTCAGGATGTGCTCCACAACTGGAACAGCTTGCGCTGGGTTAGCCCCCTGGGAAAGTTCTAATTTACAAAACCCTGTTTAGAAAAATCAAATCTATTTAAAGGCATTACATTATAAACATAAACTCCCTAATGAGCTGTAGTGAAATGGCTCTAGGCTATAACTTGCGAAGTTCAAATGATTTAGCCATTTTCTGCCATGTATTATTTTCATTTAATCTGCATCACAAGGACTGTAAAGAGTCCAGCTGCTCAAAGTGAGTCTTAAACATTCCTGCCAAATGCAAAGGCTTGTCCAATTGTTCCCTTCTTTACCGTGTTTGGTTAAAGACTTATTAATTGATAGATCATATGTTTCTTAAGTTTTCTTAAAAAAAAAAAGAAAATATTTCTGATAGAAATGCAGATGCTAACAAAGATTTCATTTATAAAATAGACAATTAGGGATCACAGGAAAGGAAGGAAGGAAGGAAGGAAGGAAGGAAGGAAGGAAGGAAGGAAGGAAGGAAGGAAGGAAGGAAGGAAGGAAGGAAGGAAGGAAGGAAGGAAGGAAGGAAGGAAGGAAGGAAGGAAGGAAGGAAGGAAGGAAGGAAGGAAGGAAGGAAGGAAGGAAGGAAGGAAGGAAGGAAGGAAGGAAGGAAGGAAGGAAGGAAGGAAGGAAGGAAGGAAGGAAGGAAGGAAGGAAGGAAGGAAGGAAGGAAGGAAGGAAGGAAGGAAGGAAGGAAATACACTTAATATTCATGTGTCGATGTCTTGGTGTAGTAGAGCAATTTGTGCTTTCATGTTCAGACCTTCACACCTTTGGGACCAAGGACCCATCCTAAGGATGCAATTAGCCTCTCTCTTCCCTACAGTACCACCTGCTATCTGCAGTGCAGTTTCTTTTCTTCTATACCTGCATGAGAAGCTATACAGTCTCTTTGTATGGCAATTAAGTTCCCCTATGCCAAGCTCTTTTTAGGAGGTGTTTGAGAAATCCCATTTATCATCTTTGTTTAGAAACAGGACTAGAGGAAGTGAAGGAGAACATGCAGGTACTCCTAGAAGAACTGCAGTACTAGATGGAGTGATAACTAATAGGTATTTCCTACCATTCTTTCAGAGACCATTCTTCTGTTAAATGTAGGGCTTGGTTTGCCTCAGGTTAGCTTTAAGTAATGGAAATACCCACTTTTGAGAGATTTATTACCTAATTCTGTAATAAAAAGGTAAACTGTAATATCAGCACTCTGTACCATTGATTACTTGCTGTTTTCAACACTTACTTTCAACATCCAGAAAATGCAAATCTGTACCTGTTACAGGATTTGGGATTTTGGTCTGGTCAAAATCACTTGACATGTTTAAACATTAAAAAGTAATATTCTGAAATGTGTAAATGTTAAAACCACAACTTCCACATAGTAACGGAGAATAAATATAACAAAACTAGTCTGTTTAATAAATGAAATGGTATAATATTAACTGGAAAGGTGGATTACATTCATTTAACTGCTTCCTATTTTAAGTATTTATTATAAAAACATTGTATGCTGGTGAGGTTTAGAATGCTCTTATCAAAAACAAGTATAAGGATACAATTTTGACTTTTTATTTTAACTTCTTATTAAAGAAAAATTTAGTTTCTGCAAACATTCCTTTTACATATGGTGGGGCATAGTACTGGAACTGGTAACAGAGCTTCAGATGGCAAATTTTAGGAGATAATAGTAACTTATAGAAGTGATACAGTAAAAATTGTGATTCCATTTTTCAGGTAAATTGAAAACCTTGTAAAAGTGCCTCATGATTATAGAATCGTTGAATGGTTTGAGTTGGAAGGAACATGAAAGACCCCCTAGTTCCTACCCCCCTGCCATGGGCAGGGACACCCTTCACTAGACCAGCTTGCCGAAAGCTCCATCTAGCCTGGCTTTGAACATTTCCAGTGATGGGATATCCACAGCTTCACTGGGCAATCTGTTCCAGTTCCTCATCATCTTCACAGAAAAGAACTTCTTCCTTAGATCTAATAAAAATCTATTATCTTTTAGTTTAAAGCCATTACCTCTTGTCCTATCACTGCATGCCCTTATAAACAACCTTTCTCCAGCTTTCCTGTAGGTTCCCTTCCCATACTGGAAGGAGGCTATAATGTCTCCCTTGAGCCTTCTCTTCTCCAGGCTGAACAAACCCAACTGTCTCAGACAGTCTTCATAGGAAAGGTGCTTTTTTTGATGTAAGCAAATAAAACTACTGGCATTTAAACTGCATAGGATTTATGTTACTAGAGTTGTGTAAAAGGATGAGACATGAATGAGAATCCAGTCCAAGATATACTGCAATATGTAATCTTTACAAAAGAAATTAACTCATTTTCCTGATCTTCACATATTTTCTTTGGTTATTTGCCTAGAGCTTAATCACACAGAAAGCATACGTAAAAGCTATTCAGTTTTTGTGACACAAAAATAGGTCCTGAATAGACTACAAATACAAGTGAGTTTGGTGGCCTGATCACAACCCTGGAAGGAAAAAAAGATAAAAAGAAGAAAAGAAAAAAAAAAAGGGGGGTGGGGGTGGGGAATTTATCACAAAACCACTATACAGCTCAATAAAATGTGCAGTTCATATTGTTAGACATATTACATGTCATTACTGATTTGAAGGCCAGATTGTTGGCTATAGCTCATGAGCACTCAGTGCCATTTCAGCTGCAGGGCACAAAGGCAACTTTAAACCAAGTTTGCACACCACCTTCACGAATACTTAGCAGATCCCTCTCCAAATTTCCCTCATAGCATGATTTTAAATATTTTGAGGGGTTGACAGCTTTAGGAAGTTGAGCCAGAACCCAGAGATGAGTTGTGCATGAGCAAAACCAAAGCACTCTCTGTCCTTACCCAAAGCACACTCTATCCTTCAGTTGCAAGGGTAGCTTTAAAACTACTCTCTTACATCATGAACACAGTAGTGCTGTAGCATTTGGATCAACTTCTTCCATAATGATTTAAAAATTGAGGATTCCTCTACCCACTCCTCCAATGACTTGCTAAGCAGGAATTAGTATAACTCTGCAAGGACAGAGAAGCAGAAAGGTACCAGAGTGTGCTTGAGATTCAGACTGTAGGTCTAGACTTTAGGGAGATTGGGTATTACATGGGTATTACTGCCTGTGCAGTAAACTTCTTGCTTTGAAGAGGACTATATTCATACTTACCAAGGCAAAATTGGACTGTCTACTTCACTGCAGTGTTGTACCAAAATACACAAGTTCAATTCTAATGACTTTGCTTGGTCAAACGGAACTTGGTGTCCCTTGATTTTCAGACCTGGCTTTTCCTGCATAAGATTAGGCCATGCAGTGTTCCACTGCTAATAGTTCTTGAGCCAGGTCTGGTGTAATGCAATATAGACCTTAGATTATAAGAGCTTTGGTGACCTGCTTCCAGCTGATGTAAATCAATATAGTTCCACTGAGGTAAATTAATAATTGAAACCCTTAGCTCATGAGTTGAGCTACAGTGCTTTGACCAGGCAATCAGTCTTTACTTCTATTTATTTGGTTAGAATCAGGCAGTGCTAATGAAATTGTAGCCTGGGGACTGGGAAATGCCTTTTCAGAAAGGTATGCTGCATTGAAGAGAGACGACTGACATGCTAACCATACACCATGTCAGTGGAACATGCTGACTAATTTGATCAGATCAGATTAATGAACTGTGGACCACTCGACGTGTTCTCCAGATAACATTGTGCAATAACAGTGGCAATGGAGAAAACAGTATATCTAAACCAACAAAGTAAGGAGCTGGCCTCTAATTTGTGGTGTTGTGCAGTTATGCACAGTTATGTACAGTTATGCAGTTCATACTTCACTCAAATGCACTCACACATATATTAATCTCAGGGGGGTTTTATGGTTTTGTGCAAATGCCTTCTTGTTTCTTTTCCAGCAACTGGACGAACTTAACTTCAACCTCCCAGGAAAAAGATGCCTGCTGTGCTGTTTTCCATTTACCAGTTGGTCTGGTTCTTGGACTATGGCTGCCTTGACTTTGGAAGAGTCTTGTTTACTCTACTTTTATTACTGGACACAAGTTGCAGTTATAGAATCCATCCTCTGGGTGTTTATCCGGTTACACAGATTAGAAGTGACTAATAACTATGAGATAAGAAAACTGAAAATTTCATGTCTCTCTTCTCTGATACAAATCGTTTAGGAACTAGTGAGAATGAGGATTTCGTTTCTTCACTCAGTTGAAAACTGGAGGTAGAAAATGAAGATGAAATAATCTGTCAGTGATCTGTATTAGTTTATAGTACTTGAGGAGTTCTCTTCTGAGCTCCTAACATCTCTTACTCTCTGTTAGAAATGAATACGTATTTCATGGAAAAGATAGCAAACTTGATAGCACTTACTTAGCACAACAAAAGTGTGAAAAGAATTTCCAAGAAGCAACATACGAGGATAATGAAGATCAATGCAAAGTTTCCTGTAGGAAACACTAGGCCTGACTGAGGTAAAACATATTTGAATTATTGCAAATAATTCAATCACATTTGTCACCCTCTAGAAAGCATTGTAGGAGAGCAACTACACTACAGCTCTGTCTGGCTATGACTTCAGAAGAAGCACTGTGGCTTGTGGAGTTATGTATCTGATTATCCTTTAACTGCTGAGGTGACTCAGTTAAGTAATCTGCCGTCTCTGTCCTGTTGGCCCTTTCAGTTTGGCTAAACTGCATTTCCAGCAGTTTCCACACAGCCTGTGCTTGCCAATATCTACAGTGAACCCATCTCTGCTGTGGGGTGTTTCCTGCAGGTACTAATGTGTCATGAGCCATCCTGGCACAGTGATCCTGTCTGTGATTTACTTTCTCACTTATTATCACCCCCAGCACAGCCTAAGGCTTTGTGAAAGAGCTGATGAAATTGCCCTTAGCTAGAATCTAGCTTTACTTCAACTAGTAAGAAGCGTGCAAAAGACAGGATCGTGTTAATCTTACAAGTCTTTTCAGTGGTTCTCACACTTTTTAGGACTGACAAACACTGCCATTTAACCTGTCAAAACACTTCTTGTATTTTGAGTGTCATGAGTCTTGTGGCCGGAGTTTCATAGTGTTATATTCCCTGAAATACAAACGTCAAAATAACAGTTGCTGAGTTAAAATGGGAATGATCTGCTAGTGAGACAGATTAAGGATTGCAAACTGTCGGAGGAAACTTATCCACTGTTAAGCAGTGTATTCTGGTTTTTAAGGGCTAAATTTATAAAGGAATTCCGATATGAGACCACCAAACTCATCTATGTCCATTCAGTAGACAGTGTGCATCAGGATTATTTGACAAGGAGGTCTAAGCAGAAATAGTTTTAAAAGACAATATCCACCAGCACTGCCTACTTACAGTGTGTGGCAGGATGATCCTGAAGACCTGAAGCTAAAAGAGCTGCCATTCCTGTGCTCTACAAAGGGACCTTTTGCCTGGCTCAGGGATCGCCTTCAGTTCAGCCTTAAAGCAGCTCTACAGACATTGCTCAGGTGCACCATGGAGGACTTCATGTCTCCATCCATCCCAGTTACTCCTGAGAGGCCAATTCTGAGGCAAGTACAACTTCATGCTTCCTCTTGCATAGAGTGCCTCAGGATGGCAGTCTGTCTTTCCCCACAGACAGAGCAGAGCTAGCCAGTCCTCGGTCTCTGCCCCAGCATGAAGTTAGAACTTTATGGCAAGCATTGTCTAGTACAAGGGAGATGTAGCTTTCTCCATCCATGTTTCTTCACCTTAGCATTGCCTGGACAGAACAACCTCTGAAAACTGCTGCTGTATTCACCCTGTTTCTGAGATTCTTTACATTCATCCAGGGCAGTATAAAGAGGCCATAGCTCAAATTTATGAAAAAGCAACTGTTTTTGCAGCTGTCCTGAAAGTCTGGCGTTCTCTACCTTCATCTAACGTTAGCCAAAATACCAAAGCTGGTGATTTAGCATTCTACCTAACCCATATGAAACATGGATGCCCTTGCAGGCCTGGACACTGAAAGATACATGCTTCAGGAAAGGGATGGAAAGGATGCAGCCAACAGACCAGATGGAGTCTGAATCAAGGTACTGGGGTGGGCTTGCTGCAGGGAAGCGGATTTAGTGCTGCCTGCCAGGATGCTTGTAGCAGGGAACTGATTCCAAAGAAGACTGCCTCTATTCTTCAATAAGACCTACTCAAAGGAGTTTTGAAAATAAATTAGAAACACGATACTGCAGCATGCAGGGCTGGTGTAAACCTTCAGTGTCAGCTGATTTTGTTGAAGGCATAGTGAAAGAAAAAAGAAAAAAGGACTTGATAGTTAACATCTACTGAAAAATAAATCTTTGACAAGTAATTTGAGTCAGCGTAACTTTACTCAGCAGGAAAACAGGAAAAGTCATTATTTGCCAAAACAAATCTTTCAAAATCTGATAATGTTTAGGAAATAAACAGCTCAATCAACAGACTCAAAAGAGTTCAAGCAATTTCCTTTCCTGAGACTATGTTTGGCTGTGTCAAGCAGAGCCACACAAGGTGCTGTGGTTGTGAAAAGGCATCCCCCAGGACATCCCCATGCTCTGACAGCTCATGAAGAAATGGGTTTCACAGAGACCATGAATGGACATGTGCAGCGCATGTCTCCTCCACACACAGTTTGCTGTTCTGCATCTCCATCATTGAACTAAAGGCTTTGAATTCATGTCTGCGCTTTTAGATGAGATATTTATCCTGTTATGAAGTTCATGCTGTAATCCATTACTTCTAATGAGTTAACTCAATTGTAAATGATATGATATAAATGATGATTGCAGTTAATTGAAGGCAGTATCCTTTACTACTGTATGAATCAGCAATGGAGGATTCAGAAGGGATTCTGGTTCTGATTAAGCTCTGATTTTGGCCAAGGCTTTCAGTAATTTTTGCCTTTTTTTTTTTTTTTTTAAACTTGAATTCTAGCCAGCACCTGTTAGATAACAGAAGAGACTAAAACCACATTCTAAAACTCTTTAATCAGCAAATAAACTAGCAAAAACTCATGAAGTCCTGAAATCGCTCTCCAATCGGAATATCTGTTACTAGGAAAGCAGAACTATTTGCTCTTGCCTTGGGCTCAAGAGGAAGAGGAAACCTTTCAGTCTTGTCTTTTTCCTGGACGTGCCTGTGATCAAAGAAGGGAGACATTATTCAGTTTTCCCAAGTCCTCCTGAAAGAATAAAGAATTCTGTTTTTTTAAAATATGACATGAAGTCATACCTTATCTATCAACCAGGGCAGATCAGAATTTAGGACTGTAGATTTTCAGGGAAGGAAAAGGCATGAAGGAGAGTAAAAAGAGCTGGGTAAAAGACCACCATTCTCTTCTGTGTTTAACATTTTGGGTGTTTTTTCCATATCTTCATTTTGCCTGGTGTGTTTGTAAGAAGCATTCAAAACACTGGATTTAATATTCTCTATGTTTCTATATTTTATTGGGTGAATCATGGCCCCGTGATTGTAGGAACTGAAAGGTTACTGAAATTAGAAGTGCAAATTCCAGTCCTTTTTGTCCTGATAATTAAAGGTGAACGGTTGGATAGCATGAAAACAATCTCTCTGTTATGTTGTAGCTAGCAAGTGATTCCTAAAATATAATATACTTTTTGTGCACAGGAAAACTGAAAGACAGCTTTGAGGTTGCATTTCTCTAGATAGAATTGCATTTATGACTTAAAAATCTTTATATACAGATTCTGAGGCTTATCAGATGGAAAAGAATGATACAATCTCCATTACCCTATGCTACATATGTGAAGGAGAAAATTCAAAGCCAGAGCTATATAAGATTATATACTGCAAGCCATTAAAGAGGGCCTTTTGGCATGCAATTTCAGATGAACTAATTGCATCCAACAGCCAGAGGGGAAGGAAAATAGATACTAAAGGATTCATGACAATAAAGCAGGATGCAGAGACATTTGTTACTCCACTGGGTCTAGTGAAAGCCTACAGTATATCTCTGCACAATTGTTCTCAGGACCTTTTGTTATTTTGTTTTATAAATCCTGGGTGCTGTTCAGATGCAGAGGCTTTGGAGAGGGGAGCCTGCAAGCAGATAGATAATCACAAGACAAATTCAGCTTTAACATCATGTATGTTGTGCTCCACAGTATTTACAATAGCAGCAATCTGTTTTCATGACAGCATGTTTTTGTAAATCCAGAGAGATAAACTTTCTCAGCTATTTATAAATCAGATGCTTACATTATGATCTCTTGCCAGTAACTCTGATCGCTGTTGAACTTTGCTGTGTTCAGTTTAACAAATCTGTTTGTTACTGTAGTGCCAAAGCTGAGAAAAATATACTGGAATCCTGTAGAGAAGAGGGAATAGCTCTTTGTTGCTGGAACAGTGATGTCCTGCCACTGTCAGGAAGTCAAACACCTTAGTCCTCACACAGCTAGGAGCCAACACTCACAGATTCTGTCTCAGATCTGCCACTAACTTGTTGTGTGGTCTTGGAAGAGAGTTTTGCCTTGATAAAATGAAATTAATATTACCTCTCCCCTCTTCAAGAGACTGGTGATCCCCTATTACATATATGTACTTCAGAGAACTGTAATTAGTATTTGCCCTGTTCCCATAATTTATTTTTGCTACTCATTGTACAAGTATTAGAATTATCAACAGGAAGCAAGATGGGTTTCATAGCCTCCAGGAAACATACCATGAACAAAAGAGGAAAACCAACTTCTTTGCTCTTTAGAGTACCCTTGATTTTAAAGGAGCTCAGCATTTTTCTGTACTCCTCTCAAGGTAGAATAATGCATGCTTGGCATAGGTGAATAATTTATAATGAATCATTTTTATGTTGAATAACACTTCTCTGTGTGAGCAGACCACAGATATCCTAATAGGGCTGCTGGGAGCTTTTTGCTGAGCAATTTAAACAATTCTTGAGCTGATTGTCATTTCTGGGCAGTACATTTCAAATCCTTCGAACAGAAATATGTTTTGACGTGTTCGTAAGAATATAAGGCCAACCATGTTTGATCAGGCCTCCAGTTGCCATGAAATGCCAGGCTGAGGTAAGTTCTAGGCACTGGAAATCTCCAGTGCCCTTTGTGCTATGCTGAAATTGCTCAACATCCCCTACATACCCATTCTCAAAATCTTCCATCAACAGCACACATGTATCATCGCTTCACTGCACATGTAGAGAAAAGTGATCCTTCCTTCTCTTCAAAATGGTCTTGCAGCTAGTAACAATGAACAATGAAGTGTGGCTGTTTGTTCTTTCCTTTAATCTTCTGCTTCACTTCCAATTTTTTCTGAAAGGAGGGACTTGCAAACATCTGTATTAATAATAAAACACATAACTGCTTTCCTGAACATCACTCATCTTCTGTAGCTCTAAAAGAATGAATGTAATGCAAGAGGAAGATTGTGTCTTAGAAGACCATGTCCTATCACATATCTAAAGGTGAGGAGAAAGGCAGCTTGAGGGGTCAAGAATTAAGGTACTGAGATGCCAGCCCCCAATACCTGTGTCGGTAGAGTAGCTTTAAATAACTAAAGGATTGCATAGGCAAACTCCCCCCACCTTAACTCTGGTGCATAACAGAATACCTTCTTTTTGGGCATGTATGGCCAGGAGCTTCACAGCCCAGTGCAAAAGAAGGGGCTAGAATTTAAAATAAGACTTGTCTAAGATATGCAGGGGAGGGGAATTTTGTTAATGACCGTTTCTGATTCTTTAGTGGTACAAGAACTTTTGACTGGATGACCCTTTTCCCCATGTGCTGCCCAGGAAAGCATATGGAAGCATAGTGAGTTTTCTCTGGTACTACTCACTGACATGATGAAATTCAGGAGGTCTGATGTCCGGTACTAGTACTGCCCTTGGCCTGACTGCTGTCTCTGAACAATCAGTTTCATTTCTCATTACTTTAGTTTTCCCATTTTTAACATGAGGACAGTAATATTCCACTTGCAAAGATCCTTCTCACAACAAAAGAAAATTCTGTAAAGGTCATATGCACACGTCTGGTTTTTGTGAACAAAGTATTGCAGGAAAGACTGAAACGATGTGGTTTTAAGCAACAGCAGAATTAATTGATAGACTGCTTAAATGCACAACAGAGATACAAACAGGCAAACAAAAAAATCCATGCCCAAACTGAAAATTCTGTGCAATTTAAATAATATTTTCTCTAAATTTCAAAGTTTTCTATTGTGGTTTTCCACTGGCATCAACATAATGAATGTTATCAAAATATCCTGATTGGCATACTTAATAAATCATGACCTATGAAGCATGAACCATACTTTGGGGACAATCCATCTGTTAGTATTTCCAATCATGAGACCAGAGCATGCCAGAAAAAAATGGAAAGTTTTTGTAATCAGATCCTTCAAAATTATGTTAGACTTTTAATGAACAGTTTAATGTGATATGGAATTACCTTAAGTCTGAAAAGTGTTGAGAGGCATTGGATTACTTTAGTTCAATTAAACACTGATGAAATACTTTGAAGACTGTTCCCCATACTGAAATGCCATGACTATGAAAATGCAATTATAAAATCTTAAACAATGTTTCTGAGTCATAATACTGATATTTTTATTGAAAATAACATTTGATTGCTTATAAATATTTTGAAAAGTCATAAGCAGTTAGTCAAAATGGATCTATGTGCCATATAATTTCTCTAAAACTGTCAAACTCATGCTACGAGTCTGTATTACACTCCTCCAAAGTATTGCAAATGTTTGTTAAACTACAGCTTTTAGCTTTCATCAGCGTCCCCAGGAAAACAGACCTTAGCACTGTGCCGGTGTCTTATATGGTGGCATGGGATGAGGTTGGATGTCCACCTGAGAGGGACACATGGCAGACTCTTTTACTTAGTACTTTCTCATGAAGGACATACAATGTTTCTCATTACACCAAGGGATTAGGTGAAGTTCTCCATGATGGTGCACACACAGAGATGTAATTATCTCCAGACATATATGATGTTAAATTGCTGAGAGTTCTGAATGCAGATCCTCACACTTCAGATGTATATGCTTGCCTTCCTATTTGAGTCTGACAATGCTACCTACAAACCTTGAACTTCATTTAGCCTTACATATGAAGTGGATAGGCATGTGTGTGTATTGTTGTAAGACTTTGAAAGATTTCCTTTTGTTTTACAAAGTTTTATTTTCTGAAAGAGAAGAGAGTGTATTGCGTATCATCAACCAATCTGGGCACTGTCTAAGGAGAAACAAAATACTTCAAAACAGAAACTTCAAAAGACTTTGAAACAAAAACAATTTACCCTAATCTTGCATCCAGGGTATGTACTAACTTTGCAGAATCACTACAATTATTTTTAAATGATGTATGAAATGCATAATCCCTGCCTAGAGACTATGACTAGCATGTGCAATCACTGGCTGACTATGAAATGTGCCATAATACTATAGAATCATAGAATCATAGAATGGCAAGGGTTGGAAGGGAACCCAAGCATCATAAAGCTCCAACCCCCCTGCCAAAGACAGGGCCACCAACCTCAGGCCTGGAGCTACACAAGGTTGCCCAGGGTCCCATCCAACCTGGCCTTGAACACTTCCAGGGATGGGGCATCCACCACCTCTCTGGGCAGCCTGTTCCAGCACCTCACCACTCTTTCTGTAAAAAACTTCCCCCTAATATCCAATCTAAACCTTCCCTCCTTCAGCTTTAAACCATTTCCCCTTGTCCTGTCATTATCTGCCCTTTTAAAAAGTTGAATCCCTTCTGGTTTATAATCTTCCTTCAGGTACTGGAAGGCTGCAATGAGGTCCCCCCACAGCCTTCTCTTCTCCAGGCTGAACAAGCCCAGCTCCCCCAGCCTCTCTTTGTAGGGCAGGTGCTCCAGCCCTCTAATTATCTTTTTGGCCCTCCTCTGAACCCTCTCCAACAGTTCTACATCTTTCTTGTATTGGGGGCCCCAGATCTGGACACAGTACTCCAGGTGGGGCCTCACGAGGGCAGAGTAGAGAGGGACAATCACCTCCCTGTCCCTGCTGGCCACCCCTCTTCTGATGGAGCCCAGGATCCCATTGGCCTTGCGAGCTGCAAGAGCACACTGCTGGCTCATGTTAAGTTTCTCATCCACTGTGACACCCAGGTCCTTCTCAGCAGGGCTACTCTCAAGAAGCTCTTCTCCCAGTCTGTATCTATGTCTGGGATTCTTCCGGCCCAAGTGCAACACCTCACACTTGGCAGTGTTGAACCTCATTAGGTTCACCTGGGCCCATTTTTCCAGCCTGTCAAGATCCCTCTGGATGGCTTCCTTTCCTTCTAGGGTGTCAACCACACCACTCAGCTTGGTGTCATCCGCAAACTTGCTGAGGGTGCACTCGATTCCATCAGCAATGTCATTGATAAAGATGTCAAAGAGAACCGTTCCCAAGACAGACCCCTGGAGGACACCGCTTGTCACCGGCCTCCACCTGGACATAGACCCATTGACCACCACCCTTTGGCTACGGTCTGTTAACCAGTTTCTTATCCACTGGATGGTCCACCCATCAAATCCACATCTCTCCAGAGATAAGGATGTGGTGGGGGACTGTGTCAAAGGCCTTGCACAAGTCCAGGTAGATGACATCGGTCGCCTTCCCTTTATCTACTGATGCTGTCACTCCATCATAGAAAGTCACCAGATTGGTGAGGCACGACCTTCCCTTGGTGAAGCTCTGCTGGTTGTCCCGGATCACATGTTCTTCCCTCACGTGCTCCAGCATGTCATCCAGGAGGATCTGTTCCATGATCTTCCCAGGCACAGAGGTGAGGCTCACCGGCCTGTAATTCCCCAGCTCTTCCTTGCTCCCTTTCTTATAAATGGGAGTGATGTGACCTTTTTTCCAGTCCCCAGGGACCTCTCCTGACAGCCACGACTTTTCAAATATGATGTCCAGGAAAAAAAGCCCACACCATTCCCAGAATTTCTAGCCATTTTATTCTCTTTGCTTTCCCACTTCTATTAGAGCTCTACCCCTATGCCTGTCCCCTTATCTCAGGGTTTCTCAATTCTCCAATTTCTCACTTTCTGCAAAAAGTAGCCATGGTGGTCAGTTACAACTTACAGGTGTTTCCAATGGGCCAGCTATGCAAAGTTATATTGTGACAATATCATAGGCTCATAGAATGGGTTGAAAGCGACCTCAAAGACCATTTAGTTCCAACCCCCCTGCCATAGGCAGGGACACCCTCCACTAGACCAGGTTAGCCAAAGCCTCATCTGACTTGAACATTTCCAGGAATGTGATATCCACAGCTTCTCTGGACAATCTGTGCCAGTGCCTCAACAACTTCACAGTAAAGAATTTCTGCCTAGTATCTAACCTAAATCTACCCTTTGTCAGTTTGAAACCATTACCCTTTGTCCTATCACTGCATGCCCTTGTAAACAGTGTTCCTCTCCAGCTTTCTAGTAAGCTGCCTTTAGGTACTGGAAAGCAGCTATAAGGCCTCCCCAGAGACTACTCTTCATGAAAGTGCAGATAGAACTAGTATTCATTCATTCAAGGGCCCCAGAAGTGTTTTAATATAACTGTCTAGGTTGCAGTAGATTTTGCTTTGGTCCCTGATTACTTAAGAATTATGTTCGCCACGCAACAACAGCTAAAGCCATGAGTCTGTGGAGAATTCTTTGTGCTTTACTAACACCATACAAATCAACTCCTGTTAACCTCAGTGGGGCTATTCACACGCAGAAGCTTTTGAAGGATTAGGATTTGAAGTGTACTTCAAGATAGATGAAGGGATGTCCCATGCCATGTGGATAAATATGTAAAATTCTTCTCATATTAAAAATATTAATAGTCGGGTGACTCAATGGGTACGAATGGCACAAAATTAATTCTGGGATACCCTTCCACTTTGAGAAAAAATATGGAGCAAGTTATTCCCACTCAGATTAGAAAATAGATACTGCTGTAGTTTTATTCTCTGAACATAGAATCAAACATCAGTATTCACTCATAAAATCCCCTTGCATTAATCATCCGGCTCAAAGCCAAGCTGATGTGAGAGTGTCGAGCAGTAAAGTATTGAACCATTCTTTCCAAACACCAAATTGGCAAAATTTTGCCTCGTTCACTTTACGGATTTCCTGTGTTTGAAATCAGGGATTTCAAAGAAGGATTTACTAAATTCTTCCAGATACTGTGCAATCAGAGAAAAGCTAGAGCATCCTCTGTAAGGTGGTCAGCACTTCTTTAGATGCTAAATAAGACCAGTCAGACCAGCTTTAAAGAGAAAGCTCAAGAATTTTGTGGAGTTGCTTTGTGCAGTGTACCAATTTAAAAAAAAAGCAAACCCCCCATATTTCAATGCCTGAAAGACGAGGAGGGAAGCCAAAAAGCTGTGCCATAAGTGAGGTAGAGCAGATACTTGAATTTCTGTGCCCTGTCTCCTAAGCTGGTGATCTACCCCTGCAGCTACAGCAGTTTGTTCTTGTAAAAAAGTTACACGTGTCTCATTTCTACCTTAGTGGAAAAAAACAAAACAAAAATAGTCATGGCACCATAGCTATTATAGAAATTAATTGTTGATCCATGCCACCCAAGAGCCCTCCTATACCACCACCAACATTGAGCAGTACTCAAGGATTAGTGGTATGATTTGCACCTACATGTAGTCATTAGATTTCAAGGTGCTTTGCTGGTAAGGATGTAGTTTGTGGAGGAGTGTAAAGGCATGCGTTGATAGACCATATGGTTTTGTACTGGAGCTCAAGATCCCTGAATGGTTTCTTAAAATAACAGCTTGACAGTGTAGTAACTGTTAACCTATAGTGTAGCAAGGGAGAATGCTTAATGAAAATGTGAATATATCCACAGAGATTTCTCTTTAATCCTGCCTTGAAAATGAATTTTTAAATGAGCTTCCAAGACATTGATAATGTTCTCAAATTTCACTCCAGTGACTCTTTAGTTCCTAAAAAATGGCTTCAGTTCTAGGCATGTGGAAAATACTTGCTCTTACTCAATGGTTATAGACAATACTGGCAATAGTTCTGTACATAAAGCAATTCTTCAATTATTTTTGTTTAAATAAAAAACAAACCAGAAAAAAATCAGAGACCCCACCACATTCACAGCTAACTGCCAATCACACTGGCTCCCCAAATAGGGGGTTGCCTGTTACGTCAACTGTAGCAAGGAGCCTGCTCAGAGTTGGACGGCACTGGAAATGCAAGAGAGCGGTGTGTATGATAAAGCATGGCATAATGAGCAATACATTCTGAAGAGTGTAGGAACACTGCCTAGGCACAGCAATGCCATAGTGCAGGCAAGGGTTAATTTTGTGATTGGAGAAAGGCACTGTTTTTTGGCAGCGTGCAGAAATCACCCCCAAAGTTATGCTTCCCCTCGCTCAATACAAAAAAGCTGAGGGCCTGCAGCAGGGATGCTCTGAATGTGACATGCACTGAAGGTATCTGAGAGCCCCATTAGACACAGAGAAACAAAAGCCAAGAAAAAATAAACTAAACTCAGATTTTCCAAAAACAAATCCACCTTCCCCCTAGCCAGCTCACAGTCATTTTTTGGTTATTTTTCTTCACATCTAATGAAACAAATGATTTCCCAGAAAATGACAGTTAATCAGGAGGTTGCAGAGCAAAGGTACCTCTGTGGTGAAGGAAGTAGAAGTTTTTCCAAGGCCATGGGCAAGGTGGAAAGTGTGGTTTGCCTGGGATGTGCCTGTTTCATAGGCATTCCAGCGACACTTTCTGGGGTTCAAGAGTGAGGAGCGGGTGGTTGCAATGCACCAACGAAACACCTACAGGAAGGTCTTTGTTATGCCAAAACCAGATGATGCACACCTACAAGGAGGTACAGTTCAGGCCAGTAGCAAATGATTTATCTCAGGTTTTTGGTGTAACCACAGAGCAAACAGCACAGCCTGACTTGTTTCCGGTGGCTTAGGAGGGAGAGTTCCTAAAAAAACAGGGTAATACCTTAAGCACATCAATGCCAAGAGCAAAGATCAAGTGTGTGTTGACATGTCTGGTCACAATCATCCACACAAGAGTGAATGGGGGGTGCCACTGAAAAGGAGTTAAACCTGCTTAGAGTGCCCTATAGGACAAATAGAACTATCAGTATTAAACTGGACTATGCATTATATGAAACAGGCTCTCTAACTGTTAAAACATTGGAAGTTTTCTTAATAAAGAAATAACCCCTACTATGTTTGTTTTCTCCAACACATGCAGCAACAGTTTCTTAATGGATCTAGGGCCAAGCTAATGTGATTCCTCTACCAGGGTTTGTTGTTCTCCTGTGCTGTAAAGCCACAGGAAACCAAAGAAGCTTCTGAATGGAAGCAGACATACCATGTTTGCATTCATCTATGGGGATATTTAGTCACACTACTTCATTTCAGGAACTTGGTTGCTTACTTCAAAGCCAGGCACTGCTTTTGATGAGAAAGAGATGCTCCTAAAAAAACCAGGGGTTCCAGAAAGATGAAACTAGGTGATCTCAATCTCTTTCTGGAGGAGATCCTCTTTCCTTGCTGTCTTCCATAGATGTCCTCGAGGACTACCAAGTCCTGTGAAGGATAGCTGGGAACCCGCAATGTTGGCTGGGCTATGTTAATTGTTTTTGTATACACAGCTAAAGAAACTGTATTCATATGGAGAAATAACATTAGAAAACATGTTTGAACATTTAAACGTAGAAACATTTGTTAAAAAAAAAAAATCACTTCATCAGCTATCTTTGGCTTGCTGTTCTGAGTCTTGTACCTATTTTTGCTGTTGCTTTTCATTAAATTTCTCTTTACACCCCTGTTCCCTCCTTCTTTGGCAATGATCCCAGTGTAGGGCTGCTCCTGTGACGTGTAGAGGTTGCTGTGTTTCCATTTGCACTGACGCTGAAGTCACACAGCACCTCTGAGACAGCCTTTTTTGCAGGACAGCTGCAGTTTCTTATCAGTAGGCACTTGATAAAGAACTCCACTTCAAAAAAGGTCACAGACAATTATTTCTCTTGTTACTTGTAAGACTGGCAGACCTGGATGAATTCTCCCAGGGGTATCCATGGTGACTGAAATGGGAATTAGGAGATGGCATCTCAGTTTAAGGGGTGGAACGACGCGCTGCAGTGGCTCAGAGGAACTGCATCGGCCCAGCTCACATGGAGGTGGCCTATGTCCTCCCAATCAGAATGAAAATTGCTGACCACTGGCCTCCTTTGCTGTTAGTCCTACTGAAAGGATGATTTTCCCCTTTTATTTCAGTAAAGGATATTTGGTTTAACAGCCTGTGATTCAACTAAAAGTCTGCCATGTTTCTCCACTTTAAGAAAATAAATCCTGTCTTGGAAATAACATTGCTGCTAGGGTGTAAATGCTGCCTACCTTAGCCCTGTGCCCTTAGCCTGTGGTCACAGAGCTACATCTGAGGAGGTGAAGACTTGTAACTGAGAAAAGAAAGACTCTATACTGGTATCTGTACTTCTACTGGAGTATTGCTAAGTAGAGTCAATGTATTGAAAAGGGCTAGGAGCCCCAGCCGTCTGTCTTTCTAATTTCATGAGTATTTACAATGTTGAATCCCTGAAATCTAAGTACTATATTTTACAGCTGACGTGCAGATAGTGGAAAGAGTTTAAACCAAATGTAAAGAGGCCACTGGTTTCCAATAAAAACATACTTCTCTTTTTCAAGAGCAGACAAGCAAAGACTTCCCATATCTAGCCTTTCTGACTGGAAACAGGACCCAGCTTTCACATTTTTGTGATCCCATGTCTGGCACGTACTCCCAAAGTCTGTAACATTTTTATCCCTAGGGTTGAAATATATCAGTCCCCAGAGGTGATTCAAAACATGGCTGTCTTGGTAAGGAACTACAGGTTATTTCAAAATTTGACAAAAAGAGCATCATACTGTAGCCATAATCTTCAAAGTAATAATCAGTTTTACAAAATACAGTTTTCCCTTTTGAAGGCTGAACTTTCTTGGCCAGAATTATACACAAAAACAGGAGTCTAAGGTGCCTTTCTTGGCTCTGCCACAGGCTCAGTCTTCGTCTTTTAGCAAGCCATTTAATTTTTCTATACTTTCGTCCTCTCCATTTGTGAATTCCAAATATTACCTATTTCTGGTATTTATGTGGTCACTCACAAGCAAAACTGGTCTAAAGATCATGGTCGAAATTTCCTCTCATCAAAAAAAAAAGACCTGGCATACAAACTAGTTACAACAAAGACATAGCAGCAAGGATAGCAACAGCTGCATCTTAGATGAGTTTCTCACATCTCAAAAAAGATTTCATGTCAAAGATGAAATTTATCACAAAAAAACCTTGTGGCTCCTCTCCTGCCAGTGCCCTGTGAGAAGACCACCTGGATGAGGAAATACAGAGTCCAAGTCCCTGCTTTAATTGATTCAAACTTCAGTGACCAGCATCTCAAACCATTATGCCTATGGAGTGATTTACTCCACAGAAGTTTGCAGAAAATCTTTGTGTTCTCTGTAATATAAAATCACAACAAATTACTTCCTCTATTTTATATGCATTCTTTTATCAAAATCTCTTTGATTTCTTTTTTAGGTTCTAGCTCACATAGCTCTAAACCACAGTTACAGAATGACACATACCTCTTACAAAGAGTTTCTAAGGCACCAGGAGATGTTCAGCTAGAGAACACAGAGGTTAAAAAAAAAAAAAGTGAATACTATCAAAGAAATCAGGAGTCAAATTCAATAATATAGAAACCAAGCCATAAACAAAACCAGAGCCAGATACCACAAAGCCAAAAGGAATCCGAACAACATCTTCCAAAACATTTGCATGTTTATGAATTTGAAAGGTGTGAAATAGATAAAACTGAAATCTGAACTGCATTATACAGGACTAAGTCTAAAAGCAACATCCTAATTTACCTTTGAGAAGAAATATAAATGCTGAAAGACATGATAAGTGGTATTTTTCTTTGTACAGGTGTTAGGGGAGCTGTCTTAGAGTGTGCTGGGTGACAAGCGGGCTGTTGCTGTATTACAAATCCAGTCATTGTTGTGGATCCTGAGAGTATTGCCCAGTTTAAACTGAAGCATTTCCATGCTATCAGCCACAACTAGGGACAGTTTATTTTAGCACAGCTATTAAAAGAAGGAAGGTGAATGGTAGTTTCTTGGCTCCATTTCTTACAGATAAAAAAATAGTTCATTTTATACCACTAAAAGCTTAGCTCTTCCCTTTATAGTCAGTGGAGAATGGCGTCCATCTCATCCAAAACCCTTTTGAAATTGGTCCCACAACTCATTTGGGAACTGGGCCTGTTTCTCTTCAGTGGTGATGAGGAGAAGCTGGGCTGGCAATGTTGAATGCCGACACCAGGCTGCAGCAGCCTGGTGAGCAGAGTCCCCCTTGCTCTTCCACGTCCCCCTGAGCTGTGCTTTGGGACCTCTCAAGTGCAGTCGGCTGCCTAGGCTTAGCAAAATCCCAGAGGCAGCAAAAATACCTCGGCTGCCTACTTTGCTTAAGCTGTCAAAAACCAGGCTGGTTTTTACAGCCAGGGAAAGTACTGGGGAAGGAGAAACCTGCCTCCCCCTCTATTTGTAGGCACCCCATGTCTCCTTTGCCCTGAGGACAGGGAGGATCAAGCAGACAGGCACACACATTCAGTTCTTGCCCCACTCTGATTCTCCAGTTTGGTCTTCATTGAACAGGGAAACAAGGGTATTTTTGTCTTACACATGGCATTTGAGCCAGGATAATGGAATTCAAAGGGAATTACCTTTCAGTAGGCTTAAACTTATAACCATTATTCATATGCAAATATTCCATATTTGCATATAATATATGGCATACATTCTTTTATTCCAAGAAAATTGTTTATTTGACAAGGAAAATTGATTCTAGGCTGATCAAAACTATTCACAATTTTTTGCCAAGTACAGCAAATAGTTTTGGCCAAAAAAGGTGGAGGCTTTTTCTTTTTAAGTTACCATACTTCATTTTGGCTTATTTCAAAACAAAATGCTTTGTTTCAAAACAGTGATTTGAGATCAAAGATACCTAAATTGAATACAAAAACACAATAAAAACAAAACAAAATTAACAGACTCTAAACTAAAGCATTTTTTGGATTCTGAATGGAATGGTTCATTTAACTTCAGATAAAGTTCGGGCAGGGGTGTTGGTTTTTTAGATCAAAAAAAAACCCCATCTATTAGCTATTCAGTCAGCCTTAATCTGGAGTTTTGGTTCAGCCAGTTTTTGACAGAGTAGCCAGCTGCAGAGTTCAAATCCAAACTGGAAAGTCTCCGTGCTTTGGGGAGTAGGAGGGAAGACAGGAGGAAGTAAGGGGGAGAGAAGGTGCTGGAAAAAACCAAAAAAATGACAAAGAGCAAAAGCCAAAAATAACCAGTCTTATTTAAAGGAGAAACATGTCAGCACAGAATTTCCTTAGCGTTACCTTATGTGGATAGTAGAAATCTCTGATAAAACTTTGCCAAACAGAATTTCAAACACAAAGGTATCACACAGTGCCTTGAAAGCTGCATAGGAGGGAACAATTTTAATTAAAGACAAATTAAATGAATGAAGTATACCTACAGCTTAAAAAAATAAATTTCAAAGAGCCAATTATTAGAATGGTAAAAGACACTTTCATGTTTTCACTAATACAGACAAGACAAAGTAAATCAACTTCAGACTTTTTGAATGGATTGTTAATTAGTAGAATAATAATTTCCTTTTAAAGGTATTTCTCTGTTCTATCTCTGGTTTGGAGGAATGACTTTTTTTCAGGTCCAGCAGCTGCATTCCCTATCACACTTTGTCACATCATCAGTCATATGGCTACTGAAGTCAACTCCCCCTCAGCAGAAAGGGACACTTGTGAGTTTATATTACTGCCATAAATTTTTTGGCAGTAAATTTCTTAACAAATAATCCCATATTCCTCTGTATACAGTGCACAAACTGACTAATAAAATGATTTCTACTTGGGGATTTGTGGAATGCCTCCATCTTCAGTCAAATGTGTAGACAAAAGTATCTTGTAAAATGTACTGGAAAGTTCATAAGTTTCAGGGTTTGCAGAGAACATTCCACCTGGTGAGAAAAGCAGAAAAAAAAAGATAATTATTCTCCAAGTTCACCAGGACCATGAGCCAAGGAAAACCTTAATTAGAGTCAGTGGAGAAAACTGAGCAGTTAAGAGCTGGACTTTTCGGGCAACACTCGAAGCAGCACTCGAGGAAATCAAATTATGAAATAATAAGTTGTTTGTGTTTCTGAGGTTTGCGTTGTGAATATGTTAGTCCACATGCTTTGTGCTGCCCTCCTGTCCCTGAACTTTTTAATCTTGAGATAAAGAGATGCTTGAAATAACATATAGCACAAAGCATTATAGCTTCCTGCTGGTCTTTCTTGCCTTAATTTGGGGCCACTTCCCATCAGCACTTCAGTCTCTTAATAATCCTTTGGCAGTGCAAACAAACTTTGAGGGGGTATAATGAGCTTTCTGAGCATGAAAATGAGAAGCACATCCTGCCCATGTGGTAAATATCTCTCCTTTATTCTCCTTTCAAACACAGACTGAGTAGTCTTTTAAGCAAGTGTTGAATTTGGCTCTCAGACTTTCTCACTGTCTTGGAGTCACCTGACCATTTTTAGGGCAGGATGAATAGTGAAGAAAAATAATTGCAGTGACTTCTAAACTTAATTTGTGCATGTGCTCCTGTTTCATTCAGTTTTCTCATAAGTAAAAGCAAAAGCAAATCCTGGATCTTACAATGGAGTGTCATTTAAATGCAGTTTATGATCACACAAGCTACTTCATAGCCCATAAAAATCCCATGTCAGGGAAAGGAAAAGCGAAACCAGTACATGGCTTACAAGGCAGTCTCATCAAATTAGATTCATGAAATTCCTTGAGAAATAATAACACTAATCAAGAATGGAAAGACAAGAAGGATGAGGATTCACCTCACAAAGCCTCTTATGACTAAAAGCTGCTAAATCAAGTATCTTCACCCCAGTATGTGACTCCCTCAAAAAACCTGGGGATTTTGCCCACAGACCATTAGCAGCAATGATGAAGAACTGAGAGCAAGGTGTTGTCAGGAGCAGCAGTGAGCCCTGAAGAGAAGAAAAGCTTTGACCTAAGGTAGGGGTGAGGAGGAAGTTGATGAGACTTAAAGAGAAAATGGCATTAGAGGAGAAGTTTTAATTAATGTTGTATATATATTTCAAATCTATTGAACGGAATATCTATAGCATGTACGAGATATAGGAGTGTCATATATTTAAAAATGGGGGGGTGGGGAATGCTGCTATATTTTCCTTAAATAGTTTAAGTGAACTGAGCATCTTTCACTCAGCAAAGCACATACTGAACTTCTGGTCAGTGAGATTCCTGATGGTCTGCAATAAAAAATGTTCCCAGGTACTTTGCAAAACCAAGGTCTAAATAAAAGAAGGCATCTCTGCAGTAAGTTAAAAGTTCCTGTGAAGAATCCAGCAGCCTCAGAAATGGAAGAAAAAAACATGGAAGCACCTGCCCTTCAGTGCAACAAAATTCATTGCAGAGGCCGAACAAAGGCCAAGGATTTTGCGAAGGTATTTTCCCACTCCCTGGCTCTGGCAGCTCTTCTAATAATGGTGTGATTCTTTTTGCTTTATCAGCACCATCAGGATAAAAATATCATTAGGTCATGCAAACCCAGTGCATGTCAGCTGTGACCTTCCCAGGTAAATATGGGTAGGCTGAGGGGAAAAGGGAGGGGGTTTATCTCTCCATCATCAACTCCAGTGAACAATTTTCTGCATGTCTGAGCTCCAGCGCCTGCACACGTTGCAGACACTGCAAGCTTGTTGCTGTCCAGTGACGGCCAGTTGCTGAGCATTCCTTGATGCAGCCCTGGAGTTTGTTTTGTTACCTTGGGGAATTCAGCTGTGCCAGTAAAATATGGTGTAAGGGTGCCTGCCATTTCATTTAAAAAGAAATAATGCAACAGAACTCCCTTTCTCCAGTGAGGTATATTTTCTAAGTAATTGTTTTTTTCACCCCTGGTCATTAGGAATAGAGTGCAGCTCTTTGCTAGTTGATTACTATCTCTTTTCTTATTGGAATGTGTGGGGTTTTGCTGCTTGGCTGCATTCAAGATCAGTTCACACATCTGACACACACAGAAAATCTACCTTCCTGAATATGAAGAGGTTGACTGAGATTCAGTTTTTCACATCTTCAGTTGAAGTTGGACCTGAAAGAAGTAATGTAATTTTAAAAGAGAATGAAGTAGGATTTTTTTTTCTTTTTCTGATTTTCTTTTCCCTTTTTCTCTGTGTGAGAACAGATGAACATAGATTCTCTTTTATCCTTGATTTTTCAATATTGTAATACAGAGGAAGTTAAAATCTACCAAAAGAGTATGAACATCAATAAATGTTTGTTACTCAGACTGTGATCTGTGAGCCACTTGTGGTCCAGACTACATCAGAGTTTGTCTGCAAAACAACTGCAGAAAAATTAGAACAGGATGAAAACAAAAATTACGTGCACAAAAGCAAACAAGCAAAAAGCAGTGGAAAATAAAGGTAATAAGCTAACATTGAAATGCTTACCATCATTTATAGTTCATTGTAAATAAAAAAACATTCCAGCACAGCATGAGTAAATATAATGGCCACTTTATTGCAGAGGGACTTAGGGAAGTAAGAAAAGCTCTGAAACTAAAACTGAAAAGTAAGAGCTGCTGTTTACTAGAAAAGTCATATTGCTCCCACTTGGGAAAGTGAAGAGTGGCTATCCTTCAGTCCAGAGACTTCACTGGGTCAACTCCGCATCCTTCTCTGGGTGTCTCCAAGCATATGAACAGGAGGCATGATTCTGCTGAGAACAGCAGTCTTGTGTCCTCCTTTCCCAAAAGCCAGTGTGCAGCTACAGCTGTGTGTGCCAGCACTGTCCTGGGCTGAGGTGTGCGGGGCAGCAATGTTCTGCCCCAGGCAGGGCGAGGGTCTCCAGCATCGTCCTGGGGCTGTAGCCACACTGAGCCCCACTGCAACATCCTCAGTTTTCCATTTCATGCCTCCAACTGCACTCCTCAGATAAAGAGCCTTTAAGGAAGAGAACTGTCTTGTACTAATAATAGCTTAAATTGTCCTTTGGGAGTAGAGCAGCCCCATTAACTCCAGTGTAACAGAAAAAGGGAATGCAGGGTCAAGTTCAAAACCAGAAAGACTTTTTAATATCTTTTTTTTTTTTTCTGTGTTGTGTGTACACTCTTTGGACAGTGGAAAATTGACTATATTTGTGTTTCTAATCCATATCTACCCAGTTTCACTTTCTGGCTCTCATGAGTGAAACTAGTGGTAGTAAAGGCAGAAATGGGGTATTTCAATCCTATGTTGGCAAGTGTAAATTACTATAATCCATTTATCTGTAGGACTTTTTCTTCTGCAGACTGTAATCAATCACAGTCACAAATCTTTAATTTAATGTAGCCTTTATTTTACTTGAGAAAAGGAATCCAGGGTTTTATTGTTTTGAATAATTGCAGGTGATGAGAACACTAAGAGGTGAGAAAGATTTGGAAATTTTTATTTTCTGAGATACACTTCTATAAATGCCTGTCATAGTTTGGAACAGGAAAAGAGTGAGCATAAAAGAAAAGCAAGTAGAGAAAAAGCAGATTCGGTAAGAGTTCTCTCTCAATTTTTACTGTCAACAGCCATATGTTTGGAAAAGCATCTGGATCAGAAAAATTGCAAAGTGTGTGTGTGTGTTGGCCATGGCATTTTGTTCTGTGAATGAAAGAGAGCATGCATGTTAGCAGTTGAAATTTGAGTTAAAAGAGCTGAATATCTTTATTTTTTAAGTACTTTCTCCTCTTCCTACACAGACATTTTTGGCAACGCACCTTCTGAAAAACTTGGAGCCTCTCCCACAATGCTTGGACTAAAAATATTCAAAAGAAGTTTCTGGAGTATGAAAATATCCAAAGATCACTCCTCAGAAGGCAAAAAGTTGTAAATGTCACTTGTTTCCTGGGGACAGAGACTGCTCCATGCACACAGTTACATTCAATTCCTCTTGTACTGTCCGAAAACATTTTTAGCAAGTGTCCAGGCATCTGTAAGGTAGCCACGGTGGAGAACCAAAAAGAGTGACTCACAGTGAATGAAAATGGCAAGTTTAGTGTTAATGAAGAAATGTCTATTTTGCTATTTATCTGTGTCTTAGGCAGGTTTGTGTTGCACTAACAAACTCGGGAATAAACAAGGGTGATAGAGATAAATGCTGTAAAATAAAGGTTGGCAGTTGAACTTGTACCAGCAACTCAGCACTTTGATAACTCAGCTTTTGTAATCCATGAGCTCCAATAGCAACTACAGGATTTAGGTGCAGAGCATACAAATACTGACATATGTGCTTAACCTAAAGCCTTGTAAGCCAGAGGTCTCAAGCGTGCCAGATTTTACAGTCGCTGCCTCCGCTTTGTGATGACCAGTTCTGTTCCATCAAATGATCCAAATTAGTCATTGCTCTAGTTATGAATGAAACAGAGAGTCCTGCCTCTGTGCTCTAGGGTAGGATTCAGGTAATTATTAAATCTGTCTTCAACTCTCATGCTTATAAATCTGGGTGCTTCAAAGACCGCAGTGAACACAGGCCTTATGCTGAAGCCAGAAGGCACGTCTGCATACCCACATTTATAAAGCATCTTAGCAAAGAGGTTCTGCAAACCCAGTGATGAAGGTATGCTAGTTATTAAAACAGAATAAGACGTCTTTACTGGAGTGCCTTGTTCTTCAGAATATTTGTGACAATATTTGGGACAAATCCTATCTTAGCTACAAAGGCTGCTCTAACACTTTACTCTCTCCAGTACGTAGAGGAGAAATGTATTGACACCTCTCAGCATTTCCCTGCTGTGAGATGTGTCTAAGGCATTGAGCAGAAATGCATGTGTCACTTTTCTCCATCTCGCAGCTACAGCACTACAAAACGTTGTAGGTGCTGGGACTTCTTTCACTCAACACTGGGAATCAGCAGAGATGAAGTTCAGATCGTGAAGCAAAACTGAAACAAACAGTTAACATGCTTAACTAACATGTCTGCAAAATATGTTTTGTAATCAAAAAGTGTAAATAATGTATCCATTATGGCAAGAAGTCTCTCAAAGCACCATAGTCCGACATCTCCATTATTTGACTCATATTTTGGTGAAAGACAACTTGAATTAGAGCTTACACGGTAAACATGGCTGCAGTAAAGAGAGAGTAATATTAAAAAAATTCGAAGGGCGCTCTAAAATTAATTCTTTGGGATTGAGGATGTGAGACAGAAGATCTGAAGGAAATTGGGGGGATATTAATAGAAATGATCACATCCAAACAAAGTTAAAACATGGTGAGCATGAATCAACACTAACATCTCCTTCAGAATATTGAAAAAACTCATACATGAAATTAAGAATCATGTGGCAACAATTCTTAGCAATATATCACATTTGGTAGTGGCAGTTAGGTGCTTACATTCTCCACTTTGACCAGGATTGAAGAAAGAAGAAAACCTATCGGCTGGAGCTCGAGGGGTGGAGAAGCACAGAAAAGTTTAAAGGACAAAATATTTAAATTAATGGAGATACCAAAACCTTTAGGTAGGGTGATTATATCAGTCTAATTTAATAGCATTATTTGGTAAAATTACCACCTTTTGCAACTCAACCTCAGTCAAGTATATATACCACTGAAGTTACTCATTCATCTGGAGAAGGGGGTATTAATACTGAAGAAGTATGGTATGCATAAAGGACTGGCAGAAAGAGAAATGAGGTCAGACTGCTCTCAAAGAGGAGGTGTTGGGCTGGCAAGACTGTTAGTTGAATTACTCAAGGACTTGCCTCGGCACCAGTTGTCAGTATTTCCATCAGTACAGAGGACGTTCAGAGCATCATAGAGTCAGAACTGAGAGTTGAAGCAAGAGAAGTGGGATGAATTTCAAAAACGTAAATGAAAGGCTATTATTAGCAGGAGTCTCGGCATAAACTGAAGAATACATGCAGACAAAGAGGTGCATTTGGATTCATTATCTGATCACATCAGGACCGTGGTGATGACCAATATGAAAAAATGCAGTCGTTAGATTGACCATTATGATCCTGAGCATGTCTGCAGTCCATAAATTTATCTGGGAAATAAATATTGGTGAAAAGAGAAAGAAGAGAAAAGAAATCATAGAATCATAGAATGGCATGGGTTGGAAGGAACCCCAAGGATCACAGAGCTCCAACCCCCCTGCCACAGGCAGGGCCACCAACCTCAGGCCTGGAGCTACACAAGGTTGCCCAGGGCCCCATTCAACATGACCTTGAACACTTCCCGGGACAGAGCATCCACCACGTCTCTGGGCAGCGTGTTCCAGCACCTCACCACTCTTTCTGTAAAAAACTTCCCCCTAATATCTAATCTAAACCTTCCCTCCTTCAGCTTTAAACCATTCCCCCTTGTCCTGCCATTATGTGCCCTTTTAAAAAGTAGATTCCCCTCCAGTTTGTATGCTCCCTTCAGGTACTGGAAATAAACGTGTTTTAAGTGGCAATAGAGAGCTAGATGGGAAAGGAGGTCTCCTACAATCAAGACTGTGATATTCTGGAACAACTTTCTGGTAGGAATAGTGGGGGCAAAAACACTAGCTTGTTTTGAACTGGGACTCAATCAGTTTGTGAGTGAGATTTTACAGTAAGATTGCCTGAGATTGAAGAGGACCAAATGCAGAGATCCTTCCATCAGTGTGTTTCTAGCTGCACCATTCCCTTCCAGCTTTGCACTGGCGAGCTGGGAGGTTGGGAGGTTTGCCTTGATCATAGGAGTAGCTCCACTAGAGAGAGAGAGGAAGAAAACGGAACAGTTCTGAACCTTTTCCAAGGATTCAGAGACATTAAAATAGAAACCCAGGAATTCGTCCAAGGTTTTATGTGACCTAGTTCAACAGTTACAGTTCCCTCCTCCAGTGCACACGTCTTAAAAAAGACATAGTGGGACTGAAAAAGAAGTAGAGAGGGGAGTGACAGGGCTGATCAAAGGTATGGAACAACTTCCAGGTGAAGAACAATGAATTGCATTAGGACTCTTCAGCCATTAGAGAGATACCTGAGGACAGATAGATTGCAGAGATCTACAAAATCACACACAGGGCAGAATGTCTGCACAGGGAATGTCTGTTCATGGTCTCTCCAAGTGGAACCAGAGGTTGTCAAAAGGAACCACACAAGTGGCGGTTTTGAAAAGCACCACACGGGTGTTGTGGAGTTCCCTACTGCAGGGTGATGTGGTTATCATAGAACAAATCCTTTAAATGGAAATGTATCACAACTGACTAAGTTGCTGAACCATGAATTTCTGCAGGGTGTGAAAGTATTATACTCTTCGTTACCAACTTCTACTTGCCTCTCCCAGGTGCCAGATGCTGGGCTTAGATGGACTTTTGGGCTAATTTGATGCAATTGAGCAGTTCTGTTCCATTCCATTCAGTTCTTAAAAAGTATGTCATGAGCAGATCAGAGATCATGTTCAAGATCAACCCTGTGTGTTGTGCAGTCACTAAGCACAATCCTGGAACAATCACACAGGACAGAAGTCTTGGGCCACACCTTCCTGAATGCGTCCTGCACACTATCTCAGGGCCAAGCATGCCTAGGCCAACTTACTGTGTAAACAGAGGGCAGGCAGGAGCTGTCAGATACTGTGTTTTTTGAGCAATATAGCCACAGCTGCTGAATGCAAGATACATTCAACAGCTCTTGGCAAATCACACTGTTGGAGCACAGCTGAGAACATTTGGAGTGCATCTGCAAGAACATTTGCTGAAATGCTTACACCTGGGCCCTGTTTGTAATGGTGACCCCATAAAAAGGCTGTGGGGTTTGTCTTCTAGTAGCTAGTCTATATAAGGACAGTTAAGGCTGATGGGTTATCCATGACTTCAGATCTACCCAGTGAGGAGTATGTTAAGATTTGCACTACTAACAATCTTCATGGATTTCAATGGAGCTAAACAGAACTGGAGCAAGGTACCAGTAAGTGAGTTGTTAAGGTTATGCTAATTGTCAGCACATATCAGTGTAACCTCTTCCCCAAACCTTCCACTCCTTCTTTGGTCCCCCTCACATGATTTGCCTTACTATGTGATCTTTCAGGATGTTATCTGAGGTTATAACAGGAAAGAGAAAAATAGGTCTCAGATCACACTACAGTGCCAGGAGTGCTTCCAAATTCCTGGGTAAGGTACACAAGCTGGTCACTGCCCAGTTTCATACGAGAGTGAGACTGTGCACATGTCAGGTTTCCCCACACCTCTGCTTTTGCCAAGCACCACCCCAACACGCTCTTCAAACAAAAGCTCTCCCCACCCTGCCTGTGCCCCCTTCCCAGGCAGTACCCAGGGGTGCAACTGGAGCCAAAACACCAAAGCTTAAGCAACCTGATGCCTGTATGCTTTAAAGCTGCTTAACTTTAAATGTCCAAATAGCTCGGCTAAAGCTCTGACTTACTCACATGTTTAAATTTAAGCATGTGCTTAATTAATTTGCTGGCTAGGGGCCTAAAAGTACAGTAGCAGTTACCTAAATGCCTTACCTACTGCTACTCTGTGAATTCTCAGCTCTTTTTTGTGGTCTGGGTCTTCTCTTCCCCCATGGATCGAACCAAAACATCCACCCCTGGAGCCAAGGTAACCTATGCTGCCATAACTAGTCTAACAGCTTCCAAGGAGCTAGCTACCGGGAGGGCGTTTAACCATGCATGACCTACCACTGTCCCTGGGTGGGACATCCAAAGGCTGTTTTTATTGCTGTAAAAATGATAAATTTCCTTAACACATCTCCTGATGCCTACGCTCGACTGGGAGATTTCTTCAATTCATGCTAATGTTTTTGTTTCCAGGATTTTCCCATCTTCTTTTTATTTTAATGGACTGCTTTTCTGCAGCAAATTCATCGCCACTCTCTCCAACAAGGAAAAAGAGTTCCCTCTAGCCACCAGCTTTTGTAACAGCACCTACACTGCCTCCACGCAGCACTTTCCTTTAAATGTGGGTTTATGTTTATGTAGCAGTAAAACTGTAATCTGAACATCAGTGACAAGTCTACCGAATAGTTATTAAGCTTCTAAATTATTATATTGGTTTTTCAGTGGGAAGGAAAAACAAATGTATCTGGGGGCAGAGAGAATGCCAACCTGAGGCAAAAATATTGGCCGTAATAATAAACTGAAAATGTTTGGAATAATTTAGGATAAAATACTCATTCAAAAATATTTTCCAGTTTTTGGGGAAAAGCCAATATAGCCAAGTAGGTCTGGGAAAAAAATACCCTGAGATCAGAACAAGAAATAATTAGCTTGTAACAGAATTCAAAGAATCCTCATTTCAGTTCCCCAAATAGACTCAGGAACTGAAAATATTTTTATTTCATTTCTATTTCTTTTATATGTATCCCAAGGTACTAACTTCTGGTGTTAAGCCTCACTTAAAATCACCCTTCTTTGCCTTATTCAGTGATCAATGCACTCTTTAGTCCAGCTTGAGTGTTAGGAACAAACTAGAAAAAGCAGATCAACATTCCATGTAAAAATGATGCTGAAATATGCATGGGCTCCGCCAAACCAATACAGCCATAAAAAAATCTCTATCAAGTGGTTGAAGCAGACATGGTGTAGACACCTCACAAACAAACCAGTGACCATGTTCAAACACCACTCAGTTGAAGACTCTATCCAAGAATACCGAGGAAATGAGGGTGGAATAAGAGATATCAATGTGGGAGTGTGGGAGGTAGAACAGAGGGAGGGAAAAAAATCGATTGAATGAAATATAGAAACAATAATACCAAAGTGAAGTGAAAACTAAAGAAGTACACAAAAGTGTACTGATCATGAAAAATATCACTGTGAGAGCCTGAGGAAAGTCTAGAGAGAGGAAAAACAGAAATGATTGCTGTAATAAGGACAGAAAAGCACAAGAGAAATCAAATCTGACATTAATTGTAGGATTGCATAGGACTTATTGTAACTATGGAAAGATATACTGTGCTGTGGGCTACATACTGATTTCAATATTTGCCTCATGTTTTTGAAAATTAACTGGTATTTTATTATATCATATGATTAAACCAAAGAAGTAAATGTGAGAAAGGAGAATTAACTCTCAGGACTGTGGAAAATGTGCATCAGTATTTGTCATCATATTGGTCTAATATTAATTTTCCATGGAAACTAGATTGTCATTAAAGAATAACAAAAATTCCACATCAGCTTTTAATCTCTGGTAGAAACTATATGCTGCTCAAAGATGTATTGAAGCTCTCTATTAGCCCTCCTGCTGGGGTCCACCACTCTACCCAGGCTCTGATCCCAGCTCGCAGTGCCCTGGCAACTCTAACTGACACCATATATTTGCTGGTTTTTCATCATGTTTTGGGCTTTTTTTTAGCAGTTTGGGCCTATTTAACAGTGATTTTATTAGTCAAAGGGGGAATCGACCTAAAAAGTGTTGAGTAATGACACACCATGTCCACCAGTTGTTCCACTGCCCAGTACCTCAGGGCAAATCTCTTCTGCTGGTGAGATGCAGTGAGTTTTGGGGTGGGATGTGGTGTGAATTTAACAGTGCACAACAGGTCTGCACAACCACTGTGCATTACTCTATCTGCTAGCAAAGTGACAGGAGTGAGAAATGCTGCAAGTATTGCCTGAATTCTCTTTCAAGTTATCTTTAAAGAGCTTGTTAGTCCTCACAAAATCTGTTTCCTTGCTGAAGAAAACCCTAAACTGATAATTGTTGGTTGCTGGGATGATACACCCTCTGTGGGATCATGTTGCATTTGATTTCTTTCAACATATGGCTCTATCTCAGTCTTCAGTCTTGCCTAATAAGGCAGTTTTTATACTGTTTTGCACATATTTGTTCAACTGGCACAAGTATTTCCACTGAGTATTAAACAAGTTGCCTTAAAATGGATTTTTATTTATCAGTCATGGTAATACATATGTGTCCTTCAGAAACAACCAGTTAACTAATTACAGGTAAGTGGCTTCACTAAATATATATTTCCTAGAAATGGACTATGAGCAGATTATAATTTTTCAACTATTTTTAAAAATCAGATGTTAAAAAGCTGATAAATCTGTGCATATTCTGAGGAAGAAAAAATGCTAATGAAAATAAGCCACTCATTTAATGCAAACTATTTTGTTTCATTGATTTTTACTAAAATATGTATCAGGTCTGGAAGTGGAGTTAGTAGGACAGTCTTTTCGAAAAACACTTGATAGATGTAAACTAAATATTCACTAAATCTTCTTGTGGCATAGGCTTGCTGCTAAATGAAAGACCAGCTCTATTTCATCTATGGATGTGGATTTCTTTTTGGAAGACTATCCTTGTTTGAAATACATAGCAGAACATTCATTTTGTGAGAGTTGGCAAGATCAGGGCAGAAGGCTGAAAGGATGACAGCAACATTAAATGAGAGGAAAGTAGTTCGTGGGAGAAAATACCCAGCTTGCTGATTTGAACCAGCAATCAATCTACAAACTCTATTTGATTTTAGTATATATGTTTTCTATGACATTTATTTAAAATGTTTTCATAAAACACATTTTAAGAAGATTGTATAGGTTGCTAATTAAGTCAGACTAATGTTTCAGTAAAAGAAAGAAAAACCTCAAAATGAAAATGCAGGAAATGAAATTGTTGCCTAAATCTGTTGGGCAAACTGTTTTCATACCTATTATTCCTAACGCCGTGATGTCACTCAAGCCTCCTAAACATTGGATAAAGACTCAGTTGACATTTTTAACGTGAAAATGCAGTTAAAATGAGGCCTTCTTAGGTATTAGGTCTTTGATATGCTTATACCTTAGTTTGTAGCCTGGACAGAAGCATGTCTTTTGATGACTACCATAGAGCTGGTCTCACTGCTGGAACACTTTACTTTTATGACCTTTACCACTAAAATTGGACAAGACCACTGGTCTAGCTCACAAGATTCATCTTCAGTCTTCATTATTTTATGAAGTGGAATACAAACGATACCTTCAGATGAGCAGCAAAGTTTCAGTCATAGTAGATTCCAATAAATACCTCCTCCTTTCATGTGCCAGGTTCAAAGCTTTGTAAGTCCGGAAAGCTCAATAGAAGATGGAGAGTTAGCCAGATTCAATTCATTAGGACACATCTTAACTGGCAGCTTGTAAAATAAACCTTCTCCTCCACCTCTCAATTCCTTCAAAAAATATAATGCAACCCCGACAGAAAGCTGATAACTTAACCATGCAAAAGAAAGCCTGAAATCTGCAGACAAGGATTATACTATGTGCTGAGCCTGGAAAGTGGAAGGAAAATAATGTAGCATTGTCCCCTACATACAGAACTTCAGGGAAAAGTCATCCAACAGAGTAGGAAATGTGTTCATGACATCCAGATTCTCACTAAAGCAGGGATAGACAGTGTCTTATTCATCATGGAACTGCATGTGGAGAGCTGTACTGTATAGAAAGGAAGGATCCCTTGCTATGTATAGCTGTTTACATCTATCCCTGCCCAAACACACACTGAAGTGCAAACACATGCACACACTCCCAAGACCTTTTCCTTTTTGCATTTCAGACTATTTGGAAGCAAATCTCTAATTTTAACCTAGAGACTTGCATCTGTTATCTAGAGCTTGTGGCGCTCTTCCAGAACAAGTGACGTGACAGTTAAATGACATAAATCATTGAGCCTTATATAAATGTTATCCTAGGAAAACCCAGCCACTTAACATGCAGCAGGGAATTCCCAGAAGAGATCGACACAGGGGTTTGGTGTCTGCCTCTGTCCCACTATTTTGTGATTTTTATGTGAGAATTTGCTTTCGTTTTATAAAACCTCTCTGTTGTTTTCTTTTTTTCGATGATCTATTAGTCTGGAAATGGTCTCTCTAAAAAGGGTTTACTCCTCCAGTAGCTGCATATTTCTTTAGAATGATGACTTAGTACTTACAGTAAAATTCAGGCTTGGACCTGCCTAGATAAAGCTGTGAATTATGAAAGATGAGCATTTTGGTTCTTCATAATATCAAAACCACATTCACATTCCATTGCTCTAATCCCACAGAACTTGAAATGGGAGAGATTCAGTGATGCTGAAGCAGAACAGTTCCTACTTCCCCATGCAAAATTTATGCAAACTTGTCCAGGCCAGAGTTGGAGACATCTGAGGCTCATGAAATGGCTGGTACAGTCCAAAATCAGTTCAAGGATGGGGGCAGGAAGGGAGGAGTGATTGATTACACCTCCCTTAAACACCAATATCACATAAAACGTGAATAGAGTAGCCTGAGGGGAAGGACAAGTGGAGGGAGAATTAGATCCTCTTGGTTTATCCCAGGTATTTCCACTTTGCACTTGAAGTAGAAATGTTCCTTCCCCTAAATTATATCGTGAGGAAAATATTGGAGAAAAAAGTCCAGAAAATATAAATTCCCACTAATGATATTGATTCCTTGATTCTAAACTTCTTACTCAGGTCAAAACCCTGTTAACAGGATCTGTGCCTGGATAAGAATGGAGTAACTCAGCTGCTTACAGGAGCTGGTTCACTATGCTGCTAGTATTCCCATTGCACCATTTTCCATGTGTAACAGTTAGTCCTGTATGCCTTTGTCAGAACCTGAAACTAAAGCTGCTAGAAACAAACAGAAAAGGGTGTTTTATTCTATGGAATGCCCCAGAATGACTCTCAAAAGACATGTTTTTTGGCTGCTAGGGTGGCTGCCCATCTGGTTATACTTTTCAAGAAAAATGATGATTGAATATTCCTTCTTATGTGAAACAGAATTGCTAATTCAGAAATATCAAAGTGATCTGGTTTTTGTTCTGTCACAGCCTCGTGTTCAGGTTAGTCTATTAAACTGCTTCAGCACTTTATTTCATCTACTCCAACTCTGCTATTCTTTAGCCAGACTTTTGATATAGCAGTCCTGACTCGTACTCCTTGCAGTTCCTTCAGATGGATGTAGTGCAACAATCCACTTAGCATCTAAAAATTAAACTTCAGGAATAAACTTTAATGGTGTTGTCCTGAAGAAAGTGCACTTACTGAATCTGAACAGTCAGGACCAAAACTGGCCAAAGCCTCTCCTGCCTACCTGTTCACTTTTCCTCTGGATGATCTTGGGTTCTGGCAGAGCCTCACTTACCATTTCTTTTCCTCTTCTCACCTCTTGTGTTAGGCAATTGCCTAGAGCGGTCCTTTTCTCATTTAGTCCCCTTTCTGCAATGAACCTTTGGCCCTTGTTACCGCAAATACATGAGGCCTTCTATACCACGTACTAAGAGCAAAGGGAAGGGAGGAAATTTAGCAACCTTTACTACGACTAAGTAACACTTTGCTGTATCTCAGTGATTCTACTTTAAGTAAGATATCTGGGTAAAAGCGACTGCTGAAAGTGACTGGGGCGCCAGACTCTGCCTGTGAATTCTCTAATAATGGCAGCCTTCTGTTTGCCACCCAGACAGAGTCTGGGAAGTTCCTGTTAACTCACCATTTAGCATTATCTATCTGCTTTTGGCTGATCACTGATTTACCTTTGAGTTTTATAAGTAATCTTGCACTGAGTGCTGATTTTGAACAATGTGGTTTGGATTAAAGGTGCCTGTTCATCATCATTAAAGCCTGTGAGCCTCCTACTCTGATAGGAGGGGTTTTTGTATACTCATTAATTCATGCCTGAGAAGTGCTTTGCAAATGTAAAGCAGTACATAAATGCTGATTTATTTTTCTGAGATGTGCTGTTATTGATCATCCTGTTGAGGGTTGTTGCAGAGCTTTCTGGAGACTGTACTGACCATACTGTGTTCTTGGCAAGTCCACGGGCAGGGACTTCAGAGCCCAAAGGAAGCAGCAGAGAGCTGAGTAATGGTGGCACAAACCTTTTGCCTCTTGGACAGAGATCTCAGTAGTCCCCAGGGCCCTTGACACTCAGAGTATGCACGAAGTGGTGTATTATTGCAGAGGACAGCCTTTCCCTCCTCCCCTCTCTCCTTAGGGAAAGCCCTACTGCACCTCCAGCCCACCCTCACTGCGCTTAGTGATCCAGGATCTCGGGAAATGCTTTCCCATCACGTTTCCTCTCTTCCTGAGTGCAAAGGCAAAACAGGTTTGGCATCTCCTCCTTACAAGCCTCACTGCCCTCACACATACATCACACGTAGATCACAACTTAAGTAAGATTTCTTGGCATCATCACATACATCATGACTCAATCTGGGTGGTCAACGTGCGTTTGCATCTTTAAAAGGGGGGGAAAAAAAGCAGGTATTTTCCAACACAGCAGAGTTCACCAGATAAAGGAAACTTCTTGTGTAACGTGTAGCTTTATCAGGCCATTATGCTGAGTTACACAAAGCCCAACACAGGTCCCAAAAAGCAGCACCCCTAAGGAATGCTCGTCTGTGCTTGGATGCAGCATCTTCCTGCCTATGGAAACAGCCTATCCATAATGTAGCAAAACACCTTAAAACCAGGCTACTAGAGCCAACCTTCACAGACACTGACAGGAAATCAAAAGGTTAAATAATTTATTACAACTCTAGAAACACAAATAAAAGTGTAACATGCAACACCAAACTGGCTAAAATTTTACTTTCATTCCTAGCTGCCCACACTGGTCTTTTCTCAGGGGGTCCCTCTCTGTCTCAGGCTAAAGCCAAATTCACGCTATCTGTGTCCTGCTGTGGAGTGCTGCTGTGTGGGACATATGAGACAGCAAAGCTGAGGGACCAATTTAAGAAGCAGTACCTGTACTGCCATGTGGAGCAAACCTTTTGTTCTGGTTTGGCTGCTATTTAGTCGTTAGCTTGTTCAGTGAAAGCAATCTTGGAGAAAGGCCATTTTCATTGCATTCCTCCCTACCCCTATAATTATAATTTTGTGTAAAAGAAAACGGTATTTAAAATATTTTAAATGCATTTATGTCAAGATGTAAAAAAGATGCTGATCTCATCTGCAGGATTAAAAGCTGTATTTCACTTAATGACAGAAGCTCAACCTGTAGCATAAATGAGGAACGGTACCTGGAAAGTATTCTGATCACTTCACATAGGCTGTTACTCTCCCTCTTGGAAAATTCAGTAATTCTGCATGAGTTTCTCAGCCTAAATTTGTCATATAGAAAAGGGAGTCATGTTGCCACCCAGACTACTTCAAAATATCTAACTCAAAGTTTTGCTGAGGAAAGAATGCAGAATTATTAATGAAAAAACTATCCTAATATAACTATGCTGACCTCATTCAAAACTACCCCAGCTATGAATGAGGCCCATTCAGTTTAACATAGGAAGGGTTTGCAGGATTCAGATTCCAAGTTTGACACAATTAATAGTGTTTATAAGTTCAAGAATGTTGCTGTTAGGATGGAGCGTGTTCAAGACAAGTGATCATATTTCATAGCACACTTAGAGGGTGAAGAGGCACTTGACATAAGACACTCTCGTTTTCATAATCCAAATCATTTGGTTGTTCAGGAAGTTTTACATTTTCTTCTGCCTCTTTCCCTCCCTTCTTCTACCATTTTCATGCATAACATCATTTTTATTTTCCTCCTGTTCCAGGGCCTTGCCCTTGGGAGGATCCAAACAAATAGAAAAAAGTTTGGCCTGAGTCTCAGCAAAGCTGAAGAGCAGCAAAACTAAAGCATGATTTTGCATTTAGTGGGTCTGTGGTTGCACAAAACAAGACTATAGCATTGTCATGAAATGAATAATCTAAAATGAATAGCAGTGATTTTGCCTGTCACAGGCATAAATAGGAAAAGACCAGACTGAGAAATGTACATAAAACAAGTGTAGCTTGAACTAAATAAAAGAAAATAGACACTGGAAAAATGTATATTTAGAGAACATAGAATTTATTAAATATAAATTCTGTGGTCAAACTAACTGCCGCACTCTTTTGTGAACTCATACCACTTTATTTCTCCTGTATGACTATGCAACTACTGTAGGGCCACAAGTGGAATATTGTACTGATTTCAGTTCTCCTCAGAACCAGTAAACATTGACAAAAAAATGGGATGTGTTTCAGGAAAGTATCTATATTTAGATGCCCGAGTCCTATTGAAATCCACATGCTTTAACTGAAGGAGACACCTTTCAAAGAAGTGTATCTATAAATCTGGGAAATGGACGTGTAAATCATGAACTTTGGGTTGAGGCTGTAAAGGAGACAGAAGAGTTTCCTCGATTAGAGAGAGGCAAATAAATGTGATTGATGGACTGAGGTAAGAGTCAAAGAAATGCAAGAGAAATGCAAGATCAGTATCAAGACAGCTTCAGAGCATAGGAAACAGTCTGTCCATCCTAGCTCCTCACGCTGTGTTTACATACTGCCTGGTGCTGCTACAAAACTGCTAGAACAAAAAAATCCTGCATGAAAGACCAGTTGGCTAGATATTTAAAATGTATACCAGAAATAAAATCTAACCTGGCCTTGTTCGATTAACCAGGAAGGGATGTTCACCCTGAAGCCTTTATAGCACTGTGACTCTTCTGCTTCTTGAAGAGGTGTCAATGCTGCCGTACCTACTGCCCACAGCCCTCGGGGAGCACAAGGTAGTTCGTGGATCTTCTTGGGAAAACCAGCTAGTCCCAAATTGATGTAAAAAAAAGATTTGAATTCTAGACCTAGGGTGGAAACGAAGCCGCCTGCATTGGGCAGCTAACACACGCTGCACACTAGCCTTACAAGTGGGAGATCTGACTCGTGCTTTTGTTATTCATCAGCATTTAGCACTAAAGAACAACGACAAAAAACCCCCAAAACCACCAACAACAAAACAACCCAAGTCTTCCTTAACAAGGAGTTCCTTTCAGATGGCTATTAATTAGAGAAGCAAATGCTGGATCTCCTGGCCCTCTGCTGAGCTGCTCGCAGTGAAAAGTACAAAGTGAGGTCCTGCTGTGTGGGTAAACTGATGACTCACTTTTAATATCAGGTTGAGCCAGGATCTCAAAGGCTGCCAAGTTAACTCTACAGGGATCCCCACTTCAGCCCACTCACATTTCCTAATAACAGCGCTGCATTTCAGCAGGCTGGGTTAAGCGAGGCACTTGGATTTGTAAACAGAGGAGGTCTAGGAAATAATGTAGCAGTGTGGTTAGCTATATAATGTTGTAGAACAACAAGGTATAATGGTAGTGCTGCTATTAAATAGCCAGAGGATATTGCTCAAATTTGAACGTGACAGCAATTAATAAGAGATAATTTTAAATGGTATTTTAAAATTCTATCCGTGCCCTCCGTAGTCCCAAGAGAGGTATTACTGTCCCTCTTCGCATCATAAAAAGAGGAAAAGACTGCTGGCAAATGTATGCCTACAGAAGCACACGTTTTAAATAGATTTAATTTATAGTTAGAAGACCAAAAATTATTTTATACAAAATAGACTGCATGTTCCTGTGTTTTGACATTAGGGCTTAAACCATCATGCTTGCTGGAATATTTTTATGGGTTCTTAGACATTTATTTGAAGTCCCTTAGTCTCAGCCTGGTGAAATTTAGGATGTGCAGAAACATGCCAGAGCACTGACTCACTCCTGGCAGATTTGCGTCTCATTCTATCCCGGCATAAACTACGGCTCGTACGCTGTTACCACACAGATCAAAAGATGCATGTTTATTGTCTTGGCCACATGACTGAAAATATATCGCTGTGTAAGCTCTGCGTTAGGCTTCCTGCTTGAGGACAAACCTCTTTCTGTTCAGACATACAAAGGTTTTCTTAAAAGAGACGTCTGTTTGGTTATAAGACTCTGCTGCCAAACTGATTGCAAATCCAGTGGTGTATTCTGAAATGTTAAACAACTCTGTGAAAGAAGTTTAACTCCCTACCCGCCTCTCTTACCCTTTTCGTCCACTCAGTAAGGCTTCAACTTTCTTTGCGGCAAGCAGCCTTCAACACGCCGTGCACCCAGCGCTCTTTCAGGATTACGGTCTTGTGCCTGCTCTGTATACATACAGGATGATGTACAGGAGGTATAAGTCCTCCGGTAGGAAATGAGTGCTTTTTCTCTCTCACTAAATCACTTTTGCTTCCACCAGGCAGTCACAGAAAGCAAGGAGAAAAGCACGGCCAAGGGATATTTAAAAATCTAAAATCAGGCAAACAAAAGGGAAAATCCCCAGCTGGCTGATGTCCTTGTACACCCCTCATCTGCCCTAGCCAAGGGTATGGGGCAGTAAGCATGTGCCACACTCCCGGTCCACTTTTCCTGAGTCCATGCTCAGCGGGTTGTCAGCCCTTAGCTCCCCGCTGGGGTTATGCACCAGAACGTCAGCAGGCAGGTAACCCCTCTCCATGGTGAGGAGTTCCTAGCTTCTGGATGTGCATTAGGTAACTGTATAAACCACGATTTTTCTCCTGTTGTCTCTAGTGGCGCAGTAGCACATAAGACTTTCTCAGTCTATTCATGGTTCAAGCAGAGAAACATTTTTAAATCTTGCACACTTCCCTGTCCAGTGAGCTATCTCTGAAGCTCAGCCTGCCCTGGGGGGATGCTGCAGTGCTCCTGGATGCTCACGGCCTGGTGCTCGCTCAGATTCTCAGTTGTGATGTACAGCCCATCAAAATGAAGTGATTTTCTGATGACAAGTAATTAAATTTTTGCAATTAAAAGAGATTTCCATGCGGGAGTAGCTGGCTAAATCTTCTTATTGTTGCCAAGTAAAACATGAATTAGGTAAAATCTCTGTTTAACAAACCCTTGCACACAACATACAAATTGAAACCAAAACCTATTTTTAACTATTGGTCATTGATCCTTGAGATTCTCATTTCCTTCTAGGCACCGCAGGTCTAAGCATACAGTAATGGACTTAATAGACATGATCTACACTCACTGTTGCTTAACATTTCAAAAGTGGCTTTCCATTAATAGGAATCAGTTTATAAATTTATAAAAAATTGGAAATCTATTAATAGAGCAGGTTTTTACTGTGGTTATAACGTCTTTTTCTCAAATCAGGGATTTTTTTGTTGGTTTGGTTTGGTTTGGTTTGGTTTTGAATGCTGCCTGGACAAAAAAATGTGTTGAAATGTGAATTCTGATCCAGCTGCTTTGACAAGTGTCAAAATAAGTAGTACATAAAAGAGAGCTTTTGGGATGGAGCAAGCTACAGCAATTACCCTGCATTAAGAGAGATACCAGTGAGCATTTAGTGCTGTGTGCAGTCATGGACATGCACACACACACACACACTCTTACACCTTTTGCTGGTTATATAGCCTCATTACCCATATGCACTTGAATCACTGTTCACGAGATGTGAGACTCTCAGGGAAAACTGATTTTCTTGGGATTACACCAACTATTACTTAATCAGTGGCTACTATAAAGGGATGTGTACATACAGGAGGAGGAGAAGGAGGCAAAAGCAGTATGAATATGAAAAAGGAAGATGGCTGTAGTCAAAGAAAGTAAAGATTCCTAACTGTACCAAGCGCAGGAGCTCTTAGATGGATTGATGACATTATATATATGCATGTGTGTGAGGCAATTATTTTGGTCTGTAATCATTAGCTAGCAGCCTGTTTGGAAGGAGGGAAAACAGGCACCAGTTGTTTCAAAGGAAAAAATGTCAAACAGTGATGTATGTCACTGTGGCATTTGCAGATCCTCTGTGCTTGTGTGGCTGACGATTCATATTTCATATCCTGGGTTATGTATCAGAATAGAGGATCTTCTAAAAAGCAAATTTTGTGTGAATAATCTTTAAAAAATCTTTGCCTCAGATACAGCCCAAAACTCTCAGAACTTCAATAGGACTGAAGTGCATGAAGTGCAGAGTTTGTCCCAAAGCTTATGGATGCAGTTACAAAAAATGCCACGTGGTGCCTTTCCCCTATATATGTACACTTGGGGTTTTGCCCACTGAGCTGAAGGCTGTGCAGAAGTACTAGTTTAATTACAGCAGGCCATCACACTTTTTGGCAGTACTAACTGTAACAGACCTCTGTATCCTCAGTGCCTTAAGGGTTCCCTGAAATGTGTTCATTATTCATTGCAGGAATAGTTTTCCAGGGATACAGAGGCCGACTGAAACAGCATGGATATAGCCTGCTCTATTCTGCTTGGATGGGAAAAGGCCAAAGCTAAGCTATCCACAGTCTTCATGGCAGTTAAACCTGGTGCAGGTGTGGAAGCATTCTTGTCTTGCTGTTGGGACTAATCCTGATGGGACTGATGTGACTTCTTCTCATTTCAGTATTTTGCACTTGCTAATCTTCTCAGAAGACAGACTAGGGCATTAATTTTTTTTTGTTTGTTTTCAGCAGTTTCCTAAACCAGGTATATGTTAAAAAATGTCCATGAGCCTCTTATGGATGCAGATAGCTCAGGACATTCAGGATGGTAATGAGAGTCAGAGATGTGCCTGTGGATGAGGAGTGGGGATGAGATGTACATTTTCATCTGTTTGATGGAAGTCACTGGGATAAAATTCCAAACTTCTGTACCCCCCTGTGAACATGGGGGCTCCATCACGCATTGTGAGCACACGGGGAAAGAAGCTTTCCTGTCCTACTCTATTTGAAGAACTGGTGCAATGACATCAGGGGATACACATTGAATTTGTCTGCTGTGAACTCAGGACTAGTTGGGAGGTTTCAGTAAGGTCCTCTGTAATTTAGAATTCGATTTAGTTTTCTTTTCTTGAAAAAAACCAGTGAGTTTGAAGTTCCAGCTTCATTTGACAGCCTGCTTCATAATTGCAGTAGTGACATATAGGAGACATATTCTGGCCTCTGAAAGATTAAACAGTATTAGGCCTGCCAGACCTCTGCAGAAACCATGTGGCAGTAAGAAAAGCAAATTCAGCAGATCTCTCTCTCTCTCTCCTTTCTGTAGCCCTAGTTCAGTAAAATAAGTGTATATATAAGCACTTCAAACAGCAATTTGTGGATACTGAATGACAAAGATTATAGATTTGAGTGAAGATTTTAGAAGTATAATTGCTTCGAATTTGAAAAAAAAGTATAAACTGGGTTTCAAAGAGAAAGCCTAATATCTTGCCATTATATTATTAAATCATTTATTGTAGTATTTGCCAAAAACACAGGAGAACTGTAGTTTCGCAGAATTAAAAAGAAAAAAACATTAGAGGAATTTTTGTGCCTCATTTCTTGCTTTTCAACCTAGAATATGGCTAAGTAGGAGGGTCTCAAAATCTTCTAAAGACTTCACTAACGGTCCTAATTTATATGGAAGATGCTCAAATACTTTGGTGATGTGCAGTGGGTAGGCTGGAAGTGTAATCACAATGTCAAAATATTTTTCTTAATGAACATTTCTGATTTGATACTGTTTCATTAATAAAAAATTATTAGTACCTGATAAGATACTTGCTACCTGAATAGGTATGACACTCATGCACCAGATGTTGTGCCTGTATTGAACAGTTCACGAATTCTGGGTCTGTTACCTCTAATGCTACATCTGATAATTCCTTTGCTATTTCATAGCTGTTGTGATAAGGTTCTGTGACTCTGTAGGACCTCAGTGATTTCTCCAATGCAGGGCTTCATCTTCCCTGAATTTTCAGGTCAGAAGAGTGACTTTCAAAGGTCACACCCACTTCTCTCTGCAGATCTTTATTCAAGACCCGTCTGGATGCCTATCTGTGCAGTATGAGCTAGGGAGCCTGCTTTGCCAGGGGGTTTGGACCCAATGATCTCTTGAGGTCCCTTCCAACCTCTATGATTCTATGATTCTATGATCTCAACATGCAATTTCTAATTCAATTAACATCCTTAAGAACTGGACTGGTCCTAGAGCCCAATGGCACCTAGTTAAGTTATTTTCTAACGCTGCTGTAAATCAAAAGAGAAAGGCTAAGGTCACTGTGCTTGCTGCACACTTTGGCTTGGGACCCTGATTGCTTTACCAACTGCTCATTGATGTAGTTTTTATAACTTGCTAAAGAATACTTCATTTCTTGGACCAAGATTTTCATTTGTATCCTCACCTCACACACAAGGTAGCCTCTAGCTTAAATATAATACACACAAGCTTAGAAATAAATAATAGATTCAGATTCAGGAGTAGTATTTGCAAAGTACAAAGCACACTGCAAAGATTTAACATGATCAGCAGGAAAAAAAAATTATATCTTCGCTGTTTTGCTTTCAAGGTTTCCGTTCCAGCTGGGCATGATTCCCATTCTTACAGGAACATTATGGAAGTATTCTTCTGAGAGGAACGTAAAAAGTTGAACAAAATTTTCAAGAAGAGTTTCTGTTCAGGGAGTGGCCCAGCAAAACAAAGCAATGGATAAATGATGGATCAAAATGTTACTGGCTTGAACTGGGAGCTGCCAGTGGCAAAGCAGGAGGAGACAGAACAGCTTTATGTGCCATCAGGCCCAGAGCAGGATCACTCACTGGGACAGACATCTGCCTGCATTAGCATCACAGACCTGGATGGGACCATTTCTCTCTCAGAGCTATGGTGCAGTGATTCCCTCTGGGGACCAGGGACGTGGCAGAGTCTGAATTTCTCACACGGCGTTTTGGGTCAGACCGGGTAACGATGCCTACTGTATTTTAAACAATAACTTTTATTGCACTGTGTAAGTGTTTTGGAAGCATCAGTTCCCAAATGTGCAAATTGTGTCACAAAACAATTTCTAAACTAATAAAAAAATGACAGTGAAAAACGGTTGTCATCTGCAGTAGATATTACAGATTCCCAAATAGTGGAGCTTTAATGTTTTGTACCACTACAAGTTAAATTGATTGTACCTGTCTAACTTTTGTTCTGACTCTCACATAATACTGTGTAAGCCATTCTGCTCAATGTGAAGCAAAACCAATGGCATAATCAGTCAACACAAGGCAAAAGTGTTGGTAACATTTATCCAAGTCTCCTACTCAGGGAGTGGGATTTTCACTTACTTGGAGACAAGACTATTATGGTTGAAAAAAACCTAAGATTATGAAATCAAGGGAGTCTGATGATGTGGTCCTGTGAGTTTGGACACACAGATTAGTTTTCTTCCCCTAACACAATACTGCATAAGAAGTGGTAAGTGTGGTGATGAAACAGGATATATTTCGTCATCCCCACTTTTTTCACAGGTTGGGTTTTTTTCAAATGTAAAAAACTAGAAAATGAAGCCTCTGTATCTGGTACCCTTTGTACAAAAGCCTTTTAAAATACCTTTCCAAGATATTCTTACTACTGGCAAATAATTTAAATTTTGGCACATTTTTTCTTGTGTACTGTTTTTCAACCATAAAATATCCCTGTTTATTTCTTGTTACCTTTTTAGCCTTCAGTGACTTTTGCTATATATGTTTTTAAGGTATATGTCTGGAAATAACGCTCTTATTTGGGCTTCCATGCTTGTTCACACTGTCCCATCTTCCCTACTGAAAGTTGCCCACCGATTTTTCAGAGTGAATACGAGATTTATTTTTAAATTAATGACTAATACTTTCTTTCCTCCAAAGTGTCACATACTACAAATACTATTCCTGAACTAAAAGTCCTAATTTCAGGCCTCATGAAATATTTTACATGTTTGGATATTTCAGACATGGAAGAGATTTTATTTTAAAGGCTCACTCGTTCTTTTTGAATTTAGAACCAAAAGGAGTTGTCCAACATAGGACTCATAAATGATGTGGATCTGGTTTTGGGATGATTCTGCAAAGCTTCTGCTACCATGATGTAAGCAGGAAACATGTTATCTTCTGAATTTGAAAAGCAATCGACACTATGTGCGTATGATTCTGATTTTTATGTAGGGATGTACTGTAACACACTTTTCAATTTTTGTCCTCAGTATGTAAATGGATTTTCCTAAGTGTAAAATCTAGTTCAATATTTTTCAGACAACTCGACTACCTTGAGGGTTTTTGTTATTTAAACTGACATATTTGATAATTCTTGGGCATATGTTTTCTATTAGCCTAGTTACTCATTTCTAATTTTCATAGAGTCTATCAAACTGTAAATAGGCATCAGATATTATTTTTCTATTCCCCTACGTCCAAACAAATTAGAATTTAATGAATAACGTGAGGGTTTTAATCGGACTGGAGAAGAACCGGGGATCAGGTTTTACAGCTGCGGTGAACACGGCCCAGCGCCACCCAGTGGGTTTTGTTAAAAAAGATGGAATTTCAGAGTATCCCGCGTTTCCAAAAAACTTTCCATGGCCGGCTGTGACTCCAAGCCCATCACAGATACAGCTGTGGAATGAGGGGGATTTACCGCAGCCTCCTTCTCTTAATCTCCAGAGGATTTCTACTTACTGTCTAAACAGCTCACCACGTTGAATTAGAAAGCAGCTCTCAGATGTAGAGATGACAGGATTGCACCGGCTGCTCTTCCACCAAAGCTAACAGGAGCTGGTACAGCTGCGGCAGAGCTCTGTCTGAAGCTCAGGGCATGGGGATCCCCCTGGGCTCCAGCTGACTGTCCTTCACCAAGGGCTCCGATGGAAAACCACACCACAGCCCTTCAGATACAGTCAACCTGGAAGAGTTAAAGACAGGGCAGAAAAAGTCAGCCAAGCTCTCAGGATAAGCACATCAAACCTCTGCCGTGACTGCTGGTTTCGGAATAATACCCCACCTGAAATACGCACTCCTAAGGTTCTCCTCCAGTTTCTGGAAGTGATGGCTATTTCAGAAGAAATCAATAAATGTCAGTGTGCATAAAATATGGGACAGATCAAATAAAGGTATTTCAGTATTAAAAGCTATTAATTTTGGGCAACATACTTTTGAATTACAATATGATTAAATTCCATTAAGCTAAAATGATATATTTAACTCAGACTTCAGAGTGCTAATTTCATAGTCCCCTCCAAACTGTTCCTGCAAAGGTGTTAGGGGTAATTAACTGCCATTTTCTCAGTAATTCGGAATCTGCAATTAATCAAAATGCAGGGCTTGAGTGATTGTAGAAAACAGTAACACTTAGTTTATTATGTAGCACATTCTCATTCTGGTTGTTTTATGATGGGATCAGCTACACTTTTTCCCCAGAATTTATTATGCTTACCCTTCAGCCAATTAGTTTTTCTCACTTTACTTTAACTTAAAACCTGGTGAGTTTGTTATATATATGCTTAAGGTTGCTTGTCAGTTATATTGGTCAGAGACCTGCAGGACTGCATGTGTTTAAGCGATTAGGAACCCAGTATTGTCCAGAAAAATTGCAACTTTTCTTTCTTAAAGCAATGTCTTTTCTTTTAAAAAAGACTTTCAGTAGGAATAGGAAAATAAGAGCAATAAGAAAACTCAGTTTGCCACAGTTCAAAGTGCTTGATGTGGAGGAAGACCCAGAGCTGGCTGCTGTCACACTGCCCAGGGACAAGTTGTGAATTCCAGATCTACAGTCCCTTAGCCATCATGTGTGGATATAACCATACTTTCAAATTGTACATAGAAAATTAATTGGTACTAGGGTATTGTGATAATGATGAAGCAGAAACATTTAACTTTCATGTTCACATTCATTTTGACTGAGGTTCTCAGATACTTTTGGAACTAAACCCTGGTGCTTTGGCACATGTTAATTTTACAGCTAGTCTCATAGGGAAGGAGATTTTAAAATTATTGCTGGTTAAGTGGATAGTATACAGAATGCTACTTGTGTGGATAACAGTAGTAGGCCCCCAAGATGGCCTGATGGGACAGTTGTAATTGACTTACTCCATTTTTGCTTCCTAGACATTTAAGCCTGCATCTGGAAATGCCTCTCTCATTACACAGCTGCGGTGTTGAAGCATATACTGGGGTGCAGTGTAGTTTAATCGGTATTAAAAATGATGGAAACTCTGGAGCAAACAAGACTTTGACAAGATAATTAGCTATGTAAAGCCATAAAAAGGACAGTAGTGAAACACTCCTGTGATTTCTAAGCTTGCCCCAGTGTAGTAGGTTTGATGCTGGCTGAACAGTGTGCAGCATGTTAGACACCCACAGTAGTGAGACCACTTTGACCAGGACACTTATTTAATACAATTATAATTTAAAAATCTCTGCTGTTGGAGGCTTCTTCCCAACCATCTCTTTGCGTGCACACAAAACGAAGATTTTATAATTAAAAATAGCTCTTGGGTGCTCTTATTCTGCCATGGTGATAAGAGGTGCCTTGTGCTAATGCATTCAGAAGTTCCGCTCCTGGCTGTTTTTTTCACTGGTTTTGATTTATAAGAGGCTGGTTAACGCATTTGGCAAGCCTGTAAAATAGTCCTTCAAGGTTAATTTATATTATACTGGTACTAGTGCTGCCCTCTACTGAGAGCAGAGTCCTCTCTCAGCTAAACGACGGGGTTTGTTTTCTGGCTTCTACAGCTACTTCTTTCTCTTCCTTACCTGGAGCGAACTAAAGACACTTTTTGATGGGGTCACAGTCTAGGAGAAGACTGGCCTAGATCATAGTGGCGTGTCACACTGTACTGAAAGGTGGGAGACCCAAATATGTCAACAAAGTACAGGTTTGTGCTCACAGCAATCCTCCCAACAGCTAACACCAAAGAACGTGGAGGCAGAGGATGTTTGGTTTGCAGACAGCATCAGTAAGTGTCACACCATGGGGGTACACAACAGAAACTCAGATGGTCAAAACTAACTCCCTTACTTGAAATAAGAGTGGTTTTAAAGATATGCTACATTCTTTCTGGAGTCCCATATCCTATTTCGATTTGGATAATCCTAATGAACCTCACAAAGTATTTGAGAGCACTCCATTTGACATAAATTTGGGGAAAAAATAAAGCGAGGTGATATTGAAAGAAGTGACACCAAATGGACATTTCCCAGCATTTTAGGTAGAAGTTAGATATACACGACAAGTGGCAGTATTACCCTAGCCACGGTTGCTGTGATGTAGTCAAAAATTGAGACATTATTTCAGTCTATCTATCTCGCATGGCACCACACAGTCTTATTATTTTCTTTCCTTGAAAAAACTGCACCAATATACATTTCTGTTGCTAGGTTCCCAAAATATAAAATTATATAGAAAGAAGGGGAAAAATGGTCTTGTATTTCTTTTAGGCTGAAAGAGAAACACAGAGGAAAGTGAAGTAATAGAGAAATTTAGAGAGAAGGAAAACTTAGGAACAGATGTCAATGTTTATTTTTATTTCTCTCTCCCCCTCCCTGTGATTATAATAAATTATCTCTTTTTGCAATGATTAAGGAAGAAAGGGATTACAGCAAGGTTGGACAGAAGCATCAGATAAAACGGAATATAACCCCACTTAAATCCTCTGCTCAACGTTACTCGAAGATGGAATTAGAGCTACTGCGTGAATCTGATGCTTTAAATGAGTGAAGCTGTCGGAGTAGTGAAACTGTCTTTAGACACACTTTGGGAAAATAATCTGAGATAGTTTTCTATCTGGTCCTTGGAATTACTTTTATATTATGGTATGGATGAACTAGATCATCAACATATTTGCTATTTTATGTTGTTTAAAACATGAGTAATAGGAGAGGGAAGTAAGGATTCAGAGATGTCAAAAGCAAAGGTCATGTCAAAAAAGCAGGTCCATTCCACATATTGCTGTGCGACTGACAGTATAAAAGACATTTATATCGTTGAAGAGAAGGCTCGTTTGTCTGACCTGCTTGTAACACTTTAAATTGCTAATGCTGAAGAAACAATTTAGCCAGCAACTTTTTTCACTGTTCATCCTGGAAGTCTGCTTTTTTTCATATCTGAATGTGGAAAATCAAACCAGACAAATTCTACAGCAGATTTTTTACCTCTTTGTTCCGAGTGTGTTTGTCATGTTTCAGAGTTTAGAATAAGGTCCAAACCCACTGCTTGTTGTAATGCACCTCTAAAGTATTCTAGGCTAAATAAAAGTTTTGGTAGTCACCTTCACATTGCTTTCTGACAGAAGTATAGAGATCAAGCAGACAGCAAAACAGTAAAAATCCTAGCAATACACCTCTGAGTTTTCATCAACACGAATATGACAAATTGCTTTCAAACTTCAGTAGCACTAAATTCTGTGATAAATGTGTAGGCTTATTAGAAGTTTCCTCTTTGGAGACCCTCCTGTATTAGAGCACAACTGAAATATCTTTTGGCTTCAGGGGATTTATTTGGTGCTTGTTTGTTTGTTTGCTTGGGTTTGGTTTTTGGTAGGTTGGGTTTTTTTTGCTTGCTTTATTTTCTTTATGGTCAGAAAATTCATACTATTTATGCATTCTATAGAAGAAAATAATTATGCAGTTTCACCAACGTGTAAATGAGTGGAGAGTCTTGGGTCACAGAAAGCCAACATGGTCTCAAATAATTAATATGTGTACTAAACCCAAAATTATTGGAGCATCCCCACCTAGCCTGAATCCCTTGGAAAATCTTAAACAGGGCCAAAATATGTGAGGATTGTCGTGAGCTATGTAAATTCATCTTTTCAGAGGAATTTCTGAGTTTTCTTTTAATTTATGAACTATTACTTCTCACAAAAAGCATTAAAAAATGGCTTTTTTACCTTCTCCTCCCATAAAGCCATATGAAGCTTTTTGCCAGGCTAGTAAGCGTTAACAAAAATCTTAATGTTAGTTTTGTATTGTAGGAAACTATCTCCTGGGATATAGATACAGTAGCATGATTTAAAGCTTTACGGTATTAAGGTTCTTTAAGTTTCTGCACACGCTGCAATTTTAATAGAATGTGTACATTCTTTCTGCACTCAAATGTTTTTTGTATTATACTTTTTTCTATTAAAAAAAATGACACACATGAAACTGCACTTAGGATTAAGATATGACTACTTCGTTATACAATTCTCATACTTTAAGGAATGATTTCCTTAAAAAACGGCTCAAGCTGAAACTTGGCATACAAAGCTCTAGTTTGGGAAAGGCTGGGATGCAGAATGGTTTTACAAAATATTACATAAATCAGTCTTGTCAGGTTTTTTTAAAAATTATTTTTACAGAAGAACACAATGCCCGTTTTAGTACCATTTCTTGTTCACTTAATATTTGCCGAGTCTTAAATAGAAATAAGTTATTTTTCTGAGTTGTTTTCACAGCCTTTTCTTGTCAGTTTAAAAGATTGTTTCATCTTAAATAGAAAGTTTACCAAGTCTCAAATCCTACTTCGTACTTGTTTTGCTTCTCTCAAAGCATGTGTAGTGATGAATGCTTTAAGTTAATTTAGTGCCGTGAAAGGTGCCAAACTGTCAGACATGGAAGCTAAAATGGTCTATTTATGCTGAGAATGTTTATTTTATTTTATTGTTAAAATTGCAGTTGGAGGCTTCTCCAGCTCTGTGCAGCCATGAAGACCTGTAACACTGGCAGACGTGGGAGCTGGTGAAAGGGATGAGGCTGGAAATGGAAGTGTGCTGGCAATTGCTGTGCAATGGAAAAGATGATCTGGCACAGAGCTCTGTACTTTAAGTACTTCGAGGATACATATCTCCCCCTTGTCGGTGCATCCAAATTTTTTTCTGAAGGCAAAGGAAATCACACTGGGCTAAAACAGTGTTTGATAGAGACTCATTGCCAGTATACAGCAACAAGATCATCAAAGTAATTTTCCATGATTAAGCACAGCGTGAGCTACTGTTGAGACCTCTTACCTAGAAACAGTCCCCAGTTGCTCCTCTGCAAATCTAATTACTCAGCTAATTCTGCTTAGGGGTAACAACTTAATTTCTTACCAGTCCAGTACAAAGCACATCACTCCTTCTTGCTCCTTATGATTTAAAGTATTTTATTCTTTTGTTAGGTTAGGAAGGAATTAACCAGTGTCTTGTAATTATTTACATCCCATATGATCAGCAACTGACAGATTTGCACAGATACATTTAAGTCGAAGTCTGGTCATATTTCTTGGGCTGATGAATTGGACTTTTATTCCCTTTTTAATGATATCTTGTTATTTTGCACTATAGACAGTGCAGCACAGAAAGATTGGACACTTTCACTCCTGGGGCGAGTACATACATTCTCAGTAACACCCACTAGAATTGTGTGATTTAGAGAATATATCCCAATGTGCCTCAAGACCGCTGTTTGTTATTTTTCATTAAGTTTATATTCTCTTACCAGAAGCACTTTGTTAGTAACAAATTCATAAAAATGCTTCAAGCCCTTCGGTTTGGGGGGCTTTTTTGCAGATTTTATATCTGCTACAGTCTGTTCAATGTCACTGTGTTAGTACAGGAATATGGCTATAACATTCTTGCATGTGAAGCTGTACATCAGGCACACTTTAACAGATTTATGTCATCAACCCCCACACAGTATTAATCATTCTTCAAGGTCATTTTTAGCTATCAAAGTAAGTGCCTTAGTAAAATTGCCAAGGCAGCTTTCAAGCCAGGCCAGTTGCAAGTTTTCAGGTGCTGGAAAAGGAAAAAAAAAAGGGGTGGGGGTGGGGGTGGAAAGCAAGCGGCTGAGGAATTCACAAAACAAGTTTCTTGGCAAAGTGTCCATAAAGGTCTGTGATGGGAGAGTAACCATTCATCAACATACATGCAAGCTGTCTCTGTTATGGAAACCAGGGCACATTTAAAGGAAAAATAAACAGATTTATCAGTCTGGTTACAATTTTATGAAGTACAACGTTGAAAGGTTTCCCCTGTCTGTTTCAGACACTGACAAGATAAACTAGACATGGCTAAGGCTGAATGTGTCCATTCTTCAGGTGCTATGATAAGTATGAAAAGCCAGGTATGCTTCACACACGCTCTCCAAATAAATCTCAGACAAGGTTTCTGTTCTCTCATTTTGTTTTCCATATTTCATCATTGCTGAAGCCAAACAATCAATGACATAAGATTTGGGGATGTTTATTACCACACCAAACAGCTGAAGCCTGCAAGTATGGAAAAACACATCAAATTGTTGGTTTTATGGGAGATCATGCTGACATTTAGTAAAAAATATTTCAGTTGCAATCACTTGGGAATTCTTCTGCTTGCTTTACATTTTGGAGAACTCGGTGACAAGAAGATGCTGGCTTTCTGGGTCAAATTCACTTAGGCTGTACATGCGCAAGAGGCAGCCTGGAGGATAGTTAAAATACCCTCACATTTTACCACCATGTGGGTACCAAATATCTGTTGTGGAGCAAACTCAAGAACTCATCAAAGTTCACAGTGTTTCTCTATTAAGTTTAGGATTATTTTTCATATAAATAAAGCTTGCAGGTATTATTATTTAAATGCTTTTTAAGAACATGGAATGGAAATATTCCAAGTAAGGGTGTCTGCAATTAAATTTTTTTTCTCTTACTTCCTTTTCTGCATTTTGCTCCCAAAAGCTTTTTTGTTTAAGAGAGTCACAAAAGGTCACACCAAAAAGAACTTACGGTATTGCAGTGGCTATCTAAATGACATGTATGGGCAAAACAGAGACTGATAAAAGAGAGTGGCCGATACACCATATATTTCCCTCTGTGCTACAGTAGTTGACATCCGACAAGAGTTGTTACACTGCCTCCCTAATTTAACTCAGTCTTACTGTAAGTCGCCATCATACCTAGGAGCTCTGTAGGTAAGATCCCAGGAAAGACAGAAAATGAGAAGAGAAATAAAAAGCAAGAAGAAAAAAAAAGAAAAATGTGATAGAAAATAAGGAACAAGCTTCAAAATCTGTATGAGATGGAATTAAAAGAGAAAGCTGATACAAGGAAGATACAGCTAATCAAGCTGTTAAGAAAAAATATTGAAGGTGAAAGAGGTTAGTGTCAGGGTTTTTTCCTAGGCTGAGCATTTCTATTCATCTATTTTTCTTATTTTACTCCATGCTCCTCTGAGATAATTCCTGCAACTGAGCTCTTGAGCATTTGCCTCACTTTAAAAAAAACCCTAACCAAAAGCCAAAACAGAACTGCTGTCTTCACTTTGATGTGCTTGCTAACCTCACAGCAGGACTGGCAGGTTTCTCGGCAAGCTTGCCAAGACACTCAAACTGCCTTAGAGACAAGGCCATGAGCAGCAGAGGAGCCTGCTACGGGCTTTCAGGTTCACAGCCACCATTGCTGGCATGTGCCCTATCCGAACTGTGCTGACATCGAATATGGATTATTTCCATTACTTAGTCCTTCCAGTGTAGCAGCCAGTGCTCAGTGAAGATGCTGAGCTTGGTGGGTTTTATTGTATGATACACAAACAACTGGCTTGATCCTAGAGAGTCAAAGTAACACCCAACTTAAATCTGAATGAAAAATCAAGACCAAAACAGAGGTGGGGAAAGGAAGCTCTGTATTAATCAGATCAACAATGTTCTTGTTCAGGACAGATCCCTGGGGATAGGAAAGCTGTACGAGACATGATGTTGAGAAGTCTGCCAGAGATTAAACTATAGCTTCCTTTGCACTCAGGGCATGCAAATAATCACAAAGCTATACTGAGAGAAAGCTGAACATCAGAAATATCTGTCAAAGGGTACCACATGGTGACCCAGGTTGGAAAAACATGCACCTGCTTTCTGATGTGTCCTTGAAGTCCTTTTAAATAAAATTATATCATTTAGTGTGAAGAAAGTTCCCTTTACCAACATTCATCTTTCTCCAAGAGTAAGCGCTGCAGCAAAAGAGAAGTAATACGCCATCTGTGATTATGCTGTAAAGAAGGACATTGTATTTCACCAGAATAGGAACTGCAGAGGCTCTTTTGTGCTGAGCTTTTTAATGACTTGACGCTGCTGACTGCACATTCATAAAAGGGAATGGAGTTATTTTCTACTACTCGGAAGAAAGAAGAGAGTTGGTTTCATTCCACTACTCAGCCAGTATCTTCAAATAGGGATGACAGACTCACCTTTTACTGTCTCCATCTGCCCACAATCAGAATTACACTCCATTACAGAGAAGTTGACTGTGTTGGCACTTTCTAATGAAGATCATGGCTGGATCTTCAAGTACACAATCTTGGTTTTTGACCTCAGAGTTTGCTATTTTGGTTGTTGTGATCTCAGGCAACATCACTGCTATTCATGCATGGTTAGTTAAAAGGACTGGAGAACATAAAACCCATGTTTCTTAAATATATTTGTTAATTATTAAAAGCAATAGGAAGAGCACGCAGAGCAAAAGATTGGGAGATTTACAGTGTAAATAGAAAATATTGCAAAGGCTTTTCTTACAAAAAAATTGGTACTTATAATTAGAGAAAAAAATTGGAGGATTTAGAAGAGACATTTTCTCAGTTATGCACAAAAGTAAAAACTCTGTAAGCCCCAAAAGAAGAAATTAAATTAAGCTGGAGAGCATGAACTTTATTTCCACCTCTGGTAACTGACTGGACACCTTAAACCTATTTCCTAAACCTAAAATTCTGTATTGTTAAGGAGACAGTAATGTAGGAATCATCAGCAGAAGAGGCAATCTGATGTTCACAGATAAAAATAAACAATAAAAATGTACCTGCTGGGATCCTGGGGTTTATTTCAGTAGCCCCACTGTTCTATGGAAAAAATTGAGTTGATCAAGACTAGACTTTCAACCTTGGCTTTTAAAAGGGAGAAATAATTTTAAAGAAATAACAGAGGCATTGTGCCAAGTGCACATTAAATACAGATGGGGATTCCCATTGAACTTCTGCTTCAGCTGCAGAAACCAGGCATTTGTGATTAGAAAAGTAAAGGAAATCTGTAATTCTTTGAAGACTGCAAGGAACAGGATTAATTTCTTGGGGTCACATTGAGAAAAATAGAGTGACAGAAAGAGCACCTGGTGAATGGGACCAAAAATGAGAGTCGGGGACGGTGTAACTGCTGAAGCACAGATGAATCAATAAATAGAAAGCCAAGAAACAGTTGTAGAAGAAAGCCATTAAACTAATACAATAAACCAACTTTAAAATTAAACAATTTTAAAACTAAATAAGAGTAGAAAAAAACAATAACATATTGTCACTCTCTGGTCCTCCTAAAGACAACACTCATAGAACAAAACTTGAGCATGAGATTCACAAAGGTGGGGCATTCTTAAACCCAGGATGCTTGTATGTGTGCTACCCTCTGACTTACCCTGAAAGCCTGTCCTTGGCCTGGTCTAGGTACGAACCTTCCTTAAAAATTAGTTTTGTCTCATGCAGTTGTCTACTCCTGTCTGAGAAGTAGTTGCTAATTATTGGAACATGATGAAATATCAGTTATGTTACTGAGACATACATGTTTAGGGTGATATGAAAGACATCAAAAGTCCATCAGTCCCTCCAAGTCATGATAATTCTGTTTTTCTTTGATTTTGGGTATGGTTTTGGTTTTATTTTTGGTGTGTGATTTTAATTATTCCAGAATCTTAATTAATCAGGAATATACTCAGTTCCCAGGTAGCATACATTACTCCAGCTACTATTGTGCTTTGAAGTGAGATGGGGCTTACATGTACACTTCTAGCCACTGCAGAGGAAAGCTGGGGTTCAGGCTGGATGGGGGCAGCAGCACACCCTGATACTTCCCTGATTCTCCAGAGCAGGATCCAGATGGAACTTGTGGCAGAGCCCCTGGCACAGCCATAAATTACCTACAGTATGTATGACTATGATTAGCTGTTTGACTTCTTGTTAAGCAACACTTACAATATCTGTAGGCACACAGTAAGCAGTTTGGAAATACTGATTGCACTCTGATTTATGAGGGGTGGTGGAGAGGGATGAAGAGAGACATCAGTTTCATTACTCTCGCTGCAGTTTGGAAATGGGTAGCAAAACTTGACTCACAAGGAAACTAGATGAATTTAGATGTCATCCCACAGTACATACATTTGGGGCTTGCCATTTAATTTATTTTAAAGCAATTAATGCACTATTTATCTTACTAGTTTCAGCTGGAAATTAAAGTATCAATATAGGGAGAAAAGGCTCTCCAGATAGCGTTTATTTGCTATCCAGCCTAAGCAAAACCAATACTCAGTGTGAGTTCAAAACACAGTTCAGATTCAAGAGATTTCCAGACCAAACAAGGTTAAACGTGCTTGGAAGACGTTCAGCTATAGATCTGTATTTTGGACATGTGTCCCTTCATAACTTCCAAATTGTTGGACACTTGCTCATCATTTCTTTTGCAAATGATGTTTCCAGATCAACTTATCCTTCCCTGGGATCAGTCATTTCCTAAGCCTTGCCTTTTAGAATGCAACCCTTTTTCTGTCTGTTTTATGACAACTAGTAACACTCTGTGCTTCAGCTCTATATTAATCTTCTGAGAATGTTATTTATTTTACAGTATTGGCACAGCAGGAGACTTTCCTCTGCTTTTGATGAGAGCCCCTGGAGACAGCTGATGCACAGTGCCAAAATAATACTGTAGGACCTTCAGTCTAAATTAGCATAAACTTTTCAGATAACACCATTTTTTTATCCTTCTGATACGGATCAGATACATTATGTTATGAAGAGCAGACTGAGATCAAAGTTTTCCTCTCCCGTAACCTCCAAGCAATCACCTAACTTAGCTCAGGCTTCCAGCAGAATTCCTGCTATTCCCCATATTGGCCTTCCTGCACAGTACTATGAATCATATAACATAAATTGCATGGATGCACAAAACTAAGGATTTACTTTATTTGTCACTTAAGCAATATTTTTGTCCTGATCTCACAAACAATCTGTTGGTTTTGTATTGAAGTAGTGCGAATACTACTCTCCTTAAATTTGTGTGTAAAGCTCTTTCAGTTACAAAATCTGCCAACTCAAAGGGAAAAAATGGTTTGGATAAAATTTTGTACCTGAAAATTGATAAATGCTGCCAACTTGCCAGCACTAAATACTTCTTACAAATAAGACATTTTAAAAACTTGTGCAGTTTTGGTTTTTGTTTTTAAATATATTGTTGGTGTTTTGACACTAATAGCAGATGAAACAACTCAGTGATGACATGCATTTTTTGGTAAAGCTAACAGAATGGAAGTCTCTAAGCACAGGTGGTATCTGTCAAAAAGAAGCTTTTGTTGAGTTTTAGTAAGTAGAGTTGAATGAACATCAATCCCACATAGGCTGTTTTTCCTGGTAGGGTCTTACACTAATTTTAGTATCCCATCTCACCAGAAAGCAGCGCGAACATCTGCAGTTAGTGCACAGTTCTGCTGTATCCCCATTAGCTGTCTTTCATGGCAGGTTTATTCAATGCTGCCTCTATCATAACAGATTAGGGTGGTTTTTTATATTTGAGGTTTTAGAGAGTCGCCTTAATTTCACTCTCTCTAACATTAAAGAAATCATGCAATTCTGAAACTAAGTCAGTGGATACTTCCATAGCTAAGCCTGAAGCAATCTGAGCCAGATCCACATCCACTGCAGAGCACAGACATACCACAAGCATAGTTGTATCTACTATCACCAATATTCACACATGTGGCAGAGTCTTACTGATGTTTCTGAAGTTCCATGCACACGAGGCTAAAATCCCTCTCGAACACAATCCCCCACAACCATTCCATAAGAAGAGCTCAGTTTGCTCTCAAAATTAATTCATTAGTAGAGGTAAAGTTTTTATTATCTGCCTTTTCTGCAAGATTCTAATGGTTGCATGTAAAATATATGGATTTATGTTCAGGTGGGAACATCACCCTATATGCTAAGCAGGATTAAGACACCTTTTAACCTTCCCAGTGAAGATCTACAGAGATGCACTTCATAGAATCATAGAATCATAGAATGGCATGGGTTGGAAGGGACCCCAAGGATCATAAAGCTCCAACCCCCCTGCCACAGGCAGGGCCACTAACCTCAGGCCTGGATCTACACAAGGTTGCACTGGGCCCCATCCAACCTGGCCTTGAACACTTCCAGGGATGGGGCATCCACTACTTCTCTGGGCAGCCTGTTCCAGCACCTCACCACTCTTTCTGTAAAAAACTTCCCCCTAATATCCAACCTAAACCTTCCTTCCTTTAGTTTTAATCCATTCTCCCGTGTCCTGCCATTATCTGCCCTTTTAAAAACTTGTTTCCCCTCCTGTTTGTATGCTCCCTTCAGGTACTGGAAGGCTGCAATGAGGTCCCCCCGCAGCCTTCTCTTCTCCAGGCTGAATAAGCCCAGCTCCCCCAGCCTCTCTTTGTAGGGCAGGTGCTCCAGCCCTCTAATCATTCTTGTGGCCCTCCTCTGAACCCTCTCCAACAGTTCTACATCCTTCTTGTATTGGGGGCCCCAGATCTGGACACAGTACTCCAGGTGGGGCCTCACAAGGGCAGAGAGGGACAATCACCTTCCTGTCTCTGCTGGCCATCCCTCTTCTGATGGAGCCCAGGATACCATTGGCCTTGCGAGCTGCAAGAGCACACTGCTGGCTCATGTTAAGTTTCTCATCCACTGTGACACCCAGGTCCTTCTCAGCAGGGCTACTCTCAAGAAGCTCTTCTCCCAGTCTGTCTCTATGTCTGGGATTCTTCCGGCCCAAACTTAAGACACCCTAATCTAGAACATGGACAAGTATAATTGAGCACATTCCTGTACTTCAGTGCAGTTAAGTGGGATATGGTTTCAACTTCAGGACAGCTTCTGTTTTTTACTTTGTGACAGATACAATGCAGAAGGTCGAAAGCATAATCTGATGTCACCCTTTTTATATTAATTATTACACACATTCAGGTGTATGTTCACAGGTGACATTGTCACAGCACAGCAGCCTGTGCGGGTTGGGACCATACAGAGAAATTTCTGCACCTCCAAGTTGGTCTTTAGATATCTTACTTTCAGATCTTACATCAGCCATCAAGACTTGACACAATCAGTAATGGTCTTTTGATGATTAACAGTGGCTTTATGTGAAAACTGAAATACCTTGCCAAAGACTAACATGGACTTTTCAGCCTCTTTGTCCCATGTAAACAATGGGACAAACAACAGCGAATCCACTAAAAAAGAGAGATGCAAATAATCACAAAGCAATTACATGTTGTGCAAAAATCCCTGAGTGCAGCAAAGACAAAACCAAGTAGTTTCCTCAGCACCAGAGCTAAGGACTCCCCTCCCATACCCTCATGCCCAACAATGTGCAAAGTTCAGCGTGAAGCTTTTTCTTCAAACAGGTGAATTCGTATTATTTCTCCCCTCTGCCCAACAACTCATTTCCATGAAATTTATAAGAATTAAGCATTTCATTTAAGTAGACAGAAGCCTGTAAACTGGCCAGTAACTAAAAATTTACCAAGGGAGGATAAACAAATGCAACTACACACTGCAGCATTTGCATGAGTTTGTATTCACAGCCTGGCCACATAAGCCTCTTCTATAGAAACAAATTAAGGAAAATAATCTGAAAAACTGGGTGAACACCTGTATTAACTGCAGTTTGAGATATATAAAAACTAGAAAATAAGATTACATGGTCACAGCAGCTAGCATACATACAAAGGTTTTGATGCTGAAATACAGAACACATACAGATTCTGTTTGTCTCTTCCAGTCTTAACTCACTAGCCCTCTCTGTCATGGTTTTATTATATTTCATCCTGCTAAAATATTATATATATATGAAAAAAATGTGTCTTTACATTTACATGTGTCTTTACATTTACACATCACCTGAATAAGCAAGTTCTCATTACAGTCAGCTGTAATACAGAAGTACCTTGTTATGATGTAAGGGAGGGAATGAAATAAGTCCACAGGCTCTCACTGACTTTACTAATTTAGAAGAGGCATTATGAATGTAGTCCAAGGCCGGAACAGCAGCAATCAAAAAGTACAACAAAGTGCAGAAGCATTCTTTGTCATTCAGAACATTCTGTGGTTTTGACAAGAGACTTTGTAATTGCTCCAATAGAACAGCACCAACAGAAACCAACGCTCTGAAGCTAAAACGCTCACCAGAAACTTCCCCTCATCAAATACCAGTTCACAGAGTTCTTTAGATGACAGATCTGGCGGAAAAGGCTGTCAGGAAAAGCAATACTCCACCGTGTGGCATTGCACAAGAACAGGCAGACCTCTTCTGCAAGGCAGACTTTTCCAAGTCCTACACTGATTTGACATATAAAGTATAAATTCATAGTGAATCCCAGTATCTTACTTGGAATCATATTCTGACACACTTAAAAAAGAACAAAACACCCAAGAAAACAAAATAAATTTCAGCAATCTCACAGAAGATAAACTGGGAGGGAAAACGCCTTTTGGTTCCTTATCTGACAATGGAATTCAGATCCTCAGAATGGAATACTTCTCTACTTGAAATTACTATTTGCCCGTTTTAAATATGTCATGTCACACTCCTGAAATCTAGAGAAGCATTTTGAATAGGCTGAAAACATTTGATGGAGAGAAGAGAGAAATTTTTTTAAAGAGAAGCCTTCAAGTCTCCTCAGATTCTTAAAAATCTTAATTCCTGTCTCATAAATAGTCTTCTAAGACTTAATCATAAAATGAGAAAAGATCATGTGGGGAATTTTTTTTGCCTGAGAAAAGTCATTTGCTGCCCTTAATTAATAGGAAGATAAGTTATTTACAACAGCTTGTCCTCACATTTGCTGTCATAATATTGCACAACCACAGATATACAGAATAAATGCAAATCAGAAATTAATAAGATGATGCTGGGCTCTATTAAGGAATAATTTCCAGCAAAGTTTTTGCAAACCAGACACTGAAGTGAGATGGAAGTAACAACACTGCAAATTACTACAGAACTAATCTGTGAGGATCTGCATATTTTGGTAAGTACTTTATAAATACTACCTGGGTAAAATATGAATTTGCAAATGTACTTAAATCAGTAATACATGGACACTTTTCTCTATTTCAGTAACCTTACAACTGTTCATAACATCATTCACTTGGCCCAAGGAAACTAAGAATTCAAGTTTAACTAGTGTATACATACGAAATATGATTTGCCTTCTCTCTGAGAAAACGAGGAAAACGAGGAAAACATGGGATTTAGTGACAATGGACATAAAGTAGGTTGCTTATGCTAAAATCAGTTTAACATTGAGAAAATCATATCAAAACAAGTTATCAGCATATCCCATTCATCAACTGGGCAGACTGTTCCATAAGAGAAAAAATTAGTCTTCCAGCATCAATGTAATAAACTGGCACCATTCTGAAAGAGGGTCAGATGTCACTGGTTAGTTAGCTGAAACAAAAAAGGAGCTGATGCAAAACTTTAATAGTGCTCCTAGGATACATCTTATTTCTCCATTTTTCCTATTAATGATACTGATGTAGCATAAATTTGTCTTTTAGTCCAGCTTTTAAATGCTGGTTTGACTGATCCTACAGAATTTTTAATTTATCTGACTAATTTTTAATTTATCTAATTTATCACTAACACTTTTATTATCAGGGAAAAAAAAGGAAAAAGCAGAGACTGTGTCTTGACACACAGTAACAAACAAGCCCAAACAGCTGACTTCATCAAGGCCAACTGTAGCTCCCTCCAACTCGGCTTGAAAACAAGATGACTCTGGCTTCAGCCAGCTTCATGAATGAGTGGGAGTTACTTTGGCGAAACGCTTTCAATGAAACCTGGGACTGTACGTGCACAGCCAGCATTCCACAAACTGCTGCTCTCCCAAGTCTGCCACCAAAGCTGTGTGTGCTGTGCATGCACGTATCGCAGCGGGGCCACCGATCATGGCTTTGCAGATAGAACTGCAGTATTGTTTCTGAATGCAACCTTAACTGCAACTCAAATGAAGGTATTTGACAAAGAACTGCTTCTTCCAGCATCCAAGCTTCTAGTGGATCAACCATGCCTGATGTGAACTTCTAAACATCACAGTGACTGACAGCATGGCTCTTACCAGACCTTCTCGAGCACATGGTTCTTCGCAATCAATTTGCTCTAAAATGAGGCCTCATGTTTCAGGTGTAGTAATAATTTTTCCTAAGGAACCTGCTTTGGCAGGAGGGTCAGACTCGACCTCTGGAGGTCCCTTCCAACCCCCACAATTCTGTAAATACTCCTAGAGAAGTCCCCATACACCAAAGTCAGCAGTAAAAGAAAGCATAAGGGAAGAAGAAAACAGGAGACAAGGAGGGGTAGTCAGTCCTATCTTGGTAGTTGCACTCTTAGTAAGTATCATATAGCTTCAGAGACCAAAAGTATCTGCTGGATACTCAAGTCCTTCAGGCTTTATTGAAATTGCTGAATTTCTGAAAGCTAAATAGCGGAATAGAATCAACATTATGGTACGAAAAAATATGCTGACCAGAATGCAACTATTTCAGTGCTTTTGTAGCCAAACTCAATAATCCAAAGAGCATCACATCACATAACATAACCTCTTCATATGTATATGGAAAAAACAGAACTCCATGTAACTACCCCCTTGCTTTTTACAGCAAAGTTCTGTACTGTCTGAGGGCTATCAGAGGTTGGGATGCTTCCAAAGACAAACTCTTTATTCACAGGCAGATTTGATCAAGGCTCATGTTTTCAAAAAGGCAGCTAGTTTACTTATGCCATTTTAAAAGTCCCTTTCCTAGAGCTCATCCACTGGGCTGTTTGGGCTGCATATTTCAAGCAGCAGAAAACTGTCAAAAGCAAGGAATTTGTTTCTAAGAGAAGCAAGGAAAAGACAAAGAAGCAAAAGTTAACACAGCAGATCACTGCAAGCTTCACAGAGTACAAAACAATAAAGAGCACTAAAAATAATTTATTCTAAGAGCACTTGCTCTTCTGCCAAAGGTATGCAATACCCTGAGAAACATGTTTGCAGAATCAAAATATTTGTAATGGTATGAAGAAGCAGTCCCTGCTTTGGGAACTGATTATAGCTGGTTCAGTTGGAACTACATTTTTCCTGATACAGACGAAAGATTATTAACCACAGACAAAAGAGCATGCTCGCTTTGTTGCCAACTTAATGTTAAGACAGGGAAAAAAACCCAGCATGTGTTTTCTCTAGATCACCTGATAGTTACCTTGGGGTAACTATCAATACAGTTATAGGACAAAATACAAATCTAGCTTCTAACCTCTGCTGTGTGACGAGTGAGTTGTACGAACACACTCTGAAAAACAAAAGTACAGAGGGTCGTGCAAACAAATCCAGTCACCTGGTCTCCCTGGAAGCTTTACAAATGTTTGTTCTTGATACTCAAAAATCTTGGCACAACTCAAAATTCAATATAACTCTTCATTTGTAGCCCAGGGGAGCACAGAAAGCTAAACATCTGTAATGATCAAACTTTAGAGAAACTTTTACAGTGTCAAGTTCAGCCTCTTTCCTTTCTTAATTTCAAGGATTGGAAAATCTTATGGGGAAAAAACTCAAAGATAAATGATTTAAAGTCATGAATAGAGTGACAATTCACTTTTGATAATCCAAGTTTTCTTGCCATATTTAGCTAATGCTGAAACAGTGTCTACAGCAACATCAACACTGAAGCTGTGAGGCTGCCAATACCGTCTCCAACTGTGAAAAACATTTTTTTCTTTTTGTTTTTAAGGCTTTTCTTCACTTTTCCAAAGACACAAAAAAGAAAAAAAAAAAAAAATCAATTCCTTTGTACAATTGTTAGGCAAGGAACCTACAGTTGTGTTTTCTAGTGCAGTTGCTATTTGCATGTTAACCTAACACGAATTTAATGTCACATCTTAAAGTATCTGCAACATCGGAGCAACAACTTGTTCAGAAATCAAATATTGCCAGCTCCTGCATTTAATTTAATTGCTCTTTTCTGTTGTAAGCCAAGAAAGAAACCCAAAATCTGATACCAAGAGGTTGCTGGCCACACTTGTGTGCACAAAAAAAAAAAAAAAAAAATTAGAATTGGCTTTGAGACCCAAAACTGGGGCAAATTACTTTAGGCTTTCAAGAAAAGTTGGTCAATATCCCCCAAAAAAGCCAATCTGCATAGCTGGTTATATTGCAGTAGGCAATTCTCTTTCAGTAAGAGGATGGTAAACTAGGAAAAGTGGGAAAAGAACTTTCAATGTACTGAGAGCATTTATACTATCTGCTACTTGATGCATTATTTGCCACTTCAACAACCCCTTCCACGCTGATGAAAAGCTGTAACAAATCAAGACAAACTCTCTGTGCTACAAGCTGGTTCTAGGAACTGTCAGGGGGCTTGGTTCATGCTAGTCACCAACAGTGGGTCTGCTGAAGATACATTTCCCTTCCCTAAAAGGGAACACAAGCTTTAATGATTGATGTCTAACAGATTAAGTCATACAACTCCCAGTCCTTGGTTCAGCTGCAATAGCATCTGCTTCCATCCTTCTCTTCCTGTATGCATCAAGATCTGCACTTGCCAGGCTCCTCTCTGATACATCTTCTTCCTGCGACATCTATCAATTTAAGAAAAAGGGGGGACTAACAGATCATTTCTGACTGTAAATTATGGTCCAATCTCCAGCCTGTTCCATGTAGCTACATTTTACACAGGTGAGCCTTTTTGTGGTACTCTGCAATGCCTGACACACCAGAGCACTGCTCTTAGTGTACCTTGCAGCAAGGTCTAACAATCTGTTAGATTGTTAACCCTGGAAGGGGTGTTGTGACTTGATGATACTTTAGGTCCCTCCCAACCCAAAGCATTTCATGATTGGTGATTCTAATTACCTGACTTTTCAGGTTTTGTCATAGTACATGAAGAATGGCCTGTCACACCAGCATCCATGAAACTGCATGTAGTTCAAGTGTAAGAATTGTCATGTGTAGGAACACAACAGGGAAAATTCATGTTCATCTCAGGACTGTCCTACACACCAGAAACTTGTTTCAAGATTAAGTACTCTGAAGACCAAGAGGATATAATGAAACTTCTGCTGCCCTTAAAACACCTATTTAAGCTACTGTTACAGATTTTCAAAAACTCTTAACTTCATGGTGTTAGTTACTTTAGAATATTTATGATGTACTGCCAGGCCATCAAACCTGAAGAAACTTGGATTTATCTTGTTGTTTTTGAAGCTTTAAAGATATGTAAAAAACATTTATGTAACACAAACTGAGCCCTAAACCAAGCTATTACTGTACTTTAAATCTAGAGCACATTAGGTGTGAACAGGCATGTTTATTAGGCACTGTATATAAATTTAGTAGTCAGCTAATAGTATCAGCACAATCACTCAGGCAACATGTTTTGTCTGAGAACACCTAGAAAAGAAACACCCAGTGGTCTCCATGTACACACTATTTACTTACAAGGTTTCAGAAGAACTGTAACAGATCAGCCCCAAAGTAATCCTTGACTCCTACCTCTGTTAAAGAGTAAGCCAAACCACATCACATTACAGGTCCCCCCCAGAACTCCTCACAATAGAGAAGAGCTGCAACCAAAACTATCTATAAGCAAAACAGTTCTAAATGACCAATGGGAAAATTGGTTCTTAACAAAGATATATTTGACTATATTTTCCCATTGTCAGAACTTTCCAGTAACATTAATTCCAGTAATTTGGAAGACACTATGTACCTGCTATGCTAGAGAGCAATGTTTGAAAGCGACCGCTAGAAGGGAAAGCTGGAGGTGCCTTTAAATAAGTTCAAAGGCACCTCCAGCTGAAGTCAATGAGCTTGATGCTTAAAAATGAACTTGATCTCAAGTTTTATCAACAGCTTTATCAGTGTGCATCTCAGTGGTATTCTAGCCAGGAAGTGGTAGCTCATTACACAAGATTACAGAAATCTCCTGTCTTCCCTGTCTGCTCTGAATCAACTGATCATACTGGTTTTCCTAGAGTACCATCAAGGGTGTTTTGAAAAATCCAAGATGCTCAAAACTTGCTTAACCTCTAAGTCAGGCTGCAGAGTTTCACTGACAGGCCTCTTCATGGTCTCTTACTACAGTAAAAATAAATAACGCTCTTCTCAGCCCCTAGCAATTCAGGCAGATTTTCCCAAACCCCAAAGATAAGCCTTATCTACTCACAAAATAAACACACTGAGTAGCAAAACCGGAATTAGGAATAGCAAAGACCGTAACTAGCTACTGGTTAAGGCATAGAAGCCGGATGTAAAGACAGAGTTGATGTCTGTGCTTCTGTAATTACATCCTGCTGTTCTTCTGTGCCTTTTTTTCCAGTAAATAAAACAGGGAGATGATGACTCTATCCTGTTTCTTCTATCACTTCTTTAAAAGCTCCTGCCTTTAAAGCTGTTAGCACACATAATGCACACAACCATCATCCCACCTAGCAGAGCACACTGTTTACTCAAGAAAAAAAAACAGACATTTTGAAAACCAGATTTTATTGGAAGCTTACAAAAAACCAAGCCTGGTATGTTATTCAGGAACAGCAGTTCAGCCTTTATTGTCTTTTCTTTTTAGCTTTGGGTTCTTGTGAGAGCTGAGATAATTCACTTTCCTCAATTTCATCACAATGCTTTCTTTTCTTTTTCTTTGACTTTTTATGGTCACTTTGATAACCACTGGAGTCACTGGTAGGCAATACATGTTCTTGTTGTTCTTGCTTATGCTTTTTCTTTTTCTTCTTCTTGCTTTTATCATCACATAATCCATTCACAGGAACAGTACTTTGTTCTTCTGCATTTTCCCTTTCAGTGTTACCTGTCTCACCTAGAGGCTCCTCTGTGACATTATCTCCCCCAGAGTCACTCAAGCCATTTTCCTGGCAGTCAAGCTTTTGAACTTCATCTCCTATTGTACTGCCAGTGGCTGCCCCAGATTGTTTGGGCCGCATGCTGTAAAGAAATATACAAAATAAGCTGAAGTAGACACATAATAAGCTGGAGGTGCACATCTAAGTGCACCTCACACAGCGAAACGTCAAAACTTGCTGAAGCACAGTATTTACACTAAGCAGATAAAAGGTAGACATTCAATAAAAACAGTAAGTGGAGAACACGACACCATCCTTACAGAAAATCATAAAGCCAGTTTACTACTTTCAGTTTAATTTCAATTATACAACTAGGTTCCTCCTTACCACTGAATCAATAATCACTTTAAAATCTTGGCCTAAATTTCTTTTCTAAAATGCTGTTTAGACATCTTGATATTTACTCTTTTCTTGTACTCCTTCATACACTAACCCATAGTTAGATGCTGTGTGGTACATATTTTTTAAGTTATTCACAAACACAGAAGGCCAACAACCTCTTTATTCACAGACAAGACACACTGCTGCTGGTTTTACCGAGCAATTGCTGAAGTGTATACAGTTAAAACAAAGATGGGGTCAAAAGACTAAAAAAACCCAAACAAAAAAAACACCCCAAACAAAATCCCCAAACCCCGCAGGTACCATGCAACTGGCGCCACTGGAGAAAAAGTCAAGGAAGACAAATATAGAAAGACAGCAGTTAAAAAACATGGAGGAGAAGATGCACCTAGAGGCACTTAGGATAAAATCTTTGAGTTTCATTCTAAGTTTACTAAAGCAATCCAAAGCTTCCTTCCAGACTAAAAGAAACCCAACAAAAAGGGATAAAAGAGACCTCAAAAATGTCAACAGTAGCCATACTGTACATTTAACTGAAAATACATTAGTAGCAAAAATTGCTCAGCAAATGACAGTTTATTTTAAACACCTGAATGAACTGTTTTAAAGATACCACTATTTTAGCAAGCTGTTCCAAAAACTTGCTGAAGCATAAGTGAAAGGAGGAAGGTGATGCATTTTCCCACATAATCTTTGAGACCAACTATATCTCTATGTTTCAGCAAGCAAGTCACCCACATCTATGGTTGTGAAATGTGTGTGTGACGTGTAAACACCAATGCAAATGTGTTCAGGAACTCAATTGTTTTCACTCGAAAAGCTTATGCACATTAATAAAACACAGCTGCTCCAGACACCTGGGGATGCTATTTTGAACATGTACTATTTATTCAATCAACAGTTCACAGGTCAGCACACTTACAGTTTTAAAGCTAAAGAAAAAAAATAAATCTATTTCTATTTTTCCAGAGAAAATTTCCATGCAAGTCCTTAACACTAGACAATTTATTTTAAAAAAATTAACAAGGGCTGTATATAGACATGGGCTTGTGTACAAGCAAGAAAGCTTAAATATTAAGATGTTAATTCAAATAATTTATCTTGTAACAAACCCATTAAGACAGTTAAAAATATCCTCTAGTACAGCACAATACCTGCTTTTAGTGAGTCCTCCTCGAATGAAGAACACCCCAGCTGCATCAGAATCCAGATGCAATACTTTAAATTTCAGTTCATCACCTATTTTTAATCCCAGCTCTTGCCACTGTACAACTGACATCTGTTCAGGTTTAGGGATAGAAGCATTGAAGCATCCGTGTATCAGGCAGCCGATATGACTAGGGGCCACTTTATTAATCACACCCTAAAAAAAGAGAAAGAATGTCATATGAAGCTATAGTAAAGATCACCCCTTTAAACACACACATGATATATGTTCAGGTTCCTTTGCACAAGTTCAGAATCAGTTTATCTAGCAAATGAACTAACTCTTCTGGAATAAAATCAAAGCTATTCCTATCTGTTCTTCACACAACTCATCCCCAAATACAAATAAACTTGTATCTTCAAGAGAAAGAAAGTCAAAACATGGGATTTTGCCAGTGAGTACCTGAATAGGACAGCTAACACCTTCACCACTCTACAACCATCAACTTTGCTTTGAAGCCTTTTAAAGTCTGATTCACTTGCCTAAAACGGCCTCATGCTGGCACAGCACTACTTAGCAGCTGAAGACAGATGACACACAAAAAACTCCTCCCTTCCATGGGTTTCAAATATTTGCATAACAAACTTTAGTCACCTCTGTTTTCTCCAAGGATGAATGAAAGACACTGAGGGTTTTTTCATTTTCTTCCTAGCATACATTTCTTAAATCACATTTGAAAGACACATCCTGCAAAAAGGTATGGCACAACAGCAAATACAAGCCAACTCTCCACTTGTTTTTCCTACAAGTGTTGCTGCAAAAGCGTTAACAAGGTGTTCTGTGAGCCATACGTTTTCTTTTACTGAAAGGCAGGCTTCAACTTGATGTACTGCTATTGTACTTGAAGGAAATAAACTCATGAGAACATCATAAACGTTCTTGCCACTATGAAATAAGAACACACACACCTGTTTGAGAATTATCAGCTCTTAAGAAAGAAGTAGTGACATAAACGTATAAATGACACACACATTTATGATCACAGTAATAAATATGCAATCCTTATGATACAATATTTTAGTAACATATATTATATATGAGCATAAATATAGACAAAATATGTAAAGAGATGAAACAAACATAATTGCTCTAAGCTAATAATACAGTAATACTACTAATACAAATTAAAATAGAATTCCACCTAAGTCTCAAACGGCTGTTCACAATGGACATGAGCAAAGCTCTGACTGCTTAATAAAGTAGGCAAGGCATCAACAGGCCTACGTACCACCAGCTTCTTCCCTTTCCTGGGGCTGAAGATGACGAAGTCCGCCTCGATATTTAGGTGGATGAAACCCTGGTCGTCGTAAATGTCCCCCAGCTCACCCACCACTTTGATGTTGTCGTAAGCCACCGGCACGCCCTGAAGGCTGGAAAGAGAGGGGTCCTATCTTAGCCGTTAGGCCGCAGCCAGCTACCGCGGGGCCGGGGGGCGCTCCCCCCACCCCGCTCCCCCCCACTTTCGTTCGCGGCGGGACCCCCACGCAGGCTGAGGCCTGCCCCGACCCGACCCCTTTCCACGGCCGCACCTTTCCGAGTAGCGCAGGAGCTCGGCATCCAGCTGGGCGCGGATGCCGGTGCGCTTGCGGCCCAGGAAGAGCGGCGCCAGAGCGACATGCCTGCGGCGCGGCGCCACCACCAGGCATGAGTAACGGTGCCCCACCAGGCCGCGGGCCACAGCGAAGGAGGGGATCGCGGCGGCAGGCAGCTGGGGGGCGAGCGGCGGTGGATCCCCCGCCACGGCCATGCTGCGAAAGGGCACCAGCTAGGCCGCGCGGGTGGAGGCAGCACCAACTGCACACGCCGCGGCGCACAGCGATGACGTCATTCACCATCCGGCGGGGCGGGGGCGCGGACTGGCGGGGCCCGGGCCTGGGGGAGTGACGCACATCCGAGTGCCAGCGGTCAAGAGCCGCCCGGCTGCTGTGGGGCTGGCTGGGCTGTGAAGGCTTTGTGCTGCGGTCCGGCCATGGCGGGTCCGCTGACCGCATCGGGGCCGGGGCTCTGAGGAACCACGTTTGTTATCTCAGCATCGGAGTCGCGGAGCTGTTTTAGTAGGAAAAGGCCTGCAAGCCCAGCCGACTACGTAGTGCCACCAAGACCCCCCACTAACCCACGTCCCTCCCCACCACCTCTAGGGGTCTTCTAAATACCCGCGGGACAGTGGCTCCGCCCCCTTCCCGAGCGGCCTGTTCCAATGATTGGCAGCACCGTGGTGAGGAAATTTTTCCCAGTATCCAATCGGAACCCCACCTGGTGCAACTTGAGGCAGTTTCCTCTTCTATCACTCCTTCCTTGGGAGACCAACACCCATGTGACTACACCCTCCTTTCAGGGAGCTGTAGAGAGCTATATGGTCTCCCCTCAGCCTCCTTTTCTCCGGGCTGAACAACCCCAGTTCCCTCAGCCGCTCCTCATAAGACTTGTGCTCCAGACCCTTCACCAGCTTCATTGCCCTTCTTTGCATGCGGTGCATTACCTCAACATCTTTCTTGTAGAGAGGGGCCCAAAACTAGCACAGTACTTGAGGTGCAGCCTCACCAGTGCTGAGCACAGGGGGACAATTCCTGCCCCGGTCACTGGTGCATACTGGCCACTCTTATTTCTGATACAAGCCAGGATACTGTTCCCTTTTTGGCCACCTGGGCACACTTCTGGTTCATATTCAGCCAGCTGTTGACCAACACTCCAAGGTCCTTTTCTCCTGTGCAGCTTTCCAGCCACTTATTCCCAAGCCTGTAGCACTGTATGGGGTTATTTTGGACCAAATGCAGGACCCATCATTCAGCTTTGCTGAGCCTCCTACAACTGGCCTTGGACCATGAATCCAGCCTGCCCAGATGCCTCTCTAGAGTGTTCCTACCCTCCAGCAGATGAACACTCCTGCCCAACTCGGTGTCATCTGCAAATTTACTGAAGGTACACTTGATCCCCTCATCCAGATCACTGATAAACATATTAAACAGAACTGGTTCCAGTACTCAGCCATGGGGAGCACCACTTGTGACTGGCCACCAACAGGATTTAACTCCACTCACCACAACCCTTGAGGCCCAGCCATCCAGCCAGTTTTCACTCAGCAAAGGGTACACCCATCCAAGCTGTATTCAGCCAGTTTCCCCAGGAGAATGCTGTGGGATACAGGGCCAAAGGCTTTACTGAAGTCCAAGTATGCAACATTCACAGCCTTCCCCTCATCTACTAGAGGACAGCTTGTGGCAGTCTCAGGGTGCGGCCCCCCAGGTGCCTGCTGACTGGCTACGTCTTTCTCCTTCCATCTCTGCTGCAGCCCTGCACAAGTGGGGTAGTCTATGGTAGCACCTAGGGACAGCAGTTTATACATATATGCTTAGGTGTGATTCCTCTTCAGTTTATACCTCCATGATCACTATAATTTATTTTCTCCTTTCAACTGATTTTGCATGAAATGACCCCCCTCATGCTTCCAACAGCCCTGTGAACCTAAACCAAACATTTGGTAGTTTAGACAAAACATTGTTATGATGTCATTATAAATTTAAATTGAGCATTTGGTAATTTAGATAAAAGATGGTGTTATAATATCAAATTACCTTAAATGGTGTTCTTCAGGTGGCAATGTTATGAATATAGATTTTGTTTTCTGTTGCTAGGGGCTGAGTCTAATCTGTGCATATAATGAGGAATTTTGTAACACTTTATATAAGCATGTATTAAAAGGTAGAAGAAGAAAGATAAAACTATGAAATTCACAAAGAGGGATGCTGGTGCACTGTACATTGCAAATGAGCTATGAAGTGAGACACAATAAGAGCTGGAAAAAAAAATCCAAAGCTGCTTGTCTTCTTGTAGCCAATTGAACTTATGGCTGGTTAGTAAAGACTTTGTCCAGAAAAATGGGGTTTTTTATGAGCCCAAAGTTGCACAGTATTGCCCTGAGATTTGCTTTTAAAATGATTTAACTGAACTGGTGCAAAACCTTGAAAAAGGTATTCTTTTGTTGATTTACATCAAATGTATATCAACTTAATTTCTTTTAGTAAATGTACAATTCCAAACTGATTGAATCCACATGGGGAGTTATGAAAATAAATTTTTGATATATCAATTTCATGAAAGGTGTTAAGATTTCTTTTGTGCTGTGGGGACCTCAGAAATGCTGTTGTTCTATAAAAGCAAGTGTTACACCAGGTATCAGAAATCCTTGAACTCCCAATAAAACATTAAGCTTGCAAAAGCCTTTGAAACTACTTGAATACTACATCACCATAAGGTTTTCTTTGACTGAAGGTACTGTGAAGACAGGGCATTGTTAGTTTTCACAGGTAAAACAAATAGTATAATTTGCAGTACTTTGCTGCAAGTAAAGTTGGATTACTGTGAAAGAACTGGCATAAAAATGGCTTTCAGATGTCAGGCTGAACTTAGAAAATTGTAAGAGAAAATGTCTTGACTGCTATAATCTGTATTCTCTTGTGGCTTTAATCCTCCAAGGTATTTAATATCTGTTGAAATTAATTGTATGTTATAGGCTCTCAGCTTTCTGGAAGAAATACCTGTATTTTCCATTTCATCTCTTCAGATCATATTTAATCCTTGCAATGTGCTTTCAATCTCGATTAAAATCCTTATACAATAACAGCATCCACTTCTATTCCTAAATGAAATATACATTTTATAACTCTTATTTATGAGTGGATTTAGCTTGCAGTGAGAACATATAATGCACTAAGGGCTATACTCAACTTTATCCAGGATAATAAAAACCTAACTCTGTTCCTTAAATAAAAACTCTGAATAAGATGGAAAGGCAGCATGAAGAAAAACATAGACTTCTGTATTTCTCCCTGTAGGCAGGTTGGACAAGATGCTGAAAAAGGGTCTCCCTCCCTCTGTCTCTGCAGCAACCCAGGGTTATCTCTACAGATCTCTGTCCCCAGAAAACTTCCTACATGTGTGAGCTGTGCCCTGGAGCATGTGGCACATGCACTTTCTGGCAGCCTACAGAAAGTCTCACTCTGGCAGGCTGCAAAATCTTTTTTGCTTTATTTCAGGCACTCAAAACTGAAAACCCACTGCACAGTAATAATGTCTTAAGGTCTAGAGATACTCTAGGCGGCCTGTGGAGGGGTGGGCTAAACCCTAAGCTGTGTGGACAAGGCCAGTAGGCTTTAAAGAGAGTTGTATTTTAGTAGTCACACTATCACTTGGCCTGGAAGCCAAGAATTGCTCCCCAAAACAGATGGTGCTGAGATCATGTGGAGGTATTTTAGTGGAGATCAGGTCTGCACTTTCTATTCGAATCTCCATTTATCCCTGCTACTGTGCTTTGGTTTTCATTGCAAAGTGCAGATTTGTTTTCAGGCTAAAGTCATCTGGAGGATGAACTTTAAATCCTAACGGCCATTAAATCTATGGGTTGAGGCCAGAGCTAATTCAAAATAGCCTCCTTGAAACTCTTGTAGTGTAGGTACCTGGGCCCAGGACCAGCTGTTTTTCTCTGAGAATCCATACCTGTCAGGTCACACAGCTTGCTGATGCAACATAACCTATCTGGACCAAACGCAGCATGGTCTTGCTGTCTTCTAGAGACTACGGACCCATCATATGACTTGGACTTTCATTACCTTTTTGTGAAAGATTTCCTGACCAAAGACAGGAATTTCAATCCAACTGCCACCTCCCCCAGTCACAGTTCAAGTTCTAAAAACAACCTGGGCACTAACACTTAAATCTGATATCCTGACATTCATTTCTTGTCTTCTTTTTGTTCCCTAGTTGTATATCTTCTTTTCACTTCTTGATGTTAGCTTTCAGTTTAAAAACAGCCTGTCTTAGCTGACCTCTAACAGCACTGCAATGAGCCTGTGTCCAAAAAGGCAGCTAAAATCAATGTCTAAACCAGCACAGCATTGGTATGTTTGCCAAGTCTGGATAAAACTGCAGAGCCTGTTTTTCTCTAGCAGTCAGGTTGCCAGTAACAATCAGGACCAAAACCAAAAGCTGCCTTTTCAATCACGGCTGTTCTTTTCCTTTCTGTTCTATCTGTGTTTGTCTTGTTTTCTCTTTATGGAAAGAAGGCCAGACTTCAGTAAGGAGTTTCATTAACAGCCACATATCCAGCACTTCTCAGCTGGTCTTTTCTTTTATTCCCATACAGTCATTGCCATCTTCAATCCAGGTTCCTGAATTGACATCATATGTTGGGCGGAAGCCTTGTCCAACTGCCCATTCATGCTCTTTTGTGGCAGCAGCAGCTCATTCATTCAGAGGGCAGCCTCCATCCAGAATTACAATCCTGGACGTCTCAGCGGCAGTGGAATACACTGCATCTCATGCAGAGTGGAAGAGTGCTCGTGGCACTGTGCTGGAGTAGAAACGACACTCCTTTTTAGGGCTGTGAGCTCAAAGGACTTGGTGTGTTTTGAAATTGAATCCACCTTAGGTTCCTCATCACACAACTCGTGCTCTTATAAAAAAGAGAAATGAAGAAATACCTCACAGTTACAAGAAACAGTGGATACAATGGAAAACTCATGCTCTTTTTTTTTTCCCCCAAACATTTTAGCTGGTTTCACATTTTTCACATGGTATCATAAAAACCTACAGTATTTTTGACAGTTCTTGCTGTGGTACTTAGAATGAAGCATCAGTACACAAACTCATTTTTCTTGGAAGTGTTGTGGTAACAGGTTTGCTTCAATATCTTTGACCCTTATCCCACATAGACTAATCATAGAATCATAGAATGTTTTGAGTTGGAAGGGACCTCAATGATTATCTAGTTCCAACCCCTCTGCCATAAGCAGAGAAACCCTCCACTAGCTCAGGTTGCCCAGAGCCTCATCTACTGCATAAGCTAGTAGAATAAGATGGAGCTCAGTATTAAAAAGCAGTAAAAATGTAAGCTGTTTGTTTCTAATATAATCCAGAATGTAATCCTAGCATTTTTGGTCAGTGAGAATTAGGCACTTAAATGTCATTGAGGAATTAACTTAGGCTAGCTTTGTGAAAGTTTTTTTTGAGAGTGCCACCATTCAATTACGTATAAAATTGATCAGTGTAAGGGACTAGCTAAAGTTACAGTAGTTACAGTAGTTAAACCTCATTTGACTGGAGATGTGAGAAGAATTAAATTACTACTCTCGGGCAAAAGTCTGATTTGAGCAAATACAGGATGGCAAGTTGAATACTGACCTTGGCCAGAGAAGGTGAGTAGTTCTGTTGGTTTATCAGGCATCTCTATCACTGGGTTTGTATATTAACAAAATGTACCAAATGCTGAAAATCCACCAGATGGCACACTAAAGCCTTCATACTGAAAAGCGCCGTCATCCAACAGAAGGATGTTAACTGCATGGCAGGCTGAAAATTTAGTCTGTATTACAATATGCAGAGTGTGCTTTGTTTTGTCAGTGATTACTAGGTCAATCTTGAATAGCTAGGAAATGGCTTAGAGAAACATTAAGGGAAAGAAATGGGATAAGACAGCAATTATGATAATCTTTTTCTCAGCTAATAATTTGTCTTGATTTGTAGTGACATTTATGATGTCTGGGATAGACATCTACTAACACTTGGGGACTGGCTACATTTGCCTTTGGCTCTTGATTCTCCAAGTAGGTTGTTGCCTGCCAGGAAATGGCTGATACAGCTGGCACTCAGTATTGCCTACACTGTGAATCACTGTTCTGGAGATAAAACATCTCATCTATAAATACATTACTAAAAGAATGGTATCCATGCAGCTCCCTGACCTTATATCTGTGGAAACCCTACCTGTTGTAGAATGTCTGGTGCCAGCTGTGGTGCCCCTCTCCAGCTTTGCTGGTGTTTGAACACACAGTTTCAATGGTAGAGGCATCATGACCTGTGGAGATCTGACTGTTGATCTGATGCTGAGTCTCTCTTCCATGTTTCCAGCCTGTAAGTGAAGTGTGTTCAGATACTGGCTGAAAGCAAAGCAAATAATGTGAGAACGTGACTTTTCCCATGCATACAAGAGGTGGTGTTGCCGCAGAAACATGGGAGGGAAGCAGTCTGTGTCGACATAAAGAACAATAAGGCTTTTCTGTAGGATTGTAGATGCTTCTAACAAATTTTGCTAACAAATGGGATGTAAATGGGGTAAATGAGGTGTCTCTTAACAATCTCACTGTGCTACTTTGTGGTTCATACTCTGAGAAACTTCAGGCAACACTTTACTCCAGCTTTTTAAAAATTGTCAGGAAAGATAGGAATTAAGGATCCACAGGGGACTGCCTCCAGAAAAGCCAGCTGCTATTAATTTTAAGAGTTGAAAATGTCTTTTTGCCATCCTGTTTTATGACTCTTATACGTCAAGATACTACAGAAGGCAAAATAATCTTTTGGTTCTACTAGTTTTCTGCTAAATTACATAAAGGATTGTGAAGACATTTATAATAAAATTAAGAATGTTTGGACATTTAGACCCAAATCCTTTTTCAGACAAAACTCTAGAAATTATATAGATTTTGCCAAAGCACAGAAAATTTTAGCTTACTGTGCTATTCTCAAATTTGCATCTCTTAGTTTGGGGGTTTTGTTTGTTTCGTTGGTTGTTGGTTGTTGGGGTTTTTTTAATGTAAAACTGTTAACCCTTCTGGCCTGGAGACCAGGTCTCCAATCTAAGGAGTTTGTAACTATCCATTTGAATAAAATATATTTGATTATATCTACTAGGCTGCTTTCAAACTAAAGCCTCAGACCTGCAGTCTGGTTTTTATAAGTGACTTTCATGAGGGTTGGTGCTTGAGAAGTATATAAAAAAGGATGAGGAATTCAGTTACCTGGATATTCTTTTTCTTTTAATCTACAAGCTTTAACAGGTAGATTAATAACAGGTAGATTAATGGTAACAAATGGTCTGTTTCTTTTCTCTGTATTTTCTGCTGTAAAGATATATGCTTTTCTTTCAAAAGGCAAAAAAACCCTGAAGCCTTTACCCCAAATGTAATGGAAATAAGAGACAATTCTTTTTTGAGGTTCAAAAATGGGATTAATTTTTGTCTTGTGACTACATTGGTTTGGTTTGGGTCAAATATGGACTTGCTTGGATGTCACTGAAAAAGTTGTTCTCATTTTCTTTCCAGCCTACAAGAATGAAAAAAAAATACCTCAAATCACATGGGAATTGTAAACCAAAGAGGCTGAGTTAGCATCATAACATTTGGCTGTTTGTTCTCTTAATTGTCAAAAAATACTGTGATTCCTTTGCCAGGAATATCTTTTGTTAACTCAAAGATAAGCTTTTAGTCGTTTCAAACCAATATTTCATATACAAAAATCTGCTTAAATAATGAAGAAGCTCTTCCTCAATCTCTGCTTGAAAACAAGGATGAAAATAATGACATCAGTGTAAAGCAATTCCAGATTTATTACTTTTTCTGCTGCCCTCCTCAGTCTGTGTATACAGTGTATATATATCTTCTACTTCAGAAAATCTTTTATGTCATTAATTTTCTTAGAAGAGCTGAGCCTTTGACTTATCAGTAGCAGCATTATCTACCTTCAGGCAAGTAAAGGGTAGTAGTTGTTACTTGGAGTGTATACTGAAGAGCTCAGCATCACCATTTGCATGGACTACAGCAGCTCTTGATACTGAAGCTTGTGCACCTGCAGTAGTTTAGGTAATCTCCAATGTACTGTGAGTATAGTAGCTCTTTCCTTGAAAACTATTTGGGTGTCATTAACCTCTGAGTGAATCAGTGCTAGGTTATTACTTGATGCCTGACTGATACTGTTGAATGACAGGGTTTAAGAACAGACCTAGAATAATTTGAAGCAATTGCCAGGTTTTCCTAGTTTAAAGAAAAAAAAAATTCTGGACTCACTTAACTTCCTGCTGAGTTCATGGTTTAGTTTGGCAGCTCACAGAGTTCTCATTGAACTGATTCAATTGCTTACCATCACATCCATCCACCCACATACAAAAATCCCAAGATAACGGAAGTCATGGTTATAGTAAAATAAAAAAAAACAACAAAAAAACCCCCCAAACTGAAAACAACCAATCACACAACTACCAAAGCAAAACAAAATATGAGAATCAGGGACTCTTCTGTGAGACTCATGACAAAACTACGATTTTAATGTTCCCTAGACTGGTGAAAGTAGTAAAAAATAAATCCAGTGCGGGGAAAATCCAGCTCTCATTTCAGATTGTCTTTTCACTTACAGAAATCACTTAAAAGGATGAGAAATTTGTGAAGTGCAGCTTCGTCCTTTATGTAAATTTAAACATGACAATAACCAAAAGGTTCTCATTGCTGTCTTCCTGTAAGCAAATGAGAGGCAATATTCAAAGCCCAAGATATTTGTTAGTCTTTAATTAAGCAAATTTCAAATGGAACCAAAAGAATTTGTCTGAGTAAAGACCAGCACATCACACTTGCTCCATCGCAGAAGTACCCCAGCGTGGCCTTCAACATCACACCCATTCTTCAAGGGTCTGTTTGACAGAAGTGAGCCCTTGGATGCTACTGGACAGTGCAGTGCTCTTTCTTTCCACTCCAGTTCAACAGATAGCACAGTGCCAGCTCTGCCAGTACTGGCATACACACAGGATAGGCAGTCATGGACCAAGTAGCTGGAGAGGAAGTCCCTGGTGTGTGATGGAGAGAGGGTGCAATGCCTGACACACTCCGTTTGGTGTAGAGTTGGGCCAGACGAGTGTACCTATATTAATGCATATTAAACAATAATGCACAATTAACAATTATTTCTGTCTTCTTAAAATGCACCAAAAAATGGGAAATGTGAGTGGCATCTTCATGACACAATGGCAACTGGGAAAAGAGGTGTAGTTATTAGCATCATAGAGCAATAAAATATTATGATGCAGCTTATCTGCTTCTGTTTGGGCCCTTGAAATCTACAGAGGGATCTGAAGACTAAAGAATATATTGTGAAAGTACATCTGTTCTGTATATAAGGAATAGTGTATTTTGTCTCTAATTCTTGTTTGTGCATAATGCAGCGGAACTCTTCTTAAATCTTTGTTGAACTAGTGGGGGGTAACTCCTCTTTTTCTGTTTCATTGTGAAGTCATGTAGAGAGCCTGAAAGCTGGAATGCTTTGACTTAAAGCCAAGACTGAGGTTTTATTTTGATTTCCTTATTCCAGATTGGGCCTTTAGAAATTGCTTTTTTTCCTCTGCTACACAGGCTTAAAACTATAGCAGTCCTTCAGCACTCTGGTTAGTAAAGACACGGAGAGTTGAGTCCCACATAACCAGGTTTGCATCCTCAATAAATACGTATAATGAGATATTGCTAATATTTTCAGTGAGTAGAGGACTGCTATGCCATATTTGATACAGGGAAGCAGTAGCATAATGGCTATGTAATGGAGAAACTAAGAGAGTTGGGCTGGTTTGATCTTGCAGAAGAGGTGGACAACAAGAGAATTTATTGCCTATCTTCAACAGCCTAACTAGCCATGGAGAAGGTAAACCCATAGACTTCCTGGCTATGCACAGTCAAAAGATGAAAGGCAACAGCTGCAAGTTGCAAAAGAGGAAATTTTCACTAGATAGAAAGAAGATTCTTCACATTTAGGGTGATCAAACACTAGAACAGGTTGCCTGGAGAAGCTGTGGGTTCTTTGAGGTATGATAAAAATGCTTTGGGCCAGATGGCCTCCAAAGGTCCCATCTGACTGAAATTATTCTATAATTCTAGATTAAATGACAGCATAATTACAGAAAAATAAATATTTGGCAGTGACACAAACAAGGACATGACAGTCTTTTAAATCAGAGTTCATACTCTTAAAAGCAGAACAGATATGACTGTGCCCTAAAGCAGCCCTCAATCCATCCTGTGGTCTGGGAAGCTCTTTATTTATATATCTACATAGCAGCCATCAGCAGAGGATTCCTAGGTGCCTTAGGGAGTGCTCAGAATGTACTTCAGTTGCAAGATGAGATAGTATACAGTGCACATCACTGTACTCAGGAACACATAGAAACCATGGCTCTATTGTGCCAGTTTGCCATGGACAGAGACTTCTCCAGAGACCCTGCTGGTTACAAAAAAGTACTCCAGGTATGGCATCACCAGTGGTGAGTAGAAGAGAAGGATCACCTCCCTCTACCATTTGCAATACATTATCTAATGCAGCTGAGGATTCCAGTTGCCTTCTTTGCAGCAAGGCCACGTTGCTGGCTCATGTTCAACTTAGTGTCCACCAAGACCACCATTTTCTGCCGAGCTGCTTTCCAACTGGGTGGCCCCCAACATATACTGGTGCATGGGATTGTTTCCTCACAGATTAAGGACTTTGCACTTCTTGTTGAACTTCATAGGGTTCCTGTCAGCCCATTTCTCCACACTGTCAAGGTCCATCTGGATGACAACACAACCTTCTGACACATAGGCCACTCCTCGTCCTCTTATATTATGTGCAAACTTCCTGAGGTTACACTATGCCCCATCGTCCAGATCATTAATGAAGATGTTAAACAGGGTGCCACTGTTCACTTAAACAGATGTTAAACAGCAATGTCACTGTGGTTGTTATCCATAAAAGAGCAATTACCTTTCATCAAAAATTATGGCACTGCAGTCGCTGAGTCCTGCAGTATTCACCTCGACTTGAATTGGGAAATATATGTCCTAGATGCCACTGTGTGATTAGCACTGGGGCATTGGCATTTAACTAAGGATGTTTGCTGTACTGCTGGTATTTCAGATTGTGTAGTATATGGTGGATGAGGCACAGCATAAGTAATGTGTTTACTCAGCACAACAGCAGTGTGTTGCTACAGCATACTTTGTGAATCGAAATAGGCTTTTGCAAAGCACTCTATGCTCCAAAAATAATGTGACCCTCCACATGGATGTCTCAGTGCTGCTCAGTATTGTGACATTGCTGATATTTGCTAATGATCAGGTGCTGAAGGAAATTCAGAAATGTCACCCTGCCAGCCTCTGGTTGCACACTTTAAATCTCTGCTCTTCAACACTTAAGCACACAAATCACCTTACTCTGAAAGCAGACTTCAGTGAAACTACTCATGCTAACAGATAAGCTTGTCAAAGGGTTGGCAAGGGCTGGAGTCCTGGGTATTTTCACAAACAATGTAGCTGCCCAGGCTAGGGCAAAGCCCTTTGACAAACAGAAGAATCCAGCAACGTTTTGAATTACTGTTTTAAATTATTCTCTCACTGATGAGAGTTGGTTCATCCAACACTCTGCAGTCTCCCCACAGTACGCGGGGAGAGGAGCTAAGACCAGGACAGTAGGGCACAGAGCAGTCCTTTGAACTACTGTGCTTAATGCTGACCTTGCATATAGTCTATATATAAACCCTGCATTCCCTTTATATATTCTTGCAGGTCTTGTAAGATATAAAAATGAGAACTTTTATTGAAAGCAGTGCAGCTTCCCACAGGGTATTTCTTCATTGCATGCATTTTTGTAAGAATAAGGACTGTGCATATTAGAGATATGTGAAAGATGAGTGGGAAGCTGAAATGTTAAGTGTACTTATTTATGTAAGTTTATATTTGGAGCTTAAAAAGATAATAGTGAAAGAAGTAAGAGTACATATATGTTTTAAGGAGAAATCTGAATCTAGAGACAGCTTGCTGGAACTGTACAATTACAGGAATTTGCAATTACCACACAGGCATTATCCATCATTTGTAGTCTGTAAACATCTATGTTAGAATGTTTCGTGTGGCTTTAAAAATCCTTGCTTTTGTTTCCTTTAATTAAATTGATTTCTTATAACTCTAGCTAATTGTAGTACTTGTGATTGCTCCCATCAAAAAAGGAACTCAAACATGCTTAAAGAACATGATCTGATTTCCTAAAATACATCAGTTAAACATGCAGCTTAGCTGTTTGAGGATTCTATCTGCAAAACCAACTGAAAAGCATTCCTCTTGGGGATGGCTATTATTGTTATGGCATTATTTGAGATTTGTAAGAGGCTCATGATGTGTGATTTCCTTTTTAATTTTTTTTTTTTTTGGCCACTACAGCTTAGGTTAGTAAGTAGCTAAAGGGTATAACAGCCCTGTTGAACTGGTGAGGCAAAGCTGGAAGTTCTTACTGGTAGTGATAAGAAGCCATGTATTATTGCTGTTAAAACACTTCTTTTTGCTGTTGCCATAAGAGAGTTTCTCAGACACCTGGATATACAACAATTTTTTTCTATTAAAATTGTGATAATGCAATTGGTGATACCCTCTACCATTTTTGTAAGCCTAACTTTGTGTTTCTGCTGGAAATGTGTGTATGTGTCTGTAGGGCATGTTGCCTAATCAGTTAAAATTAGATGTTTGGTTCATTCAGTTAACCCTGCTGGTGACTTTCAGGGTGTAGCAAGGGCACCATCCCACAGAAACAGAGCTAGAAGAGCGGAGTATGTCCTTGATGGTAACTAGGGTCAGCTGTGGTTCACTACAAGCCCAACAGGTCTGTAGAGAGGACGCAAGTCTGAGGTTAAGCCTAAAAGTCAAGTTGCTGTGTCAGGGTCAGGCTGAGAATCAGCATGATTTGAAACTGAGAACACGTGGACCTGCAACAGTGACCAAGGTTGAGCCTCCACTTAAATGCATCTCCCAAGAAAAAAGGATAGCTTCTGCTGAGGCCTCTTCCAACTTTTTCTGAGAGAGTTCTTTTTTCATAACTGTTTCAAAGCCTGACAGCTGCTTGGTGAAGTTGGGTCTTAGCCTAAACAGCCAAACCCCCCAGTCTTAGGGCCCTGACAGTGATTGAGTTTGAGACTTTGGGCCCATCAGCATTACTGCATTTATCTTGACTTCAGATTACTTATCAGTTTGGCACAACAGTATCTACCTCACACAGATGCTGTAAGATTTAATTCATATTTATTAAGTACTTTGACATTACTAGATGAAATATGCTTTTTTAGGTATTCTAACATATTCTTTTTGCATGTTGTTATTTCAGCCACTAAGCTAGTAACATGGTTGTATATTTGCTTTCTTAAATAGAACTGGAAACCCATCTTTCAGAGTTCCTCATATAAAAGTAATTATTTGTGTAGTCATGGCACCCTTTGCAGCATTTTCATGTGATTACATATGTAATCATCAGTAAGAGACACTGCGCTACAGCTGCACTGTTGCTATTAAAGAAAGGCAGCTTATCTCACTATGAAAAGTCCCCATGAGTAAATAGCCATACTTTTCCATGTCACAATAGTTGTACCACTTTCAAGTCTACACAACGAGGTCTTTTCTAACCACGGGACACAATTACATTGAGGTAAGGAGAACCACAGGCTTGAAAAACTGCCAGCTGAAGTCAGTGTGTGGATTCATACTGTTGTCAGCACGCAAAGAGTCGGATAGTGCCGCAACAACAATAGGACAGAAAGTCTTGGGGAAAAATAGCTTGTTGCTACAACAATATTTGGTCCCTTTTCAGCTAGGAAGGATAAAAAAATAATAAATGAAGTCTTTGAATCCCAAGTTACTTTCTATGAACAGCAGCTTTGTACAATAGCTTCAGATTGGTAATGGTGTAACTCCTTCAGGTTTATTGCAATAAATTATCAAAATCCAAAGTATTTTCTTTCATGGAAAGTACTGTTTATTTTTATTTTTATTTTAATCACTGGTAGAAGGAACAGCTATTTGTCCTCATTTAAAGTAATTCCAGTGGAAGATATTTTGCAGAGTCTCAGGTGATCTGATCACTGTGGTGGGTTGTCACTATTCCTTTGTGCAATGTTCTTATGAAGAAGGGGATACAGAAATAGGAAACAGTAGGAAGGAAGAATCTCAAATACACTAACTTGCCTTAGTTATGCTTTCAGTTGCAGCTTGTATACCTCACTAGTCAATTTTATGCATACACTGTAGCTTTGGAGGGTTTTGAAAGGGTCTTGCTGCTGGCCAGTCAGAACTGATTCTTCTCCCGTTTCTGCTTTTAACATTGCTGACTTAAATGGAAGTAATAGTGATTTTCAGACAGGGTAAGAAAGCAGAAATAAGGAATCTTATTTTGGATTATGTTTTGTTTTAAATCTTTACTTCTGAGAGTGAAAAAATGTTTGCTAATTAGATCTGAAATGGAATTCTTAACTAACGGGGTGGGGGAGGGGAGGCAGTCATTGTTTTAGTGAATTGCTTATGGCATGTGATGTTCATGTCTGGATATACCAGGAACTGCTGCTAGGGTGCATTGTGTTGGTCAAAGAAAAGTCTGAACTGTCTTGTACAAAAATAATCAGATCCTATGAAAGACTTAAGGAAAAAATTTGGACTGAGATGGATCCTGGAACAAAACTCAGAGTTTTTCTGTGCTGCCTGAACTTCGGTGTGGTTCACTGGGCTGACCTGCCCCAGTTCAAAAAGTTCCTTCTTCAGCTCCATCCTAAACATTGCCAGGAGCCAGTATCTAAGCAGAACAGGTCTTGAGAGCCCTAATCTATGCAACATGATGAGAATACCTCTAAAAATACACAAATGGTAGCTGACTGCTCCCCTCACCACAACTGTAGTCTTCTTTCAAATACAGGTGTATGAGCCCTTATTTTATGTAGTAGCCAGAAAAACGAACTGGGAAGTTGCTTTGATTCCCTTCCCAGCCAGAAGAGATGCAAGCCTGTAGTATCGGGGTGTGCTGTAACAACCCTGTTGTTTGGCTGTGAGGACAGGAAAACAGATTGGCTTAAAACTGATCTGCCCTGCAGCTGCTGGAGGTGGCACTGGGTAATACTCAGTTGTCTGCTTCTGCTTTCAGGTTTGCTTAGGCAGTCATGGAGGAAAAAAATCTCAACACCCAAACCTGAAAGAAGCGGTGCGACAAGCTGACACCAAAATTGAGGGCTTGTAGCTGACTGCGCTAATCAGCAATTCCCAGAGTTGTGCTGCTTTGTGTGCCCTTCTGTGCACTAAATCATGCATGCTACATTTCGACAGAAGAGGGCCTCCCAGCTTAACCTTTCACAATGCATCTGGGGAAGAGTCAGAGCTCCGGATCCCAAGAGCAGGAAATATTTTCTCTGGAGGGGCAGAGCTCACCCCTTTCTCCTGACTAACCAAAAATCTAAAGAAACTTTGGATAGTCCACTTTAAGTGCAAGAAACATATTAGGCTTCCGAGGCCTAGCTTGCAGTTACCCAAAGTGTTTATCAGAATGTAATGCCTTTTAACACAGTACTAGACTGACTCATCAGTGGGATTTAACTTTACATAGTCTTACATTATGCTTAACCTCAGTTTAAGTCCACATTACACTCTTTCCTTTGGAGGCTCTGTAAGAAAATCCAGACCTCTTGTCAAACTCGGGTTCCCCAGCACAACCAGACTGGAGCCAAACTCCAGAGAAGAGTGCTGTGAGGACATTGCGTGCTTTCGTGTGCGCCCAACTTCTCCCTTGCCAGATGAGCCGGGTGTGGGGTGAGCGTGTGCAGCCTGGTTCACTCGCAGCCAGCCAAGGGTCAGTGCTTCCACAGCAGTGTGGCTGCAGCAGCCAGCCTGACAGCCGGTGGGAGCTACAAACAGTGAAGGCCAGGAGGCTCAGCACACTTGAAGTCATACTCAAGTCTGATCCTAATCTCGTGCTGCTGACCTATCCAAAATATTAGGTAATCTGGGCTAAACCAGCACTGCGCTCATTCTCAGTGAGTAGCATCTGCTTCTGCAATCACCCCTGGTGCAATCAGTGGGGCTGTTCATGTGGCACTGTGTAATGAGGGTGTCGGTTGGAAAAAAATACTACTTTATTTTTTCATTCTGTTTTCATTTTTGTCATTCTGTTTTCATTCTGTGTCTTAGAGCAGAAAGCAAGATGCCTACATCAGTGCTGTGCATCTTTGAACCATCTCCAGAGATGCTTGCTGACAGGAGAAACTGAACAGCTCTCCCTGGCAGCCTTCTCCCTCCCAGGCTGGGTGCGTACCAGTGAAGAGTGTGTATGTCTTCCTCACTTTTTGCTAATTTCCAACTCAGCAGGGAACTGTGAACACACTTAGGAGGTAAAAGTCTTTTGTCCCTTTTCACCACATTGGTATTCCAATTAACCTATAGGATATTCTAACATGCAATATGATTTTCCTGGCAAATTGCTGCTATTTCATACTTAGAGGGTATTTATTTATTTACCTTTACAAGACATGTATATTCGTAATTATGCCTGGGTTGATGCTTTATTTTGGATGAGGGGTCTTGCAGAGATTTATAGATTGAGAAAAATTGAACTTCTTAGCTGTCACGCACATTTGGTAGGAAATATTACACATGTTTATATGGAAAAGGATTTAAAGTTCTTACATTTATAAAGTGAGCACAAGCCTGCCAAGTTATGAAACTTTATTTGGAAATAAAGGTTCTTAAGACAGTAGTATAAACATTGGAAATGTAAATGCCGAACATACGAGTGTTGCCAAAGAAGGAGATTTAAAATTAGATTCTTAATTCCAAATAAATATGCTGTTTTGATAGACCCTCTTCTCTTAGCCAGTAAGCTGGTGGGCATCTGTTATGTTTCTATTCCTTGACAGACCAAATGAAAATCCTGGAAGTCCCCAGAATGTACATTTATTTGAAATCAAAAGTAAATCCTTCCAAACAAATCTTCACAATTCAAGCATGGAATTTTTTTTTAATTTTTTTTTTTTGGAGGCTAAGAACAGTGCATTTGGGGCAGCCATTAGAAAGAGTCATCTTAAAGACTTGAAAGTATTACAAACTCTAAATGTGGGTGCCATGAGGTGTGATGGATGCTGCAGTCTGCCTTGGGGGACTATGCAGGCAGTACAGCTCTGATTGCACTGACTGAAACGGGCATTTTCACTATTGGGTGCTAATGGAAAGGTGGGGAGAAGGGAGCAGAAGTCCCTTTGTCCCTTTTGGGTTTTTTTCCCCAAATACATCAGTACTTACAGAAACCATTCATACTGATTGATAACTCCTGTGCTTTTAGTCTGCACATCCAGTTGCTATTTTTGCAGAGTTAAGGGTGATGTAGATTAAAGGCCTGTTTCTCACATTGGCACCACTGCAAGCCAAGAGTAGTTGTTAGTCATTGACTCATCTCAGTGTTAGGCTGTCATTCACAAAAGAATCTTTGTGGCAGTTGACTAGGTTTAACTTTAAACTTAAGTCTTAGTCCCATTGCTCTGAGTGGAAGCAGTTCTTTCAGCACATATTTAAACAGAGTCCTCAAAAAGGACATTAATTTGGGGTTTGAGAAGTTGGGCTCCAAGGTGTATGCACATACTACCTTTTGTTCATAAAGCAAAAACAATTCTAAATATTTTTTGTTATTTTATATGTGTCAGATTTTCAAACCAAATACTCAATAAAGTACTATGCAGTGTAGCGGAGTCCCAAACAGGAGATAAAAGAATATATTGAACACAAATAATTGTTAAAATGAAAGTGAAAAATTTAAAGAAACATTGAACAAACCTACCTTGTTTTTTCCTTTTTTTTAAACTGTCATTAAATGTATGACATGCCAATATATCATTAAAAACTTTTTTTCAGAATTAAAGGGTTTCTTCCAAGTTTTCCAGTCTTGCAACAGGGATGCAATTGGTACCTTGGTGCCTGCCTACACAAGCTCTTCCCTGCAGCCATAGAATTGCCACAAAGTTGAGTGAGGCAACACTTATTAGAATGGCAAATTACAGCAAATTAGTATGTATATATTCTTGAAGCTGTTTTGTTGGATGCTCATTTGGGCTGAATTACTTACCAAGAGGCTGTTAATGATCCAAGCCCATTGCATAGACTCTGAAACAGCTAATGTATATCGTAAGAGGGAGGAAGAGAGGTCATTCCCTCTAGAGCAAGCCATTTAGCATAAGGCAAACATCTTTCTCTTGACAGATGGAAATGTATTCTCAGCGTAGCTTTTCAGCTTTGTTTAACAGTTGGCTTTGAAAGTAAGAGGGAGCCACGCTCTCCCCGTGCAGAGTTGGGGTTGGGTTAGAAGCAGTATAGGTGTGCCTGTGCCACACAGTCCATTACTGTGCATGATCTGTAATGTGCAGAAGCAGTGGATTTGCATGTGTGTGGTTCTGTGTTCAGATTTTTCAGCCTCACCTCTTGGCTTGGCTAATTAGCTCAGGTTAGGAGGAGCTCATTGATACAGCTACACCATAACTGGTTCTGAACCTGAGGATTATGGGGGTTCTGTGGAATTCCTTATTGCATGCTGCAAACCTGTTAAGATCCTAGGTGCATAGGTGTCAGTATTAAAGCAAACTTGTCAGTCTGAAACATATTCACACAAAAGATCTGTCTATCCATATCACACCAGAAGGCTGCGCTGCCATTTAGTGAGATGGGGACAGACTGGAAAACTAGGTGTAGAGGATGCAAATGAAATTCAGTAAAGGCAAGTGTAGAGTCCTGCACTTAGGGAGGAATAACCCCGGGCACTGGTGGAGGTTAGAGGTTGACCTGCTGGGAAGCAGCGTTTCAGAGGGAGCTGGGAGTCCTGATGGATGAGTTGTCCATGGGCTGCAGTGTGCCCTCGTGGCCAAGAAGGCCAATGTTGTCCTGCATTAAGGACATAGAGGGAGGTTATCCTCCCCCCCTTTACCTTGCCCTAGTGAGGACACATCTGAAATATTGTGTCCAGTTCTGGGCTCCCTAGTTTAAGAAAGATAGGGAACTACTAGAAAGAATGAAGCAGCAGGCTATAGAGATGATGAGGGGACTGGAGCAACTCTTGTATGAGGAAAGGCTGGGAGAGCTGGGTGTGTGGATCTGGAGAAGACAGAGAAAGGATCTTATGAATGCTTATAAATATCGAAAAGGTGGATGTCTAGTGGATGGGATCAGACCCTTTTCAGTGATGCCCAGCAACAGGTCAAGGGGCAATGGGCACAAATTGGCTGGAACACAGGAAGTTCCATCTCAATATGAGAAAAAACTCTACTCTGAGGGTAACAGAGCACTGGCACAGGCTGCCCAGATTGGTGGTGGAGTCTCCATCTTTGGAGACATTTAATACCTGCCTGGCTGCAATCCTGTGGAACCTGCTCTAGGTGATCCTGCGCTAGCAGGGGGGTTGGACCAGATGATCTCCAGAGGTCCCTTCCAACCCCTGTATTTCTGTGATTCTGGGCATCTGTTCTGTGAAATTGGGGAAGGAGCCAGATTCTAAACCAAAAATAATTCCTTATTTTTCCCTTAAATCCTTGGGGTAAAATAGGCAGTTTGTATGAAGAGAACCTGGAGAAAGAACGCTAAGTTAATATGAAATTTCATTCAGTTTAAAAATCCTTAGTATAAAGAATAAGTCAAAGCAATTGAACAAAGAGATGAGATGAGAACACTTAACCTGATGGCTGTTGGTCCAAGGTAAATTTGTAAGGTAGGGATGAATGTGATAAGTCATTAAAGATACTGTCAGAGTTCCTATTCACAGGAAAGAAAGAATAAATTTACAGGGAAAAATTGGAAGGGGTTTAGGAAAGAAGTAATATATATGTGTGTATATATATGTACGTATATATATATATATATATGTTGTCTGGAAATTCTCCCCACAGTTTGGGACTTGAAGAGGTTCACTCAAGAGAAGACTAAGCCATGACTTCATCCCAGTTCCTACCAGGCTCCTCAACTTAGCAGAAAATGGCATAATGAGAGCCATTGCCTGGGAAATAAAGCAAAAGAATTCTGCATAGTAACACATCACTTTAAAGTGGGAAAGTTTCTGCTTATTGAAATAGGGGAGATAGATTACATCTCTTTTTTTTTACATAAAGATAAGATTTCATTCTGAAAGTATATGTTGCTTACCCAGATGCTATGTGACTGATACAAACATCACATCTGGTGCTATACAGAAGGAAAAATTAGTTGATCATAAGGTGCTTTATAGTCTTAAAATCCATTAGGGTACTTCTTCATGTTTGAGTGTCTTAATTTACAAACTTAACAGTGCTATTCATAATTTTATACAATATTTTAATCAAGGGTAAAATAGAAACAAAAGAATCCCTTGCATAAATGAAATCATACAGAATCCCATGCCTTTTGTATCCTTTAGGTCCAGAACTCTTGGGCCTTTTCAAGGTGTCTGCTCCTGCTACCACAGTGTGGGTGTCAGTATTGACCTATTGTCCTTTATGTGTGATGACTTCAAGAGGAGCTCTCACACGTACTTTTCCAGGGTGTTACACGGTTAATAAACAGTCCTTAGAAAAATATTAGCTGTCAGCATTCCTGGAATTTATGCCTGGATTTACAGGGGAAGTCAGCAGCGATATCAGTAAGTATAGCAAACCACAGGAATTTAATACTGTCAGTCTGGCTGTTTGGACTTCATGGTTTAGATTTAGATTTGCCTTTTAGATTGTTTGCAGTCTTGCTGTAAAATTAAAGCAATGATCTGTGTTTGCTTTCTCTGGGCAGGATAGGTAAGAATTTTTTCAATAGTAAATGCTTTGAAGCACACGACTATATCAGCTGGATACAGAAGAGATAAGGGAATATATCAGACATGCCCTCCTAGTTTGAACCAGTGTGAAGAGGAAAGAAGGGGGAAAAAAAAGGTTCACCTAATGATGCGAGGAGAGGAGCTACACAAGTTTGTGGTCCCAGTTACCTCATTTGATTTTTCTCACACTAGCTACTAGTAATGAGATGGGAGAAGGAGAGCAGGAAATTGTAACGGCTCTTAGCTCCTTTTAAATCTATGTCTGCTTTCTTAAGGGTACAAAGAGAAGTTGTGTTGACTCATATACCTGGTTTGTATCAGTGGAATCTTATGCAGCACTGTAGTGACACTTGGCTTTTTCAGTTGTGCTTTTGGTCCCTCTTCCTGCCGGTCTTCCTCGCGTGTTCCCATTGCACGCTATGCCAATTCATCAAAACAACTGTTTTCATGTACAGGGTTATTTTTAATGAGATCAACTCTTTCAACATGCTATAACTGCATATATTTTTAGAAGGACACATGTTGCAGCTTGTGGCAGGATTAAAACTGGATTCCAGAAGGGATCTCTGGGGCAAAAAAGCCTGGTAAAACAGAAAGCAACACCTTCTACTGATTACAAAGCAAAATTACACCGATTTGGAAATCATTAAAACAACTTGCTGTGACTCAGTGGTTAAAGGCCGTAAAAGATACCTTCCAGCAAATCAAATGCAATGCAAGGGGAAAAAACCAAACAAGCTGCCAATTCTATATATGCTCAGGGCTCATTTGAGGGAACCACAGAGCAATTGTGAGGCTGGTCTGCACAGCTTATTGTTTGTTCCTGGCAGAAGTAGATGTGTCTATCCTGTGTCTTCAATGATTCTTTGGCTACTTTGTAGAGAGATGATGAGAAAGACCTTGGCACAGTCCTCTGAACTTTTTGCTCCGAATCGAAGCTGCTTATTTCTGAAGCAGAGCAACACTTTTACAGCCAAACAAATCTCTCCAGGCACATAATGATCTGCTGAAATTCCAGCTACTGATTGATCCCACCCAGTTCACTCTTGTCCTTCAGACCACTGAATCACATTTTCATAACTTTATAGTTAGGGGGAAAAAAGGCCTTTCCGAACAAGCTTCCAAAGTTCACTCAGAATTCCTCAAGTTGATATTAAACTGTGATGGGTTTAGCATCTTAACTCAAATCAATTTATATTTTATCAAAAATACAATTATTCTTACATCTTTTTTCTTTCCTCCTTTTTTTTTCCCCCCCTTGGAGATTGTGAGTCTGTCTGCCTAGGTCTTGTATAAGTTGTAAAAATATTCTTCAAAATCTGTTTCCAGATACATGTACAACTTCCTTGTGGAACTTGGAGGGTTAAGGTGGAGCTAAAGATGTCACTTTGATACAGGAAGAAGGGAAAGCTAGCTAGAATCATTCTTCAGTAATATCTACAATGATATGGTAGTCTTGTACTAGTGTGCTTTTAGATATTTTAAGCTTTTAATAATAAAAGGTTCCTTTTAACTCTTTAACTTGCCAACGACTGGGATCTGAAAGACTAAAAGTGGCTTAAACCATTATATCCTTTTTTATCTCTCTTTAAAATCACACTCTCAAGAAATTTTTTTAGATAAATGTGAATATTTGTGATTATGGCTTACTGCATTTAAATTTCCCACTGAATCTGACCTGTTCCACTGTCCTTTAATACCTTCCCAGACTGCCCTAAGGGAAATTCATATGTCCTAATGCAACAAATATTTGTTGAAGATTGTGTAAGACAAAGATTTAAAACAGTAGACACACTTTTCTGCACAGTTTGCAGTAAGAACTGTTGACTGTTGTAAATTCAAAACATGTGTGTGTTTCATAGGCTTAGGTTCTATGAAATGCAAGCATAGCCTAAAATGTAAAAAACAATACATTAAGGATTTACCAGATAAGTCCTATGCAAAACAAATCAGTAAGTAACCCACTTCAAGAAGAGTGTTTCTTGACCTAGCAAATAACAGTAAATAACAGCTGAGTACTCTGAGACAATCTGAGCCTGCATCTGCTTTTACAGCAGCATGAATCAGAAATAACTGCATCAAGGACCATACATGTTTCATCTTATTTAGAGTAAAATGGGTTGTGGTACCTAGCCTTCAAGCTATTAGCGTAGATATGTTGGCTCGTCACATTCTGAAAACTGGAAGTTTTGATTTTCCTACAGTTGGATAAGTGGAATGACTGTCCTTTCACGTGTCCCAGTAATAAAAACATAGAGAAAATATTTCCATTACTCTTCAATGCTGTATGTGGTTATGGAACAAAACTTCATTCAAAGAACTGAAATATTTCCTAGAATTCCCCTACCACATCCATACCTTATAGCAATTTACTTTGAATTAAAGAATTTTGTTCCTCTTTTTATGTCTCAGATAGGAACGTTCTTTGCCATATTTTGTCCTAAGTTTTTGAATTCCAGCTTTACATTTTCAAGGCTTTTATTAATGCAGGGACCAGCCAGTTTTTCTGCAATCTACAGGCTTGGTAGCAAAAGTAGAGAAAAAAAACACCAAACAATTGAATCTTTTGTTCTCTGGGGCCCAGATCTCTTATCTCTGCTTCTAACATCCCCCAAAAAGCAACAAAAGTGGTGTGGTTCTATTTGATAAGTTACAGTAAGTCTTCAAAGATTATAAGCTTGCATCCTCCTTTCCTTTACAAGTCATGAGAAAGTGGCTGTTGCACAGGACTGCTGTGTTGGATATAGAAGAATGATTTGTTTCCCTGCCCTGTCCCATGCTCCTACTACCATGCCGAGAAATTAAGTGTTTGTGATAAGGATATGACTAGTGTTACAGTGTGTTCTTTTGTGACATTCCTAAGGAGATTCTGAACTGCAATTACAAACCATTTTCTAGGATCTGAAGCTACCATTCCTATTGTGGAAGTGTCTCATTAAAGACCTCTGTACGAGCTGTGGTTTTACAGTTGTTGTACAAAGCTAATGATAAACCTCAGCCAGGTAGTTCTGAGGAGTATTTTTGAGCCATTTTTTATTTTGCTCTTGTTTTCTTTGATAAGGTCTTATTATACTTGGTGTACTGATGCAATGAGGAAGGGAATCTTGCAGAACCATTTCCCCTGGTTCTATGGCCCATATGGATTTCTTCAACCTGTATGAAACTGCAGTCCATACAGGCACTAGTCTCACCATTGACAGGTTATGTCCTGAACAGCAGCAAAAGTGCTACTAGAAGGGGCAGATGCTGAGGACAGATTTCTCCCATGTTTCCCATAGCTGAGGAAGAGGAGCATCAAGCTGAAGAGACCATGGCACCTGTGAAGAGCCCAAATAAGCTAGAATGTAGTAGGGGAGAAAGTCTAAAGGCTGGTAGAACCTGAGAAAAGGAGCACTTTCCTTGAGTAGAGTCCTTAACATTTAATTATTTTTCTATGACAGTAACTATGAACTTGAACAGTCTCTTTAGCAATTACTACTGTATGCAATCCATATTAGTATATCAGGGCCTTAGAGAAGATTCAAAAGCCCTTTGAGACAGTAGATAAGTGAAGAGAAGCTTATAAGGTGAACCAGTTTTTGATCCACAAGCTTAGCCATCCAACTAATTCTCAGGAAGTTTAAGTGAGAGCCTTGAATAATAGTGAAGATGTTTCCTATGTTGGAATTAGATGGGGAACTACCTTACAGACTTAGAAAATCCTAAGATATTTGAAATAAAGATTATTTTATACCATGGAGATTCACAAAACAATTTAAAATAATTTCTACAGGTTTTTATGACATGGCTTGAATAATAATGAGATTCTGTTCACACCTGTCAGGGAACGTGGGTATTGCCAGTCATCAATAATGCTCACATCTCAAACTCATGTTGAAATGCTGGGCTTTACCACACAGTCATTGACTCACTGTGTAACAAATGAGTAATTTTCTATGAATATTTTATATTAATCTTATGCTGTATATGTTCTGTTACAGATCACATCTTCCATTTTTCATGGCTATTTGAGCCAGTAGGTGCCACAATAAAGGTTGGTGTCACTTAAAGCTGCTACTTTAACATACACACTGTTTTAACAGACCCCAAATTCTACTGTGGCTGTGCAGAATCATCATTGTGTCAGGTGTGCACAAGGTCATTGTGTTGTGATCTTGACCATGCTGCTGTTCAGCCTTTGTTTTTCTCTTTTCTGAGCTTGCTTCACCCCTACAGGAACTCTTCGATGCGTTGTACAAAACTGCAAGTGAGATGGTTCAGCTTTGCAAGATCTTCTAACAAGAAAAAAGATCTCTCTAAAAACTGGTTTAGATTTCATTTTATTTATCTTCTTTTATGAACAAATTACGAAATATACCTCATTCACAAATTGGAAATATTTACAGTTTCTTTACAACAAGGCATTGTTGAGGTTTTGATTTATGGCGTCCTTAGAGCATTCTGTCTTTCAAAACAAAGACATCGGTGTTTTCAGCACACTCTTCATTTACACTCTGAATGTGAAATGGGAGCCTTTTGGAAGAGTAATCTGCACTCTCTTTTGATTCAAACTACTGGGGAAACTGAGGCTGGATGCATTCGCGATGTGGGGAGGGGGCCTGTGCAGATGGGTTGCTGGTACCATGCCACATGATCTGAAACCATCATATTACACCAGATGCTCCTAAGGGGGGAGGAAAAAAAAAATTCCCCTGGACCATCTTTCCTCTGCCCTCTTCTCTTTACGAATCCTGTGACTGGGCTAAATGTGGTCCAGGTTAATAATTTTTTTTCTGGTTTTTGAGTCTTCATGAGAAGAAGAGTCTTGAGAAGTCTATTTCAAATACTATCACAATTCTGAAAAGTTATTCAGAGAAAAAAAAAAACCAACAACCAAACAAAATAGAGTAGCCAGGAAGTGAATAAATATTGTATATCCGCAAAATGTTTAGGAGAGAAATTTTGAACATGTTTCTAAAAGGGAAATGCAACTGTGCTGTTCTGCAGGTGTGACATCTGAGCCATAAAATCTAAGATAGTTCCATTTTCTCAATTTCTTGGAGTCTGGTTTTTTTCCTGAAGAAAATTCTAAAATCACTTCTTTCCATGGAACTTTAAAAAATCTCTTAATATACACTTCCATTATAAATCAGATGTGGGCCACCATTGCTTAGGTTGTCTGTCATTTCCTGGAATAAGAATAGAAAACACAGATTAAAATTGCAATTATTTTATGATACTTGAAATTTAGTTAGCTAAGGTTATAACAAAAATTTAACAAACTCTGAACTTCAGACATTCAGGAGAACTTAGATTTTTATTTGACTTGATAAGTTTCACTGTAAAAAAAATTACATTTCTTCCTACATAAATTAAGCACATTTGAAAGCTGATAGACTCATTGATACTGATTGAGTTGGACATTACTCTCAGACCACATATACAGCACTGATGACATCTGTGCCAATTTTGTGATGTTGTCCTTTGAAAGTGCATCAACTCAAGCTTGTGTGGTAATCTACAAAGGAACAAGATGGTAATTAAGTCTTAATTTCCATTCAAACCTTTTTCTGTGCTGACATGCTACAAACTGATGCCATTTGATGCTAGCTGTGATAGACATTTGGGAAGTAGGTCCACATTCAAACAGGAACTAAGGGTTTTGACTGCTTGCCTTGGGATGGGCCTGATTTTGGTTTTCCCTTTATATGACAGGCCACAGTTTTTAGCAGTTCAGCAATTGCTACTCAACTGGCAGATGAGTCATTTCAGAATAAGCTGACCTGATCCTGAGTCAGAATCCTAAAGCACTTAAACTAAGATTTGTTTGTAGTTAGATTTTCCAATTCTCAAATTTCAATCCAAACAATACCTACTTACCAGCTGTCTAAGCCTGGAGATGGCTACATTAATTAAGGAGTTCTCTGACCTTTAATACTGCAAAGTCACATAGAGTTTAAGTTCAGAACTGCTGTACTCTGAGCAGTCCTAGGACTATTTCATACCACATTGAATCTGGATGCAGAAATGATCTGCTGCTTATGTCCAACGGCAGAACCCAGAAAACATGGGAAGAGGAACGGGCACACATAAAAATGCAGTTTAGGCTATTCTTTTTAAAATTCAGGTAGATGAGGTGGAGGTGCCACTGTTGGGCTAGTTGTAAAATATTTGCATGGGAACCAGAAGCTTTTCTCTTCATGGAAAGATTATATCTACCTCTTCTACCTCCTAGGTGCCCTTGGTGAAAATGTGGAAGAACAGGGATTTGTTTGTCACCCTTCTTGTGTAAGTTTCTATGAAGAAAGTAAATCAAGATTCATTGAGCTAAAGAGAAAGACAGAAATAGTGGCCTTGACTCTGTAGCATTGCAGCTAAGATTCCTGGCAAAGGGAGGAAAATTCTGGAACCTGGCTTTTGTTCCTAGTCTGACTCTTTCTCACTCTTCTTTTAATACACAATATTTATTTTATGAAAAGTTTGGGAGGCAGAGACTAGAACTTAACATTTAACATAAAGCAGAAGTGCTGGTGCCTACTCTCTCAGATGTTACCAGCTACATTTAAAATTAGATCACAAGAGTTAATTGCTCCCCGCACAGTTTGTGAAAGAATGGATTTCCTATTCCTCTCCACAACATAAATTTATGGCCATCAAACCAAGTATCTTTGCCAATTAATACTCCTGAATCAAGTGCAAGATTCAGAGAATGTAAGTGTGCAAGCTTACTGAATTTTGAGCATGTTCTACCACTCGGGTCTCCAATTGGCAGGTGATAGTGGATGGTTTTGTATGGTACCTCATTCTTGTCGTATTCTGAAGAGGATCATGCATGCCTAACACTGGACTCTGGATCCCAGTTTGGGAGCTGTCCGCTCTGAAAAAAGGCACTGTGTTTTGCTTAGTCTGTGAGTGTCTAAACCCTTTGCTGCATCTACGCTGAATATCAGTCAGGTGGGAAAGGGATCAATAATACCAAAGCCATTTAATATTAGCTATCAGTCAGCCACAGGTGGATAGTTATGATCCATCAGAAGGCTACTCATGAGCGAGTCTAAGTTTCCTTTTGTCAGGTTTATCACTTTCATTCTCTGCAGTCTTCAGCTCTTAAAATATCATCATCATTTCAGAAATATTGAAAGCCATTTATTTTCTGCAGTAGTTCTATTTTTAAAAATAAAAATATTAATAAATTAAAAAATGTTGCTGAATTCAAGAAATGAAGGAGCACACAGATTAGAAGCAGAGTGAGTCAATGGTGGCAACATCCAAATAGGAGCATTTGGATGTCTGTAACTGGGGTGAATATTTTTAAATACTCAACTTACTTCCAGATTGCAGCATTCCCCACGTAGAATTATGTCACTACCTGGAAGCACCATTCCTGACTCAGAGTGACATCACTGCATCAGCCAATTTTGATTAGCTGAAACTATGACTTCCTCTTAGAGGTGGCACTTCCTGAAGTGACATAACAACATGGTAGCTCCCTAGTGTTCAGCGTACCTTGGAGGTAACTCTGGTGTCGGGGGAACCACCGGGCAGCTGGGCAGGTCGGTTATTTCAATACCCCTCAATCTCTAATATAAATATAACAATCATACAATAAATATAGCACAAACAAATGCACATGCAGTACATGTCTATATTACTGTATACCAGTATACATATACGAAATAGTCTTATATATAAAACCCTTTAAAGCTATTTTCTAAATCAGGGCCTAATTTAATGTAAGTTTTTAAGTAGCCTTCATTATTTTTTAGGGGCATGCCTTGAGCCAATGTACTCAAACCTGCCAACAGCAGGCCGTTCATAGGCTGTAGATCTAAGACCATCTACGCATGCATACTTGATTCTACAACACACATGCAGGGAGTCCATCATCAGCAGGTCACATCCCACATTTGCTAAGCATGTGCAATAGGATGTCTCTGCACATGCATCATGGCCCTTCAACCAAGGTAAGTGGGCACCTGGAAGTCCTCACTGCTAAGTGTCTAAAAGCTCAGTAGGTCAACAGGTCAGAAAGGAAGATAGTGAACTACTTTCATACTTGGTCATCTTCAGCCCAAATTGATAGGGTTGACAAGTGTTCAGATTTTGAAAGGCTTTTCTTTCCAGGCCGTTTCTCTTATCTTTACTTCCCTTTTTCTCTCAAATGGGCTTCAACTCTGTCCTTGTTGGGGCAAAAGCATCTTTGAAAGGCACGATATAACCTACCATCTGCAAGACCGTGCTCATATTTGCCTACATAGTCTATCAGAATTATGCTTCTTTTTAAAAAGAGAGGGAGAAATGCATCTTCTCCCTTGATTCTATCCCCCTGGTTTACATCACTGTTGTAACCTATACTACTTGACTTTGAAAATATGTTTCAAATACTTTCTACTGCGAATTCAGTCTGTATTTCTGCTTGGAGTCTTGTCTTAGTTAAGAATCCAAAGGACAGCGACAAGTATCTTCATGGACAATTAACAGTTGTATCATGTTTTCTCAGGGCATCTGAAAACTTTCTACAGTCTGAATGAATTAATCATTGCTCTGCCCTTCAAAGATCTTGGTAGATATGATACAGACAGAACTTTACTGTAATGCAAACTTGCATGTGGAGGTTTAGATGGGCACTTGACTTTTGTTCCCTTCTCTACTCATTTCTCAAATGAAAGACATTGGATAAAAAGTCCAACCATAAAGCACAGGGTGTCAGTGGGCATTTTACTCCTCAAATATTAATCAGATCTGGAAATCCAAAGAGTTGATTTCAGGAATTCTATTTGATTAATTCTTTCAGCCCTACGTGCTCAACTTCGGAAGCTTGTTTCAGCACCTAAACATAGACCTAGCCACCGTGGTAAGCTTCCTTTTAAAGAGGAAAGCAGTAAATTCTCAGTGCTGCTGCACATCTGACCAGTTTCCTTTGAGTGTCTAAATATGCCCTTAGATGTATGGGTTTAGTCATCTAGGTTTGTGAACTGTGGCTTTTGTGTTTAAATAACCTACTTTATAAGCTGAGTACTCGGGAAAGGAAGAAATTGATTAAATCCTGGCAGCATGCAATGATGTGGTTACAGAAAGCATTCTGTGCTTTTTCACAGTACAATACATGATAATCCATATTAATAAGGCTTCCAGTTATTTATGAAGTGCTAAATTTAGCAGCTAAGCTCTTGAATAGCTATACAATGGAATTATGTGGAAAATGGATGTACTTCATTGAAATGGATGTACTGCAAATATACAGTACCTAAAAATAGCTCCATATAATGCAACATAATAAAGCTTACACAGAATGGCAGCGTTTCATTTCCCAGAAGCTCTTTCTCATATAAAACTGAAAACTGAATACGTATCTCACCAGTTGTAAATGTTAACACGTACAGTAGCATTTTAGGAGAAGCAGAACAAATAAGGGAGGACACACAACTCACTTTTTCTGCCATTTCATGGGAGTGATGCAATGAATGTTCTCTTTCCGAGAACATTCGCCTTTGTTCATAGCTGGCTAGCCGACAAGTGAGCCATGAAGAAAGGGTGCAACCACCAATTCCAATGCATGCAAGAGACATGGAGGCAAGATGCAAAGAATAGAGAGCAGACGACTTCTTTGTCAGAGCACGAAGAAATTGGAAATTTAAGATTCCTCCGATTAGTCCACAGATGCAACAGGCAGAAAAAAGTATCATCTGTCAGGAAAGACAAGAGAGGTTATGTCACAGTAACATTGTTCAGACTGATTCATTCATATAAAAAATGAGACTAACCATAATTCAGTGCTTCAATAGCATCATGGATTGCAAAACACTTCACAGATACTCATTTTTAACTCCCTCAGCCTCAACAGAGTTCCAAGGGAATACAATAACTTCTGGTGTATGGGAGTTAAGATCGATGTTGCATGTAAGAGAAAGCTGGGTAGAATTTCTTCATATTAAAAGCTAGTCAATGAAACAAGTACTGGGACACAAATATTCTGATTTCCAGTATTTCATTCAAAACAGTAGCATGATAGAACTCGTTGACATTTTTATTGTACCGTTTCCTACCACTCCTTAGGAGTGATTGCCTGATTGTGTGCCATCTGTCTCTGCTTCTTGTTCAATTCTAATTTGTTCAGTCAGGCAGTGGTTTGGAGGCTTGCTACAGCTTCTTTGGGGATTTCAAAAGTGTTTGAGGTGAATGTGCTGGACAACCAACCAACAGAATCAAGAAAGAAATCTGTGATGCAGCTCTACAGAAGATTAGTGTGGTAACTATGTGTTTGTTTGTTCATTTGTGTTTAATTTGGTTAACTTGGGAATTTTAGAAGAATGTGAAAGTTTTCAATTAGACATGTTTAAAGACCTCCTATCACTTTAATCACATAGATGCCACCTTGTTTCAGGATGTCCTTGAGCCACAAAGGACTTGGGGGCAGAAGACCTTACTACAGCAACACTACCAAATTATTGTCTTATTCACTTCCCTTGATTCTGCTGGCCTGTCAGATAATGATCTAGATGGGCCTTTGATATTAATCAATATGACTTTGTACATGTACTTATCTACTGTGGAAACGAGCAATTTACGGAGCCTTATAGACCACTTCTGTATGCAACTGGGATGAGAATTTCATCACAGATGTGGCATTCAGGCAGTATGGTGTGGTCCACTGGAAAGTGACTATTCCAAGAGATCACCAGAACTGACAGCTTTTAGGAACTGGTGATGGTCCACATGCTTTAAGAAAAGAGGGTCTCATTGTAAAAGGGTTTAACTTATTGATACTCAAATAATCTGAGAGAGATCTTCACATGCATGCTGGTTTTACATGAATTCCATTTATATGTGGCAGTACGATCAAGCTAAGAGAAATTTAAGCCAGATATTATCACTTACAATAGGGATCATATTTTTAGCATACGTTTCCACTGTGATTAATGTTGTAATAACACCATCTTGCTATGGTCAAAAAATTACGGTACTACTGATTCTTAGCAGAGACAGAAAACAGCCTCCATCGCTTTAAAACTAGTTTGAAAAGAACTTATTAAAACTGAACAGCTGCATTATCTAGTATCAAAGTTGGTCAGCAGTCTTGTTGAGGTGGCAGCTCAGTAGTGCCACACTACACAAAAATGAGGTTTTGAAGGAGAAGAGTTACAATCCAGTGAAGTTATTGGGAAACTGTATATTGACTTGGCATAGATTTGTGTCCACGGGTTTTCCATCCATATTTAGCCACACAGGGATAAAAAGGGATGTATAGCTTAAATAGGCATGACCTAAATAGGCCATTTCAGAACTGCTTTGTCTTGCCTGATTAGCCCAAAGTGCTGATTGCTTCGGTTTTTTTGACTGCTGACTTGCAATTTTTGTTGACTTTTTATCAGAAACACTTTGACACAGAAAGCCCCCAATAAGGAGCTCAAGTTAGATATGTATGTCTTTCAAATGCTTATGAAAAAACTTACAACAAGTCCAGATTTTTTTTTGGCGCACAATATTCCACATATGCCACAAAGAAGAAACTGCAAAGAAAAAAAAACAACACTAATTATTTCATCATTTAAGGTCTCAAGTTTAAATCCTGCTGTGTTGCTGTAGTGATGACCACAGCAGGAGGCTATTCACTGGTTACAGTTGTTATCAGAATTTTTATCACAAACCTTATGTTTCAGGAGGTTCAAATTCAAGCATAAACACATGAAGAAACTGGAATGAGAAGTCAGACTGAGGATGATTGCTCATAAAAAAGAAAAAAAAATCTTAAACTGTGTAGGTAAAGAAAATATGGGAAAAAACCCTAATGTTGTGAGCAAAAGATGCCTTTTTACCTCCCCTTTTTTATTTCCTGAGATAAATTTAGCAAGTTACTTCATGCCCTGATCCTACAGTGTAGGATCACACTGAGGGATCATACATGGATTGTTGTCCTCAGGCCAGTGGGACTCGGTAAGGATGCAATTCAGCCACCTCCACGGGTGCAGGTGTCAATCCAAGTACATCTGTTGGTGTAGCTACACTGAACGTGCAGGAAAATCTGATTCTAGAGAGCCTGCTTTGCAAGAGATAGTATGAAGGTACCTGCACTTTCTTCATGTAGCTCCCTTTCACAAACTGATCTGCTAATTGTCACATCAAGCATTAGGCAAAAACCAATTAGCAAAACCAGAAACACAACCCCACCAGCTGATATGAATAGATGTTAATGCTTTTTAGTGGCCTGCGTCAATGACTGATTACATTCTCTGATGTTTCTTTTCCCTTATCCAAAAGAGTTTAACAAGGGAAATAGCAAACAGTCCCTGAGGGAGCAGTCATGGTAGGAACTACAGTAGTTGTATGAAAGCAATAAGGCCTTCTCCATGTGTTTGTAATACTGTCAAAAATTTCTTTGATACCTCATAAACTCCTTTATTGAGAAAGTTATGTTACTTATTTTCAGAAAAGCTATACCTCTATTGGGCAGTAACTTTACAGTATTAAAACTGGATTTTTTTTATACATCCTTCTTGCACTGAGATGGTATTTCTAGCAGAAGACTGTTTGATTTAGGATTAAATCATGGAGCAGACCTGGCTGTTACATAAGTAGAGGGAAAAAATCCACAACCGTTTCTATACAGCATTCAGGGTCCATGTAATACATTGCATGTACATCTCAATTATCCTCCAAAATTTTGCAACTTCAGTATCTCAGTTTAGGAGGTGCTTAAATACATTGTTTATCTCCCTCCAACTGAAGTACTTTGTGCATACAATTAAGCATAAGCTTTGAGATGCATTTTTACTCTGAGTTAGACACATTGAATCAGTTATCCACAATTAATATGGTTAATTTTATATATATATATATAAAATATTTTTATATATATATTTATATCTATGTTTATATATATGTTTCCTAAACTTAGGATGTGGACGTAGTACCAATCTTATGGAGAGGTCCAGGTCAGGTAGACCGTGGTGCTGAATAGCTAAGGATATAGCAGGACATAGAACTGGTAATTGCTACTAGAGCTCACCCATTAGAAAAACCATCAGAAAAAACAATGGGAAGGCTTCCCTCTGCCCCTTTCCCACAGGCAGAGGAGATTTCAGCTCAGAACTGTCACACCTGCCGTGTCAGTTTTCACTCAGACTTCCTGTGAAGTTTTGGAGTTTCACTCCCAAATCCTGTCACCACGGATTGCCTTCAACTGATGGCCTGCTTCAGATTTTTCACATGTAGTGTTTTGTATTTCTCAACATAAATGGAGAAAGCTCAAAAATATATTTTGATCAAGACATCACTGTAATGAAATTCTATTCAGTCAGACTTGGTAAAGCAGATTAGTAATATAATTTCTCTCTGCAGTGTTTGAGTAGGCTTAAAAGGAAAATTTTGTATAGAGTTCTGGTGAGCTTACAGAATAGATCTCAAAGATACCATAAAATATATGTTTAACTTGTAACAGGTGTGTGCTAACTAGTTAAAAAAGCTAATAATTTATGTTCAAAGATGAAAGAATAGGTCGCCCATTTTTTCAAGAATGTTTTAATTCTGCTCTTATTGGAGTCAATGGATTTTATAGCATTGATTTCAATTGGAGACTCTCTATTTCCATTATACAACCTTTGCTAGCCAGAAGCGAATGCAATGATCAAGGTTTATTAGCCTTGTATATAATCAAAGGAGCAACAAGAAAATGACAAACTTGCATCATTAGAATCCACCAGTTTAGGCAGTCCTGCTATTTACTGTTTTTTAAGAACAGGACACCCCCCATCTCCAGACCACCTTTATGTAGCGCCATATGCATATATATTACCTTAGGTGTTTCCCAGCTGAAACCCAAAGAAGAGTGAACTGAGCTGCAAACCCTAAGCTTCTCAAAATGAAGAGGAGACTACTGTATTCCATAGTTTTTAAAATATCTGAGGAAGTCTCTGGAGTCATGATCTGGATGCAGGAGTCGAATGCACATTAAATAAATTTGCCACTCATACTAAATTAGGAGAAGCTGTGGACTCCCTTGACGGTAGAGGGGCCTTACAAAGAGATCTGGATAGACTAGAGAGCTGAGCAATCACCAACCTTATAAAATTTAACAAGAGCAAGTGACAGATTCTGCACCTGGGTTGGTCCTGGATATAGGTACAAACTGGGGGACAAGAGGCTGGGAAGACGCCCCAAATAAAGAGATCTGTTCTAGGTGATCCTGCACTAGCAGGGGGTGAATCCATGAAACATGCTTTACAGAGAGGGTATTAACAATACCTGATGCTCAGGAACAATGCTTAAACAGAGTTGCCTTAGCCAGGCTTCTCTTCAGGCCTTTAGAAAGGTTAGGACATGTGTGATTGATCATTGATAACTGATAGCATGGCTAGTAACTCAGGATATTTGTGCAGTAGTAATTTCCTGTAAAATTTTTGATGTCTCAGTTTTGTGACCAGCAGTAGTGAAAAGTAGGTGGGAGCTATTTGTACCAGAAAAAGCATGGAAGTACAAATCAGACTCAAAAGGATTCCTTGGCTGTTCCTGTTTGTCTCTTAGTTTTGAACACTTCAATTTTATAATAGTGCCAACTGGGATGCAGTCACGAGGGGGTCTGCTGTCTTGACACTCTGTTCTTGGCTATCATGAAAACCTTCATCTTCATGTCAATATGTCACACCATTTAAACTTCACAGGTAACTGTTGAGCGACTCTGGACTACATTTTACCCAAAACTAACTAATACTCCTGTGGTGAGGGCTTGACTCTTTCTATGTGATCATTGATTATCCGCAGCCTATTTTTACCAACCTCTTGGACTCTTTAAATATAATTACATTTTCTAACTGTGTTCAAGCTGAACTAAGTTAAGGGAAACACGCTTACACTGAAATACAGTAAATCAGGTGTGGAAAAGAAATAGATCACTTAAGGTAAGCTCCTTATAAGGAACGATCAATTGTTGAAGTATTCTCAACCCATGCCAAGAATAAGGCTAAAACATTCATGAAGGATAAGCTAAATTAGTAAGCCCTCCAAAATACCCTGTGAGACAGAGTGGGACCCTCAACACAATGAAGCAGATGTTTCCCTGTTGGACTTTTGTTTTAATTATTATTCATTAGAAAAATCATAAAAGGCTAAAACCTCCATAAAACCTTAAAAACCTCCATAGATCACTATTTGCAACCAATTCCCACTACTTCTGGGTTACTTTTGGTTGCTCATTTATTCATACTCCTATGATACATGATATTTTCTGTCAAGACTAGCAGAGCAGGTATGGATTGAACATATCCAATAATAGATAGGGGAAAACCCACCCTTGGGAGATGTGTAAAAGATCCAGAGAGACACCACAAGACATAGAAGGTGCTTAGAGACTCAGTGGGCTGTGAGTGCCTCAGTGTCCCTTTCATTGAAGATATGCCAGGGACCTAGCAAAGTCAGAGTCCCTCTGACAAGACTGGTGTGATGGCAAGGTAATGCAGGGGTATCTAATTGTCTGCAGAGTTTTTGCCATTCATACCACAGCTCTGCCTGCTTCTGTTCAGTATACATATTTGAAAATCTCTCTCCAGGAGAATGATTATTTTGAGCCTGCTTTAATTTCCTCTATATTAAATATGGACTTGAAACAAAACCAACACCCAGAAATTTTGGTAAGGAGGCTGAAATCTCAATTTAGAATGAAGTTCTGCGGTTTGGATCCATCCCTATTTCGTGTTTTCTGGAATAGAAGACTTGGCCTCTTTCACTTTCTCCTGGAAAAAGGGTTTTTTCTTACTGAAGATTCAGTTTTAGTTATATTTGCAGAGAGCCAAAGATTTGTTGGTTTCCATCATGCAGAAGAAAAGGAACTATTTTTATTTCATATATTGAAGCTAACTTATTTCTTCTTTTTGAAGAGGCAAAAGCAATGGTAAGTGTAATTCCTTGAGAAAATGAAAACTCTCCATGGAAAAATCTTTCTGGAGAGAGACTGAAGAAAATAGTAGAGAAAACGTGTTGAAAATAAGGACTGCTTGATCCTTAGTTAGTGTTCAAGACAAAGAAGCAGCCCAGAATACAGGCACTTTCTGGAAGGCCCTCCAGTGTTCTGGGTAATCCATATGTATCCAATGAAAGAGAGGAAAGGAAATTGTTCCAGATTTGAAAAAAGCATAGTGAAAATGGGAGCATATCATGCCTGTTCAAATAATTCCACACTTGTAGGAATAAATGGGCAAGACAGAATCAACAGCTTTGTATCCATCTACTCTTGTCAGGGAGTAAACCAGAAAACCTCATTACACGCTAAAACTGTAAACGTGACTGCCATGAGAAGACCCAGGAACTTGAAATTAGTGATGTCTGGAGAGGGTGATTCTAATAATGTCGTTGCTTCAACTCTTTCAAATGAGAAAAAAAGCTGAAATCCACAGTGGGTGAACTGAGAAGAGAAGGTTCTTCAAAGCAGTATTTCAGAACAAGGATTAAGTTTTCTTAGTGCAGGCATAAAGAGCACAGAATCCACTCATGAAAACAAAAGCATCAAACTAGAGAAAAAATTAGAATGAGCAGGAAGAGCCAGCCTCGGTAGTAGGTTCGCCTGTTATCTCTGTAGAGAAACATGATAATCTTTGAAAAAGGTGAATAGAACCTTCTAATGATGTTGTTGTCCCATGTGAGGGGATGTGGGGACGGCTGGATACAAGTCATCTGGATCTGGAACCAGAAGCGACAACATTGCCACAACCAAATCCTATGTCCCACCAAATCTGTCATGCTGAGATGGGGGCTCTGCTGTCTGAAGTGAGAAATAGTGTTAAAACATGCCTAATCTGAGGTAATACCTTGACCTGACAGTGTGCTGTTTGGTCCTGTCAGCTCAGGTGGTGCTATATTACCCACTGATTCAAGCCATGTTCAAGCAGTTTCAATTCCATCCCAGTCCCTTTGAATAGTGATACCTTTTATCTGTTTCTAGGCCTGCAGACATGCTTTTAAAAATGGGAAGTGGATTTTAGAAACACTCAAGGAAATGTAGAAGCGTCTCTGAACTTGAAAGTGTACCTGCCATCAGTGACCCAAAAAAAGCTCTGGTCATCTGGAAAAACACTTAGACTCAACACAAAATAATACTTATTTACTTGTTTGGGGTCTATCAGAATAACAAATAGTAAATTATGCTTTTTAGGGTTTTATATATATTATTTTTTTAGTATGGCTACTTTCATCTCAAAAAGGAATAAATTAAAGATTATTCCCTGCAGGTCAACTGAAGACTTGTCTCAGAAAACATTTAAGCATATGCCTAAATTAGTCTATATTCAACAGATCCTCTTAAATGCAACTTAGGAACTACAAATGCCCTTGGACATACTGTCTTTCAGGTTGGTTTATGCTTTTGGAGGGCCTGAATGATAAAGAAAACATACTGAAAGGCTTCTCATCTGCAGTGAATTGTACTGGTCCCTTGCAAGAAGCTCCCATGCTTGGTATACTTCCCTCATCTCTAGGTGCAGAACTATCTCCAGCTTCCACTGAGCTCACTGACAGTGCTGCGATTCATTTCATCAGGAGCAGGAGCCCACCAGGAATATGGACAGTTTGATGAAAATTCAATACACATGTTAAAATAAAGTAGGATCACATCTGCATTTTGTCTACATGCTAAACAATAATGTGAATCTTTCAGTGTTCCTTTGGAAATAAAAATTAAAAAAAAAAACAACCAACCAAAACACAGTTTGTCTGTTCTTTCCAAAGGAAACTTGGCAGGAGTAAGAACTAGAAGCAAAATTTAATGTTGTAAAATTTTAGGCCACCAGCATTGATTTAACAGCCCAAAATGATGTTCTTGCTCTGGGAGAGTTCCATACAGACTGAACCTTTTCCTTCAAATTCTGGGTTAAAAAAAAAAAAAGTAAAAAAAAAAAGTAATTGAAATCAAATAATTCAAGTGCCAAATTGGAGCAAATTTCTGTAGCCAAACTATAAATGCAGATTTTTAATGGGTGGGCAGACTTCCACTGTGCTACAAACACAAATCATGGAAATTACTCTGCCCCACAGACAGACAGACTGACTGACCAACATCCAGAGAATGCATCTCTCTCAAACAGATTTAGGTATTTGTCTTTATAAGGGAAGAAACTATTACTCTTCAGGGGCATAGCCATAATGGAATCATCAGGTATCTCTCTTGCATATGAAGATAGATTGCACATTTTACTAAAGATGTGGCTTTTGTCTCTCATTCTTTTTGTGAGAGAATCTAATTTATAGCAAGAATTTATTCACCACTGCAGAATAACTGAGAGCACCATACACATATGCGTGTGTTTGAGTATATAGTCCTTAATCATAGTGATAGTGATGCAACCATTATTTTCTAAATATAAAGGGAAAGTATGTGACCATTTAAAACAATCTGTAAATACTTTTTGAATGATTATCTTTGGATTTTTTTGTTGTTGAAACTGCCTTTTCTATGTCATTCTTGCTGTTAGCTTTAGTGGTTCAGTATGCTTGTTGCATCATATAACTGAATTGGAATGGTGACTTTCAGAAATATACCTCAATTTCTAGGGAAAAAAAAAAGAAAGAAATCTGGGGGACACTGAGTAAAGCCTGTGGACTAGATTCTACCAAGACAATCATACCAAACAGGAAGAAAATCCAGAAATCAACAACACATCTACTGTAGGTTATATACTGTAGGTCTTTTGGGTTTGGTGTGGGTATTTTTGCAGTTTAGGAGCTGTGGCCTATTTTAAAAAGAAAAAGATTAATATGATGTCAAATAAATTTGATAGTCATCTCCAAGTGCTCCAGATCATTTGAGAAGTCAGTCACACCTTCAGTTGTTTTCTTTTGTCAACTTTTTAAACAACTCTTACTTTTTTTTAATCCAACTCAACTCTAATGAGAACAAGAAATTTAGAAACTGCTTTCCCATTTCCACGCATTTTTGATGTAGATATTGCCAAGGCTTTCCTTTTCTTCATTCTTGTCCACTCCACTTTCCCTGACTTGCTTATAGATAGTGCAGGACATGCAATGATCAGAGCACTTCAGCCCATTCTTAACTTCACTTGTATCTCTAATCCTATGAGTGAGGTTCACATGATTAAAGTTAGGTCCATCAATAAATTATCCACCTGTACGGAGACAGTGGACAGTAAGAACAAGTCTTTTAAGAAGAAAGCTAATGTGCATCAAATGCAAAGCATCATAGGAAGGCAAGTATAAGAGAGAGAATGTGCATGATTTTAAGATGCCCAAATTTTAGGAATTCAGGTTAAGGTTTCCATGGTGATGCTATCTTCATCTACTTCCTTATGAACTTGGGCCTCTGCTGAGTTCCACCCACATACGTAAAAGATAGACAAGGGTCAAAAGTTTTCAGTATATTTCCATGTAAATTACGACAGGAGACATAACACTGTTCAATTTAAGTATTTTTCATCCTAACAGTATCAGCTTTGCCTTTAAGGTCCTTTCCTTTTACTTACTGTTCATTTATCAAAGGAAAACCTTGATTCAAGAGTATGAAATGGAAAAAAATAACATATTTTATGTGAGCTACTCTTTAACACAAGCAACATGAGCTCAGGGTAAGATCCAGTGAGCAGAAGGCAGTTTACGCCATTTCTGCAAAAGGCGCGTTCTAAGGACTGTCCAAACAAACATTTTATATTTTAATTTGAACTTAGGTAATCGTGGTCCTGAGTATCCCTGGAGAACAGTAGATCTCTGCCTCCTTTCTTGTCCTGTCTTGCCTTCTAGGTGCTCTAATCAGAAGAACACAATCTAACAGACAATTTGAACTGCTGGAGTGGTACAAAGAGTGTGACATAACAGTGATGTTTTAGACCAAAGATCTTTAGTTCAAGGCCAAATAGGTATTTTTTTATAACTAGGTCACCCCACTCTGCATACCACTGTGATTTCTCATTTCCTTGACCACAGGAAATGTAAGCTGCTTGCTTCCACTTTTCACCTTCCGCGTGGCCTCTCTCTGCCTTCCCAACCTGCAGTTCTTTGCTCAGTTCCTAGCAGTTGATGCCTGTCTCTGCTGTCTCCAGCTGCAGACATCCTTTACACACTTGTTACATTTTCAAACAAGTACCTTTGGGTTCCTTTCCATGCCTCTGCACACTCATACAGGGAGAATTTCCTATAAACCATCCGCAAAAATCACTTCATTGTCCTATGTCTTATTCCTCTCAAAAACTCTCCCTACAAACAGCTTGAAATCAGCCAATTTGCTGGTGTGTTAATGCAACCACCTGTTATACCAATCAATGTTGGTTTGTTGTTTCTTACCTCCTTTTATCCTTTATCTGTCTCTTGAGTTGATTGTAAGGTCCTTGGAACCAACTAATGTAATAGGATCTTAATCTAGTACAAACTCTGGGGCAACTGAAACCATAAAAATGAATGAGGCAGTTGTGGAAGAAATGTGCATCGTCATGAAATGATATCAGTTGTCACAAAATGCAATCCCTGCATAAAATGCTAATCTCACTAACTGGTCAAAACTCTTTGACTTCAGTGAATCCCAGGGTACTGCCTTCTGTCATTTAATCTTCAGATAGACAAATCTTTCTGAGTAATTTTTTTTTTCTTCATCAGCAGTGATCAGAAACCTCCCTCTCTGAAATGATTTTGAAAATATCATTACCTGTTGGCCAGTGTCTAATCTCATCTGGTCTTCATTCTCTTTTCTCACCTATCTGTTCTGCAGTGCAGAATTATGTGTATGTTTACATACTGCCAAAAATATTTATGACTGTTGTCAATAATTAATAATTACTGACAGTGAGACTATCACATGGAACACTTTGTGAGAATGAATCTGTAAATTACAGGAGGTTATGTTGATGAATAACCAGGAGTGTTTTGCATTTATCATCTTATCTCAAGCAAAGCAAACAATCCTTTAAGAAATACTGCTGTAGAATCCAAGCTGGCCAAAACCAGCTTTGGAGATCAAAAATGCCCACTCATGTTTAGACTGAATATTCAGAATTCACTACTCTAAACATAAATAACCATTTGGAGGAAAAATCTTCCTAGAAACATTCATATCTCAAACAAAAAAAAAAATAAGAAAGGTTTTTGAGACGTGAGATATGTTCTGTGATATGAACATGCTGCTTCTATTAACCCATTATTGGTGTTTGATATTTTTTTGTTCATTTTACAAGAAGCTCAGGGTGCCAGATCATGAAAACAGATCTTTCCCTTTCCTTCCCATTTCCTCTTTCCCTTTTTCCACCAAAAGCTCGGAACTCAACTGACATAGGCTTGGCGTTGTGTCAAAACACCTTTTGACAGTCTTGTCATAAGGGACAGGGCTGTTCTTTTCTTTCAAAGCAAAACTCGCAGTCAATTTAAAGATTGGATGCTATGGCCCGTGTTCCACTGGAGGCATCGGGCATTCCCAGGTGTGAGAATGGGTTCACAGAAAGTTCAATTGTTCAGAGCAAATTTGGAAAAGAAAACGGAGAGAGAAAGAAGAGGTCTCCCACCAGCACACACATACATCTCTCCCCACCGTGCCTCCCCCCTCGCCCCACGAGTATGCAGACGGTACCCCATGCACATCGGAAATGGACCCGGCGAGGCTCTCGGCGCAGCATGCACACGCGGAAGGGAAGGAAGGGGAAGGGAAGGGAGGGGGATGCCCTCGCACGGTTCTGATCATCACCATAAAGAGTTAAAGAGAGAGTGAAATGGCTAACGTACACACACCCCGCTCCATACCGGAGAAGAGTCTCCCAGCTGAGGTTTATGCTCTGTGAGGACCAGGCTGAAACTGACCGCCCCCACGGCCACGCTGGACACCCCTAACCCTATCTCCAGCACGGAGAGCACCAGGAGGCTCCCGATGATCTGGCTGCTGGTGCACATCCTCCCTCGGTCATCCTTCCTTCCCGATCAGCCGGGGAAACCGCGCATCCGCCTTCTCCTCCGGCGCTCCCGCGGCCCTAAGTCGCCCCCAAACTTTTCTTCCTTCGCCGGCAACCGGGGCGGAGCGGCGCATCCGCGGCCGGCGGGCGCTGCCGAGGGGCGGCGGGGCGGCCCCTGCGCCGCCGGGCCCCGCACAGCGCCGCGCCGGCAGCGAGCGCGGCCCCGGCGCGGCGGAGCTCTCCAAGGTGCCGGCCCGGCGGCGGGGACAGGGCGCCGCTGCCGGCCGGCTGGGCAGCGCGGCGGTCGGTATGCAGCACCACGCTCCTCAGGGGCTGCGCCTCCTCCGGAAAAGTCGACCTTGTCTGATCTCCTCTTGCGCTCTCATTGAAATGACCTCACTCGGGTTGGGTGGGTTTATTTGGGTTTTTTTCCTGGTTTGGGTATTTTTTTCCCCTTCTTCTTATTTCTCTCCCCTTCTTGTCTCTTCCTGGGTTTGGGGGTGGGGGGAAGAGGAGCGCGGCGAGCCCACCCCGGCTATATTTATGTATGAATCTAGACCCAATGCACAAGCGAGGCGCTACGGCAGCCCCGCCCCAGGGCTACAAGGCAAGGCACCTTCCTTCGGTCCTCCCCCCCCCTCCCCGGCACCCCGGCTCGCACACCTCCTCCGTCCCGCGCCCGGTCGGGCTGGCGGCAGGGCGCGGAGAGCCGTGGCCGCCGCCGCGCGGAGCTTCCGCGAAAGGTGAGCCCCCTTGGTGGGGTGTGCGCAGGCCTCCCTCCTCCCAGGTACTGCTGTCAAAATTCGGGAGGAAGTCCATTTTCCTCCCGAATTGGTTGGAGGGCTGGAGTCTGCCGTGTCTGCAAAACTCTCTGGTCTCTTCCAAAAACACTGTTGCTGAAGGAGACGAGTGCTGCTGCCATTCTTGTCACTCTGACAACAGACAGAACTGTGTCAGTCCTAAAGCAAATAAGCAACAAAGCAAAATATAGCAGGAGATCCAGACCTGCTACTTGAGCCATACTGGATTTCTTGGTACCAATCTTTATTTCTGCTTTATTTCAGATACAGGGAATGCTTTGCCACTCTGACTAGAATTTTGCAACCCAGACGTGCTGCACAACATGGTGACACATAAACACTCAATCTAGCACCTTGGCTTTCCTAAATACAAATTCCCAACCATTGGACACTTACCTTAACAGTAGGGCACAAGCCCTACTTAATTATATCACCAAAACCAAGGTCAGGATTCATAAGCATCAATGTCCTGGAGGATTTAGCTAGTTTTCTCTATAAACATTCCATTTATTGTTTAAACTCATAATGGATACAGAATTTTTCTTGTTTGCAAAAACCTGGAATTCCTAACCTGCACGGAAATGCTGGGCTCAGACATCAGAATCCAGAAGGACAGTCTAGACTTGTCCATTGCTTTGATGGTGCAATTTGAAAGCAAGAGTGTAAAATTAGCACAGTCCTGACTGAACTTATCTCTTTGGGCTCCAAAACCAGTGTCTTTTGTTTTGAGAAGACAGCCATTGAATACTGACACAAGCACTTGCTAAAGTACAAGAGAACAAGCCCTACATATGTACTACTGTATAGACTTTACAGGATTAGATCCAGCAGTATAGGCCAGAGTTTAGATCTGTAGGAATCTTGCACAATTAATTGTTGTGAGTGGCATTAGACTGACATCAAAGTCTGTCACCTCAGGCAGTTTATGTTGTTCAGGTATCCAATAGTGAGAGAAAGGGGTCCTAAGACAGGGACTTAATGCTTTCTAGTTTCAAACTTTAGCTGTTTCATATTTTCTCACACTTTTCCCAGTTCACGGAAGCAGAACAGGTGACTACATCTAAAGGATAGGTGCATTATAGTTAAAGCTGAATTGTCCCCTTTTCATCTCTTATGTTTTAAATGGTACCTGACATCTCTCATCATTAAAAATCAAGGCACAGCATAAAAGTTCCTCAGCTACTATATTTATGTAGGAGGATGGAGAAAGCACAGATTTTCAAGTACCCACATGGGTGTAGGAAGGTGTTTCTGCAATGACAGTATCCTTATTATGTCAGATTGTTATAAACGTTGAAGTGTGCTAAGGTGCTCAGAGTATATTTTACCAGGACCATAAAATCCAGTGGTGATAAGAGGGGAATTGCATAATAACAGATATAATTAATATATTTAATACTTGCAGCCAGATAGAGTGCTTGTCATATCAAGATAGAGCTCATGTGACAGAAATAAGATTTCCATAAACAGCTTGTTTTATGTAACATTTCCACTTCAGTCATAATAAGCTGTCAGAAAGATGGTGGGGAAAGAGACCTTGTGAAAAGGGTGTCCTAGATGGAGATCACTTCATGCGACAGCTATTAAAGCAGGGATATAAAACTGGAGTCTGATGGCAGGAAAGGAAGTGCTCTGGGTCCCTGCTCTCAAATCTGCAGACTGCAGGGAGGTGAAGAGCTAAGCAAGACCTCAATCAGAGTTAATAAGACTGCCCAGGAGGAACTGCGTGAGTTATCTCTGTTTTGCACCCTTTCAAATAAAGACAGGAAGGAAATGTAATATTCTAATCATTATCTTTTTAAAATGAAAAGATACAGTCTTTGTCCATGTAATCACTTTAGTTTATTTGTACTATGGTGCTGCATCATCATTATGTGCTGATCTAGGCAATTAACTTTACACATGGGACTATTCATGCATACATTTCAGCACGTGCTTACATCTCTGCAGAATTAAGGGATTCTTTTACAGAGTTATTTAACTGCTTATGGTCTCAACTGGATGGTTTTGAAATCTTTCCTGTATTTCTGATTCCCATAACAAAATGATTAAGTACTGGGGCGGGGAATTAAAAATCATTCAATGTGCAGGCAAATTTTCTCTATAACTGCAGAAAGCTAAGTACTAAAATCCTGTCTCCAAAGTACAATTAATAGAGCCATGAGGGATTTGGATTTTTTTAATTTAAACTGTTGAATTCATGAACAAAAGTCATCAATCTTATTCTTCTTGACTTCGTTGAAGGAAAACTTTTCTTTCTCTTTTTTATCATTGGAGACTTTAAAAATGGTTCATGACAAAAAAAAATATTCTAGTCACACAGCAGGATGAAGGGTAAGTGAATGACATAGTACCAGCAATGAAGAAATAGAAATCAGAGTACAAAGATTCATTTTTAAGCCCCTTCTATACAGCTCTGATGACCGAGAGGAGAGCCACTAAGAAGGTTACAGCCTCTCCATTGGAAATGACCAGCTTTATGTAACACTTTTGAGCATGTTTCCATAGCTTATACATCCTGTTAAAGTGGTTGAATTTATTTATTCCCTAGTTCCACGTATCTCTAAAACAATACTGTAAAGGTCTTTATTTTCAATAAGAACTATGCCTATAACATTAAATCAGAATTCAGGCCATTGAATCCAATTCAGCCTAGGTAATTTGTGAATAAAATTGAAACCATAGAGCCATCCAATGGCTGCTTTGAAGATGAGAAATAAGTTGGTGCAGTTCCAGGTGGGAAGGTACTCACCCACTAAACACTGGCATTACTAATATGCAGTTCTTGGGCAAATAAACAGAAATTTGAGTGATATTGGAAGCTGGTTATTTTCTAGCCAAGGAATATCAGTTGAGCTACCTTGGAAAAAAATGACATAAACTAAATGATTTCTACCAAAACATTCTTTAGGGAATGGAAAATTCAACCTCAATGGCGACCTGCAAATCCTCTTTTCATAAGCACCTTCTGCTTTCACCTTCTTTGTGGATTCCATCTCTTCACACTGATTGGCCACCTGGACCTGTTCAATTAAGTTTGACTGAAGCACAAGCAATGTAGAGCACCAATCTAACAAAGGCTTTTAAGTGTTTGGGGAGATAGAGTGTCTTGGTTTCTACAAAGAAATGTCCATTGATTTAGTTCTAAAACCAGCTATATTAATAGCATCCTATCTATAGAAATGTGTAGAAACCAGCCTTTGGAACATTCCCTCTTTTTTTTTTTTGTACAAAATCAACTCTTAGCACATTTTACTCCTTAGTTTGTTCGTACTCTGAATTAACATACACTGATGTTCCAAAATGGGAAGCAAACCCCATCAGAATCTTGCACAGGAGACATGAGGGACTGTGATTGATTCTGTCTGTTTAAAATTCAACATTCAGGAAAACTTTCTGCTGAATATGTAGCGAAACTTATGTGGCTGATAAGTTTGTTAGCTCAAAGTTGTTTTTCTTGGATCAAGTCATTAAGGACATATTTTAAAACTACTTGGCACATGCTTACATTCAAGAGAAGGTAGAGGATTTGTGACAGACATCAGTGTTGATTGGAAAATTTCACATATTTTCTGTTTCAAGTAGTGGTGAAAATTGGATTAACCCTATAGCCCAAGTTAAAAGCAGGTATAAATTACTTTTCCTAGATTTATTTTAAACTACCCCCTTTTGTCTACAACTCTCAGAAAGTCTCTTCTCCTCAAGACACCTTTTACTAGCTTGATTAGATGAGAGGAGGATCCTCCTCCAGTTGAAGAGATCAGAAATCTGTGCACAAACTCAGTCTCCTGCTACTCATCAAAACATTAATTAAGAGCTCATGTGAAATTACTTAGCCCCATGTTACATACGAGGATATGAATCACAGGACTTGCCTAGTATGGTACATAAAGTCTGTAGCTGAACTGAGAAGGTCTCTTTCATCCAACACCAATGTTCTATTATATAAAGACTCTTTCTACATTAATATGGTTTCTGTGGAAACTGCAAGAAAAGGTGAACCTCAGAAAAGACTAAGTTTTCCCTGGAATATGATTCCCTGGCTCCACAACAGATAATTCCCTGCCAGTGAAGAGCCTTGGACACTTCTGCAGACCCATGTTCACCCAGCAGTGTGGTTCATGAGTTTAATATACAGCACCAAAATGCCTAATTAAAGCAAGTATTCCTTTGTTACTATCAGGATTTAATAATTGTAAAACAGTTCTTGTCCATTCCTATGTGCATTAGCACTGTGCTAAATAGCCTTTCATAGAGATCTGGGAAACATAAATCAGATGAAAAGACATTTAATAATCCAGGGGGTTAAGCTTTATGGACTTACAACTTCTGATCCACTGAAAGGAGATGTCACCCATTGGGGAATCTAGAGCAGAATGGAAAAGTGATTGCTCTAGGAACTGTTTTGAACTGTGTGGTCAGACACTGTGTGTATGAAGTAATTTTATATTTACAGGATAATCATTAAAATATTTATGTTCTTCTACAGAATGAACAGATTCTTTATTAGAAATATAGAAGAGTTCAACTGTACCCACTTCCTGAAGTGGTTTGGGCCAGTGGTTTCCTGTCAGCACTGTTTCCTTTGAGGAGGAGCTCTCCCTTCTTAGGAGGAGGAAGTCATTTAAGCTGTTAAAGGAGGAATTTCTGGAGATAGTATCTGTCTAGGATTGTACCCTGTTGAGTAAGACATAAGGAAAAAAGATCTTGACATGGGATTTCCATGGGATTCAGCATTAAAGAAGAATTAAGAGAAAAATTCTCCCTACCATGGCAAAGAAAGGCTTTGAGCTATCTGCTTTTGGGGGACAGGAGCAAAGAGGGATGGGTATTGAGAAGACTGGAGGTCAGCAACTTAATGTTCTGAGCTGAGTCGTTGTTTTATGCCAGTAGCCAGAGGGGGAGAACATTTTTATAGAACCTGTTGTGTTTCGATGAGGAAATTAAAGCCAATGCTACTCTTAACAGTGTAGGCAAGTGTTGCATTTTTTTACTCACTTTTGTGGACAGCAAATGCAGTTTTGCGATGACGGCAGCGTAGCTTGTTGGAAAAAGGTGAGGAGGAGGAGAACAGAGAGAGATTTTGGGGGAGTGGCAGGGCTGGGAAGTCTCAGAAGGCTCATAGGAGTCAAGGGTTTAAGGAAGAATCAGTAGTTATTTTGGTGAGTTGGGGCTGTGTGAAAGAAGATGGGACAGTTCAGCAGAGGCATGTAAGGAATGGGAAGTGAGAGTGTTTGGAAAGGATTGCAGGGTCTTCTTGTCTCTTGCTTAGCCATGCATGGACTTGCTACAAACCCAAACCTTTACTGATGAGTGCTTTGAATATATACTCATGAGGGGTAGAGCAGGGCTGTGTAATGCAATTCTTTTCACAAGAAAGGAAGATAAGAAATAACATAGGATAGAAAACTCAGAAGAAACTTGCTGAGGATTTTTATTTTCAGGCCCAGAGGTTGAGAGATAAGAAGTGTTGGGGCAAAGACTGCCTCTCAAATTCTAACCTGTGCATCAGCAGAAACAAAGATCCATATTGATCCATTTGACATATGTCTGACCAAATTATCTGCTCCTCCTAGCAAGCTGATGATTTAAAATATAATGTATGCTGTTTATGAGAAACTGAGGCAGGAACAGGATCTTACACTGAAGGAGTGTGTCCTTGTTGAATCCTCCAGTTTCTCTCTGCCTGACATGTACGTATATTACACGCTACATCTTTGCATTTCTTAAAGTTTCTTAGTAGGATAGGATGCTCTGAAAAAAAAATGGTACAGGGGAGGAGGATTTTCACACCACTTCTAGATCCAAGTTAGAATGAAAAGTTCTATCTAGTACCTTTGCCTAGATGATTGCCAAGAACGTGATCTGCAGTAATGTGCTAAATAGAGGCATTCCACTGGGGAAGTTATTCCATAGCTCTATAGTGCATCTCATAGCTCCATTCCTGAAGCTGTGAAGCTACAGAGAGGTATTAGATAGGTATATAGTATGCATATAGCAACTCTACAAAGAAAAAAAGCCACTCCCACGCAATGCCTTCTTATCCTCGGTAATAAAATTTATGGACAGTGAGCATTTTGTTCAGACCATTTCTAAAACCTGCTTACAGTCTGGAAGCAATTGCACTTTAGATAATGTACTACCATACTAGATGTGAGCAAACAGAAGGTACCAGATACAGTTCCTACCACCAGCTATGCCACAATGATCTTACCGATGTCTTCTGAACACATCTCATTTTCATCTTGTCCTCTGCAATAAAATGAGCAGTTTTCAAATGACATTTATGTTGTCTCTGTTTGCAAGAACCCTCCACTAATTTACTCTGCTGGTTGGGATGAACACTAAGCATACTGATCCAAAAGAAAAAAAAAAAGCAACACAAATCTTCATTCCAAATAATTCATTCCATGTAATGCCCAGCAAGAATCCTGACTTAGTCACATTTTTTTGTTTTAATACATTAACCTTCGGTGCTCAAAACAAAGCGAAAGTGAGATAACATCATTACTGTCTTGCTATATAAACAGAATGTATAAACAGTCTCTGCAGGATAGTAAATTAAAGTGCTCTTTGAATTGCATGACTTACATAACCCATCTGACACTCTGCCATCTCTCAATCTCTGGCCTTCACTTTGCGGGGTAAGTTTCATATTCTGCAGAAGTCCATTAAATTGAGATTCAATTAAACCCTTCCAATCTGAATGCAGTCAAAATATTTTCTTACAGTACAGCCTGTAATAAAATGTTCTCAGACCTAAAATGCCATGAAACGAGTATCTAACTAGAACCTCAATACATTATAGGTCTGCCATAATTTTTTAGAATCCTGCAGCACATTCAAGTAATAAAGGTTAGAAGGTGTCTTAGTAATATCAGCCCTCATGCAGTACAGCACTTCAAGTGTGCATTCAAAATTCACCTTATGAATAACGCTCTCCTGAATGAGCATGAACCACATGTACAGCTAAATAAGCACTAAAGGGCTTTGCTGAATCAGAGTCATTACAGCCTCCATCATGTAGATTCACAAAGCTCACATTTGCTTAAATGGGAGCATGACCTGAACGTGGGCTAGAACAAACCTGCCCATGTTAAGTGGCCTGACAGACTGTATAACGCATTCATGAAAGGGATTTATGCTGCTGCAGTAACTAGGAATAGTGCCAACCCAGAAACTAGCACTCGAGAACCTCAGGACCAGTATCTGCTCCCATTTTTAGCATCCAATACATTGAAGGAAAAAGCAGAATCCAGGCTCCAGCTGTTGCCTGCTCATATTCTTTGGATGAGTCATGAAAGAGAGAACAGCTGGGACAAACCCTGTTAAGAGCTCTAACCTGAAGCCTGTTTAGGATAGTTTTCCAGATGAATAAGGAGCGCAATTATTTCCCCTTTGCCAGCTCTTTTAATTATATCAGAATCTATCTCCCACTGAGTAATATTTTTCCAGTGATAAGATACATTATGTCTAGTAAAGTCCTTCAGCATGGGGAATCTGGGCTCTTAAGGAGATTGGGAACCTGGTTTCATTTGTTGCATTATACTTGTGCAAAACACTTTTAAAACTTTTGTTCCCAAGGAATAACACAGAAAAAAATAATGAAAAAGTATTTGGGGACTAATTTTAATTACCCCCTTATTTTTAAATGTATGGGGAAAAAAGGGAATTGATGTGTAAATAAAGGTTATCCTACATGCCTCCATAAATTCTTTTTCTCTGCCAAACTGCAATAATTTTTATAAGAAACACACTTGAATGGAAAAAGTGAAAAAAGATTCCCAAATTATAAGCTCAGAAGGCCTAGAGTTGAAAGAGTGATTTGTCTACATGCCTGGAAATCATAGTTTTTCTTGGACTACACCCAGCAAATTTTTAGCTTCTGTAACACATGATTATATTAAAGATCTCCAGTCGATCCAATTCCTTGTCTAGTTGGTAGAAATCTTTCTATTGAATGGAATGAGCTGATGGCAAGAAGCTGTAGCAGGGCAGGTTTAGATTAGATATTAGAAAAAAAAATTTTACTGAAAGAGTTGTTGGGGCCTGAAACAGGCTTCCCAGGGAGGTGGTTGAGTCACCTTCCCTGGATGTGTTTAAAAAAATGTAGATGAGGTACCTAGGGATATGGTTTAGCTTAGGGTGGGATTGGTTGGACTTGATTATCTTTAAAGGTCTTTTCCAACCTTGTGATTCTGTGAATGGAAGTTGAATTGGGTATAGCTGTATAGTAGCTACTAGTTGGTCAACATTTCCAAAATAGTCTTTATGGCTGAAACAACACAGGCTTTGTCACTAGACTAATATAATTACATCCATCTATAAAGCTGAGTCCACTTTTGGTCAATAACTTCTGTATATTGATGACAGCAGCTACCGTCTGGTTGGGAAAATTGTCCAGTCACATCACTATCATGGGCTTAGGGGGCTAATGCAAAACTGGCCAGTGTTAACAGCAGGAGGCCAAAGGCACTCTGAGTCTAATTTCCCCTAATAAAACCACATCTGGGCTTTATATGAATATATGTTGTAGAGGCAATATTATAAGGTAGAATTCTGGCCTGACAGCTCTGAAGAGCAAGTGTATGTGAAACAACCATCCCTAGGACACACCTTGAGTCCTCTGGACTGCTGTTTGCCCTTGGTGCATGTGAGCCCCATAGGTCTCAGTGAGATCAATTCACACACATCTGTCAAATAAACCAGGTCCCATTACCAAAATCTTCCCTCGCTTAGCTACTGCTCAACTTCATGCAGGGAGAGCTCTGCTGACTCAGGTCATTGCTGCCCACATGTGGTGGGGCAAGATGGTGCACCTAGGTTTGCATTTGCGTATTGAAGATCTCTGCTGTCCTACTGTACTGCTAATCAGAGCTCTGACTGTTTCTAATTAAATGTTAAAAATAACAGGGTATCAGCGAAACTATATTCCTTATCTAAATTGTACAATGATTAATTTAAGTGACATTTAAACCTGAGCGAGGAGAAAAAAAAGCATCTCAGCAAGAAACTGCTGGGGAACATCTTAATTACAATTGTTTCAAGATAAAGGGGCACGGAAAGGATTACAAATAATGATCTTAAAACTACATCCATCTGGCAGCAATTACTGTAGTTGAGAAATCAAAAAAATTCCATACCTTCCCAACTGGCAGAACAGTGAGTACTAGCTAATAGTAAAGGCTGATTTTGTAATAATTTCTAGCAGTCATATTGCAATAATATTTTCACTTCTGCTTAGCGCTTTCCATCTTGAAAAGGTGATCACAGGGCTGTGTTGTGGTTTCTGATTTCACATTCCCCAACATGCGTTCATGATATGTATAACATACAGTCTAAGAAAGTTTTATTTTAAAAGCTTTCACAGACTTTCTCATGCTGCCTTCCTTAAGATGCATTTGTGATCACTGCAGCCTCTGATGGAACAGGGTTATCTTCATGGACCTGGCATTTTCTCTCCGAGCTGGGGCTGTGCTACTTGGAAAGAGAGAACCTCCATCAGACCTTTCTGTTGGGGAGGAACAGACACTCTCAGCCATCTTTAGGAAATTTCATTCCCATTTGCTTTTTATATTTCTTGTTTCACTGGGCCTGAACAGATTGTCTCTCTCAGAAGGAGAATTACCCCTAGCATTGTTCCAAATTTTCTCAGTATAAACCATACCCACAGAAGTCATTGATTATGATTTGCATCTTTTGATTGCTTTAATGCTACCATGGAAAAAAAGAAATTGTGGAAACTATTTCAGGATTTCCAGTCATTTCAGGATTTCCTTTTCAGTATATTCCATGTAAGCATTATCTTCCAAGTGCATAATAGGAATAATTCACTAATGCAGTTGAGTAGTATATGTTTCTCAAAGCTTAAGTTTTAATTTAAATTAAATGCCACCCCATAATCTTATTTTCCTTTTGAAAATGAAAGGCTAAACGTGCACATAATTATTAAAAAGTAAATTATTTAAAAGTTATTCTAAAAATGAAATTAAAATATAATGGAAGTTGTGTCATCCCTGAAAGATGCCTAATTAAAATGGTGGCAGTTCAGAAATAGGTGCTTTTTTAAAGAAAATATTTTAGAGAAAAAAAATAGTGGTCACACATATAATAACAGAAAATTTATTTTACCTCTTGCCATGGTACCTCATCTCCCTTCAATACCACTCTAGAAATAACAACATAGATTTCTGCTTACTCTTCCGTGACATTTGGGAATTGGAAGTAAAGGATAAAACATAATTGAAATAAACACATCTTAATTGATTCCTAGATAATGTGGTCAAATGCAACTCAATATAGATCAAACAAATACATTTCTGCCATTTACAGACTTAAATAGACTTAAAATTAAGCATTTAGGGCATTAATCTATTATAAATCTGGTAGAGCTGAATGTATGAATTTTAACCCAAGAATCTGACCTGTGGGAATGGATATGAATAAATGCCTCCTGTGCCCATGCTTAACTGCAGAATAATTACAGTTTTTAACTTTGCCCACTCCTACCACATCTCATACACCTTTTGCTCATCAGCTATTTCTCAGAGCTGTAGTACCTCAGGGAAAACCATCACCCTAGGAAGTTTGTCTTGTCATTCATAATTCATTTGTGGTTCCTTCACTGGAGATGCAGGTTACAAACCAAGCTACAGAATTTGAAGAGTATAGGAAAACAACCCATGTTGCTTACAGGACACTGTCTTTTTAAATGGTATCTCTCTTAGCATTGCTTCAAATTATTTAATGCTCCTCCTTCTACTTACCGATTTAGAAAGAAAATTTGCACTTTCAGAAGAATGTGATTGCCCTGGTTAACCATTCAAATAATTTAAATATGTTAACCAAATGTTGTTCTTATTGTTTAGGATCTAAACAAAGTCTTTCCTGAAATCTTCTCATCATGGAAAGACAGAGAAGCTATTTGTATATGGCTCTATCTATATAATATTGCTTAAGAAAACAGGACATCACAAACTGGAAAAACAAAACCAAAAAAATCACCCAAAAGCCAAAAGACATTCACCAGAGTAAAACCTGCAAAATGCATCATAAATTTACTAGGCCAAATTCATAGTCACATTTCAAGGTTGTTTTGTGTTTTTTTTTAAAAGCCCCACCCAGATATACTTTGTATTTCTTTATATCACCATAAATCAGGAATATGTGACTGTAAGTAGAGTGCCATCATCAGATGTAAAAATGAGAGGACACACTTCTGTTTCCTCTACAGACCACATGCTCATTTATAACCCCTGCATTTCCAGAGCAGCATAAAGGGATATAAGTATACATAAGAATCAGAATATTTGCTTCTCATTTAGTCATTGAGTTTATTAAATAAGAACCCCTTGTTTCTTGAAAATAACATAAAAATGAGTGAATAAACCATTCCACAAATAGCTTAAGCCCAGAAGCACACAGTAAGGGGTTTCATGGCCCACTGGATTGAGGGTGGGTGGTGGCAGGGTTGGTTTCCAGATTTGCTGATGAGACAGTCACAAAATGGCAGGATAGTTGAGGTTTGAAGTGACCTCTGGAGATCAACCGGTTCAACCCCCTGCTGAAGTAGGGCCACCAAGACGAGATTGCCCAGGACCATGTCCAAACAGTTCATGAGTATCTCCAAGGATGAAGAGTCAGCAACCGTCCTGGACAGTCTATGCCAGTGCTCAGCCACTGTAAAAATAAATTGTTTTCTGATGCTCAGAGCCTCCTGAGTTTCAGTTTGTACCATTGCCTCTTGTCTTGTCACTTGGCACCATTGAAGGGAGCCTGAGTCTGTCTTCTTTGCTCCCTCCTGTCAGGTATTTATGCACATTAAAACCATGTGAGCCCTCTCACAAGGCTCTAATTTTTGTCCTGCATTCCCATTTGTAGGACAGAAATAATCCTTATGCTTTCCTTTTTGCCTGATTTGATTTAGAGCGTGCCCTCCTCAGAGGCTGGTTCTTGTTACATGTCAGCATTGTGCCTACTCCAGAGCCGTTTGTTCACATAGAAGAAAGCAGTAAGTGTTGTCACTCCAGGTCTGAATCAGTAGGGTTTTGCTGTGATGACAGCTCAAGGCATAGTTTTGGACAGACATGATGATGCTTCGGCCCAGAGCTTGTCAGCAATACAGTATCCTCATTAAAAGCAAGGTCCCCAACTGTTTTTTTGATCTAAGCAAGGTTTCCTTCTGATATGGATCATGATAAGCACCTCAGCTCTTGAAAACAGGCTACATCCATGACTTCCACTGTTTCAAGAAGGATAAAGGCCTCCAAGTAATGGAAGAACCACTAAACCAGCCCTGGGGGTTTTTTTGAAAAAAAAAAAAGAGTGCCTTTTCATTTAAATTTGTTTGCTCTACATTTACAAAAGTATGTGAAGAGAATCATCATTTGCAGGGTGGGGTGGGGGGCTTAAATTGTTGCTGCTCAGCAGAGAGAATGCTGTACAATCTTAAGAATTCATAAAATGTCCATAGGCAGGCAGTTTTCTTAATTTAAATAAACAAAATAATTAGTAGCTTGACAAAAAAGCTGAAGCTATTTCTTGTAATTCAGCTTCCAAAACAACCAACTATTATTCAGTGTATTTTAGCTCCAGAACAACATTTTTTCAAATTAAATTAATTTGAAGAGATCACAGGAAAGTGCCTCAGGATGAGGTAAATACAGCATAATCTCTGACACAGGCTATTTTAATAGATGTTGCTGGCTTCAATTCTTTGTGTTGCCATATAAGCATAAATCACAATTTGAAATTATTTGAGCAGTAATGCAAAAAGAAACAAATAAAATGAGCAATACAAACAAAGTCTATAAATAGGTAGGTTCAAACCATTTTAAGAGAAGAGTTCTTTTGAGAAAATATAAATTACATGGGAATAAATCTATTTCAATAACATTTTAATTTAAAAGATGAAGGATTTGCTTTATTTCCTCTTAGTTATTTTGTTTTCCATTTTTTGTGGATTGATGTGAAATTATTCTATATATAATAATAATTGTTAACTGGATGTTGACATTCCGTGGCAAAAGGAAACATTTTAACTTGACTTTGTTCCAACAGAACAGAAATCAAGTTAGAAGCGTTTCTCACAGAAAGTAATGTTAGGTTTCTGACAGCCTCCACAAGTTACTTTACTAGTCATCATCAACAGCTACAGAGATGAAGGTGTAGGCCAACTAGTTTGTCTGCCATGCATGGAACTTGAATAGTAATGTTTTCAATGGAGAAAGAAATGGCCTGATTTAGACTCCTAAGTCAGGTCCAAGACATCTCCTGCTCTACTGGTGAATCTACAAAAGAAAAGTAGTCCCTCTTCATACTCAGAATACTCTGTTGTTCTCTACTCATCCACTCTTGTCTTCCATTTCTCACTTCTTAAGTAAAACAGAAGTGGCTCAACAGATTACTGTGGTATTGTAGAAATGATAATATCTATGAATATTTATCTTCTACTTTGGGTTCTTCAAAGTCACATGTGTTTGAAAAAAGTGTATTTTGAATTATCAGCTTCTTTCTGTGTGTCTGTAGGTACTGATGTCAAGTATTTGGGTTTGGTCCTGATGTCTCTGAAGGCATTCAAAAAATTATGTACAGAGATCAGGTTCTCTGGAATAGCTGCTGCAGTAAACCCAACTACAAGATTGTAGAAATTAAATGATAGCAACGTTGTGGAGCGTATTAATTTTCTACTAGGTGGGAGTCTATCCTGCTGATTCCATTGGCCTTCCAATCTGGCAGTGTGAAGGTACATATCTGCTTACTATTCCAACACCACCACAAAAAGCTATTATATCGGCAAAATACAGCTAAAACAGTTTTGGAAGAACAATCTGGATTTTCATCTGCCTTGTGTATCAGCAATGCAATTGCCAGATAAACCCTAATTGTGGATTCTTTATGACAGGTAATAATAGGAGATGCAGAGAAAAGCACAGCTTGTATTTCAGCTACCATGCTGAGCTGAAAGAGCTAACAGCTTAAAAAAAAAGATCTAACATGTTTTGATTTGTAAGCAAAGCACATTTTATTTGGGTGTCACCAAGAAAGAATACACAAGGGACCATACTGTAGATGGAAGCTGTCCCTGGGGAAGTCAATAGGAATTTTACCAATGACTTTAGTGGAACTGGGATTTCATCCAATATCTATTTTATCAATATCCTGCAGCTTTGCAGGCTGACAAAAAAAAAACCCCTCCAAACCAACCCAAACAGTACTCATAAAGAACAGAAAAAGATTTCTCTGCAGAAATATATCATTGTTTCTTTGTCAAATGCTCTGCCTTGCAATGTAGGCATGCTGCTCGTGCTGAGTTTGACAGGAGCAAGGCATAGTCATTCGGTCAAGAATTTGGCCTGTGAGCTTGTTACCTCCTCAGGCACACAACTACCAGACTCTTTTGTATAGTGGTCTTTTTCGTTCTGCCTACGTGCTGACTGGAAGTTAACATTGCATCAAGAGCTAATCTAGTGCTCTCAATTGGCCACCAGGCAAAGCACAACCTCAGACCATAAATGGCACTAATTCTTTTAAATGCATAAGCCCAGCTAGAAGATTTGTGACAGCAGATGATTTCTAAGTTAGCTTTGCTGTAACATAATATAAGATGGCTTTTTTCATCATTACCATGTAACTTTCTCTATAGTTCATTCTGTGTAGTAACTGGCTCAGTATATCTCCCATTTAAAAATGTACTAGAGCTGGTGACTGAGCGTAGAAATACACAGCAGGGTTTTTAAGATGAATCTCAAACACATTTCCTGGAATATGAAGTCTGCACAGGTTAGGAGTTTTAAATATAGCCTGGTTGGGAATGACTTCTGCCCTCGCTTCATTGTGGTTGTCAATTATTTAGACAGGCATCTGACGTTCCCAAGTCTGGTGTCTCTTGTAAAATCTCATGCCTGGCAGCAGAGAATAGGTCTTTGAGATCATTCTTTTCTGCTTTGCACCCACCAAGCTCATGCTCAGAGTAAGTATGAAGTGACTCTAAAATGTCACAAAATTGGAATGAAGTTATTTTACCTCAAGAATATGTGTCATGGACAGAACAAACAAACAGGCAGGGAGCTGTAGCCAAATTCTGCTTTCTGATATGTAGTATTGTATTGCTTATTTCCTATTTATTCTTTTCAATGGCAAGGTAAAGGTGTGTTTGATCCTCCTCACTGTCATAAATGACTTTGACCAATATTCTTGATTTTTTTTTTCCCCATGATTTTCCTGGTTATTTTCTTAAAGGTTTCCATATAGAAAAGTACTTATTAAGAAAAAACTTATGTGCAGAATTCGACTCTGACATATGTATCAACATACCACCTCCTTTACAAAAATGTTTTATGTAGATTCTGCAAAATACAGAACACTTAATTTTGAGGGGAAGTTTTAGGTAGAGAATCCCTTGATCTAAAGCTCCACAGAAAGGTGGCAAAATTCCTAAACATAGACCCAGTAACAGCTACTTAAAAATATAGACGGAATTCAACTTTTCAATCCTTATTTTCAATAAGGCTTTGGAGGGAAGAATCTTTCACAAAAAAAGGTTCCTTTATTTACAAATCCACCCCCCCACCCTACCCCTATTGTTTTTTTTAATGCTATCACAGGACTGTTTGATACTGGGACATCTCTTGCTGGCTGCAGTTTCCTTTCTTATTGTAAGGATATAAAGCATTCTTATGAAAAGGAAAGGAAGCACAGAGGCCAGTTCTCTCCATCACAGCAATACACACAGGCTGCTCCACTCTCCCTTGGCTTGTGGAAGCCTCTGAGCTCAGCAGCGATTTGCTGCTCCATGGACTGACTGTTAGGGGAACACCTCATCTCCAAGTAGTCTGGCTGGGATTTTATAAAGAAACCCAAGATATTTAAAAAAAAATAAAGGGAAGGGGGAAGCAAAAGTCAAATGCAAATTGTTTCCTTCTCGTCATTTCCATGAAATTAGTTTCACTAGATTTAGCTACTTTGACGCTAGTTTTCCAAGGAGCTTCATCTTTTCTGCACTATCCTGTAGGAGAGGACAGCAAAGGTGGCTGTCAATGGCACTCACTGGTCTGAACCCACACCAAAAAGCTGCCCATTGTTACTTCACCTGACCCTTTTGAACCCAGGAGTAAGAGGCGGTTGATCCAATTTCTTACCTACACTGACTCAGTGGATCCTTGAGACTTGAGTGAACATTTGATTGTGGTCCAAAGGGCTAAAGCTGCTAATAATTCCAGCTGCTAATTATTCCTGTAGAGAACTGGAACTCAGCTTCTTGGAAAAACACATATTGGTCTTGACGTATGACTCATTTTAGCCAATGGGGCTTTTTTTGTCTGTGGAACAATCATGAATACCTTATGAGTTAGTATTAGAGCAGTTACTCTTCAAGCTCCACCAACAGCTTAGGCATCGAACTGTGCAATCTTCAGATCAACAGCAGATTTAATATTTCTGTACTTGGTCTTAATACTAGAGAGGAACAAAAGCTAGCTACCACTGGTGCCATTTAGGTTAAACAGGTTGTCTGGCAGGCAAGAGCCAGGCTTGAGCTCTGCAAAACATCTTGTGTCTCCATTTTCATTAAAAGTCATCTCCTCTGATCATGTTCAGGGCCTCATGGACATCAGGTCTGATGCTGGAGACTAGTACTCTAGTATTAGGCTTTGTTAGATACCAAATAATATGGGACTCACATTCTGGCAAGCTGTGCCCTGTAGGTAGTCCTTAAATGACGAGGAGAACCACTGCCATGCACTTTCCTCAAAAAAGTAAACTGGTGAAATCATGACTTCACCGCAACTGAATTTGTGTTCTGCAATAACGTTGCTATTGTGCAGGTATAAATGGCAAGACTTGGAGCAGGGAGATTGCTTCATGGCTGACCTCTGTGGGAGGGGGGCAGTGACTTCTCTGAGCCAGACACAGACAGTTCCAGTTGCCTCTGTAATGGATCCACTGTAGGACACAGCTGACCTCAAAAGTGGAGCTTTTGTTGCCTTTAAACCATTCAGCTGAGTTTGTGGTGCCTCGGTGAAAATGTATTTCAGAAATGAGAGAAAAGGAACAAGAAAGCCAGAGGAGCAGGAGGTGCTCCATGCTCTAGTAGGGACATGCCTAAAGGGACTGTAGCTCATGGATGAGCCCACATCATAGCAGGTGCACATCCAAAGGGACTACAGCTCATAATATTTAAATGTTTGCATCCTTTTTTTTTCAATATCTGAATCAGTAATTAAATGTTGCAATTTAAGGTTAAATTCCCCAAGCTGAGTCTCCTTTGCCAATGACAATAACTGCTGAGGGATTTCCCTGTCTTTGTTTTGACTCATAAGTTTTCTTCCTATTTTCACCCCTGTTCCACTGGAAGGTGGGGAGTAAGCAAGTAGCTGTGTGGGCACTTCATTGCTTAGCAGGGCCTACCCACCATGTAATGCTCATTTTTTTCCAAGGACAATTTTGTTTCCCTAAATAATTCTTGTATATTATGTATAATTTAACTCCTTTTGAAGTACAAGAAAGTAGACTCAACATAATTCATGATTGAAACAAGGAGAGGGAAAATAGTTTGTTAGCTCTAAATACCACCAGGTTTAGCAGTTGATCATGCAGGGTATGAACAATACATTACTAGACACATGTATGTGCAGAAACCCAGCCATCATCATCAGGGTCAAATATTCCTGTTTCAATCAATATCAAAATATGTCCAGCTCTTAATCTTCTCTATTCAAAAATAAAAGTTGAATTCCTCTAATGACAATTTGTGAGAGCTTGAAAATTTTTTATCTGAACATTGCATATGTCCAGGTAAGAGGCAGTAGGTAGCCTCTTTCTATTTCAGCTCAGTGTAGAGAAAAGTGCTGCATCTTGTCTGTTCAGTCATCCAGAATAGATTTTTATATTCCTCTACTTCTTTGTCCCATTTCAAATAAGATTAGAAATGGTTTTTTTTTCCTTTTCTCTCTAACCTCTGTTTATCTTCACTCTTTAGTTAGTTCATTCTTCAATTGCACTATGCTTGTTCTAAGGATTGCTTTTTAATGTAATTTTTATAATTTAAGTTGAGGTGCTCTGAAGGTAATAATGGTAATACTTTTTTATTAAATAGGGTATACAACATTTTTTCTAATACGAATATACCTCTTACTGACCTCACTGAAAATAAAGGCTGCCCAGGGAGGTGTTAAGCAAAAATGATGGAACTTACTAGTAGACTGTGTAAACTTCCAGTGCTGTACAACCTGTTTGAGAAGACTCACTTCAGTTTTCATTTTTCACTTTCAATTTTCACTTTTTTCAAGAGTGAGCACTGCAATATGAATCTTCCATAAGTGATTGTCCAATTGAAAACATTGCCGTGCAGATGCTTTTAAGCACAAAGAAGTATCTTTAAAAATAAAGCCCTATATATATTGCAGATAATGTTCCAGGTGGGTGACAAATCTAAAGAAAGATGGAAGAGACATCCCACTATAAAAGTCTTTCCTGAAAAGAGTGGTAAAGTTACAAAGTACATCAGAAAAGGAGGGGTTTGGAGACAGTAAGACTTTGCCTTACCTTTGATTAAAAGGGAAAAGTATGTGAAAAGTTTGGGGGCTTTTTTGTTTGTTTCTGGTAATAACTAGTTTGTCCTTTCTATAATTAAATCTGTCTCAATACACATGGCCTTTATGTACCTTACGATCATGATGATGAATACGATGATGATGAGAAAGTGTTTTGCTAAATGTGTAATGAAAGATCCTGCACTGATATTACACAATGTTATTTTTGGAAAACCTTAAATAAACTCTGAGAAGCTATACGCATTTCATAAGGTTAAAACCAGTTTTAAGCACACCAAAAATGAGTACTCCAGTAATTTTTTACTGCTCAGTGTCTTAGGCAGGGTGGTTCAGCTCAAAGCATCTGAAGACTGCACAGATAGAGAAACTGGCATGTTTGTTGCATACATGTGTGCAACATGTTCAGTTTTGATTTGGTCAAATAATAAAGTGATTGCATGGTGCTGTGTGGAGGTGCAAGCACTTTCATGCTCTCTCTTCTACAGTAAAGGTCATCCTCGGTTCTTTTCTGGATGGAATGGCCTTCTTCTCTTCATGGCCTGGCAAAACACCTTGACTATCTTCTCACAGTTTATTTTGGTGAAATTGCCAAACACTGACATCCCATTATCTGCTTACTTTTTCAGCTGAATGAGCTATATCAATGGTGCAATTCATTTTTCTACCACCCGACAGAACAAGAAGGAAATTATATTTTCTCATGCTTCATTTTTAATTTCAATACAAGCCCACTTAACTAATCATATTTGTTAGCATCCTTCTTGTCCAGTAGGCTTCTAGTTTGGAATTGTTCATAGACTATTTTCTACATAACGCACATGAAAAATTAATGAAATCAGCAAGAACAAACGCAGCAAATCACATATTTGTTCATCTGGCCACATAATTTTGTAGACTTTTCTTCTATTTACTTTAATGCAAGGAGAAAATAATTCACAGTATTAGTCCTATGTGGTTGTAGTGTTAGATGGCTTCTCTACATCCTAATGATAATAGAGGTTTCTTTCCAGACTTCCAGTTCTTCATTCATTATAATTCACAAACAATAGAGCTTTAGCAAGCCCGAATATAAAACAATTATTAATAAAGCCAAATGAAATTCAAAATGCAAAGTGTCAACCCAAGATAGGCTATTTATACATACTGAGCACAGGAAAATCTACTGTTGTAGCATAAGTAAATTATTTCAGTCAAGGACTCAGTGTGAAATTGTGATGGTACTAAGACAATGCCAAAATCAGAAAGAAGTCCTTCAACCCTGACTTTATGGGGTTGTGGACACAGCAAGACATGTTTTGGATGCTATTTGAATGCAAATAATAAACATTGATAGCTGTCTACAGTACCTGCTGTTATAGCCCAGAGCACTCAGATGGCTAAGAAGATATTATGATTTTTCATGAGCGATTCTTTTTGAGGCTCACTGTGATCCTGTTGGCCTTGGTGTTTGATCAATGCTAAGTATCTTGGCAGCCCCAGCTGAGGAAGCCATAAAAAGTTTTAGACAGAGTCTTAATAGTATGTCTACAAAAGTTTCCTCTGCAAAAAAGAGGTTAGGTTGAATTAAGGAGAGAGGGTTTTTTTCTATATTACTCAGGAGACCGAATATCTGTCCGGATAGCCAGATTGGACTGTAAATCACATTGGGAAGTCTTCTTGCCTGAGGAAGAAAACTTTCTAGATGGCACTGGAAACAAGCCAGAGGGATTGGTTACTGTAGGCTGGACAGAGAAACAATCAACTGTCTGTGATGGTTCACAGCAAGCTACCAAAATGTATTCTATAAGCCTTTGCTCATTCTGAAGCAGATAACTCTCTTGAATGTTGGAGAAATGCAGCTACTTCATTAGACTACCCCACTAGCTCCTCCACTCTCTATGGATTGTTCTTCAGGGCATTTATTATTCTCATGAGAATGACTATATAAAACTGAGGTACACATTAAGCAAAATGAAATGAGAATATTGATGATGAGGGACAGTGATTTTAAACTAGAGCTGGGTAGGCTTACATTAGATATTAGTAAGAAGTTCTTCACTATGAGGGTGGTGAAACACTGGAACAGGTTGCCCAGAGAGGTGGGAGAGGCTCCATCCCTGGACACATTCAAGGTCAGGCTTGATGAAGCTCTGAGCAGTCTGATCTACTTAAAGGGGCCCCTGTGAGGCACACAGTGACTCAAGAAACACAACAGTGACATCTAGTTTGTCTGAGTACAGTGAGGTAGTGGGTACAAACCATAATTGAATAGTCAGATAATTTGCAATGAAGCATGGAATAGCAAGAAAGGAATTCCAAACGCACGAGTTTTCCTATGACAGGACTGCTTACTGCAGGGGGCTTGGAGTAGTTGACCTTTAAAGGTTCTTCCAACCTAACGCATTCTATGGTTCTATGATTCCATCTATGGTGACATATGCCACAAATCCTCAGTGAGGTCATAATAAATTGGAGGCCAAAATAATGATACTCTATTATGGGTCCAAGTAGCACTTCAAATTAATCACTGTCTACACAGAAATAATAACTATAATAGCCACATTAGCTCCTAATAATTAGTATTAAATTCCTCCAAAAATCCAATCCTTGAGAAAATATTTGAACTTGCTTTGCTAATATCCTGCCACTTTAATACAGCTGGATAATACCACCCACCACAACGGACTTGTAAAAGGATGGATTTTGAATGATCTTTTAAAGTCAACACATTTTGTAGCTGAAGGAGAAAGAAAAAAAAAATAATTCTGGCTGATGAGACTTTCATCAATTATTGTCTCTCAACGTTGTTCTGGCTAGAAAGATAATATACATGGTGTGGATGTACAACACACTAGCATCAGTTTTTAAAATCCTTGTTTTGAGAAGTCATAAAAGTGGTTAAAAAGTGGGGAGAAAACATTTGTGTTGTGGTTGAATCCCAGCTGATCACTAAGTACCACACAGCCGCTCGCTCCTTTCCCTCCCATCAGGGGGATGGGGAAGAGAACGGAAATAGCCCAACACCTCATGGGCTGAAATGAAGACAATATTGTAGGATAAAAAGGAAGAGAATAATAACAACAGCATCAATAATACAAGTGATGAACAAATGCAAGTGCTCATCAAGCAGAAAAAAACACAATCATATACCCAGTCTTGTTTCCAAGCAGTGACCCTGCCTCTCAGCTAGCCTTCCCAGTTATATACCAAGCATGACATTATATGGTAGGGAATAGCCCTCTGGCCAGTCTGGGTTACCTTTATTTTTATTTTGTTTGGTACCACAAAAGAACCAATAGATAACCCGGGCGAGGGATACTGGCTATACAGCATGAGCTGTGCTATGCTTTCTGAAACGACAAAATAATTGTTAAAGTGAAAAACTTGCAGTATTGTTTTGATCGCCAAGGATGTCCTCCAGCTCAGTAGATCTGTCATCAAGGTTACAAAACACAGTATTTTACACTTTGGGAAAGAAAAATACAAAAAAATAGGAGGCTCCGGATTTTAGGAGTGTGGGAGAAAAGAAAGACATTGTAGTCACTAGCAGTAGAGTTTCTGGTAGCATACTTTACTGATGAATGCAAAAAACCTGAATAGGAGAACAAATCTCTGAATAAAAATATTATCTAATAAAATAATATTTAAAAGCATAAATCCAGAACTACATTAGAGCACACTTCAGAAAGCATTACTGGTATCATCTCTCCAAAGGTCAAAGCCATCAGATACATTTTTGTGCATTCTTTTATACTTAGTAACTTAATCTGAGATAAGGCTGAACTCTAGAAGGAGTTTTATAACACAGCCCGACTCTGGAAAGATGTTCCTCCTGTGTATGTCTGCATACACGTATTTGTGCACAGTAAGTGGTCTATATGTAGTACACATAAAAACACTGAAAAGGAATTGTATCCCACAGAGTAAAATAAAGGAAGGAAAGAACATACGTCAAATTCACAGTTAATATGACTCCATTATTGTCTATGAAATCATACCACTTTGTGATATTTATCTCAATTCAGGTACAGCAGGGATTAATATAATACAGTGCCTAATTCACTGAGAGCTTAAGAACTAAATGTACAGATATATTAAACCCATGTGTATCTAATTAAAACAGACTAATAGAGAAAGGGGAAAATGCAACTAATATCCCATTAATGTATATAGCTAAAGATGGAATGATAAATATTTTGAACACATGCTTTAGCTGGCATAAGTATCAATTCACACCACATAAAGGCCTGCATTTTTATTTGTCACTAATGTCCAAAAACATGTCATCATACTTATTTCAAATTTAAATGTATAATGTTGGTTCTGCTCTGGTCTTTATTAAGACATGAAGTGCACATTTTTGAGTAGATATGACTTGATTTGTGGAAGAATGAAGAGCACTGGATATATCTTACCTCAACTTTATCAAGGTTTTTGCATCATTTTTCAATACAGTAATGTTGTCTGTTAGATGCAGTATTCTTGTACCCAAGTTGGAACTCTACAATACAGATGAGTGAAAACTGAATGAAACATCTGGGCTCCAAGAGCGGTGGTTAATGAGCCATATGCTACCTGGAGTCTGGTAACAAGTGGAATAATGCGGCCATCTGCATTGGGACTCGTTCTGTTTAACATCATTGTTAGTGACCTGGAGAGGGTGACAGAGTGCTGCTTGCTCATCAGGTTTGCATACGAGACCAAGTTATGGGATGTAGCTGACATGTAGGTGGACAAGACTACCAAGCAGAAAGACCTAGATCGGCTGGTGGAATAATACACCATGAATATCATAAAATTCAACCAGGACAAATGCTGAAGCCCTGCACTAGGTTGGACTAATCCCTTGCACCAATCATGGCTGAGGACTTCCAGACTGCAGAGCAACTCTTGATATGATGGTACACAGTGAACACACGCCAGGAGTGTGCTCTTGGCAGGAAAGGACAGCAGCATCCATGGCTGTATTAACAGAAGCAGGATCAGTGGATGAAGAGAAGTGGTTATTCCTCTTTAGTCCAATGAGTGGCAAATAAGTGTTGGGATCCTCACCACAAGAAAGATGTTGATAAATTAGAATGACCTCAGTGGATGGCTACCAAGATGCTTGGTGACTGCAACATTTGCCCTGTGAGGAAATGACTCCAGGGAACCTGGCAGAAGCCTGCTGGGTCCCGTGGGGAAGTTACTGAGGAAACAAAGTTTGGCTCTTCACAGTTGTGTGTACAGTTTTGCTTAGTGAGAGGTAATGGACATAAGATGAGAGACTTCAGAGACCTATTCATACTAGTTATAGCACACACAGAATAAAAAAGGCTGACCATGAAAACAACTGAGAGACAGAACTAGCGTGCCTAGAAAGATTGTGCTGTCTATACTCTTGGAAGTTTTCAACACCAGACTGGACAAAGCCCTGGCACAACAGGATCTGATCTCTGAGCTGGCCCAGCTCTGAGCAGGAGGTTGGACAAGGGACCTCCCGAAGTCTCTTCCTGCTTGTATCGCCTTGTGATTCTAGGTCAGTGTTCACTATGTATTCATGAGAATATGGATAGAAAAATATTTCTCCTTCCAGATTCTTGCTTATCAACACAAAGATCTCTGCTCTGTCCCGATGTGATTTTCCTAAGGAAAGTTCTGCCATACACAAAGCAAACCTTAGTAATAAAACTGAACAAACTCAAACATACTGCATAAATTCCTCAATTGCATTAGAAATGATTCACTTCATATTTTAAGCAGACCTGAGTCAGTATTTTATATAATTACACAAATATTCACCATGGAGTTGTCAAATCTGAGATGATTCAGCACATAGATCACATGGTATGATTCTGCCCCATTCCTGGATGAGTATATAATCTTAGTCACGCATGAATATTTACAGTTATGAAATATAAATTTCTCTTACTTAAAGTATTTCGTTATTCTCTCTTAGAAGTCACTGTCCTGGTAAGCTTTTTCTGAAACTGGATTAATTTATCAGAACATTTTCAAAAAAGCAACACAAATCTAGTTGAAATGTTTCTTACAGTCCCTCAGAATAGTCACATTTAAGAGGCCAGATTTCCTGATTTCAGAAAATGTAGCTGTTGTTCAATGACTCCTAACTTGTACACCTGGCAGAAGAGTCAAAGCTCATTGCTTTTCTAGCTCAGAAAGTCATGGTACCAAGAGGGAAGATAAATATAGTTGTTAGCTGCTTTTATTTGCCTAATTATCACTTAAATGTATATCACACCAGAAGAAAAATAGCTATAAAACTCATGACAAATGGCTTAGTCTCTTAATTATCTTCATTGTTAAAGAAATCTCTGGATAAGATTAAATTCAAATAATTTATGAAGAAACTCCTTATCTGTATCAGCTATTCTTTCCAGGTTTCTTATATAGCCTTTCTTTCCATTCTAATCATACCAATCATTTTAAGCTCTCAAGGGTATGTGCTTATGCAATTTTCCTATAATAATTTCCTCTTAAGTTTATTGAATATCTAGAAAACTGTTACTACAGGGAAATAAAAGTATTACTAATTTTAAAGTACTGTAATTTAAGTACAACTTGAAAACGTGAAGGGCTACTCTAGAGAATTTCATATAGACTAATCCACTGCAATGAATATTTCAAAATGGAACTTTAAGGCTACTGTTGTAAAAGATTTATATACCATTTATAAAGCATCATGTAGCCTAAACTACCAATGTCAAAAACATTCTTTCCCCAACGCTGTGTAAATTCCAGGGTTTGGTGTATCTCCTCTTGCCAGTACACTGTTTGCCAGAGAAGACAATTGGAAAAGACAGGAAATATGAAAACAGATGTTCCAACTATAGAATTTTAAAATTAAAAGGGGGAGAGGGAGGAGAAGAGAGATTTAAAACATGGAAAAAGTGTCATAATGAGATTACTATCTGTATAAAAATATAGGAAAGGATCAGAGGAACAAGTTGGTCAAGGACAGGTCAGCATGGTTACTGTCAGAGTCTACATCTGCTAATTCTACATCATCATTAACACAATCTAGGTGCCATTTCCTCAGCGGATTTTTATACTGTGGTGGGGTTGTTTAGAAACTGTCCACAAGTTAAGAGCAACAGAGTTTCTCATTTTTAAAAGTAATGAAATGAGTATTTGAAGAATTAAGTCTGTCAGAGTGAGAAAGTCCAACCCACTGACTTTTCAACAATTCAGTCTAAAAGTGCTACCCAGCAGAATTCATCCCATATTTGACTCCTGTAACATGCAGCCTACTAATTCAGATTCTCTCCTCAGCCTAAATCCACTTGTTACAGAAGTAGTTAATGATTTGTTGACTGTATATATACTACATTGCACACTATTTAGTTTCCTGCTTCAAGCTGGCTAGAACATAACCCATGGCAGCCTCAGGCCTGCTCTAATTTAGAATCATAGAATCATAGAATCATAGGTGTTGGAAAGGACCTCGAGAGACCATCCGGTCCAACCTCCCTGCCAAAGCAGCTCCCTAGCTCATATTGCACCGATAGGCGTCCAGAGTCTTGAATATCTCCAGGGAAGGAGACTCCACCACCTCCCTGGGCAGCCTATTCCAGTGCACTGTCACCCTCACTGTGTAAAAGTCTTTCTGCATGTTGGTGCTGAACTTCCTATGCTCCAACTTGCAGCCATTGCCCCTTGTCCTGTCAAAGAATGATTTCTTAAGACCCTAACAGTGTATTAGAGCTCCCTTCTGCTTCCTATCTTCACCCAGGATAAATATAGTTTAACAAGTTGTATTCAAAGGAAAAATAAAAACAAACCAACTTTCTTCAACTAGTCTTCATATTAACAAGGCCAGCCCAAATTGGATGTTTTGCTGGAAAGTGGTCAGATAATCTGGCCCAGGGGACAAAAAAACATCAATTCAAACTATCTGAAGTACAAATAATGCCTGAATATAACCCAGGAAGTTTGGATTGTTTTTCCAAAACATGACCTGAGCTGAACCATCCAGTCAATATTTGCAAGAACAAACAAATAAGAGACATATAATTCTTGGTTCCAGCTAAATTATCCTTTCCCAGCAAGATTGGTACAGAAGGATTTTACATCTGCTTTATGTAGGCAGCTGCCAGTTTAGTCAGCGTTTGGGAATCCCCAGATGGCATAGGAAAGGACAAAGCTTTTGCACAACACACTGCAATAGTTTTGGGCAGAAGAACATTCCTAGGAGAGCTAGAACAGCACTTCAATTTACTTAGGGGCTTGTTCATCACAGTGCTAAAATCACCAAAAACATTTAACAAGCTGAGCTGGTGAAAATCAAAGCTGTGTAGCTCCATTGTTCAGCTCACAGCATGGCCCAGGAAATGATAATTGAATCAATACCACAAGCAGTTCTAACAAGCCTGATCATCTTGGCTTCTTCTCAGGAAAGCAGGGAAACATTTTAAGACAAAAATTGAGTCCTACTTCCTTGTCCACTCCTAAAGCAGAATGAAAACTCAGTCACCAGCCTTTACTAGGGAAAAGTCAGAAGTAAAATCCTGAAAAAGCAAGTACAATTTTCATCATATTATCTTGATTTTTGTACAAAAATCTTAAGAAAAAACTGCACTGAATTACCAGTACTTGTGTGTTTCCTACACACAGTAAATATAAAATCCTCTGTCATCACAAGTTCCACTTGTCATTCTGTCTTCATGGGGACAAAGAACTGTCACCCTCTGTGACAAAGAGAGGAGAATTTATGGATGAACCAGAACTTTAGAATAATTAATTGTATTTCTTCTTAAATATCTTAAATGCCACTACATTCTTTAGAACTGCAGTGGAATCAGCCATGTGGATAATTGTAATCTGGTTCCCTTACTCCAGACTCCTGACTCTAACTACAATATCTTCTCATTAATTAATTTTGACTTATGCGGAACTTTCATTTTCTGAGTACCACCGGAAATACTTGATTGGAAAAGGCTTTGCACCATTAAAGGAATCTACTCTTTAGCTTTGCCCAGATTTCATTCTTTCTTACATCAAAAAAGTATCCTTGAAATAAATGTAATTCTCCTGCAATGATGTAAGCAAGTATCTAATACAGCTTCTGATTTGTGGAAGGTTTCTGGAAAATTTCTGAGCTTCTGCATTACATTATAGTCTACAGCTAAAATCCTCTATTGTGCTTTTGGATCTGGCTAGCACTGTAGTTAAACAATTGCCAAAATCTTCTGTTGTTTGGTATACAATGTCGTGTAGACGTGCCCATTCTCCTACTATTCAGCTAATACCTCTTTCCTGGGGTATCTGCCTGGCTCTACTTAATTAACACAGAAGTGTACAGCTTCTTTAGATGTGTTTATTTGAGACTAGGAGAATTTTGAAGGCTGCCAACTTACTTACTGTCTGTAGTCAGCAGACATGGGCCTCTAGAGAAGGGCCTTCTGCTCAGTGAAGATTTGTAAGTAATCCAGGCCTTTAGCATAGCACAAAAAGAGCAATTCTGTACTGTATTGTTATTTTCTTCACAAAAGTACAGATTGGATACTGGGGTGGTAAATAATAGTGTACTTGGATCTCCTATCTAGGATGTTGTTAGTCATCCTGTTCAATGAGGAGCAGTTTTTTTCTTCTGTTACTCTGCATAAGAATTTACATTAATGGTTCACTAAAGAACTCCAGTGGAATTTGATTCTCTAATTACATAAAAGGGTAGAAAAAAAACCCCTTTCTATCACATCTCTATTAGCAAAAGCCTCTTTTGCTTTGTATACCTAGGACAATATGAATTACACAGGATGAGGTTTAATTGTAGTCTGTGATTTAAACATTACTAGTTACTGAGACGTGTGGCTTGAACTTCTGAGAAGTGGCAAAAGAAATAGCTTTCAAGGAATTCTATTAACCATTTCATAAAAATTATATGAGAGCAGAAGCTGAAATACAAAATAAATATAAAATAAAAATGGCATTGCGCATCAAAAGTCAATCCACACTTCCACCAGAATGCCTGTTAGCCATTCAGAAGAAACACTCCTGAAGCAGCACAAGCTGACATCTGACCTTGAAAATTTTGAAACCCTTTTTCATTTTTTGCATTAAATTTTTCTCATAAACTCTTGATTCTGTCAATTTAAGGGGACTTTGAGGGCTGGTGAAGCAATTTGAAAATTTAAGTCTGGAAAAAGAGCCATGTGAGAAGCAGGTGATAGTTCTTTCAAGAGACAGGCACAGAAAAGGTAAATGTGTATCACTGTGCTGAGTGATGGAGAGGATATGAAAGGAAAAGAGAGAGAAGGCAATGGCAGACACTCTAAATTTTAAACAAGCTGTTTGCCACAGGATGTTTATGGACAAACACAAAGGTAAATGTTGACCTGCTAAATGTGCGCCATGCAATTAAAATTTTCCATCTATTTTCACCTAAAATGGCTTATGTGATAATTTATTTTGGCCAACAGAGTTTATTTAAATACTCATTTGTATAAGCTAGAAAGTTAGCTGTCTGTATTTAGGTCTTCTGCATTAATTTCCATGGTAGTAGGGCAGCTAACAATAGACCTATAAGCTAGCATTCTAATGTAGTGATTTTGTGCTTAATTCCTTTGGATTGCCTTTGTAAATTTTACATTACCATTTCCAATTAAGCAAATGACAGCATTTTCTAATTAAGTTCAGTAAAAGCTGAGAAAAAAAGGTTGGTTACTTTGGGTTTACATTTCCACAGATACTAGAACTTGAAGAATAAACTCTTTAAAACACTGACACATTGCAGAGTAAGCATCAAAATGACACAGGCTTTTAAGCAATGAAGATTCAAGAAAGACTGAAAGAATATTTGACTAAAAGCTTGGGTGAGAGACGCTTCTCCCTTGTGAGAAGGATCGTTGAGATTTGTTTAACATTTCATCACAATGAGCCCAGCAAAACTATAAGCATTTCCAAAGTGGTTACAGCTCTGACAGGAACACTATCACTGTGAATTATTCCATCTACAATGCTATGATCCAGGAAAAAAAGAAAAAAAAGGAAGAAAAATTGGAGGCAAGCATGAGATATGCAATTCCAATGAAGTCTCTGAATACCTGTGGGTTTGGGTTTGTATCAGTTTTGCTATTTGCACTTGTGAAGCCAGAATTCAAATGTAACTATTTTTGCTTCACAGCATTTGTGAGTGGTTTGACTTCTGTCTAAAAGAAATCAGGAACTTCACAATTTCTTCAATTTGCCAGTTGTATCAGAAAAGTGACAATTTTTATAAAAATATTTTTCTTTTTAAATTATTTGTTAAAATTTAAAAGCAAGCTACATGTTTTGGACGTTAGAACTTCACTGCAGAAGATAGAAAAATAAAGTGAGTAAAACAGATGTGTTTTGAGCTTATCAAGAAATTTCACACAAAGAGAAAAGGTGATCAATATTGAATACATTATGAAGAGTTCTTCCCATATGTCAAAACAAATTTTTTGTAGAAATTTTTGCTATCCTTCTGTAAGGTCAATACCAGGAGGTTACTTCTCCATGTAACACAGGAAGCCTGTGGAGTTACCTAAGAAAAAGACAGAAATAGAATAAATTGACTGAAAGCAGGTGATACAGATTTCTGAGAGCAACTGGAACTGGGATCTGCTCTAAGAAATGAATTCATTTGCAGTAAAACACCTGAGAAAAAAATCACTCATTTATGCCAAAATATCAGAAAACTTCACAGTCAATCACTTTGAGCCTGCACGATGACCTACATGTCACAACTTTAGGGTACATTTTTGCACTCTCATCTGTAAATTCTATTTCAAATTTTTAACTTGCAGGATGCTGGTAATGTTCAAGTTCCTGTGCATGAAAGATGACCTGGCTTGCATCATGATTTCTACACAGGATAAGGTCTGAAACAAGTGATTAGGGAGCAAGTGTCTTAGAACTTACAGGCCTACAGAATCTCACGGTTCAAAGTCAGTTGTTTAAAGGATGTCTTTGACTTCGGTAAATACAGGATTCACTTGATTTTTAGAAGAAATAGTCTTGAAGTTACCATGCATGTAAATTCTCTTTACAAGCATTTGAAGAGATATCAGTTGAGTACTTTTTCTGGTCTTGTTAAAACCTACTTCCTCATCTGTTGTTTTGCTCTTTTATATGGAGGCATGAAAAGATGAACTAGAGAAGAGCACACAGTAGGCATTCTATGAAACACTGTAATTTTCCTCCTAATCCTCATTTAATACATGAGGTAGCAGTAGAAGAAAAATGAAAATTAAAGGATATGCTTATTAAGAGCAATATGGAAAGCAAGCAGTTTTGCAGTTTACTGTTTGATAGAATTAAGCACAGTTGGGTTTTGGTTTAGTTACATGGTCTTTTGTATCACTGTTGCTTTGAACTTCTCTTTCATTTTCCATTTGCATAGTAGGTGACTGCAGTGCCTATGTCATGGTTTGATGCAATTTAAGGCAACTCATAGACCACAGTGATTTAATCTTCTAGGGTTTATTTTGTCTGGTCTGTGATGATGGTTTCTCTTTGGGCTAGCATGCTCTCCCTAATGAGTTCAAAGTATTGTCTCAGAATTGGCCTCTCCATAGATTTTTGAAGTCTTGATGTTTGTAAAAAACTATCACATGCTTGTATTTTCACAACATTGCAGCTTTTCTAAGCAGAGATGATGATGTGATGTATGAAGATTGGAAGCCAGACATTTGGTGCTAGCTTCAACTATTTTTGTACCCCTAGCCAAATGGATTTTGATATATTCTGTATACATGTTATCCACCCACACTCATGTGCTGTGTGAAGTTCTTGAGAAGACCAAGGTCATGGTAACTACTACACTTAAAGAGAGATCACCTGCTTCAGCTTTATTTTGAACTTTAGTGTTTTTAGCTGTTATCTTACTGACATCAGGTATGGTAGGTAAGTGTGACAGTGACCCAGAAACAAACTGAGAAGTTGTATGTGATTATCACACTTTATTTCACTTAATTAGTTAGTAATCTGTGTTTTTAGGAGAATTAGAATCAGAGTTATAGAATGCTTTTGGTTGGAAGGGACCGCAAAGATCATCTAGTTCCAACTCCCCTGCCATAGACAGGGACACCCTCCACTAACCCAGGTTGCCCAAAGCCTCATCCAATGCGATACTGAACACTTCCAGAGATGGGGCTTCCACAACCTTTCTGGGAAAACTGGCCCTTCCCTAACCAGTATTTCAAATGGAAGCATGTCAATGCTTTTGTTATCTATTGAGGGACTTGTTTACAGCGATGAGGTCATCAACTTCTAGTTTGTACAAGACCTCCTCTAAGTAGCTTAATCATTCAGGTAGAAAGACTCAGCCACGAAAATATGTCTCAATGTTGACTGCATGTTTAAATGAAGAGCTGCATGCTCAAAAATGCAGCTGGTGCTTGGTTGTGACATTGATAGCAATGTTATAGCACAGGAATATCTTCCACCCAAACAAAGCTCAGGGAAGGGTATGTTGTTTCACCCTGACAAATGATGAACCAAGGATACATAATGCTTTCACGATTGCAGCCCTTGCAATATCAAGGCAAGCTAATTTTATCCTACTTCTAACCAAGCTTGAAATCATGCAACAGACTCTTCATTAGCAAGGAGCTGTATTGTCCTCTCACTACCTGATTATGCCTTATTATATCTATGATGATGTTACTCTGTCTTTGACATCCTTTCTTTGACGACACAATTTAAAGGATTAGTTGCATTTAAAGATAAAATGAAAGCTTTTAGAACTGGAACCCCTCCTGAATATTTCAGTGCCACAGGGAGGTTATCTGTAAATGCTACCTTTCATTTTGTTTCTGTGCTGAAAGGTCCATGATTACAAAGTTAACAATTTTGCAAATTTTATGGAGCATTCACTACCATTCAAAAAGTGAGTTCAGAGCTGGAATCCTATGAACACAATCACTGAATGATTGTAAGGTTCACTGTGAGATTATAACATGGCCCTGAGAAATCAGAAAACTTATCCAGAAGCATTTGTCCTTTAACAGATAATAATGTTAAATGTCAAGATTGAGTCATTAATGTACTGATAAGTAATTCTGTAGAGTTTGTTACAAAAATCATTCTAAGGTTTCTATGATTTTCCCCTTATGTGGAGGTATGAAGCCAATCATGGGTCCATTGTATTAATGACTTGACATGGATTGACTGGAATGATAAGACAAGGTAAATGCCATTAAAATTTGTCATTGTTGTCTATCATATAGTCTAAGTGGGGTGAGGAAGAAAGAAATTAGGGAGGCTTAGTGATAAAGCACTGAATGCTGAAATGAAAAAGAATCAAGTATTAATAATATATTTTTATCGTTGTTGCTATCTACCAGTTTTGCTTTCTCACTTTCACTACTACTAATATTAAAATTTATACAGAAACTCTGTGGAATGAGTCTAATTTCAAGTTCTTCCAACTGAGATTCTGAACTATATACTTATATAATGTCTACATGTTTGTTTTTTGCATAGCCCTGGAGGTTTATCCAGCAGAACTTTGTCTGCAGCCCTAAAATAAGCATATATAATTAAATACAATTGAAAAGCAGATCCAGGGAGTAAGAATCCATACCAAGTTTTACTGAGAAAACTAATTATGCTTTTCATGGCTTAGCCTCCTAGACTACAAGAATTATTCGGCTGCTAGATAACTTGATAAAAATGTTGTGCTAGGAGATACTAATGCCAGAAACAAGCTACTTGTTAAGAGGTTTACGAAATAGAGGCAAGCCCAAGTGTAGGTCTACCAGGGTAATCTGAAATGACAATACTTCCAATTGACTAATATAAGGATCATCATTTTGTGCTCAGCCTCCCCTTACCAGACTATGGTGGGTTGGTCCCTGCCATCAGCCATGCACCCACAGACGCTTGCTGTGTCCAGCAGGAGAGGGGAGAGAAAAAACAAAACCAAGAAAACTTGTGGGTCAAGGAAAGAATGTTCAATAGGTGAAGGGAGGAGGGGGAAAGGGGGAATAAACTCTGCAAAAGCAATCACTCACCACCTTCCACAGTCAGACAGATGCCCAGCCATGAGCAATGGCCACGTTGGAAGGTAACTGCCTCCTTTCTTCATCTGCCTCAGTTTTATATCTGTTCATGATTTTGTATAGCACAGATTAATGCTTTCGCCAGTTTAGGTAAACTGTCCTGGCTATGTCCCCTTTTGGTTTCTTGCCCACCCCTAGCCTACTGTCATGTAGTGAGGGAGAGAAGCAGTGTAGAGTGGTTTTGATGCTGTGCAAGCACTGTTCAGCAGCGGCTAAAATATTCCTGTGTTATCAATACCATTTTGGCAACAAATCGAAAACACACCACCATCTAGGCTTCTATGAAGAAAATTAATTCCATCTTGGCCAGTACACATACAGGTTACCTTTTTTTCTATTAAGAATCACAATAAGAGAGAAATTAGTATTGCTTTGGAAAAAAGCCTTCTTTATTTACTGGTTTGATAATTGTGCCCTGTGGAAAGAACCATAGCATAGTTTAACCTCTGGTGTGTCTGTTTTTGCATATGATCTGTTTTGAGCATGGAGGGAAAGAATTCTTGAATGGACTCTCTGTTCATACACCTATTTTCTAGAACAGGCTTATTATTACCTTCCCTTCTGTGCATGCAGGAACTTTTCATACATTTGCCTTCAGGTGCAAATTTACTACCAGAAATAAAGATGTCAATCTGACATATTTTTCCACTTTGACCACTGGCCAATGCAATGTACCTCAAGCACTTGATGCAGTCAAAGGGCACAAAACTCTTCAGCTCTCACTGACTAGGCTGGCTGCTTCTCCTCTCTGATTAACATGATTACTTTAGATCTGAAAGTGTTCCTGGGATCATCAGCAAACATGTGCAAGTCCAAACAATGAGCACAAAGTGCAGACTGACTTTTCAAGGGACCAGAGGAATATATTGATCATGAAAGGTGTGAAGAACACTTGTATAGGACTAGCAACAGAACAAGGACTTAGTCTACAGCACTTATTTTGGGGTTCTAAAAGTAACATTTTTAGAGAAGACTCCTGGCTGCAATCTTTCTGGAAACTGTTGGAAGTATTGCTAGAGTTAGGAGTTTGAACTGAGAGGGCCTCAGGATCCATGCTTAACAGTGATTTGGGAAAAGTTAGCTGACCTAAATTCATGACAGGATTAGAAGGAACATGCTGAGTTTTGTTCACTGCTCTGCAGTTAAATATAAGATTAGGACCGGGGTTAATATGAAGGTTAAGGTTTGAATTTCAAAAAAGGCTTGTGAACTGGAGTTAATAAAGGAGCTAACTTTAAGCAAGTTTACCAGTCAAGATCCAGCACTTATTCCTTATAGAATCAGAGGAAAACACTGAGTTTTAGCCAACTATGCTATATGCTGTAAAGTGCAAACCAGGGATAGGTAAGTGCTTGGAAATAAAGGGAGTTAGAAGTTGTGGGCAGTACTGACATCAGAAAGGTTATGGTAACCTTTGTGTTTGGTTCCACTGTGGCTTAAGTGAACATATCAAAAATTGGTCTCTAGCAGAGTTAGTTTCAGCTTATATTAAGATCAGGGTATAAAAACCCAGGAAATTCTGGAGAAAACCTGGTGTTACAGATTCTCTGATGAGGACCTTAAAATTATATTATGTTACATTTTCTACTGTAGAAGTCTGCTGGTTTAGACTGCAAAGCTTTGTATACTCCGAAGATCCTGTATGAACAATCCATAGCCCTAAAGAGGCAAACGTAGATATTGGAATTAAGTCAATGGAAGGCTCACCCATTGTGTTTCTACAGGTTCAACAGGATATTTTTAGGAGCGGTCCAGTTAGAAGCTAAAAGAGCATAGGAGGATTCAATAGTGACAGTCTATTGCTGTCAAACAGAACTGGGATCACAGCTTCAGGTTTAAAAGTTCAGAGGGGAAAAACCTGCAGTTAATTCTTAGTGCAAAGAGGTTTTTTCAACTTATTTTTATCCTTAGGTCTTGTATGATCTATAAACATAGTGAAGGTCTACTTGTCTTGCAGACTAACATTAAGTAAATTATTAGATTAGGGTTTAAATAAATTCATAGATAAATGGAAAGATGAACAGTAGTCAGCCTGTGATTTGAAAAATATTACTAACCTGGTTCTAGTGCTATTTCCATTCAGTACTTGATGAATCCACTGAGTTGTATTTTAATATCAAGCATAGGTTATAGGTTTAGAAAGCGCAAGGGAAAAATTTTCTGTTCAATTAAAGGAGTAGCTCAAATTTTAACTAGGAGAATCACTGGCCATACCCAAACCAAACCCTAAATCTAAATGAACCAATAGATGGCTTGCCCCTGAGAATCATAATAACTTCTGAGATTATTCACTATGGATTAAATGTCAGATTAATCACTTATTATGTAGCTATCTATTGACTAGAAAATGGAGGCTGGGCATCTTGCTCACAGTGAAGTATACTTAAATGCCTAAATTCAGGCACTTAAAGTGACTCCCACCCCAAATAATTGGCATGGATTAATCACCTACTCTCTCTAAAGCAGTGGTTCCAAAATAACAGCATGTAACAAACCTGACATTTTTTAATCTCCAATCTTAACTCATGCAAAGGATTAAAAGATAGCTCAAAACCTCAACAAAATCTCTTATGTCATAATAATATTGCTCTAAATTTATAGGGCAAATTTATATGGCAGATAGATCAGCCATTTTTTCTAACCACAGTATTAAAAGGAACCCTCTTGGTGTTCCTTATCCTAAACTCCAGATTTAACTAAAGTAGAATGTAATGGAAGTGAGGGGAAGCCACTTAGCATATTAGTTCCCCTTGCATACAAGCCCTAAAAGATATGTTTATGAAAATTTCTTACCCCAGAACTTTCTAAAGTTTCTAAGAACTTTCTACATTTCAGAATCTTAACCAAATTCTTATCCTTGCAACCACACACCTCATCTTGTATATATATTGGAATCCAGGCAAAATACCCTGGAAATATCCAGAATTTATTATGTTACTCTGGGTCCTGAAGGAACCAGTCATAAGCCTAAGGCCCACAATAACAGAAGCTGCTCAGACTTTCCATTTCCAGGATAACATATGCACATGTAAAGATTTATGATTCTATATTGAGCTTCATGCATTGGCCATAATTACCCTGGTATAAATTCATGGCTGAAGTCAAGAATAGATCTCAGAAATGCAGGAAAGCCTAACTGTAGTCAGTGCTGCCTTCAGCTAAGTTGAGCTTTGGATTGGCCCTGTCAGACAAATTGCTTTAGAATGTTGATAGTCATACCAAGTTGTGGTCTCTGGTAGTACAATTTCTCATGCAAAGCCAAGGTTTTATGTTCAAGAATAGTGGCGGGGTTTTTGGGAAATACAATGGGCTGAAGAGTGTCCGTGCCTTCTATGCCTTCCTAAAGACATTAGTTGCAGCTCTGCACCTGCTTGATTTTTGTACCTTTATTTTAACCTTCTTTCTGTTCCTTTACTGGAAATAATTAACTCTAGAGCAAAAGATTGCTACACATCATTAACTTCCAAAAAGGTATCCCGGAGTTTTATATCCTAATATAGGGTTATAATGATAGTATTTGACTTAATTCTAGAGAAATAAATGAAACCCCTCAAATTTTAGGTCCTTTAAGACAGGTTAGCAAACCTAACTATGGTACAGTTCAGCCCTACTTCTATTTCCAAGCATTATTATATCCATAATTAAGACCCCTAGGTCTTTCCGCCCCCCCCTCAAAAAAATATCATATTACATATGCTGGTTCCCTTGCAGAACCAGTTGCAATGTTAGGGAAGCAAACTCATGGAAACCCAGCAGGAACTGCAGTTCATCTTTCCTTGCATTCCAAGGCAAACCCTAATCCTAAATGTTTATGTTGTTTGTTCCTTACCACCAAACTTAAGAACAGAGAAGAGGCTTGATTTTAACAAGTGATTTCTTCAAGCAGAATACTAACTATAACCTGCTAGCTCCTAGCAGTACCTGTCCAGACCCTTCAGATCACCCAGCTGCCAACCAAGAGCAGCTGTCATCTACTAGCACACACCACTTCTATCAAGAAAAGGTTTAAAGTTATAAACTAGCTACGCGTATCACAGGAGCTCCCCCTTGTATTCAGCTTGTCCTTTCTCTCTCTTCCTTAGTCATCCTGCCTGCGTGTGGAGAATACCTTACAATGCTGTACTTATCTGCCATGGCTCTATTAGCAAGGTAACAGTTTTCAAAAGAATAAAAGGTAGCTGTAAAAAGAGGAGGAATAAACTCCTAATAAAACAAATATGTGCTGGGTTCAAATGCAGCAAGAAGGATTTAGGTTAGACACTAAGAAAACTTTCCTATGGCTTGAATAGTTAATTATCAAACGTCTTTTTTTGAGATGATTCTCTTATCTCACTTTTACTAGGGGGAAGGGAAAAAGGCTCAAGAGTCTAAGCAGGAAAACAACAGGCACTGCCTTGCTTATGATCAGAAAGTCTCATAGTCCATCTTAACTTTGTTTTCTGTGATTTCTCTTTAAATGGTAGAGTTGGGTAATACAAGAGTGCAGTACTGCAAAAATAAATACGTCTTCTCCTTGAGACTGGGAGCAGATAATCTCTGGACTCCTGCAGCGAACAGTGCTGTGTTCCAAACAAGGTCCATGTCTGAATGATCCAGCTAGTTTCTTTTTAAGCATCAAGTACAAGATTTTTCTTCACTGAATCTTGATTTTGAATCTAATTTGATACGAGTCAGACTTAAATTCTGGAATGCTTTAAAGGAACAAAACTTGTACCTTCACTAGCATCCTGAATCTGATGCACTACAGTTCTTAAGGATATCCAGATTTATTTGTTCACAGTCTTTAAAGTATGTGCTTTAATTAGAATACAAGTATCTGTGTTACTCATTTGTCACACTAAAATAGACCCTTTGGTCAGAGTATCCTTCAGAAGACTTTACAGAGCTCAGTCAATCCCTTGAACTTACACTTTAGCAAGTTTGTTTTCTGAAACCAAGCATCTGAGCAGGAGTGGCAAACAGCATGAACCTGTACCAGTGAAATACAGAAAAAGAAAACATGATAGAAGAGAGTATCAAAAAAGAAAAGAGGACAGAACACAGTTTAACTGAAAGTTTTAAGTCTTTTAGGAACTGAAGGAGAGAAAAAAAGAAACTCTAGACGATTTATAGAAGTCATAAGAAATTATGTTCTTTAGCACTTAACATTGTAATGATTATATAATGCACTACCTGATTACAGGATTCCTTGCAATTAATGAAAGTGTTACTTCTTTCTTCTAGACTGCACTCTGGCATAACATAGGTAGGAAAGAACATTTAGCAGGAATAGTCCCCTAAATGATCTGTTTAATATAAAATGAGGCTGGTTTTAGTTTCATCATTCAAATTCTGCTTGTAAGAAGTATGAAACATGCTTCTCTTCCTCCTGAAATGAATAGGGGGGGTTGGCTGTTTTTTTTTCCTGTGGATCCTTGTCTAGCAGTAGAAGAGGTGTAAATCATTGTCCATTATCCTTTCTGAACATCTCTTGTGTCACAGCCACCCTACTCTGACCTCAGTGAATGCAGTGGGCACTTTTCATATACTGCTGAAACTACCACAGCTCTGTGAAGGAGAGACTAGAATGAGTAATATTTTCACAGTTACATTTGCAAGAGGTTAAGAGCACCAGGTCACAGGAGGACATCCCCTCCCTCTCCATCCCCAAGGCTGAGGTAGAGCTCCAGCTCTGCCCAGCGTTGCCCCACCCCATGGGGCAATGATGGCCATGACAGTGTATATTTGTCCTACTCCACAGCAAAGAGGTCTTAGTTCAAGCTTGGACCTTACAGCACACTGATGTGGACACCCACTAGCAGGGAGGCAGAAAGGTTGCATGCAGATGTAATATAGTCATGGGTCATGGTGAAGATAGTTATGGGATAATAGACACGGCACATGGCAGCCACCTGTTCCACCACCTGCAGGAAAAACATGACTTGCATACCTCAAAAGCCTTGAGAGTTTGACATCACAGACAAGACCTTACCAAGGGCAGCGTACCCATAGCCTCTGTGTCCTGTGCCTGCAGGATAGTTTTTTTCATGTCTGTGTAAGCTTGCATTAGATACAGCTTTACTGAGTTGAGTAAAAAAGGGAAAACCCTAAACCAGAAATGCCAACAAGTGGTAGCGCAAATGTAACTTCCCAGAGGAAATTAAAAATAATTATATGACTATGGGCCTGTTCATCTTTTGAAACTAATCAGGACTTAAGAGAAACATGACAGATGAAATGGAAGGAATCAAAAAGGTTCAATGGCCCAGTGATTTTTATAGGTATGCATGTGTATACACAGTTCATTAAATCAGTGCCTTAAAGAAAGGAAAAAAAATTATATCATTACCATAGTGTTATCTCATCCTTGATGAAGAGTAGAGTGGCACAATAATGAATTCTTTGTCTTCCAGAGGCCCATAACACCCATGACACCTGTATAAATCTAGCTCATTAAGAACCTTTCTTAAATTCAGAATATTCTGAAATTCCCTTATAAGACATTTCACTGTTGGATGCTACAAAAGGACCTCTGAAGTCTTGTATGTCCCCACCTGGTGAAAATTCAGACATATTCTTGGGTTTGATGGCATTTCAGCTTTTCTAAAATACTGGTTTGGTGCTGCCTCATAATTTTCTAGTTTTCAAATAATCCCTTGCAATGGCATTTGTAACATTTCTTTGAAACCAGCAACTTGGAGTTGCTGGTTCAATATCACAGTTCTCAAATGGCACTTCACACTTCACAGGAAGGGCTGTTTAGTGCTCTAGAAATATAAGCAAGTATGTTTCTGCTCACGTCCTTTAACAGGCAAACTGTTTGCCTTTTAGATAAAACATTTGGTTAGATGCAACCACAAAATGTGTTTCTTTGATCACTATAAATAGGTGACTTCTGTTTATACAATTCCCTCAGCAGAAATACTGTGATTTAAGCTTTAGCACAGCTAGTAAGATGCATTAGTTTAGCATGTTTTTGGGAATCTTTCTGTCTGAGAATCTGAATCTTTCTCTGATATTCCTGGAAGATCAAAATCCACAACCGAGCAACAGTCACCATTATGAGGGTTCCAGGTCTGTATGTGCATCTCAGACCAGCCCCTAATGCAAAGCATTGTGGACAGGACATAATTACAGATAAAATTTTTTCTGGAGGCACCTATGCTTCTTCCAATACCAAGAAATTGGTTGCCTGGCGGAGCACATTCCTGACACATTCAGGACAAAATGAGTTCTAGGCTGTGGTCAGGAAGGCGTTTTTGTCTGGTCAGATGGACCAGGGATAGGGACAGGGGAAGAAAAGGCTTCCATTCCATTCCATTCCATTCCATTCCATTCCATTCCATTCCATCTCATTTCATTCCATTCCATTCCATTCCATTCCATTCCATTCCATTCCATTCCATTCCATTCCATTCCATCTCATTTCATTCCATTCCATTCCATTCCATTCCATTCCATTCCATTCCATTCCATTCCATTCCCTGCTTGTGGTACATTACAATCTTTGAGACCTCATTTTCAAAAGTGACAATATTGCTGTCTGTGCCAAGAAAAGAAATACAAGTGCCCCCATAAGGCACGTGTTCAGAGAGTGTGAACAGCATGTGAAGCAAAGTGTGTGCATTCACCTGCTTGCTCTATCCTCAGGAAAACAAAACACATTTGAGCAGGTTGTCAAAGGAGAATACATGTAAGAAATAAGGGGGAATATTGCCAAAAATACTGGTGATCTTTTATTTGATTTGCTTTGCTTACACCTGTAAACCATATAGCTTTCTTAACACTTGTTTGCATGGTTACTCACAAATGTTAATGTGAGCAAATCTTCATGAATAAATCTGAACTGAATGCAGACTTCACAAAATAAAGAACTCTAGAACTAAAGAACTAAAATTTGTAGAAGTTTCAGATTTAGGACGCTTTGGTTATCCCAGCAGGAAACAGAAACAATAAGAAGATAACATACATGATTAAACCAATGGTGCCAATAGTGAACACATATGAATAACATATAGTGAGTACTCGATTGCAGACAAAATTGTATCTTCTGGTAATGCCCATTGTATGCTATGCAAGCACATACAGCATGGTCCCCTCCTGAGCAACACACTACCTAACAAGTACATTTCATCAGAGCTTTCAGAAAAACTGAACACATATTTCAACACATTCACTGATGGTTTTTGAGCTAAAAATGGCTACACTTGTTCTCTATGTTATTTTTGGTAAAACATTCACTATATTCTTCTTGTAAGGTTGCAGACCTCATCTGTCTTCTGCCAATGCAAAGGAAATGTAGAATGTGCAACCAAAAATGTCATTTGCAAGGTACACCTTGGATTATATCTTGTGTATTACTAAACACTCTTACTGAAGGGCTGGCAGCTTTCTCATTGTACTAGCAATAGTATCTTGCAGCAAATGCTCTGCTTCTCCTAATCACTTTACATTTCCCAGTTTCAGCAGGGGCATAATTAAGCAGGATTACTAAACAGCTGAAAATAAGCTATCCCTTGCTAGGCATTTATCTAGAGACATTCATTATGAATAAACACATTTTCACTTCATTTTAAGGGATGCTCTTTTAAGAAAGATGCATATATATTGCTGTTATGTTGCAGCATGAATACTCATGATGTCTAGTTATCCTGACTGTTTGTGTTGTATTATTTCCAATTTAGCAAATATTGTGTTGTAAGAGGATGAGTTTTGGAAAAGAGCTGTCTAAAAATAGAACTGCTGATCCCACAATGGTCATTACTTTACCCTCAGGCTTTATGCCTAACTGAACAGAAGTGCTTGCTGAGGTGCCGATGCAATAACCTCATTGAATGTACTCTGCTATTTTGGGCTTATCACTTCAGCATCTATACAGACTTCAGCTTTGAAATCTACGTTTCCTAAACCACACGTATTGCAGCAAAAAGCTACATACTGTACGAATCTTATGTTTAAATAATTTCAAAATACAATGAAGACTAATCATGCAGACTAAATATATGCAGGACCACATCCACAGTAGACAAAATGCTTATGATGGAGCTGTTTGCTACAGAAAGGAGTTTATCTTGTTCTGAAATATACAGTTTGGTTTTCTGCGAGTGATTGTTTTCTTCCCTGAATTTTTCAAAATATACTCAGTGCTATATTCTGGTACCTTCCACAGGCTATATTTAAAACCCCATAATCATAAATCATATGCTACTCAATACCCACAGGCACAATAAGTTATAATTCAATTGGTTAGCTTTGTTAAAGGCTGCAAGGGTCCCAACCACCCAGCTGAGGTGAGGTCTTACCATCTGCTTGAAAAGAGTAGCAGCAGACAAAGCCTAACATAGCTGACATGCAAGTCTCTCAAGGAGAAAAGAAGCCTTCAGCTGCTAAATGTCAAAATCGCTTACTTCTCAACCCACCCAAGTGCCGAGTCAGCTGTGTAGTTTGAAGATAAATGACCCACTGAGCCTAAATGTGACTGCTTTGGCAATTTGCGATGCCTGAAAGGAAGGTATTTTAATCTATCATGTTGCTTCCTTTATCAAACCCATATACCATCTGAAGTATAATAGCTTTGTTTCCAAATTAAACAATGCATAAACCTATAAGCAAACCAGAATAGCTGTAAAGCGCTGGTAGTCTCTTAACTGCATTTCATTTTCTAGCAAATATATAGCTGAGCAGATACAGAGGTGGCCTTGTGAGGGAGTCAAAATGGCTGCTCTGCTCCCTTGCAGCACTCCCATGAACATGCTGTGCAAATACTAAACATCATGTCTTTTAATTTCTTTTTTTTTCACCTCCTGACTGAACTCAGACTTTCGATACAGAGCAGTTTGTGCGGTAGGGCTTGGGAATCTTTCACCAACAGCCCCCAAACAAGAGTTAACCCAGACATAGGATCTTATTTACAAAATCCTGTGTTATCATCATCTCTACTTGTGTTGTCTTGAAAGAAAGCTAGTCTCCATCAAAAAGCACAACAATAGAGTATGTCTCATTTCAACCCAGGAGCACTTTCCTCAGATGGTTCCATGTATTTGGCAGCCAGTTAAAGGAGAAAATGAAAATCAGTATCAATAATACCTTTAAAAAGCAGAGCAAAGATATGTTGTACAATGGGAAGAGAGGACAGGATAGGGAGTTTTTTATGCTGATCCATGAAATACAGGGCTTGGGCTGCTTAGATGTGTCCTCCCCAGGTTCTAAAAAGATCTTGGGATTCAATCCAGCTGGCATCTACTCTGTTTGGCATCTAGTGAACCAGTCCCCCAAATATCAGCAGAAAAATAGCCCACAAGACAGAAATTGCCCACAAGGAGATCCTGCATAGCTAATTTTAGATCCCTGTAGCGGTATGGACAGGGCTACTACAAGGGCCTCCAGGGCCACCCATTCTTGCCATTGCCAGGGTGGCAGCCAGGTATTTATTTCAAGAGGATACAGCTGATGAACCATTTGTACCTATCAGTTAGGTGCACTGCATATTTCATACCCCCTACTGACCCGGTTAGTCATTCTGACTTAAAACTACCTCATATTCGAAGTGTGATAGAGAGATACAGATGTGGCACGTTTCACAAAAATGCAATTGACATTATCTATGCTGAGAGTTTTAAAGTAATTTTTCCCATGATCTCACAAATTCATGCAATTTTTTTATCAGTTATATGTAGTGAATTTTTTAAACATGTACATACATTATTTCTAACAGTAGACATTTTATAGAGGTGCTCAGTTTCCATCACACTTCTTTATGAACCAAAACCACGCTTGGTATCTTAAACTTTACATCCATGGACTCAGCCCCAAAATACTATTTTTAAATGAAACTTTTAATGGATCTCTGACCATTCAATGAAAATTTAAAAAAAAAATCTTCTCTGTGCAGGTTTTTCTTCGTACTTCTAAGACACCTTGAGCCCAGCAATCTCAGCAGGCTTTTCCAAATACCAGTCAAGTTTTGTAACAGATCTATAAGACTGCATTAAGACTAACACAGCCACTGCTGGTAGGAAACTGCTGATGTTCATAGGTGGTTGGTCCTTAAAAAGTAATTTTCCCCTCAAACATCAACTACGTGCTCCCTGATTATACTAGTGGAGTCACGATTACTTAACTCTCACATCCAAGGAGGGAGATGAGAATGTGAATAGTTATTTGCATTAAGGGATAGAAGCCAGAACCGTGCAAAATGATTAAATTAAAATTCTGAACTCCAGCTGTCTTGATACAAGTTGAAGATTCATTCATAAGCACGATTCATAATTTAATCAGAAGGATTATTGCGCATTCTATTCCTTCAGTTGTCCTTAGCTGTAGGCAGTGTGAGAGCATTGCTTCCTAGTGAGTCTAAAGTCAGAATGGTATTTGCAGAGATGATGTGACATTTCTGCTACAAATTTTATGATTTAAAGAAGCTTGGATCCATCATACTTACATTTTGCATAGCTATTATACCCACTGTATTGTTATCTGGTTAACTTAAGTAATTCAAATCCAACATAAAAATCTTCTAATCCCTTAAATCCATTCCGTGTTTAGAGACTTATTTGGTGTCTGACAGAATGGATTCCTAAAATATAGCTGAAGTCACCGAAATCAGTGCTACATAGAGTTAGCTTTAAATTAATTCAGGGTTTCCTGTTATATGACAAAAAATAGTATAAATGTGGTGTCTTGTCTCTCTTGTTTCTGAAGCCCAGACAATAATTATAGGGAATATGTCACCTGTTCTGAGGTTTCTTTTTATGTGAGTTCATCCTATTTCCTTTCTAGTCATTTTACCCTCACCTTTGTGAAAATAGGCAGCTTATTGTGTTTTCTGTACTTCTGGCTTGCTTGCACTTCCTATCTACCTAAGAAATTAAGTCCTTTATGAGCAATAAAACCCTCTTTGAACTCCAGCATGAGGTTAGTTGGTTAGAAAAAGCCCAGAAGGACAAGGATTCTAGACTGACAGAATTTTCTCATTCTTAACACAATAATGAACAAGAAGTTAATTTTCTGCATTAAGATTCCATGACAATGCCTATACATGTTCTTTCTATCACTTTCTTTGATTAAATTTTTACTTATCTCAGATTTCTGAAGTATTTCTTCAGGGTAGAAAAGGTCTCACTCACTAATTATTAACAGCTCTTGTCTGTAAACTGAATGTGATACACTTTCTATTGGATATCAAATACAAAGAACTCAGTGCATCAGACTGTATCTCATTCACCCAGAAGAAACACAAAACAACTGCAAATTTTCCTGCACAGACAAACTAAATACTTAAATTGAGGTAAATTAGTGCTAGCAGTGAAATATGGTATCTTGAGAAAAGTTTACCTTCCTTAGGTTTTTTAATGCTCCCTTTATAAAATCTGCAGAACACAGAAAATGTTTACCTGTGGTTTAAAAGTGTATTTATTTGTGATATTGCTCTACACAATTTACGTGTATATTAAATACACAATATTTGTTATATTAATCTATACAAGCAAAGCTTGTATGAAATTGTTGACCAGGATATGCATTCACCAGAATTATAGGTTTCATATACAAAAAATTGTGCACTAAGGTTTGGATCCCCACCTGGAAAGTTAGAAGGTAGCAACTCCAAGGCAATAAATACAACCCAAGTTTAAGTTAACAAGAATGGTCATTAACACAGTCTGTTTACTGTCTGAACAGGAGATGGCTCCAGCTAGCCATACCCAAGGGACACTAGCATTTCTTAAGTGCAATGTTACATTATCCTTACGTTGAAAATTATATGAACTCAAGATGTAAATGTAATGCAATCTGAAGGAAAACATGAATATGCAAGGAGAGGTTTGTCTCTAGATTCAAATCACTTTGTCAGCAGTATCCAGAACTCAGGAAGTTAAAAAGAAGTAGTGATCCTGTATAACTTATCTGTTCCTAAATTGGGTAACTGTGTTAACATTGGGATTACAGTAAATAAATATTTAGTTTACATTAGTCTTATTTTGAAAGTAAATGCTGGGAACTCACAAATTAAGTGGCATTCTACCAATACCAGGGTGTAGATCTCAAAGCCTGGAGTATTGTGCATCTTGTATCGTACTAGCACTTTCTAAAACTCCAGAATATTGAAAGAAACTGTTTGCTTTTTGGAAAACACATTTTAAGCATAGTTGTATCTACTCTGTCTTAACAGGGCTAGCAGATTAATGGGTACAGCTCTTATGTCCATTGGAATTGATTTCAAAGATCTATAGCAGAAGAAAACTTTAAATCAAGGACAAAAGTTTATTTTCGGAGGGGAATTTAGTCCCACCTACTTTGGGGGGGACAAGAGATATGACTATAATCATTACCAGATTAAAAATTACATTGCCACTTGCTTCTGTATGAATGAAAATCCAATGGCAAATTTTATTTGAACAAAATAATAGAAAGCTGAATACTTTACTCCTCTCTGTTTTCAGTATCAGAGAACAATCTGTACTTGTCAGTTCCAGGAAAAATAAAGGGGAGACGGAGAGGAAGGGTTTTCAGAACAATGGAGGAGAGTTGTTTCAGGAAATTTGGGTATCATATACCTGATAGCAGCATTGCTCCAAAGAAGATTAGATCTTATAAAAACCTAGAAAAGACAAAATAATTTCAAAATCTTTTGAGAAATAAGGTTGGAATAATGGGAAAATTGAGTTCTCAATTGCCAGTAGATACTACTAGCCATCTGAAAGCACACAGAGGAAAACTGGAAGACATAGGCTGGAATCTCTTATCTCCCTCTCACTTGTATGGGACAGGTTTTTTGTATTTTTGTTGTATACGTACACATATAGACACAAGAGGTCCAAGTGAACCTCTTGATTTTGATTAGTTGTCCAAATTGCAAAAATCTTAAGGTAAGAGAGAAAAACATGAATTCAGTGCAGATGCAATTCATTTCTAAAACATTTGGTTTTTAAAGGTGCATTGGTTAACTTTTTTTATATATATATATATATACTCTACATAATAATTATCTCATTTTTTCTCCTCTCTTGTTTTCATGTGTTTACCTTCCATTTCACCTGGGACTCCTCAAGAAAGCAATGTTGTCACCTTCAGATTTGCCCCAGGTAGAGATGTAGGCAGACAGGGTGGCCAAGGACATTATAACTTAGTGTTACACATGCAACATGCATGTCCCAGGTTAAGTCTGCCTCCATTTTTGCAGCTGTGTTAAACCACGCATGCACAGTTCCTGGCTTCCATCTGGTCTGATGAATGACATCTTCAAAACCCAGCTGGATTACTGCTCAGCAGCCAAGACAAGCATGCATATACTTCTTCAGAGTACGAATAACACATGGATACAGATCCCCTCATCCTTCACAGGTATCTTGATGTCTTGGTAAAGGAAGATAAAGGATAATTTTACCTTTATATTTTGCAGATTTCAGTCAAATAGGTATCCTCAGATCTTACTGTGAGAGTTGAACTCCACATTAAAAACAAACAAACAAACCCAACAACAGCAATAAAACAACACACCACCCCCAAACCAACCAGAAAACCCAAACAAAAGACAACCAAATAAAACCAAACCAAAAACCAACCAAAACCCAACACCAATAATAGAAAACAAAACCAAGGTACCATGCATTTTTATCCTCTCACCCAGGAGTACAGTGTTTTGATGCATTGGCATCAAGGTATTAGTAATGCACATACATTTATCTTCCCTTTTAAAGAGATTTGAACTTGTATTTCCCTGGGGAATGCTCTATCTACAGAACTATACCTCACTGTAGAATATGTTGCCTGACTCTTTCCTGTTAAAACTAATCCCCTCAGGCTAATTAAACATTCATTTGGTCAGGAAGAAGCATGACCTTGCTGCCTTATAACTAGCATATTCACCTGGGATTCAATTTTAAGTGATTGTTTTAGATCAGGCATTGACTGTAGGAGGGTATAAAAGTCTCCTCTGAAGTCCAGGTAAGTGCCCTAACCACTAAGATACTTCAACAAGTTTCAGTTTTTACAAGTAGAACATCTTGAGCAGGAGAAGCTATAATGGCCTTTACACCTCCAGGAATGTGTGTCAATAAATTCGTTGGAGTTGACTGATGAATGACATGTGGGCTCAATTATCTGAATACTGGAAAACCTCTACCATCTCACATGGTGGGATGTTTTGTGGGAAAATAAAGCATGCACAGATGCTCTAACGCCTGCTTGTGACTGGTAGCAGTAGATGGACTCCATGGAGCCAGGAGGTATGCTGAAAAGACACATTATCCTCAGGATTCCTCAGTGTGAGCTATGAAAAACTGGCAGCCACTCCATTGAGTTTTAGGATTTCAGTTCAGACATAACAATGTACACCTGTATATGGAGCCTATGTATTGAGGGCTGTGAATCCTGTGAGGCCAAAATTTTTGTGGATTTGGCTCTGCAGAGATGGCTGCTATTGTGGCAGAGAAAGGAGCTCTGTTCTTTAATGCCTCAGACTACCATCCTGACAACTAGGAAAAGCACAGCCTGGCCCTCCTAATGAGCCCATCCTTTGTGTTGATTTTATAGTACCTGTTTTTATAGCACATAGCACAATGAGACAAGCGAAGGATAAACAAAAGGAGATTCATTTTCTGACTTGCAACCAGCCTTTTGGGTATGGAATGGAGTGGGATGGATGTGGAACTGGGATGTAGCTATTAAGCTGTGAAATCAGCAATTTATTTAGCTCTCACAAAGCCCATGACAAAGCATTCATTGAGTTAATGCAAATGTTTCTGCCCTAAGATGCAATAGTACTCTGTAGTCTTTGCATTATGAATAAAATCTTCCCTGTGTGCTGAAAAGGCCAAATAATACTACCTCCAAGAAAAAAAGAAAAAAGAAAAATAAAAGAAAAATAAAAGGCTTCTCTATTCTTAACAAACAGTAATGAATTTAGAAAATAACTCCAGCTATGTTGTCTCTGCTCCCCAGACAGCTGACATCCCTTTTTGGCTTTTTGGTATGTTGCCTTGTGCTGTAAAGATACTTGACCCACTATTTTTTCCATAAATTCAAGCTTTAGATTAAAAATGCAGATATATGGGAAACTGCATATACATTATTTGCAACAAGCAGCAAGAGGCCTTCATTGCTTTTTAGTTTTGGAGAAGACATGAAGGTGGCTCGGTCTATCTGTACACAAGAAGGTGAGTTCAGAGTTCATCTCTCACAACTGCTTCATTTACAGGCCCCTTTGCAAATCATTTTAAGTATAGCACACTGGCACTGCATCATATTTCTATACATGGATCATGAAGAAGAATAATCATCACTTGAATGTGAAGCCAGAGTTGCTAAAATGCAAGTGAAAATAGTTGGAAAAGGGTTAGTGCAGGTCAAAGAGCTGCTACAACAAGTAGTACATAGCATATGAGTCTGACACAGAGAGAAACTCCAAAGATAAGCAATGGTCTCATGTAAAAACAGGAAAAGAAAATGAGTTCTTAAAAGGCCAGGAGGAAACTCTTTAAGTATTCTGACAACAGAGAATGATTCTGTAGCACCTGAGCAAGGACCCTACTAAATGACTTCTTCAGTGAGGCAGAGTGGATGAACATTTTATAAGTTCTATGCAAAAAATAAGGAACAACCTTAAAAAAAAAGGTGGGGGGCAGCGTGGTAGAGAAAGGAATAGCTATAAAAATAAATATTCTGCCCAACTACTCATTGTCTGAGGGAGCAGGAGGTTATTCAAGACTCCTAAGTTATTAATTTATGAAGATCCTTCACCATAACCACTTTTGCCCACTTTCAATAGACAAGAACTGACCTAACATTCCTAATTTGTATTTGTATAGTGACTATGACAACAAACTAGAATTCTACAAAAAGTCACCTCTCATTGTCTATGTAAAACCAAATGGAAGATGGCTAAAGAACTACATTTTCCCTGGAAATCTTTAAAAGAGCATTCTCAGAATTTCATCATTCTCATCTTTCAAAGTACTGAACAGAGTGCTAACTGAACAGAGTGCTAAACAACATGAATAATTTTACCAGGAAGAAAATGTTTCAGAGTAGACTGAGAAATACACATTTATTTTCCTAATAGTGTCTGACAGCTTCTCAGCAGTGTGTGTATGCAAACAAACACACATATGTAATTTCTAAATATTTTCCTTCTCAGACCAACCTAGAAAATTCAAAACAACAGTGTTCATTGACTCATTTCCCTGTAATTTTTAGTTAATTAGTATAAATGAAGGAAAGAACATATTGACAAAACTATTTAGCAGGGAATAAATTAAGAGAATGCTTGAATGGCTGCATGTTTTCATTCTGTAGCAAGATTTTTTTTAAAAAAATAAATCCTATGAATTCTCTCTATAAAGTTCTATAGTCCTCTAGAGTAGAGTCAATTTCCTGATGTTAGAGAATTTCTGATCCAGGATTAGGTTGAATATATACAGCAGAAACTTGTCTTGAGTATGTAACTACTAAAACAAGAAAAAAATATTCATAAATTGATGTGGAGAATACACAGGACTGTATCTGTAGAATTTCTATTCTAAACATGAAACAAAAGCTCCCATGCACATCAATTGAAAAAAAAAGTCTTTAAAGCAGAAGATACCTGCAAGCAACCTCAAAATTTGTATTTGACTATTTATTTCTTCTATTCCTATTGGGAAAGAAATGATGGCTAGAAAAGATAGCAGGATAGCTGTTATTGATCAAACCAAGAGATGCAGAAAGTCATCATACCTATAAAACTGTGCCCAGTGATTTGCCAATCAGGAGGAAATAACCAGATTTGCTCTTTATGTAGATTCTTGCCTAGGAATTCACCATAAATGGAATGGGGAAATGATAATTTTTAATTTACCTTTTTAAAAGGCAGAATTTTGCATATCTATTAATGTAGTATTTAGACACCATAGAAAACATAAAAATTTATGTTCTCTATTCTTTGGGAAATTGGGAGGAGCAAAGCACTTTAACAAAGAAATTGCATTAAAAATGAGCCCAAGAAGCCGTCAAAGAAGAAGTTAGGTTGAAATAAATTCGTATGTCTGTTCTACATGACTTACAGAAAAAAACCCTGAATTAGAGAAGTAAAAATGCTATTATTTTAAGAAAATCTCAAGAATTTAATATTTGTGACTTCAGTTTTCTGAACTTGAATGCAGAATACATTATACTTAAAAACCACAGACTCTCCTTGTACTTCATTCCAGGATTTTAGTGGAAACCTCTATGGTCCCATCTCATCTGTCTCCCTCCTCCCAGTCAAAGAGAACATGATAGATTTACTCGTAGGAACTGTTTTCCTACTTCTGTAAGTTGGATAGGGATGAAGCTTACTCTACAGAAGTACTCCTCCAGCATTGTATAACCCCTTGCTTCAAAAATACACATTGCTACTCACAACTCCCAACAAAATTTGCCTCATATGCCGAGTTTAAACACGGCGACTTTTTTCTTCTCCAACTACCTGGGCTGCCATCACAACAAATATTCTCCAGCATTTGCACATTCCATACTTAATGTTCTCATATCAAAATTAGAATACAATTTGAGAGGAAAATTGCTGGAACATTGCTCTCACTACCAAATACCCTCCCTGCTTTTCCATAGTGATTAATTCAGCTTATTAAAGAGCCTTCCAGCCCACCTTCTATACTGCTTTTGAGGTAAATATTCTTGCTATGATAAAGGTTACAGAAGATTCATGTCCCAGGGAAGTGGTTAAAGGGCTTCCAAGTACTGAAGACAGACCTTTATTTTGTCTCTCCATTACAGTGACACAACTAGTCCTCCACGGCAGGTTTACAAATTATGAGCTCACAGTTTATAAGCATGGATAAGAAAGAAAGAAAGAAGAAAAAAATAAAAAAAGAAGCCAAATTCACATACTGAAATTTTATTTAAAAGGTACCTGAAATGGAAATAATTTATTTTTCAATGTGGGAGAAAAAGGACAGTATTTGAATATCTGTAGTCACAGATAAAGAAAATATTTGGAACAGAATTTCTTTCATGTTTATTCTTGGTCTTCAAGGCAGTTTTGGTTTCCTGCATTTTTATTTTTTTTTAAAGCACCTTTTATTAAAAAAGCTTTTATTAAGCTAAAGCTGGAGTACCAGTCCCCAAAATCTGGATCAGACAACAGCTTCTTCTGTATTCACTCCCAGTAGAGGAAAAGCAGGGATTTTTCCATTTTGCACATGATTCACAGTTTGCTGCAGTGATGCAACCAAGCCAGCAGCACGTATACCTCAATACAAATTAGCAAGGGCCATTATTCTGCCATTTGTCATAAAAGCTCTCTCTGGGAACACCAAGCTCATATTTCATTTCACCACATCAGAAGCAGACTTGACAGCAAGGCCCAACTTAATGCACCTCCTGCAGTTAGCAACAAAAAATTTGCAAATAGTTTCTCAGATAACAGTGACATTTCACAAGGGCACAGAATTTTACTCATGTGCCATCCCATTGAGGGACTTTTGCCTGACAAAGAAGAATCAGAAGTCCTTCCTTCAACACCACCAATTCCTATTGACTTCAGTAAACACCCTGAGACCTTCAACGTTCACAGATTAGCTGAAAATACATTATTAGTCACAGTAGATCATGTTGTTGACTGTTAGCCATTGATTTTCTATTTAGCTTTAATGGCAAATTTAGCACTTGCCAAAACTGCCAAATTAACAGCATTGACTAGGAAACTGAAGTCACTTCAGAAGTGAAAAAAAATTAATGACACTACAAATTTTTCCATAATGTCAATATTTGCTCCTTGGAGCAAGTGTGAACAAAAAAGGATCCTCTATATTACTACTCATTTCATGTTGGTCTCTAAGACACAGCGCAGAAAAGTGCTAATTTGTGGCAGGATTTCAAAACCCTGACAAGATTCCTTAGTCATACTCTTATTTCATTTCACTAATAAAATTCCATTAGCTGGCTATTAGTCTCCAAGAAAAATTCACATCTTATTAGAAGGACTTCTCTACTCTGTATCTACCTGTTGCTATTTCCTCTGGCCAAATTCCTAGAATATAGTAGGGTGAAATATGCAGCTTAGTATAAAGCATCTGTATTGCATGAGATTGCTTGTGGCTTTATGTAATCACTGATCACAGAGACAGATCCATCCTTAAGAAAAGGACACATTTCATATTTTAAACAAATTAAGCTTTATACTTTTTGATGTCCCACTTACTTGCAAATTGCAGATAATGATTTGTGTCAGGAAACGTACTGGAAAAAATGTGGGTGGTTTTTTTCTAGAAAGTTAGTTATTGCAACTATGGTCAGCCTTTGCTTTGGACAAAAGTAATATCAAGAAGTCAATTTATCCTCTCCTTTTGCATACTGAGGTTATAATCATAGGATTTAACGTGGCATAAAAATAATATTTTTAAAACCCCACCCAACCTACAGGAAGGAGGACATCAAAGAGCTGGAATAGATGACAGAATTAGTGCTTACAAAGACCTCCAGCTTTATAGGGGAAGTCTTACGAAAGAATGAAAATAACCACATTCTCCCTCCACCCTCCACCCCACAGACCCTGTAAGAAGTGCACGAAACAACTAGCCTTCTAAATCTTGCATTTTCACTTGTAAGTGTTGGAGGAGTACATTTAGCAAAAGGAAAGATACATAATAAAATCACAGTCTGGCATTATTAGCAAACAAAATATGCCATCGTACTAACGAGAGCTTGGAACATCCAAGGAATGTAAAATGTAGCATCAACCACTGGAAGTAAAACTGCCAGCAAAAGGCAATATTTTTCTTGATAAATTTTACCCAGTAAGCTCTCACTTCCCAGATTCCCACAGTTGAAAACACAAAATTTAAGGATGAAGAATAAATACAAAAGAACAAAAAAACCTCCAAACCCTTTCCAAAACCTTTTTCAAAATCTTGAATGAATTAAATGAGAACTTGTTAGAAATCATTTAGTAGAAGCTAACTAAAGGCAAGTAGTATCAAAACGTAGCAAAGAATTTCAAAATTCTTTTTCAAAGTATACAGAAAGCTGGCAGAGCCAGTCATTCCAGTTTTCAGCCCCAAAGCAGAACCCAGATGTTCTGAAACATAGTAAAGGATGTGTGTTGCTACTAACTACTTTTCAGTAATACCAACCACTTTTCTGTAGTACCCTTGATTTTCTTCCCTTCCATTCACTTGCCGCCACTTCCCCCATTTCCCATGATACCTATTGGTGGCAATTTTAAATTCTCATTTGTAGTGTTTGTTTGAAGGTCTTAGAGAATGTTAGAGAATAGATCATTTAGGGCTGGTGGACCATTTTCTACAGACCACTGAAGATTAAATTGCCATTATATGGGCTTCTGGGTTTGCAAGAACAGGATTTTGCACTCAACGCCACAAGTGGTCCCATCAAGTCTTACAGGCAAACATACCAGGAGGAAGAGAAAATGTCCAGCAATGACCTGTTAGGAGTCAAATGTAAAAAAAAGCTCTGAGACAGCAACAAACAGATCTGCCAAGTACCTTGTCTCTGATTGACTGCCACACACTATGTTTCCTTCAGTGCTGTCCCTTCCTCCCACTCTCGAGTCAACACCTTTCTTACAGGCTGTATGTGATACAAAAAATTCCTCTTCATACTCACAAAATTTTCTTATCACTCAAATTTGTTACTTCTACTTAAAAGCTGTTATCAGTGATCTCAGATGATTTGGGGCTTTTTTATTCAATGCTGCAAAATGTGTTGCAAGGATCTAAATCCTATAACACCAGCTTTAATTTCAATTAAATGTGGGTACAAATTCCCCAGTGTAGTGAAAATGGAAGCCTGATGTTCCAGATTGTTTCTGCTATGCTGGTGACAAACTCACCAACTCTGCTGGAGTTCTACTATTACAAGTGAGAGGACATCAAGGTAATCTTTTTCATACAAATCACATTTTAAAACTCAGCAGACTTATTCCCATGAGTACAAGACTGACTATGTTTAGGAAATATTAAAGGAAGCCAAATAAATGAAATAAATAAAATGCTGTTGGCATTATTATGCTAGAGAATGACTATTTAAAATCAACAGAGTGAAGTCTTAGAAAACAAGTAGAGGACCATGGGCATTAAAATATTCTATAGTTCACTACTGCAGTTTTCAGAAAATCACACAACACAAAGTTTCCATGGTGTTTTGTTTTCTGCTCTCTCTGATATCCAAAGGAAAATGGTCTCTTAGAGCTAATTGACTGGTGTATTTTTCCGTACTACTGTATGCTCGTGGGTACAAAAGATCTGCTTGCAAGTAGGAGATGCACATTAGATAATTTACTGGAAGAGACTGTGCTGTATAAAACATTTTCAGTCTAACTTGACTAATCACTTGACAATGTTTCTGTTCAGGAATATCTGAATTAAACTCTGTACCTTCACTGCCAGGCTCCACATAGACACAAAGAGTTTGCAAATAGGTTAATTTATGAGCTCACAACCCTGAGGCAACCAGCATGGAGGGCAATCAAAGGATCTACCTATCTATCCAAGTGTAGCTTTTGGCAAAGTTAGGATACACAAGACATAAATATAAGAGAAAGGAGGATTAAACAATTTCACTTTACCGGTGAGTGAGTCAGGCATAGATCAGTGAGATGACTTCACATGTTAAGAAAAAGGAAGAGCTATCAACCCCCCCAACATTCCCCCCACCCCCCAGGTCGTCTTATTTGTTTTTTAACCCACCTTCAAGGCTACTGTTTCAGACTGTACTATCCCACAAGTATTTCTCTCTCCCTCTGCTAGTTTTGCAAGAAAGCAAAATGTCCTAATGTTCATAATTTCCTGAAGCACTACAAAATGTCACTGGACAAGTACAGTGGGGTTTTTTTGTTCACGGTGGAGTTTTAAAGAAGCTGCATTTTCTTTTCCAGATGAATTATTAATGCAAACAGGGTAATTTATGAAGTACTTCCAGTTAAAGTCTAACTACATCAGGTTTTATGTATGAGTTTCCATCATGCTGAACTAAGAGTTTAATAATACAGCTGTCAGAGTAGCTAAAGTTAGCAGAGCTTTAAAAGCTGTCTCTTGACAAAATGGTGTCCTAAATCTTTGAAGGAGAGAGTAAAGGATAAAAAACAAATTCTAGGGAAAATAACCCATAGATCTTTGGCCCCAGCTATTTACCACATTTTCCTCTAAATTGCTTCCAATAAATAAAATGGATGTATGAATGATGGGAAAAGAAGCTCTGTGGCTGATACTCGATTCTGAAAAAAATATTTGCAATTCAAATCATGGGTTGGCCTATGATTGAAAGCCCCTTAAACAGGATGTTGTAGAGTTGTAGTTCTCTTGACAGAATTTTTTTTCCTTCTCTACTTATTTAGAGAAGTTTCCACTTCAGGGAAGAAATTACGACCTCTGCCTGGCACATGCTTAATTTTACTCATATAAGGACTGTAAATGATGTAGCATAAATATTACTGCTTCACTAAATAACCGTGATCAGACAAATTCATCATGAGACATAGTGGGAGCAATTATATAAAAATTTAAACAGAAAGAGCAAACAAATTAAGGAGGAAAAATGTTTTCCTTAAGCTAATCCTGTTTGTTACCCATAACTAAGGAGGATTAGTCATACTTTTTCAGCTTGTTTTAAAAATAAAACAGGTTCATCATTTTGCCAGAATATATTCTATAGGCAGAATAAGAAGCTAAAACTTAATTTCAGATCTACTTGAATTCAATAAAAATATTAACTTGGTTTTGTTTCCTGCTCTGGTGTGTCCAGTGGAGGTGACGTATGGACAGCTCTTGACTTGCTGAGGTCTGAGAGGAAGCACAGTGATTTCTGGCCTGACTCAGCTCTGCTGTGAATCAAGAAAGTGTTATGATTGATGCTGCTTTATGTAGATTGTGTGTGCATAGACTTTGGCCTCTAGACCTTAAAGTGTAACGTCTAATGAGGGCTACACCACAGTCCATCCTTCCAGGCCAGGAGTAAGATTCACTCTTGCTATCTGATTGCCACTGGACGTACTCAGAAGTTACATCCTCCAGGTGGATTCGTTTGAAGGTAAATATATGAAGTTCTGAAACAAAATTTCAGTGCAGCTTTGTTTGGTATCACTGGAACATATGGCATCCACATGGAGTCCACATAGAGCACACAGTCTTGGATTTATGTCCTCTCTTCCGCTGAACATGGTTTGACATACTTGAGTTCAATTATCTTGTTCAACATTCAGTGTAATTTCAGTGAGTACAGATGCCTAAAGGTAACTAACTAGTGAAACATACCAACCAACCAGCCAAACAATCCTGATATATCTAAATTCATATTCTGCTCGTAGAAGTACCTGTTTTGATGATAACTAGATGTGCAGATCAGGTTAGTACGGTGCTTAGATTTGTACTAAATTCAGACAGATGGGCTTTCTCAAATTGATTAATTATCTTAATAATAATTAATTCTTTATTTTTTTCATTTTGCAGCTGTAGTGTTTCTTATAAACAGCTTTATTACAGAAGTAATTTTTTGTTACTTTTTTCCTAAAACATTTTAATAAGTAGAAAAAACATGAGAAAAAATTATATTCTCACTTTAACAAATTCTTTGTTAAGTTTTAGCAGTCAAAGTCTTTCCATTAGGTTGTTGAAGCACACTTAACAAAAGACATTTTTTTAAAGGGTGGAATCTAGCAGGATTTTACCTGCTTTTTTTGCTTTTGCTCAATCCAGAAACTATTAGCATCAAAAGTTATACTAGAATATATAGAATTCTCATAATTTTTTTTCTCTGCTATATTTTTTTTACCTATCCACTTACATTTTTAAAGCAAGCTTTGAAATAAATTGATTATTCTTTTGGGAGCAGAGCATAATACCTCTCCAAAGCACCTCCTCTGAGTCAGTCTGTGGAGGAGAAATTCCTTCTCTCTCTATGCACTGTAAATAAATTGTATGCCAAGAACAGACTTTTTAACTATCATAGTGTCTTTTTTATTTTATGCATCTTCATCTTTCCAATTGCAATGAGAAAACTATCATGAGTCAGACTAGAAAAGAGACAATAACAAACAAATAGAAGTGTAGTATTTCCTCTGATTTCCAAATAATTAGATATCTTAAATTAAGATTATGGCATTATAATCCCTCAACTAGTATTCATTTTTTCCTAATCAATTTAGTATAGTCCATTTCTGGAGGGGTGATTTTGGGTCCTTAATTCTGCAGAAATGCTTGCTATTCACATTTACCAGTCTCTAAATCAGCAATTAATCTTCCAGCCTAGTTCTGAATCAATCCTAATTCTTTAATCACTCTTGATTTTTGAATGACCATTTGACAGTGATGATACTGAAATCACTGATTCTTCAAATATCCTTGTCCCCCATATACCTTACCAAAAATGCAGCTACCAGCCCAGTCACAGCTCTCAAAATCCAGCATCTCAGAAAAGACATAGAAGGACCTGTATTGCTCAGTGAAGGGTTCAAAATGAGTGAATCCTATTGCAACTTCTGAAGGCACTGAACAGCAGATACTAGGAGAAATTAGCAACTTTTTTCCATAATGCAAGCTAATGGAATAGGGATAGATCAGAAGAACTCTCTCTGATACATAAACTTCTCATATTGTGGGATCCCTCTTTGGAAAAAATCCCATTCTTGAGGCTAGAACTGAGGAGTTGATAATCCAAATGTCTGTATATTACTGCGAGTCTTTGAGGAGAAGACCAGCATTCATCCCAGTAACAAATCCTTATGGTAGCTACAGGTGAAGATCATTTGAAGTAGGCTAAATCCCTGGCAAAGAAGGGCTATGGCTTAACACCTGCACATAAAAATAAAATGCTTTGCAAAACCCTCAGCAGGGCATCTGTCTCTCGGCCGGCAGAACAGTAGGGGATGGAGAGTGTAAGAGCAACTTCTGGAGGGCTGCTAGTCTCTACTTGAGTCTACTTTCTAGTCTCAGCTTCCTTCGTTCCAGCGGCAAGGAAATGAACAATTTTTTTACCCCACTTTTTCCATAGCTATGTGGTTATATTGCACCCATATGTGAGTGCGAGTGGAAGCTCTGGTTCTTGGTCAGTAATATCATGTGCTGTTCCAGATCTGAGTCATATGCGGTCAAATCTTTACACCAGGGCTAAAAAAATACTTAATTAGAAAAATAAAACACATCCCTAAATAAGACCTCCCAGGACGAGCATGTCAAGGCTACACTGCAGCCTGCCACAGTGGTAACCCTCAGTTCCAATACTTCATTTTATTAGCATTTTTCCAGTTAGGCTTCTCAGAATTGTTTTGCAACCATTTTGTATCTCTACTTCCCTCGACAGCATGTGCTGTATCTGTCCATCAGTGTTTTGTTTTATCATAATTACTCAATTTTTCTTTTCTGATATTTAGCCTGAGATACGTATTTAATTTTCTCTTCACACAGCTTAATTTCCTTCCTCTCTAAATCTCTAAATTGCTATGTAGAAAATACATTACTTGCTGCTATAGAAGCTGAGATAAATGATTTGGCACCTGGTAGATGCTGAATTGCCAAGTGAGCACTCCAGATATCTGCAGTCTCATTGTGGAAATACTAGTAACATTCATCCTTTGCTCACGTGCACTGTAGAGTTATAGGAAATAAACAGAAGTCATACTGAATAGAGAGGATTACAATTTAGGAAGATGAGATGAAAAAAAGAAAATGCAATTATGAACTTCTGGAATGGTTTTGTGAGACCTTTGAACCTCCTCAATCATTTCCTTCAGTGCTAGTGTGCTTAATTAAATCCTCACCAACTCTGAACTAACTCCAGGATAAAATTGCTGTCCTTGATCTTTGCATGGGGATTTCTACATTCTCCCCTCCCCCAATTTCAATTATCTTTTCAACTGGCCCTTCCTGTTTTTTCTGCTTGTATCATGCTATTTCTTCTGTCATTCCCATCTCTACGTCCTCTTGCTCTTAAACTACTGTTATTAACAATATCTGTGTATTAATGTGTAAAGTCAGGGAGTCAAAATCATTACTTCAACAATATTCTTCCTTGATCCATTTTTGGGGGGGATGGTCATAGGCACGGTACAAAGAATTAGATGGAAAATATATACAGTAAAAATACAGTGACCTTTATTTGACACCGCTTTCTCCTTCAGTGGATTTACGGTTAATGGTTTTTTCCTTTCCACATCAATGTATACTTTTCTTTGTACTTGTTCATAAAGAGTCTAACAAAGATGTTTTAGCCAGTAAAACCCCATTGTGTTTGGCAACTTCCATAACTTTTTATGGGATACGTTTACAGAAACTGGTCCACCTGTTGTTGAAGCTACATATCAAGTTCTTTACCTGAGGAGTAAATAGACCATCTGTAGCACAATTAACTTGAAATTTTTTTTCTTTTTTTAGTTCTCCCTAAGCCTCTACTCATTTCATGAAGAAAATACTGTTTCAGAAATAACTTGCATCAGCATCAGTTAAAAGTCTGGGATTATTTTTTTTTCTGAAGTTATTGCAATTTATTACTAAATAGTAGCAGCTATTTATCATGCACTTTTCTACCAAAATTATGTAATCAGGATAATTGTGACTCAAATAGGAATGATGATAGAATCAGGAAATATATATATAACATAAGGATAAAGGAGGTGGAAATAGTACTGACAGTCTTGTAAGAACTAGTTGCTTCTGTACTTATATTGTCTTGGGTGGGACATGAAATGTATATTGTACAACTGCTTTTTTTCCCAAGCAGCTCTCTGAAACCTTGACGTCATTTGTCATGATTGCTTCAATGATGGCATTAATAATTCCTTTGGGTTTTTCCTGGACTGTTTTGCTTTGGCTTTGTTTGTTTATTTATTGCTGTTCTCATTTTATCTTTAATTAGTTCAGTGTTCCTCTTTCCAGTCCAAGTTGCACAATGCCTTTTGAAGCAGCAAAAAATAAGTCAAGAGGGAATAATTCCATTCTTCAGGAAATGCTGAAATTTTGATTTTTCTTTCCATTATGAAATGAAATTAAAATGTTCTATAAAATGTTCTTTCAAAAACATCATTAAAAACATTTGAGGGAATCATGTTGCTTTGTTACAATAAAGTCTAAACATTTTACTATTAAAACATTTAAAAAACATATTCTGTATTAAAATAGAAGTTATTTCAAAAGAAAGTTTGGAAATAAATGAATCAAACCTCCAATTCTTAAAATGGGACAGTTCTCTACAGGCAAAATAATGTGCCAAATTGTCAAATATTTCCAAATATATATTTTTACTTTTCTTATAATTTGGTCAAGATTCAGTTCTCTCTACCTCAGGGTAACCTTCAGGCAATATACAGAAGCCATTTCAACAACAAAAAAGAAATGCTGAAACTTGCTTCTCTTACAGAAACTTTTCTCTTTTAAATCTGCTCCTCTCTCACCAACTGAGGGGACATTGAATATCTTTGTTTCTATCTTGTATCCCTAATGCCTTCTGAGCAGCACTTAATAACACTTTTCTCCCTTCTCAAATTTCTGACAGTCCCTGCCCAGGTAACTCATTTCCATGTCCAATATCAATCCACAGAGTTCTGGCCCTTGATTGCTCACTGCTGACTTTCTTGAGCACCTTCAAATTGGCAACGTTTGCTATAGCGTCTTCACAGCCATAATGCAGAACTACCCCCATCTGGAAGGGCTACCGACCATGCTTTATGCACTCACATTCTGGCATGGGGCTTCCCTGGCTCCAGCTGATCTTTTTCTGCACTCCCTCTCTATAATTTTCATTGTTCCTCCTTCTGTCAGGGCTTCAACCTGTTCAAAGGTCTTTGACACATTTTATTCTCCCCCTAGACCCATTTCTGTGAATAAAAAATCAATTGCTATCCTGATGCACCCTACATAAAGTCCTTCTAGCCAAATACACATGTCAATCTTTTTTGGTTTGTCTCCTCATTCCTGACAGTTCAATACATCCAAAACAGATGTCTTAAGTTTTCTTTTCCAAGTTTTTTTCTGCTATTTTGATTTTTGCTAAGCACTACCCTGTTTGTTTTACCAATTTGTAATTAGGTATTGACTTTGATTCACTGTGCATGTGAAGCACTACAAAAGTTTATGACAAAGGCTTCCTGATACCTTTCAACTAAGTTGATACCTTTCAACTAAGACACAGACATTTATCCGCTAACTCATTTCTTGCATTTTGATTTCTGGAATATCCTGAAATTGGGACTGAGCCATAAACCTTGAGAAGACTTGGACAGGATAAGCATGTAGATACAGGACTGGAACGAAGGACCCAAAGGGACAGGAGATAAAAGTATATTTTATCAAGGGTTAGGGAAGGAAGCAAATAATTTGTGCCTGTTAGAGTCCACACTGTCTGGACTTTGATAGGGAATCCATGCATCCGAATTGTCACTATCTTGTCTGCCATCAAACACCAATTTGTTCTTTTGGTGATAAACTACTGTTTTACTAGTTACTTTAATTTCCCAAGTGGCAGAAATATAGATAAAACAAAAGACTATTACTGTTTTGATTAAATATATGGCATTCAGAGTTACCATAAGATGGTGCTTTTATTTTTACAGGCTGCCTAGGAGTCTCCAGAACTAAGTTTGTCTACAGAGAAAATATATATCATCAGAGAAATGGGTAAAGTTGAAAAGCAGACAAGTGGTTAACTTTTTGTAGGCCGATGAAACACCAAGTGAAATCACACATCTTACCCCATTAAACCCTCTCCAGCTGTAGCTGAAGCTACTTGTACAAGGACTTTGCAAAACACCCTCCAAGGAAAAAAAAATAAAGAAAAAGCCATAGTATTTTCATCTCATTTAGTGCATGTGAAATCCTGGGGTCAAATTAGATTTTTACAATTAAGGTGACTCACATATCATATTCCTACTTCATTTTGTGCAGCTGTGATTGATCTCTATACTGTACAGTTAGAAATTGATAGCTTGTGCTTGCTTATTCTAAGGTTCCTCTGCCTGGAGTCTGAACTGCAGAAATTCTTGGCCTACACAACTTCCCATTCATGCCAATAGAAGCTGTACTTCCTATTTTAAAAGAATAGATACTGCCTGCTTATTTAAAGGGAAAATAGTTGGGCCAGATATCTTTCTAGTTGAGCACCCACTCTAGCTGAGTTAATTTTTCTCTTAGTATGGTTTAGTTATACTCCATCTACATGTAGAACAGCAACAGCAGCCTGTTGTCTCAGCAGGATCTTGAAAAGATTAATTCAGTTATGCATTGGGTGCCTGGAGTGAGTAAAGCTGAGCTGAGCGCTCATGAACCAGATCCTGTCCTGTGTACTATGGATGTAATGATGTCAATTTAGCCGGAGGTCTTCAGAGCAGGCTCAGATCCCCACAGGTCCCAAGGCTTGAACGCCATGATCCTTAAGTGTTGTTTGCCGAGGACAAACACAGTCACTTAATAATTGTGTCTTCAAAATGCAATCTGAAAATTAAGTCAGCTCTAGAAATGATGGGATGAACATAAAAATATTAAATAACTGGTCATTAAATAAGCATTACCAATTTTGTGCACAGGAGGAGGCAGATATTCTGTGGAAAAGCCAGCATGTGAATATGTACTAATGTGTATGTGAAAGGAAATTAATTATAAGTGATGAGGCATCCTTAATTATGACACTTCTTAACTGGCAAATGTTTGACCCTGTAGTTATAAAAGTGTTATTCTAATATGGGGGGTAGGGGTGTGGGGAGTATAAGTGAACTAATCAATATTCTGCACATACTCTTTCGTACAATTGATTTCCGACTGGTTCTTCTCAGCTGTTCTCACATACGAGACACCAGTACCCAATAATATCTTTTGCTGCAGTCATGCTGATTACTCAGCCTAGTTCTTAGTGAATAAAACTTGCAATATAATCAGTGCAGAGGAAGTATAGCACATTGCAAGTAGTCAGCACAGTCAGCTCAGATCGTTTCTTATGCATTAGAAACAAAAAGTAAGCTCAAAAGCTGTGTTGCAGCACAGAATCTGTGAAGCACAATGAACCTTTCCCAGTGCTTTCTAGTGACACCTTTTGGTAGTAAACCCATGGTCTGTAACGTGACTGACTGCAGAGATTTTTTCCCCTCTCTTCTCTCATCAACGTTTGGATTAATTTCTTTGGCATATTTTCCCAGTAATGTGTCCGTTTACAGCAGGTTTTGGTGGCTGCAGAAGAAAACAAAACAGAAAAGAGAAAACTCAATCTGGAATGTAATTAAAAGTTGACTGAAGTACATTTAGAAATACAAAGAGTAAATAATCAGGATAAATTCCAACAGGAAACCCTGCTTGTAGACTAGGATTAATGAACTTGTATTTTAACTGTGAGACAAATCACCACTTGGCTTACTTGGCGCAGTTATGTGACTGGATGTTACTGAACTGTCCTGGAGTCCTGAAGCAGAAGAAAAAGAAACTTGTTGATCCTGTTATCTCATCATTTCCACTCTTTTTTAAAAAATTCTTTATTTGAAGCATTGATGCTAAAGTCTTATTTTAGACATTTTTATAACCAAATCAATACGAAATTCTAAGGAAAACACACATGCTAGTTTGGCCACCTTAAACATACTATCTTAGTGCCATTGTCAATCAATACCAGAAAAGGAACTCCCCACATTTTTTCTGTTGATGTCTGGAAGATTTCCCCTCTCCTTTTGATGCAAATAACGTAAAACAAAACCCACACTCTTCCTTTTTTCCAGCAAGGGAGAATTTATAGGAGATATTACTGTAGCACTCCCTCTCCTGTTTTGGCCAGCCAGCATCAGAGACATTCCATGTTGCGAGAAGCTCTGAATCCAGGGTAAACACTCTGCTGAAGTACATGCTCCTGACTTAGCACATGAACTATTTCTCATACTTTCCGAACATTCCTGTTCTAAAGGAGTGTCTGCAGTTGCCTTTTCAATTTTTTTATTATGCAAAATTGCTTCCAAAGTACATCACTATGCATGGTTAAACAAGAAGAAAGAAGAATCAGAAAATGGATAGGCAAGAGGTACATGGTTGAAGGCATAATGTAGCATTTACTTCTGGCAAAGGGCAAAAGAAGGAACATTACCTTTTTTTATAAGACTGGAAATTTCAGAAAAAAATATAGGAGGATCTGCCCAAGATCCACTTACTAAAATATCTGGTCCCAGGAAGTACACTGTGACAGTGATCATATTAAAAAGTGAGGCTTGAAGTAAAATGGTCCTAAGTCAGTTTTCAAGAAAAATATTCAGTATAGCAATATTGCAATAAAACCAGTGCTGTGGCAGATATTAGTGGGTCTTATTTTGTAAGATATACACCTATCTTTCAGTTGTATTGTGGTTGTGGTTGTTTGATTCTCTTAACTTTATCAGACAGGACACAACTGTTTGGAAGACGGAGCACTAAAAACTAAAGTTTTAGGATATATTATTCATTTACATATTTCTTACCTTTTATGTCTATTGATTCATAGATTTTCTTAAGCTAGGAGAGACTATGGTGATCATCTACATGGGTGTCTTGCAGCACATGGACTATAAGACCAGAAATTCATCTGTCTAACCAGTCAAATCGATAAATTCTGTCTGAGGTACAAGATATCTTTTAGAGAAAGTATTTTGCCTTATTATTTCTTCTTCTTACCTTTGCCTGTTCCCTTGGCTTCACTTTCTTGATTCTCTGAAAAAATGTCTGGTTTCATCCTACAGCTTCTAGCAATACATTTTTTCTTAAGCCACATATAAAAAAAAACCCAAATGCAGCTTATTAGATACTGCATATGACAGTCATACATACTTCTTTTTTTGAGCACCTGCTCTTAGTAACCCTGACCACTTGCTGACATGACAGTGATGATCTCACTGCTGTGTCATAAAGACAAATAATTTGTCTTATGTACAGAGACAAAGCAGGGAGGAAGGCAACTGTAGAGCTATCATGACCTGGTCTGAATAGTTTTGTATGTGCTTCTGCTACTGCCACAGCCACAGAAATCTTGCCAAAGGGGAATACCCTAGGGTGATTCGATTACAGATGTCTTTATTCAACTTTGTGACTCAGACAGAAGAATGGTCTCTATTTTGTACAGCCATGCCAGGAGTATGACCAGGGAGGCAGGAAATGTGACTGAAACAAGACCAAAACTCAGAATCAGTAAATTGAGCTACCCACCACCTTTCCTGATGCATGAGCACCTCTAAGGCACCACCAGTACCCATCCTCTAAAGAGGGGTTTCACTGGGATACAGATGTAACAATCTAGAAACATATTTACCTTTAAATGCTGAAGAGCCTGGTCTGCTGGAAAAGACAGAGTAAACCAAATGGTTAGAAAACAAGCGTGCCCACAGTGTTGCCATTGGGGAAGTGGAGGAAACCATCCAGTTCTTCATTGTAATGAAATAATTTCCAACAGCCTTCTTCAGGTATCCCATTTGATGTCCTTTACAGCACTCAAAACCCATCACTCAGCTCTGTAGTTGCTGCAGCTGAATACTGATATGCCCCAAGTTCCTGAAGAGTCAGGGCCCTGGCTTCAGCCTATGGACTTGCTCTTGGAGGGATCCAGATCTCTTCCTTCCAGCACCTTCCACTGAACCCAAGAGACAACAGTTGAGACTGCTGGAGCATCTTACCAAAACTCACAAGATATGCTTCTACATTAAGCACTAACAAACCAAAGACTCTTGGGGAAGCACAGCAACAGCCCTGTGACTCCTAAAGAAAACTGTAAGGAAGGCTACTGTCCCTCCCCTGAAGGAGAGACGCTCCATGACCCCTTATCCTTGGTGCAACAGGCCCAACAGAGAATACCTCAGACTACTGAACCAAATATACCACAATATAAGGCAGTACTCCATCAGAATTGCTGTGGTATTCACTATATATGTGCATTTTTATATATGCATTTATATTTGTATAAATATAAATAGAACGCATACGTGTACCACTCATGCTGTATGTACTATATTTTAATTTACTATATGGAATTAATATTTATTTAAATATGTTGTTTCATCCTATGTCCAAACCATTTTGTTCTTTCTCTCTTATGTGTCGAATGATGTTTATAAAGCCCTAATAAACGTGCTGTGAAGAATGCAACAAAAATTATGGCTGTTTGCAAATATAGCTGCCCTCCAGAGGATGTATTGATTTGCACCTTTGCCTGCAGTGTTGCAAAGAGGAAAATGCAAGATTTATCCCTGAAAATCAGATGTTATAGCAGGAGAAATTATGATAATGTGCATAATTAATGAAAAGATACCTTTTACACTTTTGTCTCAAGATAATACAGACAGGAAGACTCTATGATCCAACTATGTGTAACATCTACAAATGGCACAAACAGTGCATATAGAAAATAATGATACTGAAGTTACTGTAAGCTAGGCATGCTGAAATTAATAATTTGAGTGATTCAACTAACTGCAGAAAATTATTTTTACCTGTACTTCATAAGCAACTTGTTAAATCTTTTTATTTCACTATGTACTTATAGAAAATTTTGTTTAAGGGATCTCAGAGCTCTGAGATAGGAACATGCCTCAATGAGGAAAATGACACTGATTTTAGATAAACTGAAATTGAGATTGGGTTAATGGCCAAATCAGTCAAAAAGCGGGAAGTCAAACCCACTGAGCATCTTTGCAGGACCTAGTGGTTTTTAGAATTGGATAACCACCCCCCTGGAAATATTTTAAGGGGCTTGCTACATTAAAGACTTCCCTCTTGCGAGTTATCCCTCTGTAAAGAGCTTTACAAAAAGTGGTCCAAGTCATCTTAGGTAAAGATCTTTTTAGAAGGAAATAACTTAGGGATCTCATATTTCGGCATCATTGTAGCCGTCTTTATAAGTGGTATTATATCACCCAAAATAGAATTCCAAAATTAGGAACTAACGCAGTGTTCATTGAAGCCACTAGAGACATATTTAATAAGGGTGGTGTATGGCCTCAACATAATCAAGTGCAACTTGCTACATTACCGCCTCATGAATTACTGGTTTATTTCAAATGTGAAACCAGAAGTTTTTATTACGCTTAGTCCTCAGCTATTTTTACATTCATCTCACTTATAATGTTGAATTTTAATGGCAGGTTTCTCAGGTTAAAGACTTTAAACTTAGTCCATCCTCTTTTCACCTAATTGCTCCTTAAAATAGCAAGGTAATAGAGAAAGTCAGGGATAAGCTGCTGCATTTATCCCAAAAAAATTGTGTCGGCACAAAAATGACATTTCCATGTATTAATGTAACTGTGCAGCACATCTACTGCATTTTACGGATATATTTTAAAGCAGAATGAAAGAAAATCGTCTTTTGCAACCAAAAGAGAAATGCATTTTACTGTCTACACGCTATAACAGTTAATGATTTCAGAAACTCTATGTTTCTGCTAAACCCAGTACACCATTTTGGTACATCCAGAATTCCCTGACTTTTGAATTTTTTCAGCATCAAATACCACAGGCTCTTTCAAGAGGTTTTGGGGAATTATAACCTTGTTGGCTTGGAGATCTTAATAAGCCTCCAAATCTGAATGGGTCTTCTAACCCCTGATACAGGGCCTATGTGATGTGTGCAGGCTCAGATACTGTCAACCACCATGTCTGCTGGCAGGGACAGAAACTTAAATTTATATTTTGAGAGCAGAGTGTGTGTACTGCTACTGTATAACCATGATACTCTATTGTTTATACCTTGTACAAGGGTGAAAGCTTATGATATACCTGTATGGCATTCACTTGAGGGAGTGGGGAGATGGAATTTGAAAGTTTTTCAGCCAGACTGTTTCTTCTATGGAAACCCCAGACTGGTAGTCACCCTGTTTCTGCTCTCCTCTGCCTTTAGGAGCAAAGCCAGACACTGCTACCTCCACTGCTGTACCTGCCAGTGGCTGGGTAAGAGAAGTCTGGTTGCTTTGCAGGCAAAGCTGCAATCGCGGGCAATGTTGTGAGACTAGAACTTGAATGCTGGTTTTATGGACCTGATCCTGAATAGCATGACTGTAAATAGTCTTAAGTAAGATGGATAACAACATGAAATAGTTACCTGGACTTTCTTGTTTGCTACAGAACCACAACCTTATTTGATTCCCCTCTTGTTTTGATTTAGAGTCTTTCACATGTATTCACATGGTTACATGTGTAACCTACATAAAATTTAACAAGAAAACTATGTAATTTGAAAATGACACTACTGACTTGCCTGGAGTTCATTATCACCTTATAAAATCTCTAAACTGTCCCCTGAAGCCTGCTATTTCTCAGAAGACTGAAATCTTATCATTGCTTTTAATCAAGCAATACTACTTCATTATTTCACAGAATTGTGTTTTCACTAAGACAGGTTCTTTGCAGAATAGTAATTTTCAGTCTCTAGAGTTTAAATCCCTAGCTTACTAGCTGTTAAATAAAAAAAACCCTCTAAATGTGTTTCTATGGAGACCTAGGAGGAAGAAGATACAATTTATATTCCTGATAAATGTAGACCTTTAGTTTTCAGGTCTCCATAAAAATGACAGCTGGGATAAGCTCTTTAATTATTAAACAATATTTTATTCTTATCTGGCACCCAATTTCTCATATATAAAGGAATTCTATGCTTGAAAAATTGTAGACAAGAAGGTGACAGAGATGAAGAGATGGTAAGCTGTTTTTCAAATAAGTCATGGACTTAGACAGAGGTGTAGAAAGTGCCTAGGCTTCTTTGAGTCTGGCAGGGGGAAAAAAAAGAAAAAGAAGAGAGAGAAAAAAAGCATTGCTATTTAAATTACATCATTCTGTTTTATTGACTCTTTGGCTATGTTGAACACTGATAATTCTTTTTCATTAACTTTTCCTCTTACGTCACCCTGAACTAAAATTTACCATTTTTTTTTACAGAGAGCTCTACAAATCCCTCCTGTAAAAAGAGAGATCTGTCAGTAGCATGGTCTCCATCCAGCACAAATTTGCAAAGAGAATCTGGGCTATGTGCATGTGCACCACCAGCAATGTAAGTGTTTATACTCCTAGATATTTGTTCAGAATCTTCCCTCAAGTTGTTTACTGTATACTTGAGAGGAGAAAACACAGAAAGAAAAAATAAATAAATAAAAATAAAATGTTTTCCCTAAACAAAACAATAAGCTAAGGGCCTTTTCCCCATCATTTTGTCCTTTGCCAACCCCTCTTGAGCTGATCCAGCCAATCAATCTTAGATGTGACAGAGTTCAACAGGCTCATGTCAGGTTTATTTCAGTCCTACTTGAAGACCTAATTGCATCCTTGGATTGCTTAAGCAAATGCTATACAAAGTATACGTTTACTAGTCTATCTGTACCCACACGAGGAATGACTTTCTGGCAAGTAGGGTGTAACTTTTCTTTTTAATTTATAGTATAGCCCTGCTATAGATATGAGATTCATAAATCAAGTGTCCCCGATGTGGTGTAAAAGGGGAATTCCCACTGCAAGGCTGCCCAACTACATCTCCCAGGGCTCAACTCTCAGCCCTCAGCACATCTCCCTGTCTGCTCTGACTCAAACCAGCAGATGTCTTAAGTATTCCTCTTTCTTTGTATTGGGCTAGTATGTATTTGTTTCACTTTTGTATTCAAAACCTATTGCTTGATGTTTGATGTAAGTTAAGATTTTCTTTTAAATAATCTTGTCCCACAAGGTGCATAGAATGGGAAAAATTTCCACAAAAGTAATTTATTTTATTACAGAAAACAGGGTTCTGACTAATTATAGCATTACTTACAGTACTGTCTTTGTGTCTAAAATAATTAAATGTATTTTTAAAGAGTGAAAAATTAAATTAATAAATAAATTCAAAGTATGTATTTAGTGCATGTAATCAGCATGTTAAAAATGTCACTAGACTTTGGGTCACTCTAGGCTTTCTTTTATTAACAACTCAGAGTTAGGCCATCACATTGGTGAGTGGCATTCCAAATGTTATGTTTATGATCTTACATACTCTTAACACAATTACATAATAGACTAAGTCTCCTGTTTTGAATAGAAAAAGCCCCCCATTTTGAATAGACAAAGTCCCCCATTTTGAATAGACAAAGTCCCCTGTTTTGGTTGGCTGAAAGCCATAATTTGCCTTTGTCTTCTTCTCTTTGGGTATTGGTAATGACTCAGTCTCAGTTCTGCTTCGGATCATAGATTCTGCTGATCTGTCTTGGAGGTCACTGTCTCCTCTTCTTTCCCAAGGTCTCGATATTCTATGTTAAACCCCTAAATTCTTAGAACTTTACTTAACCATAAAATACCTTATTCTTCTCTCAAATTGAAATACTTTACTGAATCATTTCTATTATATTTGTGCACCTACACTAGTCAATCCTTCATTTATAACTATCTACTGATCAACTCAGCTGAGGACTAACTCCACCGTGGAAAGGGCTATACGTGGGATACTGAGGCAGCTTAATATGATTAGAATGTATTGTTTAAAAACACCTGTGATTACATAGCTATAAATACCTTATAATTAATGCTATTCCTTCATAATAATAAAAACCTAACATACTATATGTACTAAATTCTATTTTACTTTATCACAGCATGTCTATAAAAAAAAAAGATCTGCACTTCAACACTAAAGATGATTATTTTACTAAACACTTGGTTTTTGTCTTCATGCCTTTCTGAAGGATATCTGATTTCCAAGTTGTCCAATTCCGAGAAGCCATCATCTTTCCTGCAGTATGTCTATCTTCTGATGAGGCTGTTGTGTGTGTGCTATTACTGCATATGCCTCACAGATCTCTTCAAGCCATACTACAACTTAGTAATTACACTCTTTTAGGGAAGGGATATAAACTGCACCCTTTGGGTCAAACCAAACAGAGAGGTTTTGCACAGTTAACTTCCATATGCTGCTTTCTCAGTGGTGCTGGTGTGTGCACAGCTGCCAAATGCAGCAAAAAAATTGCTTTGCACCAATTTTAAATCCTGCTACAGGAAGGTGTACGTGCTTGCACCCCAGAGCTGTGCAGAAGCAGCAGGCTGGAGGCTGGCCACGTGGCTCGGCGTGCTGCCGCAGGGCAGGGACACTGGGGAATTACAACCCATGAGATTACGTCATCTGTATCACTGCTGCAGACCACAAAATGAACTTTATAGACTATCAAGCTACAGCTCTCTTTTTGTTTTCTTTTATGCTCCTAAAATGACTTTCAGATGTGTTGGCAGTCACAACGCTTGCTGAAGGCAGTTGGGATTCCAAGTGCTCAGTTCAAAGCTGATTAAAGATCAGTTTTGTGTAAAATGTAAATATTTCATAACATAGCTTTCAGCCCATTTTGAAGCAAAACCAAATGTATGTCCTGACCAAAAGCTTCACTTTGGTATTTAGAAGAGAACAATTCCTATACTATATCTATATCTATACTTGATTAGTTCTTTTTCATTTAACATCCATTATGCATATTTGAAAATCACAGAATCACAGAATCAGAGAATGGTAGGAGTTGGAAGGGACCTTGAAAGATCATCTAGTCCAACCCTCCTGACAAAGCACTAAATCACACAGGAATGCATTCAGGTGGGTTTTGAGTCTTCAGAGAAAGAGACTCCACAACCTCTCTGGGCAGTCTGTTCCAATGCTCCATCACCCTCACAGTGAAAGAAATTTTCCTTATGTTCACATGGAACCTCTTATGTTTCAGCTTTAACTTCAGCATTGCCCCTTGTACTATCATTGGACATTGCTGAGAACTACCTGCCTCCATCCTCCTGACACTTACCCTTCACATATTTATAGATATTGATGAGGTCATCCCTCAGTCCCCTCTTCTCCAGGCTAAAGAGACCCAGCTCGCTCAGCCTTTCCTCATAAGGATGATGTTCCACTCCCTTAATCATCTTGGTGGCCCTGTGCTGGGATCTTTCAAGTAGTTCCGTGTCCTCCTTAAACTGAGTGGCCCAAATTTGGATACAATATTCCAGATAAAGTCTCACCAGCACAGAGTAGAGGGGGAGAAAAACCTCTTTTGACCTACTAACCACACCCTTCTAATACAACCCAGGATGCTATTGGCTTTCTTGGCCACGAGGGCACATTGCTGGCTCATGGTCATCCTGCTGTCTACCAGGACCCCAAGGTCCTCTTTCCCCTATGCTGCTCTCCAACATGCCAGTCCCCAACCTATCCTGGTACCTGGGGTTGTTCTTCCCCAGACACGAGACCCTACACTTCCCCTTGTTATATTTCACAAAATTTCTCTCCACCCAACTCTCCAGCCTGTCTAGGTCTCACTGAATGGCAGCACAGCCCTGTGGTGCACTCTGTATGACATAATCAATACAAGTGTAGACTTAGTTATGTAGATGTTAGATCAGGTGGGGCTCTTTTACCCCATTACAAAGAGCTCCAAAGTGGCTTCCCTTTGGTGGAGGACTCTAGTCAGACTGATGATGTGGCACTTCTGCTAATGTGCTCTCATTAGCTTTGCTGCAAAAACACACAGGAATGGAACTGGTCTCCTCCAGAGGGAAACCATCTGGTCAATGTCTCTCTGTATGGCCAAAACAAGTTACTGGGTCCCCCTTGCCCACAGGTGAGGTAGGATGGAAATCTGGCAGACTGTTGCCACATGGGGAACCACATGGGGAACTTTTTCTCCCCAAACTTATTTAGCCACCGCAGAGGCTGATTGAGTTTCTCCATTGCTTCTCTGACTACAGCTCTGAAAACCACCTGGGAAACCTCTCTTATTCCAGGTATGCTAATACAACATTTTTATAGGCATGTGTATTTAGAAGCTGTGGTGGGTATGATATCTGTCTTTTTAGATATCTACTTTCTGGACTTCTAAAATATACTAGTTAAGGCAGTTTAACCTTGATTAGTCTCATTAGGAATTACTAATAAGTGCAAGTTACTCTGATATGCAATTTCTAGTGAGATGAGTTCTTTTGTATATTTTTATATATCCCTTGAATTTCTAGAATCTAGATTTTAGTACCTAAAGTATCCAGCATTTCAATACAGCATTTACTATCAAGCATACTTTTTATTTACATGAAGTAGACCACACATATAATAAGCCTTCCTGAAATACGCCTGGAAAGACTCAATGTTTCTCATAGCATCTAAAATTGGATTCACATTTGGAGGTTTGATCCTACCTTTGTTTAATCAATTTCTGGTACTTATTAGAAATATATCTCTCTCAGTCTTTTGTACTCACAAAGCTAAAGCAGATTGCTCCTTAACACTTATGTATTTCTGTAGAGTAAGAATTATTTTCAGGACAAAATGTTTCTCTGGATAGCAAGTAATAAAAGGAAAACAATAAAATCAGAATTCATAAACTTTCAGAAAGCACATAATTTAATTTAATTTGAACTAATTATCCCTGGAAATCAATTGGACTTGTTTTATGGCATTATCCTTGGCTTTTGCTTTCACTGTGACTGAACATGTGGCTGTGATATAAATTGTCTTTCTCTGAATTTAAAAGAACTCTATACTGTTCTGCAAAGAAGCTAGCTAAAGTTAGGGAGAGGACATATTTTAGTGTCACAAAGGAGTATTTTGGGTGATTTAGAACTCCTATAACAAAACACTACGCAAGTGGGGGGGAGGTGGGGGTGGGGGGGCATGTTCTTAGACACCATGCCAAAAGAAAATAAACCATCAAAGTTAATATTTTATAAGAAAGATAGGTTCAAAGACAAGATTGGGAGGTCTTGAATTTACTTTTTGCTCCAAGAAGTAGATTGGGTTTTTTATTGTAACCTTAATGACCACCTTCATTCTCATTTTATTGTAACTTTCAGGGAATACAATGCCAAGCACATTCTTCAGTTAGTCGTAACTGACTCCCCGATGAGAAAATTCTTGGTGCTTAAAGCATCTGCCAAAAATCTTCACCCTACACTGTATATTGCTCATATACTGTTATTGTGTGTATGTGTGTAGGCACCTGTCTGCCTCTCCAGACACAGATTACAGCCTATATCTTGGCATTTAAAATATTATCAATCCACATGTTTTTCAAGAATCCAAGACATGCCTCAGAAGACTTCATGAAGAGGAGGGATTTGACCTAATACTTGTGATTTCTTCAGCATACCCAACAACTGACTACAATGCTGAAACTTTTTCTGAAGTGTTACTGTCATACCCATCCCTTTGAAATCAATAGAAATTATTTCTGTAAATTCAGTGAGAGCAAATGTTAGTCTATGGTACTTTCATTAAAGTTATAGCTTGTCAATAGAAATTCCAACATGAAAATTGAGTATATTATATCATTTATCCCATGCAGCTTGTTATTATCCTACACTACTGAGACAAATCAGTGCTTTTTGTTAGTTGGGAGATCAATCTTCTTACAATATTTACAGGTTTCTTCTGCTTCATATGGATCACTTAGGTTTTTCCCTTTCCCACTGGTAACTTATACCCTGCATTCTAGTATTCCAAGCAAATATATTCTAAGAACATTTAGGATTTTTTTGAGTGACTATAGAAAATATATGCTCAATATATTTAACAATATGAGTTAAAGTATGGTCTGCAGGTAGCTGAAGCTAGAGAATTTCATTCTGTTGATTCAAATGGATTCTGGATCAAAACCCTAACTCTTAGATAAGAAATAAGGTAAGTAAGGTTGCTGGCAAAACCCCTTCATTAATTTGTCATTAATTTGTAACTGGAGTTCATAACATCATGGCTACATCCATACAGACAAATTGAAAGGTCAGCTTTTGAAAAAAACAAAACATTGAATGTTTACAGGGAACTACTGTGCCTAGTATCATTTATGAAAACCAATTACGCTCAAGCAAAATCTTTCTTGTCCAAGGGAGGCTATTTATAGGGACATCTACAGGGATTTCAGCATTCATTTAACTGCTTACATGGTGGCTCACTTCAGTTAAAGTGACAGAACTACACAGTGCTGTTAAAATGAAACATGTATGCATATCTTTGACAAAATTCAGGTAAATCTGGAGAAAAATAGACTCTATTTGGTTTAAATTGAACAAGAATCATATGCTGTTGGAGAGATTAAGAAATCATCTTTTTAGAGTTTCATGTTGAAGAAAGAAAAAAAAATATTTCAAATTGACTTGCAGGGTCCCTTCTGCTCGTTTTATGCCCTCTACCTCTCCAATTTTAAAAAATCAGCAGATTAAACAAATTTTTTTCTTTCTTCTAATTCAGTTGGAATTCAGCCCTTTTAAATGAAAACCTGGTAGTTATCACCATTATCTAACTGCAACAAGATTTTAAGTCAAGTTTTTTAAGAGTCTTTTTAATGACCTGACTCTCCCATGGGACCATTATGGTTTTTCTAAAAGCCTAACAGCAGTGTGCACAGGAGGTAAAAGGTTTGAATGCTGTAGAGAAACTCCGGTGAATAACTCGCTGCAAGAATAGCTACTGAAGCACTTGTTCTAGTTTTCATGTGTTCATCTCATTTCTGCAGCGTATCCCATAAATGATCCAGCTGTCCCTGTCTCAGTCTCCTGATAACCACAAAGTTTAAATGAGCACAGAGATGTGCACGTAACGGAGAATATGAGTTGTGCATCCCAATTATGTTCTAGTAAAAATAATTTTAAAAGAGTAGCTGAAAAAGGCATTTTCACTAAGCACACTTTCATACCACATGTAGTTGGCAGTTCTGAGGTAGCATATGCCACATAGGTACCGAATGTCATTATCTGCAGGTGTGCACAACAGGTCAACTCAAATATGGAAGTAACGGCATTAGTAGCGTGAACGTGGCAGTAGTCCCTTTACAGGAAGAACCATATAACCTGCAGTAAGATCAGGATCCCCTTCAAGGTAGTGAGCAATTAAAGATGAAGTTAATGACTCTCAGGGAAACCAATGTATTTCAAATTATGACCGTAAGTACTGTTAAAGTCCTGGATTTTCTGTGCTGAGACCAAAATGGAAGGCTCTGAAAAATAGGAGCATTTTAATGAAAAGGAGACAGAACCTGGGATATATTTGTGATGCTCTTTCATTCTCAGAGAAAGTGATGTGAATGACGTTTCAAATTCATATTGAAACAGAATGGTAAAGAAAATAAAGACAACAGAGGAGGACCCAGAACAGAGGGAGCAAAAGAGCGACATCTCTTTTGACATTGTAAGCATCAAAGCAGCCAGATAACTTTCTCTATGAGGAACAAGGCCTTGAAGGTCATAAAATGGTTGGTATTAAATCTAATGCAATTTATCACCAGTATTTCCTCTTAAGACTTTTCTCATGCTTTTGCTTTCATGCAGTATTATGAAGTAGGGAGAAAGAAAGATTCATAAGGTAAAAAAGACACATGCTGAACAAATACTGTTTTCTTTTTGTGAACTCTGCAGAATACTGGGGATTGCAACATATCAAACCATCACAGAGCTAAACAATTTCCTGCCACTTTTGCACAGACTGCTTTGTTGACTTTTGAAAAAAAAAATAATTAAAAATAAACAGCAACTTGATGGAAGAATGTGGAGATCACTTACAGCAGCAAGTTCTAGGTGCTGTGTGCATCATCTTGGTCAAGATTTTACTGTGAGGAAATGTGATCAGGCAAATCTCCACTTTCCAAAATACTGGATTTAAAATTAGACAAACTTAAACAAAAGGAAAATGAGAGTTCATTTGAACTCTCATTTCATTAGATTTTTTTGTTCTTTCTACTTCTGCCAGATATATTTTCAGCTTTTTCTTTAAGAAATTGGCACTCTGAACAAAGCCTAAAGCCATACACTATATTTGAAACTGGAGAACTAAACCAACTATTTCAGAGATTTGCACGTACAAACTATAAAAAGTGGGAAGGCATAGTAAAAAGAAAGGGAAATGAAAAATTAATTCTCTTTTCCAGTGAGGTTTTAGTATATAGGAAAAACCTTAATGATCCATCACTTCTTTTGATGGTGAACTTCTTTCTGGAAGCATGGATGGTTGCTGATTTAATTCTGTATAGGAAATGGGGACTTGCTCATTGCTTCTCTGCCTGCTTAGGTTTACACATAATTTATTGAAGTATAAACATTAAAATCTCTAAATTCATAACTAAGGGCCTGTGGTTGCCTGCAACTTCTCAGAAGGAATATGTCAGTGGAGACCACCAACCCTCTCCACACAGCTAGCGCATGGATGAAGGCCAGCAGCAGTCTTGCCCTTTACGATATCCTGGAACACTTCACACTTCTTGTAGCAATTGACGTTAATCCTCTGTTTGTACAAGAAATATTACAACCATGTGGGAAACATTTACTGGCCCAAGCAGTAAAGACTTTGAAAATACCATACCCAGTATGTCTGTGACTAATGAGATTTATGTTAGTGGGAGGAAATGCAGGCGTTAGATCAAGAGATATTTATGCAAACTTCATTCTACTAGATGTTTGGCCTTGTTATGAAGTTATTTATAGGTGCAATTTACTTAACTAGTGCTTCTGTGTCTGGCTTCTGTTTCAAAAATTCATCAAAAATTCAACATCCAGTCTGTTCAATAATATATACTTTGAAACGGAAAGCAACAAACTATAAATGATATAGGAGGAAAGAAAACATGCTGTTATTTATTCATTTTGAATGGATATGAAACATGAAAGAGAGCATACGTAAAATAAATGTGAACACTGGCTTGCGATAGTAAACAGAATTAACGGCTATTTCACAATTTTGGAATTTCACAATTGCTGACATTTCATTGAAAGGGCTACTTTTACTTCACTCAGCATCAGGAATCTTAACTTTATCCTGCCATTCTGCAAATTGTACTGCATTCTACAGCTCCTTACTTGGCATAACCTGACCTCTGAGCCCAAAGGAACTGCATTCAGCACCGGTGGAGAACCAGACCCTTGGAAATCATTGCCTGTGAACTGGTAGCTAAAGCTTTGCCGCAGGGGACCAGTCCTGCGTTTCCAACCTGGCCCTAGGCAACAGCACAGAAATGGTGAATGGATTCCAATACACTGTTTAGTGTACATTTTTGAGTACCCTCACCACCTGAGAAAAATAGGCACTGAAACTAGCCCAGACGCTGCTCTGAGCAGTGAATGTGGTGGACTTCCAGTTTTTGGTTTTGTATCTAGCAAGTGTTGAGCAAGAGGAGGCAGCACTGAGCAAATGGGAAAATGGGATTTGGAAAAAGCCTTCTTGTATAACCTTTGATTCATCCTTACAATAAAACTGTGTTCATGTCATTGTTAGTGACAGGAAGATGAGTGTAATCCTTGTGGGATTTATCTGTTGGTGAGTCTTAATCACTTCTCCCCGCAGGCTAGTGAAGGGCTCATGTCAGCAGTCAGAGTGCAGACGGTGACGCTCGAACAAAAACTTCTTTAAAGCCTTTCTGGCAAGAGTCCTTATTTTGATTCCACTTTCTGTCAAAAACACCAGTTAAAACTGAAAAGGTCCCCAGGCATTTCTTGAAGTAATCAGGTGGAGGATTTCTCCCAGAGGAAGACGGACAGAGTTAGAGACACATATTATGCTTCATGAGGACTGCCAGGGTCTCAGGAGAGCCCTACACAGACATTTCCGACAAACCTCCAAAACTGCGGCAAGTAACTCCAGGTCAGAGAGCCTTATAAAATGGTAAGATCGACAGAGGGGATCTCTGTGGTGGTAACCACCATTTGTAAACTTGCAAGAAGTTAGGTTATTCTACTTTATGGATCCAGGATCAAAAAAAAACCCTGCAGAAGCCCTGTATGAGCATTCCTCAAAACAAGTTCTTTACATTTCTTGTAAAATAGTTGTCAAAGCTCTGAAATAAGCAGCTTAAACTAGAGCTAAAATTTCTCTTGGTGAAATCCAAGGGTGCTTGTCCACCTTACTGTTAAATAACAATGTAAAGCTGAGAGTTCTGTGGTCCGAAGGAGCTCTAAGCTGACACCTATGCCTGGACATCTCTCCAGGCTTTGCTTTCCTTCTTGTTTCCAGAGCACAGAGCAAAATATCTGCTGTTTCTAAGCCACTTCTTTTATCTGTTCTGAATGGAAGAACTTCTCACCTTCCTCTCTTTTGTCTCTCCTCCCAAACATTTCTGAAGTGGGCACCAGCTCTGAGGAGCTTTGCAATCTCCTTTTGGCCAATCAGACAGATAGGTCTAGTAGTTTTAGCAGCATTTCTAAGTTAGGGATTTGATAAAGGTATATGCTCATCCATGGGCAAATTTGAGTCTGTTGACTCAAAAGATCATGAGTTACTATTTGGAGAATAGAAGTGAAAATGATCGAAGATGTCATTTTGTCAGGGCTCAGCACAAAACTTCAGTATGAACTTTTTTTAGTCCCCTTTATATGCAGATGCATGAACAAACTAGTCTAAGTCCTCTAAAGAACTGGAGTAGGAAAAGTAAAGAGGTAAAAGAAACAAATGCTTGAAGTCTTCAGGTGACCAAGTACGTGAAGCTATATATATATTTGATAGCTAAATATACCTCAGTGACATACTGCTTGGTGGAAAGTCAGCACTGAAAGAGCTGTTTCTTCCCATCAAGCTATTAGATTGATGTTCAGGAAAAGTTAGGAAAGCAGCATTAAACAAGACTTCTTACCTGGAGTTAAAGAAACCTTTAATACTGGGCCCAAAACTGCATTGCTCAGAAGAACTGCAGATGGATGCTTGTTGTATTTCTTTTCTTTTGACATTACTAGGGGAATATGTGCAGCATTTTCAAAGTTCAGAGAAAGAAAAATTTGTTCCTTAAGGAAAGATTCAGTCTCCCTGTTCCGGGGGCAAAAATGTAGAGCAGTTTCCCCAAAACTATAACACCTCTTTTGTTTCTTCCTTCTTGGAGTGGTTGTTGGCAAATAGCAGCTGCAATGGCAGTTTCCATCAGATTCTTACTTTGGTTCCTGTGCTAATCAGACATTTTCTTGTTTAAAAAGGAAGGACCATCTATGTTCTCCGGACAATGGACAGAGTGAGAGTCTTTGAGGTTTCAATTGTTATTGTTCTTTTATCCTATTGTTATCTTCTTATTATTACTATCATGTGTTCATTTTCACTGGTGGTTTTTAGTGGCTTCCAACAATGTAAGATTAAACAGTCCTGAATGGGTCAGGGTCTTCAGATAAGGCCAGAGCTGATAGCACACTTGTTATTTGTGTGACAGGTAATTTTATTATAATTAAATTGCAGACGACTCCTCCCCCCTATTCCCTTTCACACACCAGAATAATTATGGGTGAACACAAGACAAAACATTTTTTTTATCTTCCCTTGTAAGCTAATTGTTCACAATGGTAAAAAGAGATGATTTGCATATTTCCATAATGAAGTACAAATGAATGCAGACTGACTGTGAAAGGAGAGAGCAATCACAGCCCTGCATGGGGCTCCACATGCACATTAGAGTAGCTGGTGGACCTGTTAAGCTAAGTCAGAAAGCGATGCAAATATCAGTGTACCAACGGGAGAAGTTTCTGCCTGCATCCCCTTGCGAGTCAGACTCCAGCTCTGTTTCTGTGAGTCATTATGTTTACATTTTTAGATGCATTTATTAGAGTATAAAAATGTAAATGCCCACAGATGGGCTGTACACAATTCATTGTAGGGGGCACAAAAATCCTTTTGCTTGGCTTTGTGTGTCTAATCGGAATAATTAATGAGCCTGACAATTTAATTGTGCATAATCATATTCCCATAAGCAACTCCACAACTCCTCATTTATCAAATTCTGCAGGACAAGCAGAAATGGTACAAAAATAGGCCTGAAACAAAACATGGGGTCCACTGGGTCCTGCCTGCACCTGAACTTTCCTGGAAAAAAAAAGTTCTAAGTATGAAAATTAGACTCTACAGTGTTTAAATTAAAAATTTTGTGCTGCATGTATGAAAGACTAGGTAGTAGACTGGCCCCTTCACGTGGTTCAGGTTGCTGTGAATGATCATGAATAACAAGAGTTAGGGATGAATGTTACCGCCAGTATCAGCCCCTAGGAAAAGTATATCTCTTTGTGAGCCACTGCCTTTCCTGCTGACACTTTTCCAGTTGAGAGAGACAAAACATTGCCCAGGCACAATGTCTGGAGATACTCACCATCATCCAGTTTGCGGTTTTCTAGAGTAACCTGAAATAATAACAATTACTCCTAGATTTTTACAAAACTGACTTACACGCTTTGAAGGTTGTTATTGGAAGACAGTGGGATGTGTTGCCTAATGAGGAGTGATTAATGATCATTTTTCATATCAGGAATTAAAAGAAAGGTACTTTATGCTGTACCTGCCTGTGGATAAAAACAAGTGCTGCGCAACACTTTGTACAAGAGCTGTTTATACCACACAGCACAAACCCCGATGCCATGCATTTCCTTCCAAGGCACAATATTTAGGCTCAAACCCCAAATTTATAGATTATCTATAATTATTACTTGCCAAAATTATCTACAGTATTCAGTTGTCTTCCAAGTGGCCATATAATAGGCACTCGGAGTTTTCAACAGATATGTGATCTGCTGCTTTTTCCATCTCATGGGGACATGGAAAGTCCACATATTTTGACTAAGGTCTGGTGTTTCTGCCTGTAATTGGCAGTGACACTCCTGAGCAAAGCGACAGACTGTTCTCTTTATGGTGTGTCAGATTTGAGGAATATGTCACCTATTTCTGGTAACATTGTTTGCTTGGAGTGACAACCCTACAGGGCCCTGGGGCAACCTATTGTGACTCACTTCTGTTCACCAACATTGTGGGGTTTTGGGCTTTATTCTTATTTAGTTCAGTTTGTTTTCCAGAAGCAGTATAGCACTGGTTTTATGCTTGTAGGACATCGAATCATACCAAATGGTTTTTGCCTTGCCTTTTCTGTCTTTTTATTCTTTTTTATTCTTACTAACCAGGAGCACAAGTATTTTAACAACCCAAACGTTCTTATTGCAGATTTCTTTTAAACAGAAACAATAAGTGCTATTTTGTAATAAAATCATGCTAAATACAGATCAGGCTCTGACACTGCATTCTTTCTATTTAAGATTTCTATTCTTCTGTCGTTTTCATTCTCTCCCAGAACATTGCCCACACATTATAGAGGGAATGCTTATCCAAGCTTCTATGCGTTGCACTAAGGCTCTACACCCTGTATCCACTCAGTGGATACTAATGCATGCCTGGACCTCACCCAGGGATGAACTAAATAACTCCTTTTTCTGAAGAAGCCTGACCAAGAGGTTAGTGGTCCCTAAGGTCTCACCCATCTGTATACTATGACCATAACAGACCTCACAGGTTTTTGTGGACTGCAGTGATTGCATGCTTCTCCTCTGTTTAACATAAGACACCCTCTCCATAGATCCATGTACGACTGCACAAATTGTTACAGTCTTGGAGGGACAATGCTCAAATTGATATGCTCCTGCACCAGGCCTATAACTGGCTTTTCTGCAAGAAGATTTACTGTTGGAATTTGAGGAGACAGCTAAGGAGGCAGCTACAGGCTGGTTTTTAGGAACCAGCATATCACACTGGATGGAATTTCAAAACCTGAAAAGTATGAATCTGAAGTATAGGACAAAAGAGGCAAGTCCATATAGCTTCCAGAATTTGAGGCATCTTTGACATGACAGTCACCAAGACTCTGTCCTTTTCCACCATCCTCAAAATAAACACAGAAGACTTGCACCATCAGTTGCTGTCACTAATGTTAGAGCACTAAAGCGCATCTACCTCCCCCTGGGATTTGACTGCCTGGACTCAGCATGCACATAGGTAATGGTGCTGGTGTCCAGCCTTGAACTCTTTGAGAGCACTCTGCCAATAAGCTTTCATGAGAGTTTTTTCTCCCTGCTCTCACCCACCTAATTTTTGCTCAGCAACTGCTTTTAATCTATGTCACGGCTTTATATGTGGTTTTATTCTCTCCCTTCCTCTAACCATGATTCACTGGCTTCACTTTCTGCCTTCACCTCAGACCTGCCTCATCACTGTGGACTTTCTAGATGATGACTGACCTCTTGGATGACCTTGCTTACCATCCCGGACCTGCTCTCCTTGCTTCCAGGCACTGTGGGGCTGTTCCTTGATCCCTGCTCCTCCCAGTCATGCAGCAGTACCTGCCCCTGCTGCTCCTTGACAATTAGGAAGAAAGACTGTCTGTGTGTACCCAGAGGGGACACGACTTTCTGAACATTCAGACGTCATTTGTTGGCCTTTGTTGCTCATCATAGTCTCTATTAATCATGTCCAGTGACTGCCAGTGACCTGTAGGATCAGGACTTCCCATCTACATAACTGAGGGTTTGCTATATCATGTAGCACATGGGGATGTACATTTTTTACACAATAACAAAAGGAATGAAAAGTGGACTGTCTGAAAGACATGCAGAGCCTAGTAATGAGTAACAGGAGAGGATGGATGGTCTTTAAGATGCCATCATCTGCCTTTTCCATGACAAATCCAACAGCAGATTTGTAACTCCAAAGTAGTTCAATAGAGTTAGGAGAGTCAGGCTTCACAAAGTCACTGCTGCAGGAGTGTGAAACTATAAGTATGTGGTGGGAGAGCTCATGCTACAGGTCAGTTCCTCACCAGGACCTCTAAAACGGCCTATTTTATCTTGAATCTCATGCTTCCTGCTAAACATCCCAGCTGTACTGAGCAGTATCCAAACTAGAAGAACTTCATTCTTGCGGCAGGTTTAAGACCTAGGGAGAAGGCCATGATGCCCTTTGATGCCATGCTCTTTGAGATTTTTACTGTCATTTCTAATAGAGTACAGATGACCTTAAGATAATATTTAATGGTCTGTGCTTTGCCAATCCAGCCAGTAGCATGAGGCAGGGGAGGTATACAGGAAGTGAGAAAAAGCCTCCTAGATTCGAATGGTCCTATGGGTCGTTTCTGCACCAGCTTTAACAATACAGAGGAATACATGTCCATGTTTTTTGGCCCACAGGAGTGTGAAAATCTCTCTAATAGAATTATCAAAGAACATGTCCAGGTTTAATGTGAGCAAGGTGACTACTTTGCCTTGGAAAATTCTCAGTGTTCTGTGTCTTACTATTATTTCTACTACTATTCCAGATTCATTTAATCATCCATAGTTCCCTAACAAAACTCTTCTTTCCCAACCCAGAATTTGAAATTTTGGGGTTTGGTTCTGTTTCAGACCCCTCTTGCAGTCTTCTCTAGTTTCATTTTCTCACTATAGAATCTAATTAAGAGAACATCAAGGCATTTTTTTTAATCTACCTGTTCCCTTCAGATGTCACACTGCAGTTTCATCATTAATCTGTCAATCTTAAATAAAAACAGGTGAATAGTAGTTCTCGTGTCCAAATCAGGTACTATTTGCGTTCAGAAGACAGAAAGCTTATGTTCTTCCCTGTTCCTGTGGTAGGTGCCCTTGTAGGTCAAATGAAGCACTATTTCAACTTCCTCTGGTTCTCTCTATCACTACCTAGGTCCTAAAGATGTGCAGCTTATAATAGTTCTGGTCTTCTGCTTTCTTATATACATATTTTGGGCTTACTTTACATCCTGGTCTATTGTCACTTAATATTTGCAAGAGATACTTTATTGTGCCCCATTCCAAAGTCTTGCATAAGAACAAGTTGTTGTTACTTCCTTGATCCTCACTACTCCTCCCCATCCCTCACCCCCATTTCTCCAGGGCAGTCTGCAGTCAAAGTTCTGAGGTGGACAAGGTTGAAAAAGAAGTGCATTGTGCAGACGTACCTGTCACAGACTTCTGTAAAATCTACTACCTGTGAATAGAATCAATTCACCTTTTTGGAGTAAGGGGGTTGGCTACATTAGAAAAGCAGATAAAAAGCTATCAGCATTATGTTTAGTTCTTGGGGTGTCACATATATGTTCATCCCATAACATAAGTCTTGTTCCAAAATAATTTTTATCCTTTCTAGACCAGGTAAATATAATGAGTCATCAGAACTTGTATATGCTAAAAGGTACCATTTCTAGGAAAACGTTACCACCCATTTGCCCACCACACCATTACAGTTTGGAAGAACTGCTGCATACTGCCTTTTTTGTGATGCCTGCAAGTTAGAGGACAATGACTTAGAAAATGGGGATTGGGAAATTGTGTTGTGGAAACAGTTTGCACTAAAAAAGGCACAAGCAGTGAAGTGGGGAACTACTGGCATAATGAAGGGTATATAGCTGGTTGAGAACTGAGGATAGACATCAGTTCCTAATATATTGTTGAAGTTCTCAGATTACCCTGAAAGAGTTGAGCACTACCAGCATCTACCTAGACCAGAAAATACAATTTCTTGCTTTCCTTCCAAGCATGGTATATTAAATTCAAAACATTAAAATATATTTTTAAAGATTAGTAGAGACTTTAGAGAACACTCATAATGGTTTTAATTAGTTAACTATGAGGACACATTTAATTGAAGTGCTATCTCAGGTAGACAAGAAATGCAGCCAGCATGAAAACACAATGTGTTCTGTTTCCATGGAAATTTACTCAAAGGAAAAGGCGAGGTAAGCATTTATTTCATATATAAGGCAGTAAAATATGCTTAAAAACATCATAAAGTCACCTAGTCTGCTATAAAAAAATCAATAAAAAGTAATAGCAATTTTCAAATTCAGCCCCTATAAAGATAAGCAGTGTAAATTTCTAGAAGCAGAGCAAGCAAGGGAAGAGTTCAAAACTACACCTGTTACTAAGTTTGCCTAGTAACAGGCACAGTGTGCTGAGTGAGCCAAAGCTGTCTTTGCCAGAGGAAATCCTATTTTTAGAATGATCACCACATTCTGCAAGCTCACCTATGAATTCACTGGCTAAACCAAAACATTACCTAGCCTGAGAAAAGACAAAAGCAGTTGATTTTTATGACTACGTCTATGAATACAGATGATGTGTTTATGTTTTGTTTGGGGTTTTTTTTAAATCATCTTTGTTTTATACTGATGATACTTAGTTTTGTTTAAAAAAAGGCAGGAGATCTCAATTCAAGTCTGGAGACAAGTGATCTTTAGTAAAGGACCTAATTGTGGCAGAATAAAAGCAAGATAGTTTTTTGTTATTTTCTTGTAGTCAGTGATGTATTTGTTGCTCCCATATTTAATATGAATATTCATTTATTGATTTATTTTGACTGAGTGTGCTTTTATTCATGCTTTTATATTATTTATGATGCTATTTTTGTAGCTTGTCTGGAGTCTGATATACCAAAAGTGACTTAGGATGAAGCCTTTAACAAACAATGTCTGCATCAGCTTAGCTATTGAACAGCAGCATTTCAGAAAGTTAAAAAAACTTTTTTAGCAAATTAAACAGTGTTAATCCAAATGCCAATGCTAAATTCTATAAGCATAAGCTGTAGGATGTGATTAATAAAAATCAGTTTCATTTCAGTAAATCGCAGTCCTTCCGAACTCACTTCTGTTGCCTGCTAAGCTATATATTAGGTTGTACACTTAATAGAATTCTCCAACTGTTTTTTTGTGATGTTCTTACCTTGTAAAGTGAGATTTAAGCTACGTGCCTTGTTGAATGAAGACCTTATCATGATATTTGTGATAAATGGCCCTTCTCTCATGTCATAGCTTGCGAAGCAAACTAATTCCCAGCAATCTTAAATCCATGGTACAAGTAACATCAGTATAAGCCTTGCCTCATCCCTTCTTGGCATTACATGAAATAACAATTTATGCCCTATTTTCTTTCCAAGCTACTGACTGGCAACAATAGTCACGTGTGATAAACATCATAATTTCACCCATAAATGTTAACACTTACTAATTTGCCAGCCAGAGACTTATTTTCCTCTCACTTTCCATGATATAAATTTAGAGTCATTTATATGGAGTCATAGTAAACCACAGTAAATAATTAGGTCCATAATCTTCTTGCACAGATTTTGCCATTTAAGTTAGCTACACTGGAAGTATATGAGGTGCTAAGATTTATGTAGCAATTATCTTTTGCTGTTAAGGGTCTGATCCAGCTTCTACTGAAGTTAATGTACATTTTATCATGGCAATAGCAGTTGGCTTAGGTCTTTAGGGGTGAACTTATTAAAAAAAAATTAAAAATTATGCATCATCTTGCTTTTGGATTAAAGTAGTATCATAGCAAGGAGATAATTAGACTTGCTGAAACATTGTGGGTTTGGCAGTCTAACATGAAAGCTATTTTAGAAAAAGAATTCTATTTAAAAGCAGCACAAGATCTTTGTTAGTCAAATGAAAATAGTGTTAGGTCAAAAGGCCAAGTTGAGAGTTTTGCTAACTTAAATTTCTGTTACCTTTTGGAAATCATCTGCATTTGTGCAGAAACAGTCGCATTGAACGGAGAAACAACACTTCTAAACAAACTTTTAGAGTAACACATTGTGACTGGACCTTGGTTTTTTGGTCATGCAACACTGACATCATATTAGGCAGATATGAGCAACAAACATAACATGTTATCATGCATAAAGCATTGTAGGTTTTGTGAAAGCATGGAGTATCCCTAGTGCAGTAGATAGAAAAATGTGTTTCATATCTTCAAACCATGCTGAATTAAACTGCTGTGCAATTGCATGGCATTTGGCAAGCAAGAAGTAAAATCCCTGTAACGCTGAGGATGTCTAAGTTATGTTCCCGTTTTAGATCATCCAGAACGTGTGTGGCAGTTTATCCTGAAACGTTTCCTCTGAAGACCTAGACTCCTGTTTAATTACCTGATGTAACCCCACCCCTTCCCCCAACCCAAAACAAAACCAAATGAACTTCTCAGGTGCAGATAATGAGAACAAATCAATAACACCACTGTAAAATAGTACTGGCTTCAGGAGACAGCTGCAGGAGTAAATAGGTCCATTTGTTTTGAAATCCTTCCTGAACATCATGACTCATCTTCCGGATCTATTTTGGGCTCTGTCGTATGTGTGTGTGACTGAGGTCACACAAGCAAATAATCCAAGCAGCTGAAGCAGCGCAAGTTGTCAAAAGGAATAGTTTATTACGTGGATTTGCTGTATAGAAATGTCTTTTCATGCTCTGCCTGTTCATAAAAGGATATGAGCAATAATCTGCCTCAACTGCAATGACTTAAATCTTCTTATTCAGAATTGGAGAGAGCTTCAAATTTCTTCTCTAGATAATGTCAAATCTAACCTTTAACTTCCAGGGAAAACATGTAAAATAGTTAAGACGGCTTTTTTATTTTATCTGGAAAGCAGATTTAGGAGTGGTCAGAGAAACAATATATATGTGGAATATATATATATATATATATATTTGTATGTTTAGATAGTACCCTTTGCTTTAGTAATGCTCCAAGGAGACTAAAAAGTTCACAAGCTGATTTATACCTATTCATCTTCTAATTAATGAAATTCAGTACATATTCACTTCATGCAAAGCCTGATCACAAGAGCAGTTTTAGCTTGAACATCAACTCTGGGGGCTGCAGAGATTACAAAGAGTACAGAGCACTAGTGCTCACTCGCTGGGACATCAGCATGGAGGTATCGAGCTGGGCCTCATTTGGGGCGCTTGATGAGTCATCTCAGGCTGGCTGTGAGTGCTGCTTGGCTGGATGAGCAAACTTCTCCAGTGGGAGAGTCACCCTCTTGGAGGGAAGCAGATGTGTTGGGAAGAAGATGAGACGCCCACGATATATTCACAATGAAGATGGTGTTTTCTCCACTTTTTTAAGCTTTTCACTTAGTCCTTTTGAGAGCTGAGAATAGTGGTGTGCTTTTATACAAGCATCTGGAAGAAATTATGATAGCTCTTTGAATCTGAAAGTGAGAAGATTAATAATCCACTGATTTCAAGGAAGTACTGTCAGTGTGCACTGATCACCTCAGAGCAATTCTTGCTTGTAGGTTTGACAGGTTTGGAATCCCAGGAACAGTATTGTGATACAAACGAATGCAAAGAAAATAAAACCTGTGATCTGCACTGCTCAATAAAAATTTTGGGGAGGTTTATGTCTGACCCAGACTTTCGAAGGAATCGTAGTTGGCAGTTTGCTTTGGAGTTTTTGTTGCCGTTGCTGTCAACTGCCTATTTCACTTTCCAGGTTTTAATTTTCTCCCCACACCTCCAAAGCCCTTCATGGTATGGACTTTCTAAACAACTTAGGATGAGGATAGGTGTTTCTCAAAAACTGGAGATTTTGGGTTCCACACAGGGCACTCTGTTGGACTCTGACCAAAAACTCATCTCTAGGTTAAATTCTTTTCACCAGTGTCCTGAAAATAATGTACAATGGGAAGCAAGTCACCTTATGACCACGATCAGCAGACTGAGTGCTCCACCTGCTCTCTGGCATGTTAGGGTCTCTAACTGTTGCTTCCAGGTCTTGCTATAATAGACATATTGGTCCTATCACAGCAAAGTTTTGAAAAAAACAAACATGATTTGCAATCAACAGTAAAAGAACCAATATAAGCTTATTAAAATACTTGATCCCAAGGGCATGAGTGAAAAGGTATCCAGAGGACACCTTGGAGACAGTAGGTATTGTAGACAAAAAGGTATTTATGAAACAGTGCATAAATTCCCTTTTTTTTTATTCTCTTATTACATATCACCACTATATAATGAATAGCTTTAAAATTTTCAAGACCTTTTCACAGTAACTGCTAAAGCAAGTGAAGAAACAGTGATTATCTTTTTCTAATCGATATTTAGATAAGAGGTCCTTACAGTTTCATGAAAGAAAATGATGTTTGCAAAAGTTTTCTGCTCCACATAAGTTCCCATCTTTGCTACATGCAAGGGAAAAATAGATGTTTCATCTTTCAACTTCTGAATGTTTATCCTATACACTACTGTCACAAGAGATGTAGTATCGAGAATAATTCTGACAAGAAACTTGCAAAGAAGTCTGAACAGACACCAAAACCTAGTAAATATGAATTATAACAATATATGACATGATCAAACTAGAGGCACTAAACATTACATATGTTCATTCATCTGGAGCAAAGTGACCTCAGCAGCACACACAGTCGTGTTCTAACATGTGAAATGTGCAAAGTAGCCAACTGGTTATTAATTTATCTTAATTCTGTGGGAATAGTACCAAGTTCATATGCTAAACGAACAAGGATATTTCTTTAACATTTAGCCAGGTGGGCAACTCCTTTCACCAGCAGAAACTCATTGGATAGCTCCTAGCAGATATCAAGCCAGCATGCAACACTCTAGGAGGAAGAGGTAACTTGCCTTGCACGTGCTATGATTCTCCAAGATGAAGTCTTCACAGGAAAATGACTGACTGGTATTGGTATAAACTGCTTTACAATAGAGAAATTCAAAACATAAATAAATCACAGAGAATATACTTTTTCTAAAATATACAAATTATAAAAATTACTGTGCCCAAATTTCACATTTACCGGGCTGAGATGTACAGACCAATCTGAAGAATCATCTTTGCTGTCTATGGCACAGATATAAAAAGGTCTAATAAGGTAAGTCAGTATGAGCTTTTGCTTTGGCATTCAATGAGTTTTTTAATCCAGACCATAGAGCTTGCCTACCCACACCAAATCTCTGGCATTTTAATTAATGCAAATCATAGATAAGCTGCAACAGAAGACAAGGTGCAATGGAAGTATAAACTGTTATTATTTCTTATTGCGCTCTGCTACAGAAATTTGGGAACTGCAGTGCAAAGGAAGTTGATGAATGCTGTAAGAACACTAAAAAGTAGAGATTTTTGCAGAAGTATTGGCTGTCAGGTAATAAGCTCATTTTTCTCTCAAGGGAAAATAGATTCTCCTTCTGTAAAGATTTCTTTAATTTCCTCATACTGTGCAGTACTATAAATTGCATGGAAGGGACTTGATTGGAATTTACAAATGACTGTAACCTTTTATTTTTTATGTACTTGTAAAACTAGGATGACTACTGTAACTGAAGTAATATAGGTGTCATTTTCTACACAATTTGGTTTAGGAAACTTTAATGTCTGACAAGAACTTATACGATCAAGCATTAATATTCTGTCCTGCTCTTTTCTGGCTTAGTAGATTTTTTCCAACACAGTTCGTTGACATTCTGCCAGTCATGCTCAAGGTTATTCATTACATGATCATCACTGCTTACCTTCAACTCACCTTTTGGTATGTTAAAGTTTTGCAAAACTCAAAATAATTGCTTCTTCAGCACATCTGGGTACTAGTGTGACACCCTGTCTCTCCCACCATTGCCCCATGTGAGGAGCTTCTGATAAACTCCAGTGGCACAGCTGTAGCTTTGTTCTCTGCTGCTACCCAAAAGTCATGGCAGTGGAAGTTTCTAAGTTTACCACGAGCCTTTAAGGGTTCCTTCACACCACTCTTGTCCTTTTGATGTGTGACTTTTATCCCAATACACTTAAAGCTATTTCTTGAAATGGATTTGTGCTAAAAATAAGGACCATTGAACCCAAATGCGCCTGAACTCTCTAGGTTTGATTTGCAGGGAACATGCCTTTCTGCAAGCCCAACTTTGTGATTTTAAGCTGAAGTCTCCTGACATTTGCTGTTTGAATTAATGACCTGTCTCTTGAAGACTGGTGATTGTAAGACTGTCTGCTTTCATTTAGGGGAAATCTCTAGGCCTGTAGCTGCATGGAAAAGTTTGAAAACTTACTCTGAGTTCACTTACATTTTCAGAAACACAGACAGAAGCCTTCCAATTAAAAAGTAATTGATTCCTCTCCTCTCCTGTCCTCTCCTCTCCTCTTATTATTTCTTCTTAAATCAGGCTGTAAATTATCAGATTAGCGTAACATATCAGTTCGTCAGCTGACCCAGGCATCCCTATGCAAAAAGCAGCTACGTTAGATTTATCAGAAATTGAATGAAATGAAAATTTATTTGGTTTGTCATATGAACTCTTTTCTCTTGACCAAAGGTATACAATCTATAATAGTGTAAGTAGTTTTAAGCTTATAGAAAACACAGAAGCAAAGGAAAACTGGTAAAATTAATTTCAGAGGGCTGATTAGCACCGAGAAGCCAGAACCCTTGGCACTGGCACCCTACCCCAATGCAAAGAGATGCTGCCATGCTATAATAAAATTGTTTTCCGCTCCCAGGAAAACCTTTTTTTTTAGTTGGTGATGTTTTACAGCTTCACAGAGACAAAGCAGTGGAATGCTCAGGATGCTGCGCTGTATATACACCCTCCAGCTGTTCTTACTTTTGACAGATTCCCTGTAACAATTTTTCCAGACCTTCCCTCTTCCTAATCATTAAGCTCTGAATGCCAGGAGTAGCTGGCAGCTTCCTTCTGTGTGCGAAAGGGGGCAGAATGGGGGCTGGCCTTCTTTGAAAGGTCAGAGAAGGAAAAGTCCAAGTTTGGAGGCAAAATCCTCTACCACAGGTATAAACCAGCATGAAGATAGTGTGATTTGACTCTACAGGCTAATGCTTAGAGTGCTTAACTGGTAGAGAAAAAACCCTGTTTAAGACTCATGCTCCATGGGAATACATTAATGTATGATGCCATCACTGAATTTAAAGAAATAATGTTATTTTTAAAAAGAGATAGAAGTAGGTTATCCCCTCTCATATGAGTTCCTTATTCAACAGGCCATAAGGCTGGGCTATTTCTTCTCTGATCTTCTTCTAGCTTTCTAGCAACTGTTTTTTTAGAATACAGCCCACATTTTCTCTGGTCAGAATCTTACATTTGAGTTGACAATATTCCTCTTGTTTCAAACCAAAGCTGAGACTTCAGTTCCTTCACTCCCTTGTGCCAACTCCAGTCAGCATGTCATGGCAAATTTTACCTTGTATTGGCAACAAGTCCACACTGCTAAAGGGTAGCAAGGGGACTATTCTGTTTCAACCGCTGTTACTCTAAGCTTTTCCCCGAATTTCCGTGCCTTCCTGCAGGCACCAGGAGCAGCAGGGTTTCTCAGCGTCACCAGTAGCTGGCTGCCACTTTGCAATACCAAGAGGGTGTTCAAACAGTACATTCAGCAAGTACAAACAGCCTCATTTGAGTATTCAATTACTGCTGGCTAGTAGCTGAACATTAGCCAAGCCATGGCAATGCAGGAAAGACAATGAGACTTAACAATTCACGGCTTGCTGTTTCATCTTGCCAAACTTTATTTTTTTTAACAATCATTAAGGAAGTATATGATGCAATGCAAAGTAATCTAAGCATTTCTTCCTCAAAATTTCGATTTTCAAAGCTTTTTTGAGCCTGTTTGTCAAAGAAGCAGAAGTGCATGCAAAGTGCTTTTGTAGTGTGACTGTTGTGTATTAGCAGATCATCTAGAAATGGGTTTTCCACATGCATCCTGTCTTAGAGTGCAGCAGGTCTGGCATATGGATTGGATGTGTCACTAGGCTTTGTAGGTCAGATCTATGTACTTATTCTGTTAAAAACCAAAACATATAGTAGGTTTCTTATCTTTCAATTTCATACTTATTCTCAGCTTTTCATTTTGTATTTTTTTCCTTGTATTTCCAGTATGTTTTCCCTCTTCACTTTCTTTTTGATTTTCCTGTGCAGTTCAAGCTTTGATTATCTAGTATTTGTTCTCAAAGTGGACTTAAGCTGAGATTTCTGCTTGCTGCTCAGAAACCAGCCAGGAAACAGGCACAGCACCTCTCACCAGAAAATAATTAAATGACAGTAGATGTAACTGTGGAGATAGGACACTCTGGAGCATCTTTGCAGGAGGTGCTAAGGAAATCTTTCATGGCACAGCTATAAGGAGATGACATCGAAACATTAACTTTTCAGAAACATTGACCATAGGAAAGGAAATATTTTATGAATGAAAAAAGTAAATTGTAAGATAGCATTGGTGGAAATGTAAGGAGAGGTTGAAGAGGGAGAATGATGTCATGTTTCATGAGAAAACCCCTCAAATGTCCCTCAGGAGAGAAAGTCACATCTGTCACTCTTCCACCCCTGCCAGATCAGTCAGTGTTCACAGGCAGGGCCGCTGACAGCACTCAGCATTTCACCAGCACCCCCCTTTGATCCTCCTTCCCCTGGTTACCTTCTCCTTGCCCAGGCTGAATGACAGAGCAGTATTGTGGAGAAATATGAAGTAAATTGTGTTTATCATGCCAGAATAACAAGTTGACCAGAAATTCAAGGGAATGAATGGGGGAGAGAAAGAAAGAAAGAAGGAAGGAGATAGTGGTACAAAAGAAACTGAGATACTAAGGGGCAAGGTGAACAGGAATGCCAGCATTCCTCATTATCGACAAACAGTAAGCAATAGGTTGATTGAAGACAATTGTTTTTCTCTCTCTGAGCAATAGGTTGATTTAAGATAACTCTTCCTCTCTCCCATCCCTTAAAGTCACTTTCACAGCTAGGTATTGACTGATATGTATCAATCTATATCTTCCTTTCAAATATGCTGCTCATCCTGCAACACATACACAATGAAGTCTTATTTCACCCTTTGAATTAAAAAAAGAGGGTAGCTTTGGTAAACAGAGTGTGTTCCAATTTCTGCTTCTCAACTGGTCCTTGTGCTCAGCTGTGTCTCAAATGATCCCTGTGCTATAACCAGAAAGGAGCATTTTTAGCATATTATAAATATGTATGACTTATTTACCCTTTATTTTCAAAAGAAATCTTGATGTTGTCTGAATGGATGTGAGGGCTATGGGAAAATGAAGTGTTTTCCCAGCTGAGGTCATAAATACTAAATTCCACAGCAAGCAAACAATAGTCTTAATATTTGCAAAAACATTGGTACCATAAGACTGCATTTTCCTTCACAAAGGTAGATGCATGTTATTTAAGGACCTGGTGCTGAATCTGTGTAAAACTTGATTGTGAGATCATTTTTAAAACTCCTGGAGGAGCAGAGAAGCAAAGGTGACTAAAATACAAAGTGTTCACAAGGACTGGAAAAGAGAACCGCCTGCAGAAGACCCTGCAGCAACACCAGTGTTGCCTTTGTAACCTGGGAGAGACACAGCCACTTGGGAGATCATTATGCAGGGGCTAATATGCAAAAGCTTTGCATCACCTTATAAAGAAGCAGCTAAACAAAGCTATGACATGGACAAATCTCTAGGACCTCAGCACAGCCTGCATTGCCTCAGAAATAGGCAATCCCTACTTTTCCAACCCCCTAAGAGATCAATTATGGAATTCTTTTGAATATTAAAACCTAAGCTAAATATCAATCTCAGCTAGTACCTTACCTTGCATTTCAAACTGAGCCCTCAGACATTGCAGCTCACGGCAGTGGCTCAGGAGGGGTAGGGGAGGTTTACTGGCTATGGTTTATAGTACTCATTTAGTATGACTTAAGTCAGGCGTCTTGCACAGAACCACTTCAGAAGTCTTCAGGTTACAGTAACTGTGGCATTGCTTGCTTTGAGAGCGTATTTTTGAATCCCCTTGGATAAACAAACTATGCTGAAAAAATAACTCTGGAGGGCAGTTTGACGTAGGGCCCAGCTACAGCTTTTGGGTTGCTCCCCACCACCCACTGAGGTAGTGATTGGTCCTTCTCAGTGCCCACAACCCACTGCTGCTCCAGGCAGCCTGGGATGGGCTACACAGGCGCCACATCATCCAGACAGGAGATCCACATGGAAAGGAACAGTTCCACATGAATATGAGCTCTGGGATAAGATTTTAATCAGTAGCATTTCTCTGGGATTGCTGCTATCTGATGCTCTGAACTGTCTGTAAAAGCTCTCCTGAAGGTGGAGGCTGTTGCACAGGCAAGAGGGGTCAGTGGCAAGGCCTATGGCATTTATACAGGAACCCTGTCATGGATTTCTGGTAATCAAGGATATCAACAAGTGATAAGCTTGCTTATTTTAGACAAATGTTACAGGAAGTCCTTTTTGTCCAGGTTCCTTTTTCTACTTCCAGACTGTTTTTTTCTGCATGAGTTAGTGCTGGAGCACTCTGGGTCTTCGTTTAACAGCGAGACCACACCTGAGGAATGGGACAGCAGCTTCTGCATCCATTCACTTGCGGAGCTTTTCCTTTAGTCTGCTATGCAAAAATATTAACATAGCATACAGTCCACTGGACTATCTTTGAACTAAGTTTGGCAAGTAACTTGTGTAGGAACAGCTTTTTGTGCAATGAAGCAGGTTTGTGATATGAATGCACAGCTTGTTTCTGGAACAGATTCTTTAAAAGGGCAATCAACCAAAGTGGGTTGTTTTCCCCTAAGATTACTCACCTCTTTATTGTAGTGAAATCCCTTTGCAGAATGGCCAGGTTTGTACTTAACTGCTGAAAAAATGTGTACAATTGCATGCTTTGGTTTTCTTTTTTTAAATAGGGCTTATGTTTACCTTGACCAAAAAGGGCTAACAGTGTGTGTCATGAGCCCCGGAGCCCCACAGCAGCTGGGCTGGGAGGCCAGGGTGGTGGCAAAGAAGGGTTCCCTGCCTCACCTCCGTAAGTACCCGGGTCCCAGCTCATACCCAAGCACCTGGGAGTCTCACAGTAATCCTTTACAGCCAGGGAATGGCATTAAATTTCTTTCTGAAACTCTGAAATTCAAAACTGCAGCTACTGAAGCAAATCGCTGTGCATTTCATAACGATTCACAGAATTTTTTCCAGTGAAGTATTGACGTATGTGGAGGCGTCGCATTAAAAAGCAAAGAATTGACATTTAGACCTCCTTCACTGGCAATGCTTAAGGAAAACACTGTTTGGAGAGTGAGATAATTAAAGCACGTCAGATCACATAGAACACAGTGTCGGTATGTGAAAGGTTAACATCAGGTAGCGAGACCGTTTCAGAAACATCTCAGCCAGAACTGACAGTTTTATAGCCTCCTAGAAAATATACCTTTACTTTGTTCAGTAGCACTTCAGAGCCTTCATATATCATTTGGGCCAGAAGGAAAATGTGAACATTGTTGTTTTTTTCTGAACAAAAAAAGTCTGTTCCAATAAATGTTGTGACCAAAATTAATGGGACTAAAATAACATGTCAAAATCAATGCGTGCTTAATATCAGTGTGCTGTTCACTTGTTTTCCTTTGGGTCTAAACACTGGCAAACATTTGCAGGATGTGAGAGTCCTTTGAAGTGAACTTCCATGGTTTGGGAACCTATAGATAAACTCGGTAATATAAAAAATTGATTAATGACCAGTACTTGAAATAATACTTCAGAACTATTGGTAAGGGTCAAATTCCTATACGCTCCTATTCCATCTTCTTTCCTATGGGAAATGTTCACATATGTTGTTCAAGTCCCAGTGTGGTATACATGGGTCCACTTATGTCATTGCACATATCTCTCAAACTTCTCACTGGCCAGACCATTTTCCTGGAGGTTACTGTGGTTTATAAGGATGCTATGTCAATTCCAACCAACAGATATTAAGTTCAACAGAGTGCAAGGCATTTTCTTTTGCATTACAGTTAAAATCTCATAACCACCTCAATCCAAAAGAAATATGAGCTTTTAACAGCTTTGAGGCAAAACTCGTAATAATAACTTTTTATGTAGCATTTTTCATTTCAGGATTGCACAAACCACTTTGATTCATGGAATTGCTTTTAAGCCAAGAGAAATCATTATGATTTTGGTCTCCTGCGAAGCACAGACCTGTGGTTCTTCTACAGTGCCTTGGAGTAACCTTGAGAGACCCCCGTCAGGTAGATTATATCAGGCTTATTTTGTGAGTAGGGAAATCATGGTAGTCAGTTAATTGGCTGTCTCTCAGAACACATCACAAGAAATACAATTAGCAAAATAAATTGAGATTTATCTAGGAATTGGTTTACCATTTGCAAAATGCCTAGCTATTTTCAGACATGCAACTGATGTGGGACAATCACAGTCCCTTCTTTAAGTCTCAAGGACTTATAGGAACAGAATTAATTGTATTTAATTGAAACTGTAAGAGCAATGATAGACACTTGATGTTAATAATTTTGGGGTTTTATTTCAGTACTTGGAGTCACTGTGTGGCTCCACACAGTGGAGGAGAAAGTTCAGTTTTTCTTCCTCACATGCCATTAACAAGCTGGTGGTGATGAAAACAAGTAATAAGGAGTGCTCTGGGGAGATTTTATTACATTTAATTGCCATGATAAAATAATGAAAGAGTAATACAAGAGAGGCAAATCAAAAAGCAGCGACGGAAACTGGATATTCAATATTGCTTACATCCCATGCTAATAAAGGGCAAGTTGCTTTTGTGTTCATGAAGTACTAAAGAGCAGAACTGGGTGGATAAACAGGAATTAATTCAGACAGAATGGCAGGTACAAGGGAACTGTCCATTTAAAACAATTTCAAATGGAAATGATAAAATTATAAGGTTTATTTTTATCAACCATAGTGACTTTTTGAGATGTAGTGCTGCTCAACCTTAGGATCAATGAAACACATTTAACAGATCCAGTTTATGGCTAAACTAAATACAGTTGCTAGCTATAGGAAAAATCATATTAACATCAAGCCAAGTTGCATTTAAGTTTTTATATTTGGTTTTAGAAGCTATTGCTAATAGCTACATAAAAAGTGGAATAACTCCAACTCTGAAAAATTCTTATTGTAAGGGTTCATATACAAGTTTCTTTATACTCTGAGTTGCATGGATGGGTTTTTTGGTGAGGTTTTTTTAAATGTTTTTTTCTTTGGTAAAGTTTATTTTTGATGTCACTACTTTATCAAATCTGGGGATTCAAAATACCTAAATCTAGAGAAAAGTTTCCATTTCCTATGAAAAAGTCCACTGTTTTAAAACAACAGTTAGTTTATTAATTCGGGGGTGTTTTCTTTAAATCAGAACCAAAAATTATCCACTTAATTTTGCAATATAATAATTTATTTCTCTAGGAGTGCAATATAACTTTGTATCTATTTAGACTTCTGAGAAGCTTCTTTATTTTACATTGAGTCGGATCCTGGTTATTGACAGAAAGACTCCATCCTCTCAAAGAATGTCTTTGGCTGTAGCAGTAAATAAATGAAAGGAGTGTTCATATAGGGTCATCTTATCGTTTATCTGGTTTCTTATCATATCAGAAGAAACAAACTTCCAGCTTTGCTGAAAAAGAATAAATAAAATTTATTGTTTCTTCTCCTTGCACTCTTACAAAGACACTTGAGATCAGCTTTCTGTCTTTTATTATGGCAATATATATTGCTGCTTATTCCACCAAAGGAATTTGTTAGGGTTTTTTCACCTGTAGTAGGAATAATTAATAACTGTCTTTTTGTATTACTGACATTTCTTTCAAGACTATTGTTCAAGCTAAAGTACCACATTATTGATTTTTAAGCACAAAGATGTTCCTGATTTCCCAAGGATTCAACAATGTTAGGATACTTGGTAAATCTGTAGTTTATTCTGATTTGTTTCTCAGAGTTTGGATGTTCAAATTGTGCTTAGTTAGCACTGTATTGATTTTAGCTGCTAAGTGACCTATGATTATGGGCTTATGTTCTAACATTTGAAAGTAATGGAAAAGCGGAATGACTTTCATTGTATCAATTTTCTTTTTAACTCTAATGGCTAGGAAACCATGAAATTTTGAGATAAGCTGTGTCTGTGATTTCAGGGGCAAAATGTTGGCTTCAAAGCATTCAATGTATTTCTGAACATGAGATGCAGCACAGTAACATGACTTCAAACTGCTGAAGTCTTTCACCTAGAGTTCGCATTCATCACTAGTACTCTAAGAGACCAAACTATGTGCCTAAAACAATGAAGGCTTTAATTTCAGCACTATGGAAACACTACACTGGAAGTAATTTTCTCCAGGTAATACGGTAAATTGCACATTGAGGACATGGAATGAAGAAAATAACTTGAAGTATACTTTTGTGGTCTACATTGGTTATAAAATGACAAATTTATTAAAGTGGAACATGAATGGAAAACAATGCCTATATGCAGTTTAAGACTTATCATTAATGTGTTGCAGGATCTGTTAAAATAATATATTGCATTATGGATTGTCTTTGGTTACCTAACTGGAAAGAAAATCTGCCGTAGACAGCAAACCTGAAGAACACATATGAATTTGACCTTCTGCTCAAAGATGCAGGAAAATTGTTGCTATTGTGTGGTATGCCAGAGGTCATCAATTGGTCTGCAGCATACTGCAAATATGGCAGTTAAGATCTTCATTAAAATCTCTTGTCCAAGTTCTTCAGTGTCATGCAATGGCAGGCAGATACATCACCCAGATCTGCATCTCTCACAACCCACTTGTTCATGTCCCCATCCTTGGTTTTCCTCCTGGTACTAGTAAAATTCTATTTCTGTCTCAAAGAATTACATGGCAGTAATGATCAGCAACAGGATGAAACCAAAACCTTGCTAAATTTTCTCTCCCGCTTTTGAAATGCTGGATTATGAGATCTAACCCAGAGTTCCAAAGACTTCGATCGTAAGGAAACTCAGGTTACACACCTGGAACAGCCCATATGGCTCAGACTTCCTGTTCTGAATTAATACGCCTCCGGCTTCAGACCCAAGGTTTCTTAGTTCTCACCTGCATATCCAAACAACAAGACAAATAGTATCTTTATGGGATAGCTCACTCTTTTTCACAGACACACACAAATTCTGCAGTTTGAGCAACCCTTCCTAAGGAAAGCTGAACTGAGGTGGGTACAAAGTCTTTAATCTTAAGTAAAATAATGACTGTAGTTTGTTCTTCTGCAATCTTCTTGAATGCTATAGATTTGGGGTTTCACAGATTATTTTTTTTCCCTGTATTTATTTTAGGGGGTTGGAGGAGTGGTTATACTTGTTCCTTTTTTCTTGTTCAGGTTTTATTTTATTCTTATTATTAATAGGCACTCTGAAAATGATAGAACAACCCTGTAAATCTGTGTCTTTTGCACAGATGGACTCTTCCATGGTTGTATAGATGTACACCGTGTTGTAGAAACAAGATGCATACTATGATCCTCAAACGTCAGCTTTGATCTGTCTTCCAGAGCTCACTAATAGCCTGTTCAAACCAGTATAGCGAATTAGTATAATGTGTCTGCAGGAATTTGCTTTCCTGGGGAATGCAACACAACTTTATGTACTAATTTCAGCTCTTGGCAGTCCGATGTAGATGTAACTTGCGCCTCTATAACTGAGACTAGCTCATCATCTCACAGTGCTAAGAAGCCAGTGAGTGCATCTGAAATGTTACAAAGCTACATACACAAGAACTCTTAGATGAGCAAAATGTCAGTAAAGAATGCATTTGAGCTGTTAAAGTTCTTGATGCTTGTCTGCCCATGCCAGTTCTAGTCACAACTCACCCCCTAACTATGCCATCACATACTAGGTCTGTCAAATGAGTTTCACTACATATAGATTATCTGATCTCTAAGATGAAGAAAAATGTGAAATAAAGTGATCAAAGATGATACTAAATATGAAAATTAGGCAGACAAAGGAAATTTCCTTAAAATGTGTAAACCTCACTTATCAGCTACATTACTCAGGAGTTAGGCTTTCTTGTATCTTTATCATTGCTGTTCCTTGTGTTGCTGTAGCATCTAGGAAATCCAGTAAGGAATCCACCAAGGCAATCAATTACTGTAATAGATATTCCATATTTATAATGAAAAGATATCCTTGTCCCAGATGAGCTAGCAATGTAGTAGTTAGTCACCTGAGAAACAGAAGATGTATGGTTATGTAAGAAGCAGTCCAAGGGAAAAAACATACCAGCCAACATGCTTGCAAAAAAGAGAATATTATTACATCTTATTGCTTTTTCTTAATATCTAATCTAGAAAACCAGAAGAACAAGCTGCTATAAAGTTCTTTTGAAATGATTTTACAGAAACTATCTGTCCTCTCCCCTGTCTGAACTATTGCTTCTCTTTTGACTTAGCTGGGAAAGTGCTTTGGATTTCAGCCTTTTCCAAAACACGAATTGTGTGCTCATGTAATGAGTACAGATGGCATAATTTTAGAAAACAAAAAATTTAGTTCTTGGATTAGAGACAAATGGATGTTCACTGCAGAGTGTCTTTGCTTGTCTTAAAATCTAAAAGGTCAATACGTTTTACTGAGTCATATGCTACCAAATCACGGGATCGTGGAATAACAGCAATGGAAGATGTCTGAAAAAGTTGTCTGCTCTATTCCTCTGCTCCAGGGTGGGACCAGCCAGATTTGTGGCATTTTACACAGCCTTCTCAGCAGTGAATTCATGTTTATTGGTAGGTTGCTCCTGGCAATGAGGCTGCACTTTTCCTCCTGCAAGTCATGTTCACCCAGGTGTTCTGACTGCTCCTGCCATGGTAATATATCCCCACACGCTGCATATTGCAATAGAACTGAGCAGTTATCAGTAGGAGATGCATAAACTTTTTAATTATGTTCCCTTTTCACACAGTTGAGTATTTTGCTGATAGGAGCACTGATACAATAAGAGAGAGAGATTGACAGCATTCTTTAAATTAACTCTTTTTTTAATTGAGGTGCAACTGAAAAATAGGCCAGGAAAAAAGAAAATGTAGTACTTAATGGTTTCTGCTGCTACTGTGATGCTTAGGATAATTGCAGTACTCTAATTGCATTCTTTTTAAGTAATCAAGCAGACGTTTTCCAAAATAATTGTTAATGGCAATAGTCATATCTTCCCTAAAAACAGTCCCTTCAATATTTACTTATCCGATTAGAATTATATCAAATCAAACTAGACAGTACCTTTTTTTCATATATTTTGACAACCACTCTAGAAAATCTTGTAGCAAGTGAAGGCTGAAAAACTTAATGGAACATACAATTTTGACAATTAGTTTGGTGGGTTGTTTTTTTTTCAGGCAAAATGGCTTTTATATAATGCCTAAGTACTTTGGTTTTGATTCTTTTTCCTGAACCCAATATAAATGCTTTTGCAATCATTTATTATTTAGATTATCATTTTGATGTTACAAATTAAACATTTAGAAATATGCCAATTTAAGGTTGATATATGGTACTATATAAATACTTCACAATTGTAGTGAATAGTACAGATGTGATAGTAAAGGGTTAATTTAACAAAATGTTTTAAGGATGTTTCAGTGGAAGTTAAGCTGAATTGCACTCTGAATCCTCTTAACACACTTTTTTTGGTTAGTACCCAATTTGCAGGGAAGAAAAGAAAAAACTCTGTCAAGAACAAAGGTAAATAGTTTGTCTCCTGCATCTTCCTATCATTACTGTGCTATTTCTCTAGAATAAAAGAAAAGGCAGCTGGGGGGTGGGGAGGGGGGAATCCACTACCTCCTAACTGTCAAACACTAGGTATTCACTCTCTATGTCTGTTAACTTGAAATAATGAAACCTTCAGTGCTGATCTCTTTCCAGTCCTGTAGGAGCAGAATAAGGAAACAACGGTTATCCCAAGCTGAGAGAGAAATGGGAGAAAAGGTTATTTAGGCTGGCAGGGAAATGGGAGACAACTTCAGTGCACTCCTCTGCTCCAGGCTTTCTATTTGACCTCAATAATTTGCTAAATAGATTTATCCTTATTTTACCGCTGGAAAATTGATCTCCCCATTCCTCGAAATATTGTGAAATTAGGTATTATGTATCAGTTGCTCAAGACCACGGATACTAGGTATTTAAAAGGTTTCAAAGAGATGGTACAATGCCTCCTAGAAACATAATACTGGATGATAATTTAACCTATCTGAAAACACTCCTAAAACTCTTTATTGGTTACATATTACTCTTTATTGGGGAAGGAATATGTTGAAAATTGAAAGAATGATAGCTAGATTGTCATTGTAGTTTAAGCCACTGGCAAACAGGACATTATTTCAGTTAACCAATACAATGTTATTACTGGCCCACACTGCTGATCCTGTTCAAGATTTTTAGCAGGCTAAGGTCTGGAACTGACCAATTTTAAAAGAACATTTTCTGAAACAGAATCCTTTCAATTTCCCCCAAATTGGTGATTCAAGAGAGCTAGTTCAAGTCATTAGTCCTTCTTGCAAGTCTGTCTTCAGTTTAGAATAGATTGCCGTATTTTGATGAACCCATTGCATTCAAAGAGCTCTTTGTAAATTCTCCTTCAGAAGTGTGGGACATGATAGTTAGCATAAGCAATTTCTACAGCATAAGTCATGGGGATAGGTTTCAGCTTAGACACAAATTCTGGTACAGTTAAAGATCTGAAAAATGAGTACAGAACAGAAGGGCTGGCTCAGTGTTAACCTTGCGCAGTTCAATCAATACTGTAATACAGACCCTCAAGCTGAGACAGCATCACCCTTCCTGATCACCCCTCCTGATCCCCCCTACTTACTGCAGTGCACTGTGTAAATGCTTCCTTTACCATTACAGGAAAAGTTTTAAAAAATAGAAATGAAGTGCACCTTGGGCTTAGTTTTGGAAAGGGACGTTACAGACATTAGAGAAAAAACTTATCCTTTCCTTCTAAACCCATTGTGTGAGAGAGAGATCTAACTTTAGCTATTCATATTGTATTCTGACATTGTGCTGGTAGAACTCTACTTTTGCAAATTTAAAACCCCAAAAGCAGGACCAGCCCCACATTCTTGCTGTGGAATGCAGTAGATTGCCTTCTGGCTCTGGGACCCCAGAATTTTTCCAGCGAAGTTGTACAGATCATTCTGATGTTGGTTTATTGTGGTTCAGTGACTAATCAAATAGAATCATCAGGTAGATTCAAAACACATATTTTTTTTCTAGCCAGAGCTTTAAAGAAACCAACAATTGTATTTCATTTTCACTTATTTCCTACTTTTGAAAGTTATGTTTCTCTAATGGATCCCTGTTTTTAAAAAGTTTATATCCATGTTTAGAAAAATATTTTTAAAATTCCATTAATTCAAGAGGCTTTTCTCTTACCTAGGTTTTTTGTTTTTTCCTAAATTTGTCCTAATTTTGTCCTAAAATTTTAAATGATTGGGAGAGGGGAATATTTCTCCGTAAAAGATTTTTTATTAGATAAACCATCCATCCACTAAACCAGTTTTTATTAAATAAGCCACAATAGAGAGGTACCTAGCTCTATTCAAGGGTCTATTTAAAATATGCGTATGTGCTTAGTCCAGTCTTCAGCATTATAATCAACTTAACATCACTGTTAAGTAAAAAAATCAGTCAAAACTGATTCCATGATTGGCAGTCTTGCCAAGCAGCTCTCAGACTGAATGGACAGTGAGGCTAATTAGGCATCTAGAATGGGTTCATTTCTCATCTGTAAAGTCTGGCATCAGAAGACTAGGGAGGATGAAGGATGCTAAATAAGAACTTTTGCTTTTCTCATATGAACCTACTGTGTTATTTTACATTTCATTTCATTAAAACATAGAAATGCATTGAATGCAAGACGATGATTTTATTTGTCATAATGACACTGTAAGATGATGATCTATGATTTTAAAGATTTGAAACAAAACTGAGACCTATGGTATTCATTACACTGATATCAAATTTTCCCAGTCAGAATTATTTTTCTAAAGGTCAATTAACGCTTAATATAATGTCATCAAATACTTTACAACATTATTAAGGGAATAATATTGATCTAATAAAACAGTATCAATAAAAATTAAGAAACCGTATTTTAAATCACTTTATAGAAAAGAAGATAGCTTCAGTAGATCTTGCTTTTTTTGCTTTTTTTTAGTGTTGTCGGGTTTTAGAATTCCACAAATGGGCACCCTTAACATGGATTTAGGATTCTAAAATTAAGTTTCTATTTTTGCCCAGAGGCATCATTCTGTCTTCTGTCTTTAATCTTAAACAAAATTTGTCTGTTACTATAAGAATTTATTAAAACTCTTCATCTCTCTGCTTGCACATTCACTTCCACTGCTTGAACTGATACACTCCAGTAATTCACTGCTGAATTCAAATCGATCTTGCTATGGAGCCTCCAAAGTTTCTGGCTTTTTTAGATACAAATCTCTCATTTGCAATTATATTTTGATTTATCAGGCAGCATTCTTGTGTCTTACCACTTTTATCTTTCCTTGTGGTGATTAATAGTCTCCACTCAAGAAATTATTTTTAATGGCTTCAAGGCAAGTCTCACCTGTGTTGCTTCACCAATTGTAGAAATGTATCTGAAAGTTCACTGAAATTATTTAACAGTTATGTGGCTGCTTCATTATCTTTTCACAGAATCGTAGGGGTTGGAAGGGACCTCAAGAGATTATCGAGTCCAACCTCCCTGCCAAAGCAGGTTCCGTAGGACAGGTCACACAGATAGGCGTCCAGACGGATCTTGAATATCTCCAGAGATGGAGACTCCACAACCCCCCTGGGCAGCCTGTCCCAGTTCTCTGTCACCCTCAGTGTGAAAAAGTTCTTCTGCATATTGGTGAGGAACTTTCTATGCTCTAACTTGAAGACATTACCCCTTGTCCTGTCTCCACAGACCACTGAAAAGAGGCTAGGCATTTCCCCCTGTGTCCCACAGATATTTTTAAACACTAATAAGATCCCCTCTTAACCTTTTCTCAAGGCTGAACAGCTCCAGCTCACTCAGCCTTTCCTCACTGGGGAGATGTTCCAGGCCTATAATCAACTTCGTAGCCTCCTCTGGACTCTCTCCAGGACATCCCTGTCTCTTTTATACCAGGGAACCCAGAAATGGACACAATAGTCCAGGTGGGGCCTGACCAGGGCAGAGTAGAGGGGGAGGATCACCTCCTTTGACCTGCGAGCAACATTCCTTTTGATGCACCCCAGGATCCCATTGGCTCTTTTAGCCACCAACGCACACTGCTGGCTCATAGCCAACCTGTCATCAACCAGGACCCCCAGGTTCTTCTCTGCAGAGCTCCTCTCCAGCAGGTCAACCCCCAGCCTGTACTGATTCCAGCTGTTATTCCTTCCCACGTGCAAGAGTCTATACTTGCTTTTATTAAACCTCATTGTGTTTCTTTCTGCCCAGCTTTCCAGCCTGTCAAGGTCTTGCTGAATGGCTATGCAGTGTTCCTGCGTGTCAGCCACTCCTCCCAGCTTTGTATCACCGGCATATTTGCTGAGGGTGGATGTTATTCCCTCATTGAGGTTGTCGATGAAGATGTTAAAGACCAGCCCCAACACTGATCCCTGGGGAACACCACTAGTCACTAGCCAGACCCTGTTCCACTGATCATCACCCTCTGAGATCAGCCCGACAGCCAGTTTTCAACCCATCTCACTGCACATCTATCCCATACTGTCTCAGCTTTTCTACCAGGATGTCATGGGAGACAGTATCAAAAGCATTGCTGAAGTTAAGGTAGATGACATCCACTGCTCTCTCTCCATCTACCCAGCCAGTGATGACATCATAGAAGGCTACAAGATTGGTCAAGCACGATCTCCCCTTGGTGAATCCATGCTGACTGCTTCTCATGACCTTCTTTTCTTCCAATTGTTTGGAGATGGCATCCAGAACAAACTAGTCCATCACCTTTTCAGGGACAGAAGTGAGACTGACTGGCCTGTAGTTACTTGGATCCTCCTTCTTGCCCTTTTTGAAGACAGAAGTGACATTAGCTATCCTCCAGTCTTCAGGTACCTCTCCTGTTCGTCAAGACCTGTCAAAGATGATAGAGAGCAGCTCCACAATCACCTCCACCAGCTCCCTCAGCACACATGGATGCATCCCATCAGGGCCCATGGATTTATGTACATAGATCCCTCTGAGTGTCTCAGCATGCAGCACAAACATAAGATATTTAAGAAGATATCTGAAGTTTCAGGTGTTATTGTGGTGGTTTGATGCTGGCTGGAGGACAGACACCCACCAAAGCTGCTCTATCACTCCCCTTTTCAGCTGGACAGGGGAGAAAATATATATTGAGAGGCTTAGGAGTTGAGATAAGGCCAGGGAGAGATCATTCAGCAATTAGAGTCATGGACAAAACAGACTCAACACAGAATAAAGAGAGGGGGGGAAAAAAGCATCTAGTTTCATAGAAACATAGAATCATTAAGGTTGGAAAAGACCTCCAAGATCATCTAGTTCAACTGTTCCCTAACATCTATATTACTTATTTAACTATGTCCTAAATACCTCATCCAACCTTTCCTTGAACACCCTGAGGGACAGTGACTCTACCACCTCCCTGGGCAACCCATCCCAGTGCCTAACCACTCCAAGAGATTTCTCCTAATTTCTAACCTGAATCTCCCCTGGTGCAACTTGTGGCCATTCCCTCTTGTCCTATCACTAGTCATCTGTGAGAAGAGGCTGCTCCCAGCTCACTACAACTTCCTTTCAGGTAGATGTAGAGAGCGATAAGGTCTCCCCTAAACCTCCTCTTCAGCAGACTAAACAACCCCGGTTCCCTCAGCTGCTGCTCACAAGACTTGTGTTCCAGACCAGCTTTGTTGCCATTCTCTGGACATGCTTCAGGGTCTCGATGTCTTTTTTGTAGTAAGGGGCCCAAAACTGAACACAGTATCTGAGGTTCAACCTCACCAGTGCTTAGTACAGGGGTGTGATCACCATCCTGGTCCTGCTGACCATGCTATTTCTGATACAAACCAGGGTGCCATTGGCCTTCTTGGCCACCTGGGCACACTGTTGGCTCATGTTCAGGTGACTGTCAACCAACATCCCCAGATACTTTTCCTCTGTGCAGCTTTACAGCCACCCTACCCCAAACCTGTAGCATTGCCTGGGATTATTGTGACTAAAATGCAAGACCCAGCACTTTGCCACGTTGAGCTTCATCCCATTGGCCTCTGTCATCAGTTGAACTTCTCCAGGTTCCTCTGGAGGGCCATCCTACCCTCTGGCACATCAACACTTCCCCCAACTTGGTGTCAGCTGCAAACTTACTGAGGGTGCACTCAATTCCCTCATCCAAATCATCAATAAAGATATTAAAGAGGATGGGCCTCAGTATTGAGCCCTGGGGAACACCACTTGTGACCAGTCTCCAGTTGGATTTAACTCCATTCACCACCACTCTCTGGACCTGACCAATCAGCCAGTTTTCATTCCAGCAAAGAGTATATTTGCTACACTACGCACACAGAAACCAGAGCAGGATAATGAGAAATAAAACCAGACCTTAAAATACCTCCCCTCACCCCTCCATTCGTCGCAGACTTAATTCCCCTCTCTATTCTCGACCCAGATCTACAAGTTATTCTCTTTATTACCCTTTCACTACTGTCCCTACCACTGTGTTCCTAATTACGTTTTCCTCATTGGTCCCAGTTCTGCCACACACACATCTAAATACAGCATTTCCAACACCTTTACTTAGGCAATCTCAACCCATTCTAGTATTACTGATACAACTACCCACATACTAGTGGTCTTGCATCCCAAAACCACCTCCCAATTACTGCATTCATGCTGGTCAGACTTAATTGACCTGTTGTGCTCTCTAGACATTGTAATCTTACTTTTAGCCTTGACTCCTGCATACAAATCTAATGAAGTACATGCAGTTTCTTACCTCATGCACTCACAGTTTGCATACCAGAGCAACTGAATAAGCTGCTTTTGTGCTCACACAGCATCTTTGCCATTGAATAGTTTTCCTGATCCTCATCAGATGCCTTAGTTGATTGCAGGACCTACTGCTCCAGCTGGGCCCCTGGCTCACAGTAATTTTATTACATTATTTTACTGTGGTGGTTTGACCCTGGCTAGAGGCCAAATGCCCACCAAGCCACTCGCTCATTCCCCTTTTCAGCCAAAAAAGGGAGAAGATATATACTGGGAGGCTTAATATTCCAGATAAGGACAGAGGGATCACTCTCCAGTTAGTGCAATGAGCAAAACAGACTCATCGTAGAGTAAAGAAAAAGTGATTTATTACACTACAACTACGCACCCAGGAAACCAGAGTCAGGTAATGAGAAGTGTGGCCAGGTCTAAAAGCACCTTCCCGCCACCCCTCCCTTCATCGCAGACTTTAATCATAAATTCACTCTCTTCTTACCCCCCATTGCAGCACAGGGAGGGGCAGGGAATGGAGGTTTTCAGGCCGTCCCTCCCAAGTTGTCCTCCTTCTTAGCTGGCAGGAGTGAGAGGGAGAATTCCATACACACCCTTCCCTTGCAACACTGTGGGGGTCCCACCAACAGGAGAGTCCTCCATGAACTTCTCCAGCATGAGTCCTCTCTATCAGGGAGTCATCTCCTCACCACATGCCCTAGCAGGGCTTCCTTCCATGGGGTGCTGACCTTTGGGCCCAGACTCCTCCAGCCTGGTCTCCCAGAGTCACAAGTCCCCCAAGAAAACCTGCTGTGGCATGGATCAGTGTCTTAACAGGCCATAGATTCATTATTCATGGGCTGCAAGACGACACCTGCTCCACCATAGTCTTCTCCAAGGGGTGCAGGGGAATCTTTCTCTCCAGCACCTAGAGTACCTCATTCTTTCCCATGCCTCCTTTGTGCCTGGCCCTGGTGTTAAACAGAGCTGGCACACCTTCTTACATCTTCTCACTCCTTCTCTGGTGGCAAATTGCACCTGCCTGCAGGGTTTTTTTCTCCTGTATGTGATTCACAGAGGTGCTGTGACCATCGCCGACTGGCTCAGCCCTGGTCAACAGCAACTTTGGCCTTGAATTGGCCGACACTTACAGTCTGGAGCCTGCAGAGAGCTCCTAGATGCTGCTCGCAGAAGCCACCTCGGCAGCACAGCTATGCAAAATTGCAACACTTACACAGAGTGCAATGAGTCACATTACCCATCTGTTCATTTTTCATTAGTGTGGTTGCTCAGCCCCAAGCAGCAGCTAAGCACCACATACCGCTCACTCACTCCCAGAGGAGAAGCAGACATAGCCCCTGTGGGCTCGGATAAGAACAGTTCACTGACCAAAAAAAAGCACCATGAAAGGGGAGCAATAATAGCCCATGGCAAATTATCTTCATGCCAGGTGGTAACACAGAGTACCTTACCGACCTGAGGATAACACTGAGCACTGCACTGATACAAGGACCTACCTGACACCCTAGCTCCACTTAAACTGCCTTAGAGGCATCCAGGAGCACCCTTCCCCAATCAGCCCCTTTTATGGGGGAAGGGATGTTAGGTGCTGTGGAAAACAGGCCAGGCTAACTCAGCTCACCTGGACTGGCTGCTTGGGGAGGTTGACTCTGACCTGGCCAGAACCAGGACAACCAGGGGTTACCTGTGCCTGTTACCTTTTCTCCTGGCTCTTCTCAGGACCTATTTCTTGTGCTCTTAGCGTTTCTTCAGAGACAGCACCAGAGCTGACGGAGGAGGCAGTAAAACTGGGCTCCCTGGTTACTGTTCAAGAACCCCTGTAAGTCTGAGCTTACCTGTAGCATAAAACAAAGTGGGACCTTCTGGCTTTGAATTTCCATAATAGCTTATGGGCAAGATTTCTCCAAAGCCACAGTTTCCTTGTTGATAATTACTGAAGAACCTTTGAGGTTTGTTAAAGAAAAGAAAACAATTCTATAGGATTTGCTCCTCACTTAGAGAGAGTAAGCGTAGATTCTTTGAAATCAGAAGGGTTGTAGTAGCATTACAACTACCTTAAATTCCAGGTTTTGCTGAGCACTTAGGCCACTTGTGTCTTACACATTGGGAGTGTCTCTTTTTTGCTTTTGTTATAGAACGTACTTCTCCATGCTTTAAGAAAGAGATTGTTGTTTCAGAAATTTATAAAACATCTTTATCTAGTGGTGGTTGCCATGAGTCTAATTCAAACTATAAGCACTTTTTCAGTACTTGTTTTTGAGATATTTATTCAGTAAGATGAAATATGAGGTATTGATTAGTCCTGTAAAAATCACATTCATCATCGAGACTTCTCAATCTTAACAAATGCTGCAAGCTGCATTGAAACAGATACGTAGAGAGCTTTCATAGTAATTTCCTTTGAAGTCTTATCTCCTTTGAAATAATAGATTTTTATCAAAAGCAAAATATTCTAGAGTGAACTTAATCATATAGAATTTGTAAGAAACAAAGAGTTAAATATGTAAAATTCATTGCAGAAGCTGTTTTTGTTACTTTCCTCTGAAATAAGTTGATGAGAACAGCACAAAGTGGACACTGAACAGCACAGCTTGGTTTTCTGTCTTTGATGGTGTCAGAAGTGTATGCTTTCATTTCAACATGAATAGACAAAAGATATTCTCCTATGTCTTCTTTTTGAGAGGCCCCACAAAACAACTGTGGGTCAGGGAACTTATGGGGATATGACTGTAGTTTGAATGTATTTTATACCACAAAAAGAAGGCAAAGCTCCTTGCACTTGGGGTATGACCCTACAGTAGCAGGCTAGGCTTTGCTTTCAGATGCAGCAAGGTATCATGGCTGGTATCAAATTTGTGTTATTACTTAACATACTAATACTGATTCTTCAGTCAGTCAGTCAGTCAGTTCAGTCAGTCCGACAAAGAGCCATAAAACCATAAATCATGTGTATCTTGTAACCTGTACTTGCTTCTCAGCAACCAGATAAAAACTCCAGGACAACACAATGCAGAAATCCTGAAAGAATAAGCAAGTTAATGAATGGCCTATCATCTAAAAAGAGGATATTCAAGGGGGCAAGGGGAAAGGAAAGGCAATGTGGAGATAAAATGGGGAAAAGGAAAGAGGAAATAAAGTTGTCTATACTAATATGTATTGCCTATTCTTCTTTATGAGAAAGTCAGCATCATCCTGAACTGAGTAGCTGTTACTGGAAGTCTGAATTGTTTTGATGGAATCTGACATGATTCTCTCTCCTAACTATAGAAGTCTGTTTTATTCATCTTTTTAATTATGCATTTCTCAATGTGCATTTTGAAGGTGGGTGTGAAGATCCTCATGCTATAGTAAAGGTTTCATACCCTCCTTTGTTTATAGAGCAAAGCAGAACTCTTTATACAAACAGAGGCATGATGGAAACACAATTATCATGGCAATGCAAAAGGCCTGAGGTTGGAGTGAGCTGCTACTGAGCACTTAAGAGGAGATAGCTGGAAGGTTTAAGCACCACAGGTAATACAGGTCTAGTTTTAGGTGTCTTTAAACTTGTACAGTACTCTCTGATCATAAAATACTAATATTATAAGCTTTTGGCATTTTATATCTGTGTTGTTCAATTAATCAATGGTAAACCAGCACTCAGCAGTGGAATCTGGCTCAGTCATTCGACTTAGGTTACTTCTGGTTTTCATTAAAAGAAGGAAAAAGGCATTTGCTCAAGAGAGTCAAGTTCATTGCAGATGTAAAGAATGAAAAGTCTAGTGAGGTTATTTGGCTTAGTTACAACATAAAATAACATAGCCTCCAGTGTTTGGAAAAATTCTGATATGTGTCTAAACAGCTTCACGTCCCTATTTAGAATAAAGAATATACAAACAATATGTCCTCTCTTGCTTTTTATTTTAATGAGGCTGGAAAGTCTTACCAGAGCCATATGGTGTGTGCACAGTTAAGCATCCCTCAGCTGGCTTGAGAATGATCAACTATTATTGTCTGTTATGGTGTAAAACTAAATCATCATTCAAAGCCCATAAAGGGATAGGTGATACCCTTTCGTAAACAGAGATATTAAAATTATGCCAAACCAAATACCTCTGAAAATTGTTCTGCATTTGTTAGGGTTTTTTCTCTCTGCAAAGGCACCTGTTTGAGAAGAGAGAGAAGGATTTCTTCCTTTTATTCGGTGTGCCTGGTGAATGCCATCATGAGTGAATTAAACATCTAAAGATGATGAGCATGCAAGATATAATCCGTCTGTGTGCAAAGGGCCTGGTTAGAGGCCTAGATGTCACGAGTGCAACAAGTAGCACCAGTATTTCCTGCTCACACAGCACACTGTACTTGGTTTTATACTCTATATATTTCAGGCAGCTGAGTAAACACCAAGATATTTTAATTGCTATTTTAAACATATTTTCAGCTAATTTTACAATATAACAGTACGAATGAAAGCCAGTGAAAAATATCCCAGCATTTTAAATTTATGATCAGTGAATATTTTGGAAAGAAAAGTGCTCACAGTTGAACAGATAGAGTGCTAGTGAAGAACAATTAGTGTGTTTTTCCATCAGGTGCCTTGCTTTTAAATCTTATCCAGTTCACCCTGTTCTTGCCATTCTGCTGCTAACATCAAATAGCCATTTTTCAGTTGGTTACCAAGGTTGTGTCATAGATGTATATGTCCCAGAAACTAACCCTATGAAAGTAGCTTAGCAAAACAAGCAAGCCACTTATACTGTGTCTCCAAATACCTGCTTGCTTTTGTAATGAAATTCCAAAGACAACTGCTTCCAGAGATCTGCAAAGCCTGCTTCTCGTTTGGATGGCAAAGGTGGTAGCCAGGTCTTTTTTCATGGGTGTAAAACTCATGGTTGTAAAACTGAAGCACACTTTCCAAAAGACTTTAAAAATTATTTCAAAAGCAGATTTTTTTTTAAGTGTTGTGGCATTTGTATGTATTTATTACCACTTTAAAAACTTTGGATCCAAGCTTCATTTATTGTATGTTGAAATCAGTGATACTGGACTGATATACACAGATACTGTGCATCTGATTTATGATTACCAGTCATGTGAATTTGATAGGCAAACTTTTACATTTGCTTCATAGGCAGAAAGTTTAAGAAGGGGAAAGATTTGAAGATAGCCTCTGGTATTGAACAAATCAGCTACAGATTTATAGTGCTGTTCTAGGAGGGCTGTAGCTCGTCCCTTAACATTCCCAATTCAGTATGTTCAGTGTCCTGGAATGGTGAGATGCCCAGTGTAGCATTCCTTCTTCTGTTTTGTCTGGGCAACTGCTGTTCATGAAAGCTAATTCAGGAAAACAATTTTTTTTGTTTTCTTCCAGGTTAGTAAATTTCAGATATTTGTCAGAGAATTGAACTGGAGAGACAAGGACCACACACCTGTGAACAATGACCCTTTAAGGAGCAATGACTCATTTTGCTGGTCAGTTGGAAAGCGTTTTAAAGAGTAAAGTTAAATCTATCCAAATCCCTTGAAAAGCATTGAAGAGGAGACTGGTGATAAAAGTCAACATGCACCACTGACACAGGTGTGCTGTCTGATGACACCTGACGATGATCAACTCTCTAAAAGTAGAAAGTTTGCAAGTTGACACTAGCTTGTTAAGATATGACAACAGAACAGGTTTTTAAGGGGTATAGAAAGGGATAATATTTCTTATCTAGTAAGATGTTTAAGCACACTAGGTTGTTTTTTTGTTTTTTCCAAATTTGCAACATATAAATAAGTGCAACTGTGTTCCTTACTTTGGAGTTACATGAACATGTGTTTTCATTTCAAGTTTACCTCAATTTGTGTTGGATTAAGTGTTACTTTGTGTTAAGTAAAATGAAGGAGAGCATTCCTTAGAGAACAGCATGACAAATCTCTGTGCTGGAGCACCCTAGACCACTCCAGAGGATCTGCAAGAGAAGGGTAGACTACAAATCTCCACAGTGCAGCTTTTTTTACTGTTTACATCAATATCCAAGATGTGCAAAGAGGCAGAAGGAGATGCAGTTGTAATAGAAGGGTAATGAAAGACAAAGACAGGGTTATAGTATTAGGTGTTGCCTTTCAAGTAATCTTAATGAGTCTTGATGTTAACATGATAGAAAAATGGGAGACAGTAAACCAGTGTTTAAGGGGGAAAAAAAAAAGTGCCAAAAAGAAAAAGCAATAAGACTTGGATTAGGAAAAATAAGATTATTCTGAAGACTGAGATTTTGGATGCCATCATTATAGGTGTTGCATAGGTACTTAAAATTTTTCCACATTCCTATGATCCTCTCCTTCATTAATTAAGATAATAACAAACAGGAGTGCTGGCAAGATTATGCAAGCCAGACTTTGATTACTGTATTGTGCTCAGAAATGACTGATTTTTTTGAGGAGAATACTAGGCACAGAGGAATATTTTCCAGAATTATATATGAACCAAACAAGGCTAGAAAAAAGAATCCATATTTTTTGTTACTGCATTCATGCATGGAAACTCTGAGGCATCTTCCACTGAATGAAACACAGGAAAAAGAAGTAACTCCAGAATGATGAAGAGTCTCTGGTTTTTATTAGTGACTTGAGACAATGGCTGACACTGGTGTTTATTTACTTTTACGCCAAGTTGTTTTGCAAAATTTTGGTGGGCCATAACTAATAGCATCACACAGGAACTCTGTAACTAACCCCAACAATTATTTCTCTGCCTCTTCCTCTGTACTGCGCTGGCTTCCCCTTAGCATTTGTGTAAGCACTTTTGCGCTCATTATAATCTTAGTCATGTGCTGCCAGTATTTCAATAAGTACCACCCACAAAAATGTTCCTCTGTACTGTATATTGAATGCTTCTGGTGCACAAAAAATGAGAGGGAATGGGAGGAGAGGAAAATTGGACTTTTAAGTTCCTTTCCTGAAAAAAAAAGACAAAAAATTACAATTTGTTTCACAGGTCATTGAGTATAAGTAAGTATAGGGAAACAGTACAGCTTTTGGGAAGGGTATTTTGTCACTATTTACAAAACTACAGTGCTAAAAGTGTAACTCTTGGTGACATAAAACCAGCAGAATACAGGTGAATGTGGCTATATAACAATACGTTTTAATACTTACAGTGAAAACTATTATTGCCACACATAATGGTCAGAGAATCCTTAGCTTATTCACATCTTTTAATGAGTACCTTCTGTCTTAACGAGAAAAAGAGAACTAGCAGCATTATTCTAAGTTAATGGGTATCCCTGAGGACAAAAATAATTGAACTTGGGGGAAAAAAAATGTTGTGCCAAGCCAGTACCATATTTGAAGGCTTTTAGGTGGGCCCAGATTCAAGATTGCTCATGTAGATTAACTAGCCTGGGATGCTGTTTTCCTATACTCAGTAATATCCATTTTGGAAAAAAACCCAAACAGACTGATAGAGAGAGCTCATCTGAAATTGTACAGTTACAAGAAAACTGTTCACTTTCAAAATGATCCAATTATATAGTGAGATATGGAATAGTATATCAGTTAATAAAAAGTGGTCTTAAATTCTTGTTGCTGCTTGTTCTGGAGATGCGCCTGACATTACCTAGAAAAGACTCTTCAATTATTTATATCTCATATTTTTCTCAAGACAAACTTGCTGTGTGGGTGTAACACAGTCTCGAGTCTTACTTGCAGTTGAGTGCTACACAAAGAGACACAGGGACTCCTCTACCCATGACTTTGTCTGTTAAAGACATTTCCCAGCTTTTATTTTTGTTGGCCATATGTACATTGCCAAGGCTGAAATAAAAGAACTACAAAAGTTGGGATTTCTACAAAAACATCCTGTCTCAGAGGTCCACTGGTAAGTGAATAAAAACATCTCTTATGTAGCTCATCTTATAACTTACCATACTTGATGGCCCCCATCTGCAGCTCAGGCTAGTTCCTCTCCTAAAGGTCTATCCCACATCTGTCCGTGGTGCGAGGGTATCACCAACCTGTCACAAGTGCACCACCAGTCAGGTGGCGTGTACACTCTCCATGTGTAGTGAGATGTGTAGAAAATACATAGCAGAGGAAGCCCACAATTTGGTTAGGTGATCAATATGTGTCTGGTTACACCACAGAAAAAATGCTCACTGTAATCAGCCTGCTTCCTGTGAAGAACCTGTGAACCTTGCTGCAGCCAAACAACTAGTATTTCTTAACATACTGTACTGTGATAAGCCGAATTACTATAAAGACAGCAATGACCAGTGGGTAAGGCCTGAAGTAGATTTTGGAAAAATCCTGGAAATCCCTTTGTGTGACCTTGAAAAAAGGTTTTTCTATCTTCACTTTGCTGCTTGTGCTTTTTCTCACTTTCCATTATTGGAGGTCAGCGTGCAATAGATCTTCAGTGGCAAACAAGCCACTGATAATACAGATAGCCACTGATAGTACAGATAAATAGCAATAATAATCATCCAAGTAGCAATAACCTGACTTGCCCTGCCCCCACCCCAGCCCCTCAGGCTCCTCTTTTACCTTCCCCTTCTCTCCAGGCATATTTTAGAGTAGACAAAAACAAATTGTGAAGAGGGCTTGAAATGTGTTGATTGGCTGCTAATATCTTGTAGTAGGTTTAAGTACTGCATCTTCCACTTTCTGTATTTTGTTATATTTTCATTCTCCAGTGAAGTAACGTGACACGAATTTCAGGAGGAGTGCAATAGTCCCACATAAGCTCCATCAATATTGTTCCTGTACTCTAACATGCTGAGCTTCTGGGCCAGCAGTGCTTACCTTTATGCAACTCAATCTCCCAAGTATAATCCTACTTGTAAAAAGCCTTTCAAAAGGACGAAGGCCATGTGAGGTTAAAGGCACTGTTAAAAAACAGGAGACTTCTGCGCTTCTGCAAAATTTCTTGGCTTAATTCATTTAAAAATGTATAAAATAGCAAGAAACCAGGAACCTGTGAGAAGGTGTTTTTGTCTCGGATCAGAAACCATCCTTCATCTTTGGCTTCCATCTATTAACAGAGAGAACTATCATGTTTCTGTTTTTTCTTTCAATTTTTGCCTGGATACGTTCTTCTCTCCTGCCTTCAAAGTTATGTGTGGGCAGGTTTTTTTTGGCTGACACAACCTGTTTCCATGTTGTTTTCAAACTCATCAGGGTCTGGATCCTGGAATCTATTCCTAAGCAAAGAGCCAAGTGAATGGCTGGACACCGTGATACTAATGGGAGCGCATGGCAGGCAGCTGACCAGGGGGCTAGTGAGGGGCATCAGCAAGGTTTATGAAAACCCAGGGCTGTGAGGTGGTGGGTGTGGGGCAGAGCTGGAGAGAAATTCACAGAGGTGCTTTGCAGGTGGTAGAAGGCTTAGGGGACTGAGGTTGTTGGAAGTGTAGGACCAGCTTAGGAGCAGCTTTGAAGGAAGGGAAAGTGCACAAGGTTGGTCTCAGAGGAAGTGGGAAAACCAAGACACATGGATTTGGGTGGGAGACAGCCGCTGAGATGTGAGGTGGGGTGAGAGTCCACGCTGAATGGCTGCCAGCCACATCAAGGAGAGGATACCTCTGGGGAGAAGGACCAGAGGTTTCAAAGGGGTGAGCAAGCCTGAACCTAACAAATACCTGCAGTGGGAAATGAGACCAAGGCAACTCCCACACAAGCCTGCACAGCTCAGTCTCATCCTCCTCATCTCAGCAGCACCATGACTTCTGCTTTATGTGGAAATATAGTTCTTTTGTAGGCAAATAAATCATGAGGAAAGGGCAAGGTCCATTCTGTTTTTCTACGGTAGTTTGGCATGTTTGAGACCCTAACATGCAGTGTGTATGGACTGCCACTGAAGTCACTTGCTGGCTGAGGTCATCAGGTAAAGCAACTTGTTTGCATTCATGAAAATGGAGCTTCTGACCTGAAACCTTTAATGATGCTTGCAGGGATATGGAGCCAATTCAGATTTCTGTTTTTATAAGATAATCCCCTGGCACTAATGACTAAGGTCTGTAATTTATTCAGCAAAATGTCCCAAATCCCTCTTGCTTTCTGACGTCTTCTTGCTGGGGCTTTGGGACTTTGGGATTTTTTTACACTTTTTTTAGAATTGATAATCCTATTTAACCCTCCTGCAAATGGGACCCCAGGGAGAGCTTTACAGTTACGCACAATTAGTTTTATAAGCAGCATTATTAAACCATCCATTAGCTGTTTTTTAAAAAAACTCCTTTATTAATAGCAATAGAGGCTTTTGTATGAAGAATAGAGGGTGGCACTATACGAAATGGTTTCATACTCTAATAATAACATTTCCTACTTGTGAGTAGAATTCAGAAATGAGCTCTCTTGTGCAAGATTTCATTTTAAATCTGCCACACCTTCTGTCCCCCTCCCCCCAATCCTTTGTCTCTTTTGTATTTTTTCCCTCTGATGCACGAAGTAGGACTATGCTGGATCTTGAGAGAGAAGAAAGATCATGGGGCAGGGCCAGCCCTGAGGACTTGGATAAGGTTGCTGTCTCCCTGCCTAAAATTGAGGCGCGAGCTCCCTTGGCACAGACACCATTGCCAGAGGCAGCTGGTCAGAGGATCACAGCTCAGTTCAACCCACTGCTCTTGGCACTTGAGACCACAGACAAGGAGAGAGGACATGGTTGTTGCTGGATAAACTGACAAACTATTGCTAAGGGTCAGAATGGAGGCAGGGTGCTAGAAAGATCCCCACAGGGATCTGTGAGGATTGTGTGAGTCTTCTGTTTGTAAGAGCACTGGAAAAGTCAGGGTGAGAGCAGACAGCTGCCCGCTCAAGCCCCATGGTCCCCAGAGAAGGGTGTAAGAAATAGATTAAGTTTGGGATAATATTTTTCCCTGCTGCATTTCCAGTATCCAATTCCGTTTATTTGAAGCTGGTGGCTGTACACAAACCATCACATCCACAAGGCACTTTTTTCCATATATTTGACTAATTGCCTTTTGAACCCATTTATGCTTTTGTCTTCAACAATATCCCATAACAACTCCTTCCCTAACTCCTCGCTGTGTGAAAAGGTACTTTCACTTATTTTTAAACCTATCACTTGATAACTTCATTGTTATGAGACATACTGAGCAGTCATTGCTTATTCACTTCCTCCCTGTCACTCCTGATTCCCTTTGTTCTTGGGCTATTGTACTTGACAAGGCTGTATTTTAGATCTTGTTCTGAATTTACCACAAACTTAATGTTTAAAGGTCTGAAGTCCTGGAGAGGAGTTGAATGCACTTCCTCTTTGTCTGCTCTCTTGGGACTATTGTGCCGCCATCCGCATTCCTGGCAGGCCAGTTCATTTACATTTTAAAACCCGGGACTTAGAATGGATATGTAAATGGACCTTCCAGTTAGTATAGCAATTCCTGCTGCTGAGTTTTAAATTGAAGTCCTTATCATAAATTTAGGATTGAAGATATAGAGTGTGTTCCTGGACAATTTGTACTGAAAGAATCATAAGTAATGATTTCATTTGAGAAAATGGAAATAAGTATTCAATTAAACCCAATCAGCAGTATTTTTTTCTTTCTACTGAAGGTTCAAAAGCTTGTGTAAATTTTGACCGACCTTTTCAAACAAAGATTCGCCTTTTCAAACTTACTTTCATGATTCTGAAACAAATAAAAAAGAGAAAGTTACGAGACCATGTTCTTGTGAGGAGGCCTGGCTTCCCTAGAAAGCTGTGCAGAAAGCCCTGCAGAAAGCCCTCTTCTCAATACCGAGTTCATTCCGTTTGAGGACGAAATTTAAACAAATTACTTTTGCTTGTGAACACACTAAAAGAAGTGTGCATTCATCTTTTTAACACAGAACTTTTAAATGAAGAAAAATATGCAAAAAGGCATTGCTCATTTCCCTACTAACAGGAACAAAACCTTTCATCCTGCGGCCATCTTCCTTTTCTTTGCTTTACAAAAGTAAAATAAAAGTCATACAAGATTCCAGTGGACAATATCATTTTCCTGAGTTTATTTTGTTTAAAAATATATACTGTAAGTTAGAAAAAATAGATAATATATATTTACAAGTTGGCAACAAATATAAAATGGCAGTTTCTGTACTAAGAATAATCACAAGTTATTGGAATAACTATATTCCATACAGTCTGTAGACATTTATTGGCAGCAGAAATATCAAGAACAGTGGTTAGCACCCACAATGCATCATCATTTTCTTTACATATCTACAGTCGTTCCAGGACCCCTCCAGGGAATTTAATAGACCAGTTGGTTCACTAATGTGCAGAATACCATAACCCGTACTCTCCATTTCATTGTCTTGCAATAGGCAACCTACAACAAAGCTACAGCACAAACAGAACAAAGCAACAGAGCTTTATATTCCTATTTGTTTCAGCTATCCATAGTGGAACAAGCTCTTAGCTTATGAAAAGGCAGGATCACTGGGTTTAGCTGGGATGGTATTGCCATCTGTAGTTCTAAATAATAGTCTTAACTATTTAGTAGGTCATTGTCAGCTGGATCTCTTACTTTAGCGTAAGTCTTGAGAGTCAACCCAACCCAAAAAAATAGACTCGTTCCTTTAGAGCTTTTTACACAACTCAGGTTTATGGGTAGACTTTGCAAAAATCAGCCATTTACAAAAAAAAAAGAAAATTGTTAGGAGACACTTGTCCATCTCTCCCCATTTTTCTCACCTCAGTAGGAAGAAGGTTGTCTGTTGCCCCCTTTCCTTTTCTTCTCTGGACTATTGCACAAAGAATCCTCTACCTTTGGCTTACACTTGGCACCAGACCTGCTGCCTGCAGATGGGTGTGGAGAGTAGCCCTGTACTTATATTTTAAAAGAAGACTCCTTTTCCTTTCCTAAACCTCTGCTTTCAAAAAAAATTTTTTTAAAAACCCAACCAAATAACAACAGGTGAAACATGAAGAACTGAATCCTTCCCAACACCCAGTTGTGGGACTGGGATTGTCTTTTCTCTCCTGTCTCGACTGTCAATAATTCAGAAATATGTCACCATGCTGTGTCATTAAATGGCATAGAGCTGAGATGGCTCTGCACTGTAACAACAGGAATGGTTTCCAGCTTTATTGAAAAAACAGCATTTCTGACAGATAGATTTGCCTTGCCACTGCCCATGTGGAAGGTATCTGCCCCTTTCAGGTGCAACCATACCTGAGAGAACAATTTTTCCAGTTTAGTGAGTGAACCAAGTTTTCCCATCTGCTTAAGGAATATACCTATGCAGAGGTTAGAAGAATGACAAAAGGGTGGGGTTTTTTCTGCCTACACATACAAACGGAGGTGTAACTGGCTGACACAGCTTTTTTCCCCAGGCTACACAAAGAAATTGGGAAACCTGGAAACAGAGGGTCATTTAAGGCAAGGAACAGAGGCTGGTATTTTTCGTTGTCTCCTTCCGCTTCACAGAAACTCAAGAAGGTATGTGTGCAGGCTCATGGGAAAGCTGTTCTCTCTTGACAGGGTGGGAGGAAGGGAGAAAAGGTCAAGAGCAGTGTGTTTACCAAAGCCATGTGCTCCTAGCTGAGCCTTGCCACTGAGCACAGCTGGTTCCACTCTCAGCTGGCATTTTGTGGTTTCGAATACTAGAGCACTAAATGAAATATGGGGGGTTAATACCTTTAATATCTATCCAGTGTGGGCTGCAAAAGTAAACAGAATATTGCATGAGTGCACATTTGCTTAAAGCAAAAATGGGGAGTGCAATCAGCAACCAAAGCCCACAGTCAAAGGCCCCAGAGTACAGCACAGCTACAGGGAGATATAATCTCCCTCTTACAGAAATATACTTGGAGGACCAGTTGCATAATTCTGCAAGCTAAGGAGAACATTGACTCACTAAGTCAATATTTTCTAAGTCTACTGGGCCAAATTCAATTCTGGTTCAAGACAGAAACAACATTGCTGTTGTTTCTCAGCCATGAGAACAATGGGCAGCAGCCCCTGCTCCCCAAGCACTTCCCTTCCCCAGCTCCTGACCACCAGTCACTTTCTCGGGTTGAACTGCATTTCAGCCTTGAAGACTTAGGGAAGTAGCTTGTCCTTCATATTTGGTAGGATCACTCAGCTAGGAATCGGTCTTCTGGTAGCATTTCCCCCTCTTTGGAATAGAAGTAGTGAGAACAGGAAAGCACAGGATTGAATTTGGATACTACTTTCCTTTTCACTAGAGCACGCAGTGAAACGCACATTTACTGAAGGAAAAAAATTAAGATATGCAAGTAAGACGTGTGGCCCAGCTTTTGCAGCCAAGGGAAGGAGAGGGGAGAGGAGGGAAGGGGAGGAAGATGGGGGAAGAGGTTTTACATGGCTTTAAGTAAGAAGAAAATTAGCTGGTAAGAGAACATGGTGAAGCTGAAAGATTTCCTCCATGATCTGCTTTGGTATTCCAACTCTTGCGGGGAGGTAGGGGAAGTGTTTTCCTGCAGTTTTAAGCATGGAGATGGTGTGTGACCTGTTGCACCATTGCAAAATCCTGTTTAAGTTTCAGTGTCTGCTATGAGCAGGGTCTCAGGTAAAGCAGCAGCAGTCGTGGAAACGCTTTCCCTGAGACTATGTTGGGGTACCCTGTAAGCATTATTTAAAATAATTTATTTTAATATCTGTTTTAAATATTCATAATTCTAACAGTTGAATTTATCCTTTTGCCTTTAAAGAACCCTATTTTAAAAGGAACCGGTACACACTTTTTCCATACCCAGCAGCACAAAAGAGAAAGACAAGATACTTTTCCCCTTTGCAAGGGAAAAAGGAAGGAACAGCTGGTCTCTGCCATGAAGTACAGATAACAAGAGAATATTATTTTACATTTTTATTCTAGCTCTTTCTAAATCTGCACAACACAAGATATAAAATAGGTGCTACCACCTGAAACAACACGGAGCTCTGATAATCTGACTCCTTTTTCTCCACCCTTTCTTGGTGAGGAAAAATAATCACTGTTCAGTGGGCTGAAATCCTCATTCTGTTGCAAATCAGGAGCAAGTCCCCTGAAGCTGGATAACTTGCACGCATGCTAATTCTGGCATGCCCTGATGCTAAAGGATCTTTTGGTGAGTGTTCTTTCCTATTAGTGGAGCAAGTGCTCTTTCTTCAGCTTCCTTCCTGAGCTATGCATGTTTTGTGAAAGTTTAATGAATGTAGAGAAGAAAGGGGAGGAGGGGAAAAACACATTTAAATGTACTAATTTTGTTTTAGAATCACAAAACATCCCTTCTAAGTAGAGATCAGCTAAGGAAATAGTGGAGGCACAGGTTCTGGACTGAAATGATACTACTTTGTGATACTCCTGAAAGAATTTGGCTTCGTCTTGTCAACTGCAAGTGATGTCAGACAGCCAATTTTCTTTTTGACTGATTGTCATGAGTATTTGCTGATGTTTCTGACTGAACATTAATCAAAAGTGCTCAAAATTTAAAAAAGAGTTAACCCTTTAGATCTACAACTGAACTAAAAGTATATTTGAAATCTTATGGTAAAAAAAATAAATAAAGTTGGTTAGTCTGTAGCTATTATTCAGCCTGTATTCTATGTATTTATAATCAGCTACTCAGCAATTGAGGTTTTTTTAGAAAATAGTAACCATCATCCATAATCTTCATACGGTAAAGTAGAAGAAAATGATCAACAGAAGTTGGTGTGAACTGTCCTCAGCATTGTATCTACAAAGCCACTCTTCCCCACTAACTTTTGCTTTCAACAGTAGTTGTAAGCAAATGATCAAAGGGATACATAATGTAAAATGAGAAGGCACCCCGAATTTTCTGAATTTCTGCTCAGCAGCAACTAGCAACATTTGCTGGAATTTAAAACAAAACCAAAATCTACACCTGTTTAACTACATCAATGAACCAATCAAAACCAATAACTTTTGACCATTAAATTGTATGTGCCTCTTCCAGTCTCCAAAAAGGACATCAGAAGCTGTTTTGGAAGGACTGAGCAGAGCACACCTGTTTTTGCTAGGTGCAAGTAAGTACTGGATTCCTGTTTTCTGACATTAATTTTGTTCCAGTTGATGACAAAAGAATCCTAAAGGGTTTTTTCTAGGCTACCCAGCACCCATTGACTTGCAGTTCAGGGTTTTGGCACCAATTAAAATAATGTAAATTACTGAAAACAACGTAAACCTAGGCTTCACAGGCTGAACACATCCATGCATAGTTCTGTTTTTAAAACTGGTTTCCACCTGAAAGTCAGTGCAATCACAAATAGCTCCTTTTGGAGAATACCCTGTAGAATGCAAGTAATTTTTGTTGACCTCACTATTTTAATCCCCTACTTTCATTTGCTGAGTAGCCATTAGCAAGCTCTGGTGATCTGTAGGTGAGAACAGTGGGGCTAGACCAAACAACTCAGGCAAAACAAACTGGTTTCTGTTCTGTTCTGCAAGCATCACTGAAACACAAACATCAGCAGTATTTTCCCAAGAGATTTTTCAGAAAATTGGTAATCTATTCTTCTTCCATTTTGGAGAAAGCACTTGCCCGTAATACCTCCATGCAGTTCACAAGAATCAATATTCCAGTTAACTCTCTCCACTGTTTTGTTACTGGATTTTTCATTTTATCCAAGGCTGAGTGCAGGTCTTGTAAGACATCCCTGTAACTGTCTCCATAATGGGCACCCCATGTGTAGAGAAAGTCATATGCAGGTTTCCACATCATCTGCACAAAAAAAAGCGGGGGTGGGAGGGAAGAATTATTAAGCAAAAAGTATCTAACTCTTTCCAATGGTAGAAAACTTACAGAAAAAACAAAATGAGTGTTTCACCCCTAACCACACTAAAATGGTGTAGTTAAAGTTGTCCCTGCTTACTGCCTCTAAAGGTCCTTTCCAACCTAACACATTCTAGGATTCTAGGATTCTATGAAAATGCTTCTTGATATAAATACTTTGGTAACCTTATTTCCTTTATTTCTATGAAACTCTAAAGTTCTTAGAAGGGTAAATAATGGAAAGACATATTTTTCATTCAGATGACTATCACCATGTTGAAATATATCTCTGTCTGAAAGTATAACTCAAAGCACAGGAATGTAAGGAAAACACTTCTCTCCTTGGATGATTTTGCAATGCATACACCCAACAGCCATTTCCCTATTTGGAGTTTGGCTATGGTTTTGATGGTTATTGCTTCATTTTGTATCATTAACCAGCATCCCACTACTTAGCCGGGAACTTTTAAACACGCTTCTTATCTTTAAAGAAATGGCTTGTGGTAACAGCAACAGGAAGGTCATCTATATATAAAAAATGTGTTAAAAAAAAAGAAAAAAATTAAATTAAATTAAATGAAAAATAAAAAGGAAATAAAGAGGAAACACTTCAAGAAGCAAGATAGTTTAAAGCTTTTAGAATTCAATTTTTTTAAATCAGGTCATGCAAATTATATAGTCTCCTGCCAGAAAAAAACAGAAATTGAAGGCCAGGTTAGCAATACTCCTTATTTGAAACTACAATATGTTTCTTTTATGGCAAACAAGTACAGAGCAGGTGTAATTTGTCATTGATCTAGTGACAGTAATTAAGCCCTGACAGCATGATTCAGATACCAAGCTGGACTTGCATCTTTCAAAGTGCTGATGTCCAGAGTAAGTTTGCTTAGTTTACAAACAAACAGATTGTTTTCCAGCTGCTGATTTTAAAAAAATAACTTTGGCTATCCCCTTTCTGGTTTCCTGATCCTGATTGGCCATAAAGGTTTTGGAAAGGACAATTGACTTAGCAATTGTAGAGCCCCAAAGCAACCCATCTCTTTCCTACAAGGTACCAGCATTTGCTGTTTCAACAGAAATAGAAGCATATGGACTGATACATGCACATTTATACATATAAATAACTGATTGGGAAATCTCTTAATTATAAAACTTTTTTTAACCTGTTTTTCCCTTCCAATGGAAACACAGTTTTCATGGTTCTGAAGGATAATTCAGGAAGTTGATTATTTCATCAATATAATCCCATGAATATATAAATAATACACAACATGAAGCTCTACTTCCTTGATTTAAACCTTATTTACTTGATCCCTTGAGGAACTGAGTGACAGAAGTATTTTTTTACTCATAGTTTTGAGTTTGTCTCCACATGTGAGCTTGGAACCCCAGGTCTGACTCTATCATAGTTTCTGAAAAATCTCCTTCAAATTCTGCTGTCTTTCTCCCTCATCCTCAAATAGAAATACCCATCAAAGTCATATCCCTAGTTGCATGTCTCCCAATCTGATTAGTCTGATTTCTGCCTTTACTTTAAGGCATAAAAAAAAGTCTATGCTTTCAAAGAAGTTTCTCATTTTAGGTCTACAGGGGGGAATGGTATAATCATTTTCCCAAAATGAATAGTTCCTACTTCTTGCTTTAAGCAAATCTATCTTAATTCATAACCATAAGGTTACAAAAAGAGGAAAGAAAAGTAATTTGGTGGTAGGTGGGCGGAAAGAGAGTGATAAATTCTTTCCTTTTGTTAGACACGCTATGTTGGAAAAAAATTTTAATCTAAACAACTTAGATATAACAACTTTTTATGTAAACAACACAGATATAACAACAGATTTTAATGAACTAAAGCAGCTCACCACTGTTGCATTTCTCCAAGAGCAGAGAAGTTTCTATATTCCGTTTTCTAGCTTGATAATGAAGGTAGCCAACAAGGGAAGCTGTGATTTCCTGATATTCTACCACTGGCTATGCTTTTTCTCTGTTTCCTGCTTCCCTCCCTTATGTTCCTGCTAGACCAAGCTGTTTGGATGATCAGGGTACAAGGTTCTGCCTTCACTAGAATGTGAAAGGATAGTGACTATGAAAAGATGCTATGCTTTCAGTTATGCTGAAGATCAGTCTGACACTGCAATCAGAGAACTGGATGAAATATGCCTAAAATACAAACCCCGCTTTCCTCTATTCTGTCACAACTTCTTCGCCGCCCTCCCCCCCCCCCCCCCCAGGAAGAAGGAAAGAAAAAAAGGGGTGTGTGAAATTAAAAGCTTTATAAATTGGTCATCAGTGATGCATGATTAACTCAGAAGTAATCTACACACACACCACGCTGAATGCTGCAAACCAGGCTTCTAAGGCAGGTCCTTCTCCACACCCACATACTCTAATGCAATGGCTGAACTGAATTGCATTTGACATTCCTGAATAATATCGAAATAGATTTTCAGGCAAAATATTAAATCACTGCAGCATGCTGGGCAAGTCTCATCTCAGCTGCATGCATGAGCTTTCCCTCTGCTCCCACTGCCTCCACTGAGTAGGTAATAATGATGCCTACATCCTCTGTAAAATGATTTGGAATTTACTGATGAAAAGCACTTCAAAATCTAGGCACCAATTGTATGTACCTCAAGTTGTCTCTGTGATCATCTGGGAGATTTCTTCCACTAAGAAAAACATTAAGTTCAAAAGCAGAAACATTTTTCAACCAATCAGTCCTCTTGATGGTATAGAGACCCTTGGTAGGTAACAAATTGATTAATATTTTCAGATAATCCTCAATAATTAGTCAAAAATTCGCTATCCTTGTTTGGTTTTCTGTTGTCACACCAACAACTACTATGAATGAGAAAGTTCTTTTCCATTAGAAAACTCCAGGCTGGGATAAGATGGTTTTAATCAGGGTTCTGCTATGCCTGCTAAGTAAATGTGGTGATCAGCAATCATTCTGAAATTAGTCAGACTAATGCTGTCATGGTTTAACCCAGCAGGCAGCTAAAACAGTCGCACAGTCATTCACTCACTGCCCCCACAGTGGGATGGGAGAGAGAATTGAAAAGGAAGTAAAGAATAGGTAAAATTTGTGGGTTGAGGCAAAGACAGTTTAGTAGGACAGCAAAGGAAGACAATAACAACAATAACATCAGTGACAACAACAATAATAAAAGAATGTGCAAAACAAGTGGTGCACAGCACAATTTAAGGTTAGATTCACAGGACAGTGAGGATACTGAATGTTCGCGTGACATACCAGTGCTAGAAACCTGGTGTGCTTTGAACTCACACATGTGTGGACAAAGCTCACAGAAAACCAAATAATGCCTCATGAGCCCACACTAATCCTTGAAAAATTACAGAAAATTAAAGCCATGTTCTGATCTTTGACTGCTTGTTGAATGTTCTCTTTAAAAATAAAACATACTTTATTATTGACTTTTTTAATGAATTTGACTATACTATCATCTGGCAGCAGATACTGTCACTGAAAGGCAGAAAATCTATTTGGTGGCTTATTGTAACAATAATGTAAAAATCTCTTGCAAATAAATGAATAGCATGTATGAGGCAAAAGATAGGGGTGGCAACCATTTAAAACATATTAAATGTATAAAAATATATAATATATATTTATATTATTTTTTTTTAATATTTTCTTTATAGTGCTGGAAAAAGAGCTTTAAGATTGTCTTGGTTTTTCTGGCTGTTAGCAAAGGAGAAAACATTTCAAAATACCATGGAGACTAGTAGACTCGCACATTGTTCAGGTTTATAATTCCTTCTATAGAAAGCTGGGGGTTTGTCAGACAAACACAGAAAGCTTAGTAAGTAAAATAAAAGTCTAGGAATTTAGACAAGGCAACACATACCAGTTATAAAACAAACATACTGGAAATGACAAGCATTCACATTTCATTTTCATAGAGTAACACGGTGCAAACACAGAGTAAATAACAGGGTGATTTATTTTTTTTTTTGCACTAATAGAGAGTAGCAGAGTAGGGATTAATAGACCAGTTTTATGAGAAAACAGTTTAAGGAGAAAGGTGCATTCAGGCGCAAGTAATATACCCAGAACAATTGAAAAAAAGATCAGAAGAAGAGGCAGTGTTTGCAAACAGCAGTGATAAAGATAATTTTACAGAAAATTCAGAACCTTGTAAGTAAATGTGGAATTTTGATCAACACTTGTCTGAGGTGGGAGAGTGGAACATTCAAAGGGAATAAGAGGTAGTGGTTCATGATTAGAGCAGAAATCTCTTGATAGCTATAATCAGGCAGATAAACCTGAAATGAAAAACTCTGTGCACTCAGACTGTGGAATGGGAAGAATCAGCTACAGGGAAAGAAAAAGGAAGAAAAATTATCTCGAATAGTTGTGAACTTGTGAACAGGAAACAGCAATTCCTTTGGTACTGAGTGGTGAGAGAATTCAGGCTGGATCATGTGCATTACCTGCAATGATCAGGGGATGACAGTACATGCAGAGGGATAGTCAAGCCTGGATGTAAGCACTCAAGGCAGAAAGGTCAGCATGAGGATTATTCAGCAATGCTTATAAAAGAGAATGTCCAGGGTAAAAAACAGTCATTGGCACATAATTCTGTGGGAAACAGTGGACTTACTGCATCCTTCTGTGTTAAAAGTAGAGAAACAGAGGAAGCAAATTGGGTCTCCAGGTGAAGGTGTGACAGGTACACTGCCTAGTGGTCAGTTCATAGGCATGGGTGAGGGTCCACCCTAAGTCTTGTGACATATCTGACATTGCATGGGTGTCACAGATATCTCTGGGCACATCAAATGGCTCGAGAGATATAATAGGGCATCAAAATTGCTCCTTAGATGTGTGCACATTAAAATACATCCGAGAGGACATCATGACTTTTATTTAGAACTCATACTACCAAATAAGCAGAGTACTTTATGAAGGAAGCTAAGTAGCATGACCTACCCGACAAACTACAAAATTAAATATGGGCTTGCCATGGTCATATAATAGGGCAGAAGCAGAACTGATGTCAGAGCTTCCAACATCTTATCATGCTACTTAAGCTAAATGATAAATATTACACAGGCACAGAAAATGTTAATGGTGGAGGTAAGCTTCCTTTCAGTGGAAAGAGCAAAAGCTGTACTGTAAGCGATCTGAAGTGGCTTCTGCAAGAACTGGATGGCCTTCCTCACTGTGTCTGAAATAACGGCCCACTGAATAAGGAGGCCAAACTGCAAAAGGAAAGCAGCACAAAAAGCACAGAAGAAGAAGAAAGGTGCTTGTGCAGAACAGCAAGTGTGCACACATCGTTCCACCAGAACCTTACCTCCAGAGTTATGGTGCCATTTTTCCCTTGGTGGGGTACTTCATAAGCTTCGATTTGCTGCTTTGTGAGTCGGGCTAACTTCTCTGCAAGCTCCCGCCAGGATTTGCCAAGCTTGACAGCTGAAGTCAAAATGATGGTGTCCTGGGTAAGACGTGCCACTAATCCCTGGCAATCTATTTTCAAAAGTGCCTGCAACAACCATTTTCATTAGTGTTCCTTCATCAGTAATTGCAAACAGAACATTATAATTTGTTTTTATCACATTACCCAGCACTTGTAAGCAGACATTTTGTGTTCTTACAAATATGTATCTTTTTTTTCTGCAAAAGGTGTCGCCAATAGTTTCATAGGAAAATTGCCCATAAGCTAAGAAAAAATTAAGTTGGCATTCGGCTGCTTCAGCATTCCGGTGTCACATGGATCCTAAAGGAAAAATATGCTTTTCCAACAAAAATATTTGGGGCATCAATTTTAGCTTCTTAGAAGTATGACATGAAAATGAAGTTAGAGCACTATTATACTAAGGTGTGGTCCTTCATCTACTGCTTTTCCGGAAAATCATTGATTACATTGGCCAGCACCTTTTGATTTAATTCTTCCACAGAACTGATAATTTGCTGAGCATTAAGCAGAAATGCCAAATGAGATTTTAATAACAAACAAATTAAAGTGGTTCCAGGAGCGAAACCCTGAAATGCAGATATCTTGCATTCTCCTTTCTTTATTTGTTTGGATGAGAGCTAATGAGAAAAAAAGGTGTTGTTTTTTCTTCTCCTTAAATTGGCAGCAAAATGGTCCACTGAAAATGTTGACTTTTTCAGTGAAAGATCAGGAAAAAACAATCAAGTTTTCCTTGGTATACTGTTTTTATTTAAATGACAAGCATTTCTGCAGTAATCAGACATTTGTGTGATTAATCTATCAAAATCCTCATTGCAAGCAGTAGAACTTTTGATGGGCACAGTCATGAGAAGCAGTACGGTGTATAATACCAAATCCCCCTATATTTTGGCAAAGTGGAGACAAACCCATTCAGTTTGCCTTTGCTCTGGCAATCAAGAACCCTATGAAACATGAAAATAGGAGATTAATTAAAAGAAATAACTGGTAAATTCTACCAAAAAATGAGATGTCTAACTTTACAAAGACAGGGATCTGCTTTAACACTTTGTAGCCATATACAACTCAACAAAAATGTTAATGTAATTTTGCCCCACCTTTTGCCTGTTCTGTGATGAACTCTGTTTCACTGTATTCAATTTAAAGATCATTTTCACCTTGAACTCCCTCCATCCCTTTTTTCATACAGAGATAAGGTCAGACTAAACTTCATACTTGCTCAGTTTTATTCTGCATTGTTTAGTGCAGTTTTAAGCATAGTAAGTGGCTACTGCTACCACAATATTTTGAATCCTGCTGAACTTGCTGCCAGCACTTCAAAGACTAGTTATGGGAAATAAAACTTATTAAGGTTTGCAATTCAGAATAGTCAAAAGGCTTTAGAAAAAAGGCAACAATGTGAATTTCTAAACACATATTTTTATAATACTTTATTTTCACATGAGAAATTTAATTCTCTGCTGTCACTAAACAGGCTGGTAGACTTCAGTCAGAGCTGAGGAAAGTATTGAGTAGCCATTAATTCCAAATTAATTTGCACAAAGATCCCTAAATAAATTAAGATGGTTAACAACCATCTTAACCATGGTTAACTATGGTGAGCAAACTTGTTCAACTGGAAGCCTTTAGAATAAAACCACTTTTGATTCACATTTAACAGTATTCAATCATTTGGAAGTTTTCCAGTGTCTTAAAAACGTGGACTGTGAAAATACGTATGGAACTACTTGCAATATTGTCCTTGAGTCTCTACAACATTAACGATTAAATTCTCATGTGCAGGTAGAAAATCTTGTCTTCAACATGTGGGTCAGCATGTCCTTGCTTTAGAAATAAGAAACACTTAGACATGCACCTTTGGGTACACAAGATATATAAATAACAGAATTTCCATGCTATAAGGTTACTAAATACTTCACAATTGGAATGTGAATTGCTCAGGGAAGCAATTTACAATTACGACTTCCATTACGAAAGACAAAACTGGCCATTTAAAAACAAAATCATTCAACCCAGTCAGCCTACAAAATGAGAAAGGCTCCTAAAACATTTACACTGTTTAGAATTAATTCATCAAAGCATTTTTCTTCATGAGAGTGTGGATGTATTTTCCATCTGTAGGTGTCTACACATTTTAGTATTATTTTCAGATTTGTAAAGATTCCCATAAGGGCCCCGGACTACATTGTTTTGTTCACACATTACTATGTAGTAGTTTCTTGGCAAAGCATTCCAAATAACCACGTTAGTTCGTGCAATACTTACAACAATGAGCTCATAAAGAAATAGTCTCTTTTTTTTGTTAGCATGGCAGTCTTCCTTCATCCTCTTCACAACGTGTGCGACTCTTTCTGATTCTTTATCAGCATGTGCCTCATTAAAGTCATCCAAAGACATATGTGAATATCCTAGCACCTCAGCCAAAGCTCTCCAGTCATAAACACTCTCTGATACTGTAGACAGAACTACTGAATAGATGTAAGTTAGTTTTTTGAATGGCAATGCAATTTGTTCAACAAGATTCCTGGTTGTTAACTCACTATCAGCAGTGTCCATAGCTTGTTCTTTAGAAATCACTTTTATGTTTCTGCAATGCACAAGACCAATCTTTTTTCTGAGAACTCCTACGTACCACTCTTTTATTTTAGTTTGTCCGATGGCTTTTACTTTATCTTCACCAAGAAGTGCTATTGTGTCCCCTTTAAAATATTCTAGCAAATAGTCAATTTTATTTTGACGCAACACAGTTTTCAAAGCCACTCCATAAGTATTAACACTTAGAGTTCTGTCTTGAAACTTCGGATATTTAACTGTCGGTATTAAAAACAAAGGTGCAGACTTGATTTCTTTGCGGTTTTGTAAGCGCTTTGGCCTACTGATAATTCCACTTAATTTTGGAGCTGGATCAGGAGTCGTAACATGGAACTGCATTACTTGGCTACTTTTTAAGACTTTAATCTGAACGAGGAAAACAAAGAAATGCATCTCCCTACATCCAAGCATGGAAAACAGGAATTGTTGGCGGACCATTTCACCAGTTTTCAACTGCTCCTCTTTAATATTTTTGCTTTGGTCTTCCATCTTCACTTCAAAATCTGGATCACAGGACACCAAAGAAATGTTTAGATCTTGTGGCTTTTCAAGCAGAAATGTATGTTTTCCCCACAGTTGAAATACAACAGGAGGCATACTTTTGCCCGCCTTTTTTATATCACAAATTGTGAGTTTTCCTGGAATGTAGTTATGTCCAAAGACTGTAAAAACTGCTGTAAAAGATGGATGAATGTATTTGGGACCATAAATTCCAACTGAGACCATTCTATGAACATAGTCCCACACATTAGTTGCCGGAGGCTGGATTTTGTTTGCCTGTACAGCAATCACTACATACATCACATGACTCAGGTCCGTTAGCTTCACTTGTATGGTATCTTGATAAGTGTAGCAATTGTCTAGCTTCTTAAAAGGCCCTTCTTTATTGAGACTAAAAAAGCACACAATGTCACTCATAACTTGGCTGAGTGGATCGTTCTTCACTTTAGCCGCAACTTTCACCTCTAGGAAAATGTCCTCCCTTGTGTTGAGATTGCTCAGCCTAAGTTCTATCAGAGGACTTACAGTGCTAGATAGCTCATTGTTAAACGATGATGGAGGATTAAGGATAGCCTTTAAACCAACTTCTTGGAATTCTCCAGGTAATACATGACCTACAGGGACATGAATGTTGATATCTGAGTCAGGTAGCTGCACGGAACCCCCTTCATGATCCAGTTTACAAACTACATGAATGTCTGTAGCTTGTGTTTGGGCCCATCCAGGACTATTGCTCATGGCTTCTAAATCTAGACAAGACCGGGTGAGTTGTCGGTGACTCAGCCAAGCCATCTTGTAGGCTTCACGATCATTTTGAAACCATGTCATATCCGAAACTATTGTTTTTTGAAGCGTCTTGCAAGGATTAAATCTTCGGTTATCAACTATATCTAGGAAGTCAGAGACACTCTTGGATCGTCCAGATCTTCTTGTTGAAGTCTTTCTTAGAAGACAATCAATATCTAGCTCATCACCCGAGGAAGCCAAAGAATCCCTGTTGCTAGAAACTTTAGAGAACAAGCAGGGGTTTTCTTTTAAGATCGAAAGGCATTTATTATTTTCATTTCTATTTGAAGCAGCAATGTCATGTACAAAAGGGTTGGAGGCTGACAGTTCATTCCAGAAAGGATTAGTCTTGGAAACAGCATGGGCATGTTTGAATACATCAGACCAGTCAATACCCGAATCCAATTTACTTTCACTGACATCTGTTTAAAAGAAAAAACAGAAGCATTTCCTAAATCACAGAAGCGTCAGACATTCCATTCGTTTCCAAATGAAGTCTGTTAAGCTAACATGTACTAAATTTATCTTCCTAAAATGAATAGAGATCATTTATATATTTTTCCTTCAGGTTTTTAAAGACTATAAATATTGACTTCTAAGTAGCGTTAAGAACCAGTATAATAGAAGGAATGCTAACAAATTAGCATTGTTGGACATAAAGCATCCTCTATGAGGTGCTGATCATTATCAACTCCTGTGAATATTAATTGGCATCAAATGTGCCAAGGTTCCATAAGGTTTAAACATTCCAGTGATCTTTGGCCTCTTAACAAAATGCCGTAGATTTCTTTCCTTTGTGTCCAACTCTCTGCAAAGATTAAACAGTTACTGTTTCTTTTTTTGAACATTGTAGATAGTACAGATAAATGCATTATTCAGGACTCCTTTTCCTGCTAGTGCACATGTATTTAATTGATAACAGCACTCTTGCAATTTATCTCAGTGTGTGTGGAATATGTTATACCAGCTTCCCATTAAAACAATTCATTGGTATAATTTCTGAGGTCTTGTACAATTTGAGATTTGGAGACAAATGTTTTTTGTGACTACTAATTTTTCTGACATTGCACTTAAATAGACAAATAGAGGTGTATAAATTATATTTAAATATGTTTTCTAATAAAAACCTCATTATTAACAGTAATGTCTGTTTGTTCTGAGGACAAGATGTCCTTACATTTTATATTAATAACAGTTCACAGAAACTGTTTTATAGGTTGATTAAGACTCAGATTTCCTGCAATGAACAGAGTATCTGCAACTATTTGTGCTAAGGGTTTTTATTACTTCAGTTTGCTGTTATTTTTCTATATACAGAGGTTACACAATCCTTTCTTTGTATATACTTATAAAGAATTTTAATTTTAGAGGGAAAATTCCGCATTCCTATTCTTTCAGCATATCTATATCCTTCATTATTACACCTTCCATAGTACCTTCCATCTCCAAGGTTACTAATTATAGCTCCATTGCAAGAATGACAATACATTCTGTTACAAACTAAAAAAAAACCCCTTGAATTCTTAGCACTTCTTTTCAATTCATTTATCATGAATTGTAACAAAAAGCCAAAACCTTTAGGTTTTTTCACAGTTCGAGAAAATTCCTAGTTTGGAAGAACCAAAGTGGAATTTACCTGCTTTAGCTGCCCATCTGGAAGTCTCTGGCATTGTCTTGTCAGGAGCCTTCCAGGTGAATTGCAAGGAGGGCGTGAGCCCAGGTGCAGCCTCTTGCCCCTCTAGCACCCAGCCTTGGCCAGGGCCACCAGACAGGGTTGGGCTATTCAAGCACCAGTGGAAAAATCCTTTTGCGTTTGCCCACAGGCCAAATTCTTTCCATCTGCTGTGATGCTATTACAGTCAGATCATTATTAGCTATTAAAAAAGTAAATTAATCCCCCAAAAACCCAGTAAGGTTTGTTACCCCATCCTAAAGGGCATATTTTCACAGGAAAAGTCTGAGCAGAAGACTGTAGCACAACCTAGGTTTTTAGGCTGGATGCCTTCTCATGCCAAGGTTACTGTCATGCACAGATTACTGAGGCGCAGGAGATTAGCAAGGAAATAATTCCCGATCCCCAACTCACACAGCAAATGCCAGGCTCACCATTATTCACACTTGCTACTGGATAAAAAGATAAAAGGATGCCTACCTTGTGGAGGGTTTTCTTAACATTTTGATTAAAAGTGTTTTCTTAACATTTTGATTAAAATAGCAGTGAGATTAAACAAATATTGTTGAGAGTCCAGGTTTTAAACTGGGTTAACTCAAAAATTACCTTACCTTCCTGATTTTTAAAACTGTAAATTTGGCTAACTCTTCTCTTCCCTATCTTGACCACCAGTAAGCATACTGTAAATAGAATTTATTCATGTAAGGTTGATACTTCCAGCTGTTCTTCCCAAAATGTGTGAATCACATGCACTACAGCAGAGTTTGCCAGCAAGTTCCTTATAGGGGTCCTTGTGACAACCCCTTGTGTTATGACTCCAGGGACAACTATGATGGCCTGAATAGTGCAAAACACAAGCAACAATAAATATATTTTTCAAATGGTGCAGAGGGTTTACAGAGTAGCTGTAGCTCTTGACAATATTGAGAGTTTTGCAGAAATACAGACTAATTTGTGAGCCTTAGTACAGAAAATAGCAGAAGAGACATACTGTAGCTGGCTGAAGGTGTCCTGTCATTCACGTCGATCAAAGTCCCTTCTGACCTGCTCCGTGGAATCTCTCCACTGGTTAGGGAATCTGTTCCACTACTGGAAGTGCTCTCCTCCTAGGAAACAGTTAAACATATAAAACATCAGCAAGTAACACAATTTGTAAAAGGGGAGACTGCTGATGAATAATTAAGCTTTTCTCCTGTGATGTGACACAAATGAAAAAAAAAGAAAAAGTGAAGTTATGGTTTATGAGTAAATTTATGGAGTCTGTCCAAGAGCATCACAATCCTGAGTGAATCTTACTACCTAATTTGCAGCAAAACCCCCAGATGTTACAGCTGGAGTACAATACAGTACACCACAGTGAAGTCAAATAACTCACATAATTGAACATTTTGCAATTGGAACTGAGTCACTTGTACAATAACCTCTGTTCAGAAGGTCTTGAATAAAATCTTTTTAAAAAAAAATAAAAATCCTAATTTCTGTTTCCAGGAATTTGTTTTTGGTAATTCAGTTAATTTGACTGGAATCATTAAAGTGGAAAAACTAGATTTGTTCCTTATTTGCCAATTAATATAAAACATTTTCAGCCCTTTCTGCTGTATTATTCTTCCTATGGTCTTCCCTGAGTGAACATCAAGTCATATTTTCCTTTTAGTTTGCACAAGTATGACTTGTAGTATCCTTCTTCAAGGCCATGCCAGCACAACAACAACACAAGAGAGGATATTCAGGTCCCTCCTCTTCCTTCTTCTGGCTACAAGAAGTTCTGTTTGGTTTTGACACAGTTCACACGTGGTCTGGGCCACAAAAGGGCTGCAAAACAGACGCTGTAGTTGAAAGAAAGTCAACAGCAAACCTATTGCAAGGGCAACGCAGGAGGGGCACCCTTCTGAGGCATGCAAGAGGAGGATGAAGCTCTCAGGGTACCACAGTTTAATGCTATTTTCAGCTGCCCAGAAAGAAGAGTTGCATTGTGTGTCCTACATGCCAAAGTTACTGTGCCCTTGAAACAGAAACTGAAGGAAATACAATCTTCTACACCTGTTTTGTGCATGAAGAGTCATTGTATTAGTCATATAAACCAAGAGATCATTTAGTGACTTTTCCAGAATCCTCTCACTATCCTACATGTACTGGGGTATAAATGCAGATGGGCAATAGATACATTAAGACATATGGTTAAAACCAAATAAATAAATAAACAATCAAACAAAAACAACCCAAGGGAAAAAAAAAAAGAAAATAGTAAAAAACCCAGAATCGGTTTTGGGTCTATCCACAGGATACAATAGTCAGCAGCAGCCTGTTACTTCTGCAACAGCAATTGCAGCCTAAGCAGATCTCATTTTATCATGTTTGAAATAGAAAGAAAAAAAAAAGAAAGATGCATTGGGCCTGGTTTTAGTGTAGCTGTTAAGAAAAAGGAATTTTTAGTTACAATTCTAGGAGGTGAGTTATGGGCAAAAGAAATCATACCTTGTATCAAAGCATCAGTGAACAGAAACTGGGAGCCTGCTTTCTGTTCCCATTGCATAATGCCATGGTTTAAGACACCTTTTTTTTCCCATGTGAATGTAATTTGGTACTTTTTGTTCTTCCCAGGAGAGCTACCTTCAGCTAATGGCAATCTGTTCAGGTGCTGATTTGCACTCAGACAGGACCAAAGGCTGAGATCAGACTAAGCCCAACTGCCACCCGGCCACTCCACTACCATAAGGCTGTACAGACTTTCACATTCCTCTCCTACCAGAAACCTCAGATGTTGGCCCTAGACGTTCTGATTTCAGGTAGCAGTGAAAGCTAGCCTCCAAGACTAATACTTTGTGGCTTCCACTATTAGTACCCCACAAGAACCAAACTGGAAAGTAAAATGTCTCCTTCATTCCAACACAGTAATTCTGGGATCTGACATCCCACACTGCCCCTTACATCTCTGATAAAAGACAATATCTTTGATAATATCCACAGAATCCTTTAAAGGAGATAAATTTTGCTTTGCTGCTGCATCTCAGAATGTTGAGGTTCTTCAGGGACTGGGGAGGTTTAATCACACCAGTGTAATGTACCCATAGTCTAAAATCCCAATAAAGGTACCGAAAGTCTAGCTTTTACAATACCATTGTACATGTTGCTGGCACTGCTCTCTGACTGCTGACTTACTGATCAATTGACATAAAAATATAAGAACAGTTCTTTAAATAGTTAAAACACCCACAATATTTCAGTTGCTGTATGAAGTGGGAGGCAGTAAGGAAGAGGAAAGAGCACGGGAGTGCAAGGAGATACACAGAGGCTAAAATAGGAAACCCTGGGGAGAGAAAGAAAAACAATCTCCTTATAAAGTGGGAGTATATTGACAGAGACATGACAACAAGATTGCATATGGAAGTTTTACAAATGCTGAGAATTTCTGCGAACGGAATAAGCCATTTCCTAAAAGTTCCCCCTGGGAACTCCTTAAAACCTTCACCACTAGCCTGGCATGAAGACAGAAAAGGCAGATACTGAAAAGGAAAGCCACTTTCAAAAATAAGCCCCTTGCCTCCCAAAAGTATTCCTTGGTATGAGAGCATGATGAGGGAGCCTTTGAGATTGAGGCATGTCTTCAGGCCAGCCAAGAAGAGGATGAGAGAAGGAGGGAAGATATGAACATTCCTGGGCAAAAGATGACCACATTTGGTCTGCATGTCAAGGGATGTGGGAAATGCTGGGGTCAAACTGTATACACACTATTGGATACCAGGCAATGCGGCTCCTGAACAGAGTTACGTGAACTGACACCAGGATTAGATCTCATGTCTCCTGCATTCCTGCCTTAGTGCTGGGAATGCATAAATCCCCAGGGCCTCTGCATGAGAATAGGAAAATAAGAAAACCCAATGCTCCCCCTTTTCTATGGGTGTATTCAGTGATGAAATAGCACCCCAAACAAAACTTTTCACAGGCAACCCTGTTAATTATGAACTCGCCTGGACAAATCCAGGAGAATAATTATCCACAAGAGATATGAACACGTGTTACATATAAAGCCATGCAGATCAATTGCTAAGGGAAAAGGTATGAAACTCTTTTTCTGCAAAAAGAGGGAATTATATATGGGAAGGAACAGAAGCTAAGCTTTTTGTTTGCTGTAGCTGTTGAATAAGAAAGATGTAAACTGACAAGTGCTTAATGGTGCAAAGAATTATTTGACTGATAGTATGACAGCTCACAGTGTGAAGTGATCAGGGAATGAAGAAGTGAAGAGGCTGGAGAGAGATCAGCTACAGAGGTGACCAGTGAGTGAACCTGAGTGACTGTTGAGAGAAGTGGAATTTTTTTGTACGAGGGCAAGAAATAGTTTGCCAGGTCCACTCTGCTGTTCAAGCCTGGAGTGCATTGCTTGACCCACAAGAGCTGGGGTCTCAGGACCCAAAGTGTGGCTGGCAGGCATGTTGGTGCACTGTTACAAAGGAAAATAACCACACTGGAGGAAGAAGAAAATCTCAGGTAGAAAGTTTCATTTTGCAGAAGCCAGGAGACAGATTTGCTGCAAATGGCATTTTTGCTGCATGTGATGCCTCCAGAATTCTCTTCCAGATCGTTAAAATTCAAGTGCACTTTTTTTTTTTTTTTTTTAATTTCCAGTCCCTTTACCAAAGAAAACATGTCCTGCTGGGCTTAAAATAGTGATAAGGAAGAAAATAAAAAAAGTCCAAAAGCAAACACTTCCCCACTGTCCTTGCCCTCAAAAAGAGAGAACACATTCCTTTGCGGTTTTAAAGTATCAACATCCCAGAGCAAGACACCAGCAATTTGCCTTTCATTCAACTTTAACCCTATTCAGCCCTCTTCAAATGCAGGTTGTGTCAAGAGCAGAGCTGTCCTGTGGCAGTGTCTCCTCACAGACTCCTACACGCACCTTACATAGATATTGCTACTCAGACATACCATTATTCATGGTGATTCATGGCCTTTGTATCCAGAGGATGAAGGTTATGCATTTGCAGAGACAGAACAATCAACAGAAGCAGGTGATGGAGATGTGCCTCATTCCTCAAGCTCTCTTTTAGCTGTCATGGGGAAAAATTACTTGCTAGTTATATAGGTTGGGTTGTTAGACTTACTTTACAAGTTTATTTCTGAAAAAAGGAGCAAAGCATATTCACTGGAATGATACAGTGTTCCTCCTCTGATCAAGCACTGAGTATACTGAACTTTTTAAAATTCTATGAAACAGAAAGGAGAAAAGGAATTCTAAGAGAAAGCAATACAAAGATGAGAGATGGTTTCAGAAAGCACTACCCATCATCATCAAATTTAAACCACTGACGGTTCTCAGCAGATGAACATGTTCCTAGTTAAACACAGGTTACAGTAACAGGCCGTATTTTAACAGTCCCTTGGTTCTTTTGGCCTGGAACAGCTTTACACAGTTAAGTGTAGTGACAGGCAGTTGGATCTGTTTTGATTACGGGATGGAGCTGTGGTACTGTAGCTAGTGATAGTAAAGGATAGCAAACAAAACCTCCAGCTGAAGCGATAAAATCTTTGACTTGTTCTCTCAGCCTAGTGCATGTGTGACAGTCAAGGAAATTTAGCTGTATCTTGTTCTGAATGGAGACAGAAATGCCTTTTCACATTTCACCTTGAGAGATCCCAACTCTATATTACTAATTTTCCTAGTATTTGGCATAAATCTTAATGCTTTAGTGTGACCCTGCTACTTGTCACTTTGCCTATAATGATAGAAAAAAGTATTTTCAATCGATCTAATTGTTTACTCTATTGTTAAATAGTTGCCAAATTTACCTACATTTTCAAAGATCTGAAGATTTTTCACCCCATGGGAACTGCAGAGCCACTCACACTCCTTCCTGAACCTGGAGTTTAAGTTTTCTGCAGACGCCACAGATGTCTACACTGCTGCTTGTAACTGACATAATCACTGCTCGTAATACTTCATTTGAGCTAGTGTTAAAGGGCAGACCTAGTAGTCTCAGCACAACAAAAACGGGACTTGAAGTGGGTCATCCTCTCAGTAGATTTCCACAAGCTCACAAGTGGGATCTTACAGCCTCTGCTCAGCTCTGCACGACCCAGAACTGAGTGCTTCACAGCCCAGTTGGGGAACATGATGAACGCAAAAATGACTATACCATAGACACTCTCTTTACAGAGCATTCCACACATCTATCATTCAAAAATTGCTTGTTGGAAGAACAAGAGTTGGAGTATTTCTATTTTCAGTTTTAAACTTTACATTTGGGAATATTGCTTTCCAGAAGCTTGAAGAATGTGTAGTTAAGTTTTGATGTTGTCTCTTGGGTTACAGCTGCCACTCTGAAATACTCCATGGTTTCTCTTTGGCCTCAGAAAAAAAATAATAAAATATGTTGTCTTCTACTAAATAACTTTTTTAAGAAGAGGAAATGGCAGGTAAAGATGTCACTAACAAATGAATGCAAAGACCCAACTTTGTAATCTTAAATTGTAACAGTTCCTTTTTGCTGAAAAAGGAAAACTTCCTTATTAGTATATTAGTTTAATCCTTATTAGTATATTAGTTTAATTCTTCTATACACTAATTTATTTAACACCTCTCAGAAGCCTCTAGAACTGGATTCTTGCTTATTGCAAGTAACTGTACATACTTTGGAAGCACAGTTTTTTCCTCGACTTTGGAGGTCCTATGAAAACACTTTTGGCTCCTTCACAGAGATTACAGTACTACAAGTTATTATTGAACCTGATGCCAGCAGAGCTATTCCTTCAAAACGGGTGTTGAAAGCACTCTGTAAGGAACACCTTTTATTTAGCAGTTTCATTAAACAGTAAAATTTTCCATTTCTCGGTTCTGCAACCAACATACACACAACATTGCAGAGCAAAGGCAAAACCTCTATACATCATGCTCTGCATGCAGACTAGTGCCCTGCTGCCCATCCTTGGTTACTTTTAATGATTGCTAGGATCAAACAAAAACCACAAATGTCAACATCTTCAAACAACCTACGGAGTGGGAACAACTGGGAATCTCAAAATCTCTGCTAGCTATTTATATCCTTGTGAACTATAGCTGTGGCCATGGGTTTGTAAGTACAGGATACCTCCAAAGTACTCAGTATATTATTATGTTAACCCCAATTTCTTCTTCTCTTCCTACTTAATCAGACTTTTACTCGCATCAAAGCTGCATGCAGTTACCCTGGGTTTTGAACTGAGCAGCTTACCTGTTAGTGGTGAGTGGAGGTAAAGCCTTAGACGCCAACCCACTAGCTTGGCTTAGAGAGCACTCCCAACTTTGCATGCTATTTATTTTGGTCTTCCCTGGGAAAGGATTATGTCCTTGCCTGTCAACATCAAAAAACAGCTCTGCAAAGAGGCAGATATTACCTGGGGTCTTTGAGGGCAGGAATCAGTGGGGGGGGGGGGGGGGGGAAGACGGGCAGAATTATCAATAGCATTAACAGTAGTGAATGTTTTACAATCTCAGGGCTAATTTCAAGGATAATAAAGGAAATGTATTTAAAAAAAAAAAAAAGAAAAGCTGTTGTAGGCCTCATAGTCACAGAGGCATGACCAAAAAAAAAGAGGCTTCCTCTGTCCCAAAGACTTGATTTTGGCAACATCTTGTTGCTTAAGGCTTTCACTTATATGTATCTACTCTCCACCCAGAAAGCAAGTAAAGGAAAACATTTTCCAGACAATCAAACCAATGTCAAGGGGGGGGAACTGATAAGCACTTATGAGTTACATGTTTCATAGAAATACTTTCAAATTTAAGGGCTGAGCACAGGCAGGGAAAAATCCCTCTTGACTCTCATCATTTAAATGTTTCATCTGGTCCAGTGATGAAATCCTACATGAGCTGTTCTCCTTCACAGCAGCAGGGCAAAGAAGAACTCACTTTGGAACCCACCTGCAGAGAAGGGCCAGTGTTTTACTTGCTTACATCTCTTAAAGTTCTTAAAACCCTATTTGTAATTAATATTAAAAACAGACTTTAAACGCCAGTATCAGCTGGATAAGTAGCAAACATGGAGGTTTATTTTTAACTTTATGCTATTCCATGCTGTAAATTATATACCAAAGCAAAGTGGCTGACACAATGCCAGGACCCAGTCTTGAACATCCAACTGGAGGACTAAATTGCCTGTCAAGTATGCTGCCTGGATACTGACACTTACTTTAGACAGATGTAGATTGAAGATGTATGGGCAAAACACACAAAATATAAACCCTGAAGTAAGTGGAATCTCATAGCCAGACTCACACAAGGTGCCTTTACTTTTTACTGTCTGGTATTCTGCTTTTAGCAAACTGAGGTGAGCGTCAGAGGACGCTGTAGTGTGCTGTGCTTCTCATGAAACTGGGGGCTAGAAATGTCTCTTTCCATAAGCATGACAGACTTTTTCTCCAGGAAGGACCTTTTTATATGGGAAACTCTTTGTCTTGGCCTTGGTTAACCTGAGGGGGGAGGAAAATAGGGCAGGGGGTAGAACAAAACACACACTCCCACACAGAAAGAAGTTAACGTGACAATACAAATGGAGGGGGTTTTTTTGCTATGTCAGGAAAGCTTTCAAACTGTATAAACTAGCCAAGAAGAAACCCATTTGTGTGGGGCATGATTGGGGGGTAGGAGAGAGGGACGGGACAGGACTCAAGTCAGCCACTTTTTCTGTCTCTCCTGGGGAATATAGAGGGAGATCAATACTGACAGGGCACAAAGGATGGAACATGGGTGACAAGTGATCAGCTCAACATGGGAAAAAATGAAAAAAACAGGCAGCCAGCCTGTTTTGGGAAAATAATTCCATTAAATATGGTGGAAGAAAGAAAATCCATTTGGCAAGAACTCCTCTGGTTGTCATTAGAGGTTAGTTTAGAGAGTTAATAACTGTAAGCAAAATCATTCTTCAGTGTATCCACAAATTACATTTTGCTCTACTTGGCTGACCACATAACAGACACAGGGAATATGTAAGAGCACAAATAATATGTTAGATTGATTGTGATAATATTTACAAAGAAAGACTGATACCTATTTTTCTTGTATTGATCTGTTTTGACTGAAGAACTTGGCACTTTAGGAACACAACGAAGAGAGCATTAGAGAGGGAGTCTTAATCACAGGGACACTTTCCAAGGTATACTGCAAAAAGTGCACTTTTCTTTGTTGCTTTATATGGCAATTATAGGCCCCAAACTTTGGTCAGAACTCTTCTCAAGCAGCGAGATATCATGGCATTTAAAACATTTGTGCCTGTGTTGTTAATAATAGGCTGAGCTCTCCATTAAGTTAAACCTGCCAAAATTTAAAAGTTATTTTTGGCATTGTAATTTTGAAGGGAAGAAGGGAGGAGAATTTATAAAAATGTATTTTGTCCTATAAAATCCCAACCCAGTACCTCTCATTATATGCAGACTTTCCTTTTACACAGCAATTACACATTCTCTTGACAAGCAAAAAAAAAAGCCCTCTTATTTCTATCAAAAATCATGCTTAAATGGATAGTTTATCTGCTAATGAAGTACATTTGGATCTCTGAATTGCACTCTTAACTACTTCTTATTAATAGTATCGTTGACAGAATACTTTTACTGAGATATGACTGCCCGATCACCTTTAAGGTGGTAATGATCCAGCAACAAAAATGAAGTCAGAGGAAGATAGACTGTCATAAAATATCAGATCCCATTTAATAATCCATCTCTGATGACAGAAGACTAGATATGTGAGAGGAAGATGTAGGAAGTCCTGAATATGAAAATGAGGAAGAGCTGCTTCCAGTATTGCTGGTAGTTTTATAACCAAAATAGGAGTGACTCGATTTTCTTTAAAGAAATAAAACTGATCAGTCTGCAGTATCACTGTGGGTTTTCTTCTAAAGGTATGTTCAAGTTCAAGAAGATTTGAGGCAAAAAGTTCCAAACAAAGTGCATGCCTTTATGTATCTAAATTTAGTTCTTAGATCTAGCTGACTTACAGGTTCATATAACCATCTATTCCTACCTGTTGAGAAGAGGACATCTATAATTTGGTTCCTTAATGTTTGGTGTGATAAGAAGAATAATGTGTCCAGTCTCATTCGCTTTTTTGCAGCAGTGACAGTCACTCTTCAAAGATTTTTCTCTTCTTTTTCAGAAGTGAAAGTAAGAATTGTGTGAGAGAGTTGTTCCAGGTCCCCTCTTCCTCCAGTCTCTATATCCTTTATCCACCTTTGTTCTCTCCATTGTATCACAGTGTTCAGCTATCTGTCCTGCAGCAGTTATCCCTCTGGTGATGCATACCATTAACCTGGATCCAGTATCCCAGTGGAAACTTGTTTTCCAATCCAGGAAAACCACACTATTTTATTGCAATGTATAGTACTGCCCAAGAGAAGTATTTTAAGGATGTGTTTTCCTTGTCCTGCCCCCGTGAAGGGCTCAAAGGTAGAAACTGTTCCCAAGGTTCTCACCAGCCAGTTGGCTGAACTCCAAAATCCATGAATGAACAGCTCATACAAAAAATCAGAGAAGTTCCCATGTTAGCCCAGGCATTCCTATGCTGACTTTAAGCTTCCATTGTCTCTATTAATCCCCAAAAGCAACAGTGCAGCTGCAGCTTGTTCTTCCTAACATCCCTACCTTCAAAGCCAACATCACTGACTTTGGGCGCCAAAGTCTGATGAAACAGCTGAGAGAGCTGAATTTGTTCAGGAGTAGGATCAGCAAGCAGTATACACGGATGGGTGCCTGCCTACACAACAAATCCTTTCCATTCAGCTCTATAACATCTTTCCCTGCCATTTGCCATGAAGAAAGCACTTAATGCTATTTTTTCATTGTATTTAATATGACAGTGGTGAGGGAAGAAGGAAGGCATAAAGCTGTTGCTTCCTTCTTTCTTACTTTAATCTCTAACACCCCACCGGTGCAGTGGCTATGACACTGTCTTAAAGAGGTGTAGAGAATTAGCAGAGGGCAAACAAGCTCTGATCCAAACAAACCTCAAACCCAGTCTCTAAATTATAAATTTCATCCTTTTTACACAGAAAAATGTTGGTTTGCTTGAAGAAAAATTTTCAGCTGCCCCAACAAATCTGGCTGATACCCTCAAAATGCAATGTCTGGAGTGATGCAGTTACAAATTGCCCAGAAAGTTAGACTAAAACAAACTTAGCAAATTCCCAAACAGTGCCTCTCAGATAACCCTGCAGAAAATCTTCAGAAAAATGACTCAGAAATGCTGTGGATTATATTCTATCAGTCCAAAATGTGTGCCCAGTTTTTATTTAATTTATTCTGACTCTGCAACCTTTAAAATTTTTCACCAAATCTGATGTTATTGCATTTCTAGCAGAAGTGGAAAGCTGCAGATCAGTAGCTCTTAGATATAATCACAGCATTTCAATATTTTATATCCACCTTCCTCCAGCCTGTCCCTGGTTTTCCCTCTCCTCCCCTACTGCCCCCAAAAAAGCCCCCAGAACTCCAGTCAGTCCTACAGTCCTTCAAGAATTTTTACATGTATTGAATTTATTTTCACTGATACAGCAGTCTCTGCAGGACCTGGCCCTTACTCTGCTTTGTAAAGATCCTGATGTCAAACCTTTGTTTTGCCTCACCTTCCACAGACACTGAGCATGCTCACCTGCCAACTTCAGATAGACTGAGCGAGCTCAGTGTTTTATACTATTAAGTCTCCAAAAATGCTGCAGTTTTTTGACTATGCTGGCATCCTACACAGAAAAACCCTGGGCATCATTTATCATCCAAAACCACCTCTGCAGCCATATGATGCTCCATTCACTGGAAAGAATAATCACCTGGTACCTGAGGTGAAACTGCTACATAGGCTTTTGTCAGACTACAGAAGTAAGTTACAGAAAATTGATAGAGACCACTAGGATAATTAAACATCATGCAAAACCACATTCATTTCACAACTATTACTTTGAAAGGAAATTTTCATGCACTGCCTAGAGTTGAGGTTTTTCTGACAGCTGGTCTTGAAGAAGGGAAGGCTAATCTGTCCCTGCTGGAGGGGACTACCAACAGTGTTCCATACATTGGGTATAGCAGATTGAAAAGAACAGAATACTGTCTCAAATATCACTAAAAAGCCCAGGGCACAAAGTCCCCACAGGTAACAGCCCAGGCCATTTCATTTGGAATCAATGCCTCTATAAAGCTGGAGTTCCTCTAGCTGGCCAGTTTCGGACTGATCAGCAGTAGAGCAACATTTGCTTCAGACAGAAAGAAACCAGGTAGAAGGTTACAAGTGAAATAAGCCAAAATCCAGACCACACTTACAACAGCTTTTTAGTACTTTGACTTTCCTTGTTAGGAACCTGAAGGCACCTGCCATGTGTTAGCTCAGAGAATTCAGACTATTCAGCAACACCTTCCAAATGCCAACTCTGAAGAAAAGCTTTTTTTTCTGTTTCATCTTCATAAGTTTCCTGTCCTTGCTCCATTTGTACTGAAACGTGGGAGGAAACATTCACAGCTTTTCCAAAAGGTCACTGACTTTGATGATCAAAGCATTTCCCTACCCATTTCACCTCCTTGGCAGCAAATCTTGAGGTTTGCACCTTTAACTAGCTTCTACTTCTCAAGATAATAAGGGTTCAAAATGTGTATTGTGTTATGTGAAATACTGCAGAATCTTATTCTGTCATTTGTTTTTTTTCTAACTACTTTGTTATTTTATGGGTTTTTCTACAGGCACCAATACACACAGCACATTTACAGTGCAGTTGAAAGACTTTAGATCAAGCAGCTCACTCCTACTGTAACACATGTATCCTTGTCATCACTGTCAGGGGCTCCTTGACTGAAGTATACAAGTGTCATAATGTGTAGATATCAGTTTAACATTTAATTTATAAGCATCAAATCAAACACACACCTTACTGTGTGAAGGCAAGTTACTTTGTTGTAGCATATCCTATTATCATAGAATCATAGAACTTCCTATGCTCCAACTTGCAGCCATTGCCCCTTGTCCTGTCTCCACAGACCACTGAAAAGGGGCTGGCTAATTCCCCCTGCATCCCCTGCTTCAGATAATTATAGACTTTAATTAGGTCCCCCCTTAGTCTTCTCTTCTCAAGGCTGAAGAGTCCCAACTTACTCAGCCTATCCTCATAGGGGAGATGTTATATCTCTTTGTTACTCACATGGGACATGAACAGGACCACCTGATCATGATGCAATTGGTATGGAATACTCTCAGGGTTAACATAGCCTGTTGCTGGGCTGAACCCAGGACACCTGGTTGTGTAATTTATTGGATGAGATTTTCAGTCTCCCTTTTCTGGCAATTATTCTTCTATGTCATAGATGATGACAAGCAGATATTTGCAGAACTTAGGATTCTCAAACAAAGAGCTGCCTAGTACAAAAAGGGGAGGGGAAAGCATGAGATATGAAAATCAAAACTCAAATTAAGTAATTTCTGCCTTCAAACCTTCACCTAAACTTTAATTTTGCAGGTATTCCTGGGGATACGTGGTCCAAATGTTGTCCAGCATGAAGTTAGTCTAGGGTTATATTTGTATATGTTGCTTTGTCAGTAATAAACAAAAATGTGTGCAACTTTCCTCAATATTTGACTCATCATCATACAAAAACTTTCTATAATGTAATGGGGGTTTTGTTGGCTATTGTATAAGTATGTCACATCCACCAAAACCAAGAAGTATCATTCAGCGCATCATCAGTAAGAACATGTAAAGATATTTGCCTAGTTTGGTGCAAGTTCTAATCTTCAGAACTTCAAGAGATTTCACTCAACTTCACACCAAACAGAAATGACCATATTTCCAGGCAATCTTGACAAATGTAGCTAAACAGTTTGTTCTGTTATCAAAGTTGGTTCAGATAATTTTTTTTATGGTGCAACTTTGTCTCACATTGCTGATTTAAGCAAGATTTTACGTTAAATCAATGTCTGTCATCATCTTTCAGTGTACTGAATCACTAGTGTCCACACAAGTCATTTAATTTTAATTCTTTAGAGATTAGCATTACAAAACCCCCTAAGGCTTAACCTGTAATCTACACGTGAACTTTTCACCTGAAGGGAAAGAAAGTGAGCTTTCACTCCACTTTCTCCATATTAGGAGAGGGGTGATTTGGCACCTAAGAAACACGTAGGCTTTTCTGCCTCCCATATCTACCTGTCCCAAGAAGAAAGGGGCTTGAGACACACAGATTTTGTCACCACAGGCATAGAAGCTCAAAACCTGGCAGCTCCTATAGAATCACTAAATTTGATTTATTCACAGATGTCAAAGTCAAAAGAAAGAAAGCAATTATCTTTATTCTTCCTATGCAGAATGAAGGCGACAGGCTTTTACCTAGCTGGTATTGTGCCAAGTTGAATACTTTTTATTGAACTGAAACCGTTAAAAAAAATAAAAATCCCATTTTGAGCCTCAGAGCTGATTTTTTTTTATTCTGTTGGGACCCAAACCGGAGTTGTCTTATTTTTTCATTTATATCCTGGTAGAACTAGCTGGAATAACATCCCTCCACTAAGCTTTGAGCAAATACATAGCAAGCATAGCCTGGTCACAAGGGATTGATCATTTAATGCAAAAGACAAGGAAAGGTAGGGATGGGGGAAAAGTAGAGCTAGGCAAGTTTACAGATGGAAAGACTAAAACACAAAGAGACTAATAGCCACATTCCAGCATCTTCCACCCCTGCCATAAGAACTGTGTAAACATCTACTAGCCCCTTAAAACTCAACTGCAAACAACTTGTCCCAGACTACTCAGGAAACCAGTGACAGAGCACAGGACCTGTAAGTGCCATGGGAAGAAAACTGCCACCAAGATCAGGGCTTTGAAAGTACCTGCATAAATATCACAAGAGCCCTTCTCTGTCCCAAAATGTTCACACCCTGGAAAGGCAATTAACTGGAGAGCAGGGCAGGTATTCATAACATCTCCTGACAGCTTTTGGCATTGCTAGGTTCAGCCTCCCTTTCCAGCTATGAGCAGAAATCACATATCAAAGTCGGATAGAAGTAAATTGTAGCTACATGTAACAGATAGCAGAAAATTACTGACATACACGCACACCCTACACACTGTTTTCTGCTTCCCACGTTTTCATTTATCTGGAAAAAAACCCTGACCAGTAGCCAGATTCAGAAATCTGGGAATTTTTTTTATTTACTTTTTTTTTTATATCACAGCGATGGCAAATGCAACTCCCATTAAGTTCAGACTTCAAGAAATCTTGCTTCTGTTTCTGCCACCACTCTACATGAGATGAGAAAAAGTCTAGAGAAATTCTTACTTTGCTGGGGAATACATCAGTGGTGGTGCATACAGTACATCCTGCCTGTGTGTTTTTATGACTGGAGTACAATCATTATTGGTAAAAGTATACCAGGGAATTCCAAGGTACAAAGGGCTCTCTTACATATTTTCCAGATTAGGAGCACTTTTCTGCCCAGCCATATTAGCAGCCACCTGACAGCACAAGCCCGGAAAATAACTGTTGGTGGGATCCAACTGGTAGAGCACAAGTACTTGGCAGACAAAAAGGTAACTCTGAGAGCCATTAGATGTACTTCTTGCTCTTCACCGATGAGATAAAGAAATTAAGTTATTTATGTTAGGATGATGCATGCATTAAGCACTTAGAGCTAGAGTTGCTTCCAAGTGTTACCAAAAAAAAAGCAGTTATCTCACTAGGGAAGCCATTCTAGTTTCCCACACTCTCCTCAGAATAACATGGAGTTTAGCTTAGAGGCTTTTAAGCTTGGTTGAATTAGTGTAACCCATGTCCTGCATACTGTCTAGCTGTAGACTAGGCAACATTGTTCCTCCTCAGTTTGTCCTATATATGGCAAGTGAGGGGACAGGTTTGAGTTTAGTTTTCTTCTTCTCACCCTTTAGGATTAGACGAACACTTTAACAGAAGTTGCTTCTGATGACAACTCTTAGATGTTTCATTGGAAAATTAGTAAGATTTTACAAGTATATTTATGATCTTATTCATTTCACTCGATGGTTGTATGCAACTGGAAGCAAGTTAACAGTCTCAGTACAGAGCTGAAGGTGTTCCACCCATACTAAAGAACAGATCAAATTTCAAGGAGAGGAGAGGAGAGGAGAGGAGAGGAGAGGAGAGGAGAGGAGAGGAGAGGAGAGGAGAGGAGAGGAGAGGAGAGGAGAGGAGAGGAGAGGAGAGGAGAGGAGAGGAGAGGAGAGGAGAGGAGAGGAGAGGAGAGGAGAGGAGAGGAGAGGAGAGGAGAGGAGAGGAGAGGAGAGGAGAGGAGAGGAGAGGAGAGGAGAGGAGAGGAGAGAGGAAAAATCACTGAGCTGAAGAACAAACTGGTATTACTCCTCTGTTTGTAGCACTATAATTTCACATGGAGCAACAGGTGACAATTCGTGTTGCAGAAATTAGGGCAGTACCATGAATAAATTGAGAATTCTTGTCTCCCTGCTGTGTCACACCCCTCTCACCTTTACAGAGATCCTGTTAAATTAAGTCTAGTGGATCAGAGGGAGTGAACTCATAAAAAGGTTATCATCACATCATAGGCTTTTCTTCAGGGCTCAGAGTTGGTACTGCATGAGATCATGTATGAACAAAAACAAACCACGTAAAAGTCTTCCAGCTGCCCCTCCCCTCCCCCCAGTTATTTCAGACCAAGTCTTTTCCCTTTAATTACACAGCTTAGTACATGTAGAAACACAGCTTATTCTCTATGTAAATATGTATCCAAAATTTTGTCCCAAGTAGATCATAGGACAAAAATTAAACTGTAGGATTTGCCACTGATAGGTCAAAAGATTCAAGTCCACTGGTGAAGCTTCTGTGTTTTCTACAGATATAGGCTCGGATGTGAACTCAAATAACTCCTCTTCAAGTTGTTGCATGAATGTTTTGTGATACAGCCTGTTGCAGCCGGGGGGAAGAGCTGCTTGCTTTGGCATGATTGCAAAATGACTGGCACAACGGACAAGCAAGGCTGTTGGCAGCTCAGAGCAGTAAGTAAAGACGCAACCTGAATTAATAACAATATATCTAACTAAAGGTCAGTGCAGATTAGAGTATGAGCCAATACATTTTAGAATCAATTTACATACTTGTGAACTCCCATTTAATGCAGGGAAGCATTATAGGCCGCCATGGAGAGAGACAGAGATTAAACAATTTATTAAGAACAAGCCTGGGATAGAACCACGGTCAAATCTCCAATGTTTTGAGGTATTAGACAAGAGACAACATCATCTGGCATCACACTTGAGGCTAAACCTGCTCTTTGGGATGCCATCTGACTCGGTGGCTGGCTGCTCTATAAAGCAGCAGCCCTACATCAGCTTTGCATCAACACTGGTGCTTATCTGGTCTCACAGGGAGCTGGCCCGGGCACAGTGAGTCAGTGTTCACCTGTGCTGGCCTGTGGGAAGTAATGGAGAGATATGAGAAATGGGACTGCCCCATTCCACAGCAGGTAGCCATTAGAGCAGCCTAAATGCAGTGCAAGACCTTACCCAAAGTAAAATGGCAGCTCCGTATCTCACAGCTTTGTTGTAAAGAGGAACACAAAGATCATTAAATACTCGAAGTCTCCAGTGAAAGCAGACTTCCTCTAATAATTCATAAAAAATCCTTTCCTCATTAGCTTAGGAAGGCTGAAGAAAATGGCAAAGAGATGCAACTATTCAAATTTTGGATTAGAATATTTGTCATCCAGAGTCTTTTGTAAATACATATCTTGAGCAGATCTAGAAGAATTTCTTCTGAGCTGGCCGAATACTCACTGGGTTTCAGCCTGCAGAGTCACCTGCACAGCAAGGAGGAGGCAACATTTGGGGTACATAATGCAGCTTTCAACTAAATGATGATCTGGCTTACGAAGTAAAGCTTGGCTATGCAAGGAAAAAAGGACTCCTTCTGTTACAGAAATTAGGCAGTATATGCTGCCTATAAAATTCCTTGAAAAGGATGTCTAGGTACATCCAAACCAAAAAGCTTTTCATCCCCGCTGTGAGGACACCAAAACAGAGGCCAGAATATCACCTGCTGGAAGCTACAAAACTTTGTTTCAGCTTTCTGAAGTTTTCAGCAGTTCAAAGTCCTGATTCAGCTTCACTATCGCTCCTTGGTAGGGAAGTGTTCCAGTACCTCCGTTTATTGAAGTATACAATAGGCACTTCAAGTAAATTCTGGAGGGTGGGACAGGAAGGTTGGTAGAAAGTGATTGCTCACATTGTTTGTTTGCTCACAAACTGAAATTACCGAGGTTACCAACTCTAGAGCAGCCTATGAAAAACTACTGAGAAAGCATAATGAGTTGAACAGCATAAGGTTAAGTTTGCTTTAGATAAGAACATGGAGAGGTGCTTTCAGAGGAGCAATTTAAAATTACTCATACACGTGGATTTCTGAACTATGTGTAGTTTCTTAGAAAAAATTAAACATGATCCTCAGCAGCTTAATAAGGATGTTCATTCAATTTGCAGAAATGCAAATAAGATATTGGTCTATACAGAGCAGCTGATTAAAATATGGTAAAATATTACAAAGTCAAAACATATATGTGTTTACCATTTGCATATGACCTTGTCTTTACTCCAGCATCCAGTTTTGGAAAAAAAAACCAAACCTGCTACCTACTTTTGAAAATACAGAGTTGAAGGAAATGAACCAAAGAGAACTAGAGAAACAAGGTAAGAGATGAGATGAGAAGGCTTTCATAGAAGTAGTTAAAAAAATAGAAGGTCGAATTAGGTTAAACTTTTTGTGGTAGCAGCAGACTACTGGAACATCAGGAAAGGGATGCTGCAGAGATAGTTTCTTTCTCCTTTCCAGTCATGTTCCATTTCCCATTGTAGGACCTGTGAGGTAATTTGGGATCCTATGCAGTATTTTGTAGGAGAAGAGATGGAAGAGCTATGCTTATTCTTTTACTTTTTTTTTTAAAGGACACACCATTATTTGGGGCACAAAAGTTTGCCATACTGAAATTGCTACTACCATAAAGCTCAGCTCTTCAAACAGGACATCTTTTAGAGACTGCCAAAGTAGGTTGACTAACTGACAGTTCTGTACAAAAAGCCAGTTTTTTGGCTTGTAAAAAGTCATGGCAACATGATTTCTACTTTTTGCATTGTATGTGCTCTTGATGCTACTTTCAAGGGTGGACTTCCCTGCAGGAACTTATGTCAAACCTCACAGTAGAATAATCACATGTAATTTCTCAAGGAGTTTGGGTTTATCAGTTGTGAAAAACAGAGAGGAAAAGCATCCAACTTCAGAGGTAGAGAGTTCCAAAGTTTTTTCTTCCCTTGGATGCCCCTCATAGAAATCCCTCAGAGACAGTCCACCAAACACAAATATTCCTTGGCCACAGGCCGAAAATCACTATGGTAAAGAGTTAAAAGGAAGCTGAATAACAAAACCCAATTAGCCATTCTCATAATAAGGGGAAGAAGGAGGGGGGGTGGCGGGGGGAAAGAGAAACGGCAGAACATTTTAAACCAAACATTTAAATGCTCAATAAGCTTTCTATTGCAACATATAATTATCCTGTTGAACACATTCCCACAGGATATTGTTGCACTATATAGTTTAGTGAGTACGACTTTAAGTATTCTTAATTTTTAATGTTCCCAGGTAAAAACTATTCTGTGGCTTCTAGCATGACAATAGCCAGCTGTACTTGCGTTGTAAATCCCGCTGTACATCTCTCACCCAACGCAGATGCCAGGCAACTGGTTTCAGCGTGGAAAATCATCATTGGAGCATTTTGTGTTAACCGCTGTCATATATATGGTTTTGGGCTAGGGAAAGTCTTGCCAGTGTGGCAATTCGCACCTCCCAAGATCTCCTCAGTACAAATGATCCCCTCCCTCCTTTCCTACCTCTCTCACTTTCTCAGGAGGATGCCTATTGCCATTCCATAGTAAAGCCAGCCAATTTTTTTCCCCAAGCTGTTACAGTTTGGAGCTGTCTCCCTAAAAAAAAGAAATCTATATCAAAGAAGAGGTGTTGTTACCTGTGTGGTAATAACAGGTAGGAAGAGAACTGTTTCTTTCTTGTCTTTCATTTAAATGTTTCTATCTTTAAACACACCAGCCAGATCTGCTTGTCAGTTTTTAAGCCATAAAGGGAGTTGGTTCAAGGTCTACCAGCATGATGGGTCTTGCCTTCATGGAGATCTTGCCTCCATTTAGCTTGGAGATATTACCTTTCAAGGATATTTTTAATAGAGAATGAATATTTTTAAGTTCAGAAGTATGTATGTCCTCTAAGCTTTATTTTTCTGATTTCTAATGGCTGCCTTGGTAGCATGGTAGTTCATTATCTGGTTGGTGTTCAGGACCCTATTGCATGCTCCTGATCCCAAATGCACAAAGCCAGGGACCAGCCCAAATGCTGTGTATGGGAGAAAGAGTATTTCAGTTCATATAATGCTTAAATAAAACTGAAGTAAGCAACAAAACAACCAAAAAACCCCAACAAACACCACACATGCACGCACACACAACCACAGTGGCATATTTCACAAAAGGAAAAAGACAGTGAGGGCCAGATGAATATTGGTTGATTTGAAACTGCAAGAGGTTCACCATTATTTATGTTCTCGGGAAAGGCAATCACCAGCACTTAGCGAGTACACATCCCAAACCACCCTAGGTTACAATATCGCACAACTCAAAATGTACGCAGGTTCTGCACCTTCTCCCGAGGCAGCTGGCATTAGCTATCACCAAAAAGAGGGTATCAGGCTGCAGCACTAGCACTAAGCTAAAAATTACACTGATATTTTAGCCTTGCCAAAGTATTTTAAACAAAGCTAGCAAAATATACTTGAAAGAAGGAAAAAAAAACCAAACTCACCATTCTGGAAACGAAGAGATTTCTCCTAGATCCAAATGATATTGTTGCTCAAGTCATCAGCACTGCTGAAGAAACATCTATTTTTTCCCCTGCTTTGAAAAACCTCCAGCGTGCTCAGGGTCTAGGGAGGTGCTGGGAGCACACCTGGTGCACCTCGCTCTTAGGGGTGCTGAGCAATGCCTGCTGGAATGTGCAGTCTAGCAGGGACCTCAAACCACTTGTTCAAACAGGCAGGAAGGAGCAATGGCACTACATTACCCATAATTACTTTCAGCTCGTTTATGATTACACCTGAAACTAGGAGAGGTGGTGTGGGAGTTTTGCCTTAGGGAGGAGAGATAGGGACAGGCAGGGAAGAAGAAGGAAGCGTGCGTTCCCTGTGTGCGGCTGGAAGGGAGATAGGGTTTTTTAACTTTCACACACCATGTTGCAGATGTATTGAACTTGCTGGAAGGGGGAAAAAGGATGCCCTTCTGATAAAGGTCAAGGTTAGAAATAATTAGATTTTACAGGTAATGAATACAGGGACCAAAATCCTGTGAACCTGTATGACCGGTTTGGGTGCATGTGAGAGAATCAGACAACTGGGTATGAGGAAGTAAGTGAAGGAGTGGTGACAAAGGCCTGAGAAGATATCTACAGAGAATGGAAAGCAGAGATATTCAAGAAGGTGCAGGGGAAGAGTTCCTTTTTTGGGTCCATGACCTTGAGAAAATTGCAAGTTTTCCCAGACTTTATATTGCAGGTGGTTTTTTCTCAGTGATTTCAGTGTTTTGTAGAAAAAAAGTTGATAAAAATTAGAGGGACAAAGATTATAGTCACAGAGAGATAAGATAAATGGTCTTTGCTCCAAGAATGTCATGAGGAGTTGGAGAAGAGATGATTTGCTTGTCCTGTTGTTATTTGCTACTTGTGTTTTTGTGCCACTTAGGGCTCACAGCTGCAACACCCCTTTGATGAAAGGAGGCTGCAGAGGCTTTCTAGACCTGCCTCCCAGAACCAGAAATATAAATCAAACAGGATTTTTAAAAAAAAAATTAAGGAGAAATACAGAATCCACGTTGTTTATGGAAGATATAGTATCAGTATTAGTGTGCAAATGTCACCAAATAAGTTACTTGCCAAAATAAGTGGATTGGTTTGACCAGGGCTGGTAGCAAAGTGGGGTGAAAGTCAGCAAATAGTTTCATCTGGAAAAAAAAAAAAATGAATTTGTGCCAATACCATTTCTGTCAAATGGTCAATCCATTGCAGCACCATGTAGCTCCTTCAGAGAATTGAATAGCTTCCCTCCCTCCCATAATTCAGAAAACAGTCTTTCCCACCTGGCCATATGTGATTTTGGAATCTCTTGGGAATGCTAAATATTACATGGACAGTTAATAAGCATTTTCATGTACTTAATTAACTACACTGTTTGTGTACAGAGAAACCCACATGCTGCACATGCAGCAATAGTAGATGCTTGCAGGCTCACTTGGTCTTTTTCAAATTTTTTGCTTTCTAAGCTTAATCAGTTTATGTATATTTCTGTCATTGAAATCAATGAAATTTGGGGAGGAATATTTTGGGACAGAAACGGGAGCGATGCAGTTAATTTTGAGATGGAAAGTTCAGAAACCATTAACACATGCATGTAGGAAGCCCCAGGTGAAAGCTGGACACGATGGGTCAGTCCACGTGAACGCAGTGACTAGTGTAGGAAGAGCAGGAGAGCTGGTCTGAAGCTACTAGGGCTGCCAACTCTAGGGCATAAGCAATGTGACTGGATACTTACCTCAGTCTGGAAGTGGGTCAATGCCGCCAAGCCACATCCTTCGGCTTTTGTAACCTTACTGGTAATGGTGGCAGGATCCTGGAAAGCTTGAGAGCATAAACAGTCACATTCTGGCTTGACATAACATAACATAACATATGTGGGAAGTGGCAGCCATGTCTTCACTTTTCATTTGATTACAGTAAGTGCTTTCCACTTCACTGATTTTTTTGCCTTTTTGTTAGTTTGTTTAAATAACTGCATATTTTGACAGCTAAATCTAGCAATGATTGCAGGGTCAAAAGACTCACTTAGGTTCTGTCTGTAAACATATTTTATTTGCTGCAACAGATTGAATAGCTGGGGCAGAAAGTAGCTTATCTTTCTAGACCTGATCTCAGTTTTGCTGCAGTTCTCATCAGAATGATAAACACCAAGGCTTCAGTGTACTTTAAACATTGTTTTCATCTTCTTTGTTTCAGTTATCCCTAAAGCTCAAGAGAAAACAAATATGACACCCCTGCCCATGAAACTATTAGAAGAGGGCTATCCTGAATGCTAGGCTACGTGACAGTTACCTGATAGTTATTTCTAAAGAAAATTAGTTGTAGCCACTACACCATGATTTATGAATCCGAGTGTGAGAGGAAACAAAGGAAACAATGTCAAGATATTCTGTATATAAAGAGGCCACTCAGCCATGTTAAAATATATTTTTTTTCTTCCCCTCCCCCCCACCAATGGAAGAGAAACTTCCGCAGCAGAGAATATTCTGGCCAAAAATGTTTACCCATGGAGTAGCAGTACACCTCCCAATGAAATAACACTTTATAACCAAGAGAGGAGTGGGGGTGAAAATTGGGCTTCTGCCAGGTCTCTGCTAGCATATATTTATTAGTATAGTTATGCTGGCAAAAGCAGTTTTTACTGATTCCAGAACCCTGAGTATAATCTACACCAGCAAAAGCACTTATTCTGCCAGCTCTGTGTCCATGTTAAGGCTGTTGCCAGTATCAAGTGTCGCCAAAAATCACATTCCTAAGGGACAGAACTTATACTAACAAAAGTTTCTAATACAAAACAGGCTTTACAAACACTAATGAACACTCCACCCAGGCAGGCAAAACCACCTTTCCTGATAAATTGTGAACCAAAGCAATCAGAAAGATTTACCTGGTTTCTGAAGGGCATGATACAGTTCTGGGCATTGTTAAACCTCAGAAAAACAACTCTCAAAGCATGTTGTATCCTTGGAGGCCTATCTGTTAGAGCTTAATCAAGATGGAGCTGGGTTTTAGAAATAAAAATCTATGGCATCGTATTTTAATGAACATATAGAACTTGTGGAAATTTTACCACAGTATGGGAAACTGCTGCCAAAGTTTGCAGCAAAAATATGTACTGAAACTCCTGAAGGCAACAGACCAAACTGAAACACTACGAAGCCTGGAAATCAGCAAGAAAGATGTTATACTGAGCAGCAAAAGCTATATCTGTATTTACTATATCTGCTTGTGCTCTGATTGAATTAAAAATTTAATCAGTTCTCCATGCTGAGCTGGACCAAGAACTGAAATTTGTTTTAAAGAAAAGGGAAAAAAATACCACCCAGAGAGTCCTAGTGTAAACACAGTTGTTCTGATTTGCATATATCAACAACTTAAGGAAAATCATTGCTTTCCTCTAGTATTTAGCTTAGTGAAGGAATGAGTATACCCTTATGCTGTCTGAACATTCAATTATATATCAAAGAGAGATAATTCTTTTCTAATGAAGAGAAAAAATTGAAAAGAATCATTCAATGGAAACATTAATATGAATAGGTAGATGGCAAATTGGACTGGAGAATATCAAGGCAGAAACTTTCCTGAATGGTAAGCATATGGTTGCCAAAAGAGAGGTGGAGGAAGGGCTCCAAAAGTGGTAAAGAAAAATCTCTTTCTCTCTTGAAATAGCAAGTGGGTTGGAACTTGTGCCCTAGGGAAGGACTCACAAGATGTCTTTTGTACCGTGAAAACTTTTGTTTCCTCTCTGCAACTAAAGCTGCTTAGCTTGGTTAGTTGCTAGATTACTTTATGCAAAGCATGTTCATTAAGCAATTCCTGCTTGTGTTTACACCATTTTCACTGTGTTGCTAGCAGAGCTCTCTCTCCCACAGCCAAATCTGCTGTGCTTTGCAGGGAGACTTCATTTACTCCATTCCCACAGAGAAAATGGACCAGGTGATCTTGATTGAAAGAAAACAAATTTGGCTTGAACATGCAAGCCCACCACCCTGGACAAAAAGACACAGGCAAAGACCAAGTACTGTGGCCCTAGCAGTGTTTTGCAGAGACCTGTCCTGGAGTAGTGCTTGCAGTGATGCCTCCAGATCTGAGGCAGAAACAAAACCAGTAGATGACAGGGCCACATACCACTTACTCCTGCAGCATTAGCTTGGGCAAAAGAATAACATCTTCAGGTTAGAAACACCCTATTCATGTCCTAGTTCCTCATTAAATCCTGCAGACTAGTTAAGATGGATCACTTCACTTACATTGCATGTCACAAAGCAAAATGTTCCATCTGACAGGCAGGAGCAATACAACAAAACAACAGGATCCAGGCCAAAAAGTCCGTGTCTTAAAGAGTAATGAGCTGCAAAGCAAGAAAAATACCATTCCATTTCAGAAGATTTTCTTATATTGTGTTTCCAGAAATGATTAGCACACCATACTCAGTCACACTTGGGTAGAAAACAACTGATTAATGGTGATGAAGCAAACAAGATGTTTTTGTTGTTGTTTGTACCCTGATTTCCTCAGGAAACAAGGTCTATGCAATCATGCTGTGTCTGTCTAAGGCTCTGACTGATCCTCCTCGCCACTAGTTTGTGAATCCATTAGCCAGTGCAGCTTAATGCAGGGACAGAAATGTCAGATTTGGTAAAATACTACGAGTTTCATTAAAAGGTGCATCAAAATAAAAGAGAAAGCTGAGGATCTCTGAGAACAAAAAGTCACTACAGTGTGAGACCTTGGAGAATCACACAGAAAGCTATAAACAAAGGAGGGACTGCTATCAAAACACAAAATCCAGGGATCCAGAGAATGTTTCCTTATTTAATAGTAAAAAAAACAGCACAAAACACAAATTCGTGAGTAATTCAGCTCTCAAAGCTCCTCATAGGAATGCATTTTTACTTTTTTATTGGTTAGTTAATGTTTATACAGGGGAAATAAAAGATACTTATGTGCATTTATACAACATACACCTAAAAACCTGAATCTGTTCTCATTGCAGATCCCAAGCAGCTCAGCTGAACTAAATAGTTAGTGGCTAGCTTTGACCCTACAGGTTGTCAACATGGACCAGTTTTTCAACAATGAGTATGTTAAGAACTTGAAAATCTGGCCATGAGTCCCTCACTGGGATTCAGGAGATACCAGATGTATTTGATAGTTAAGCCGTGGTTTAGGTGCCTTTATGTAAAGTAGGTGCTTCTGAAATTCAGATTTGAGCTACCAGAGCTAGACCTGAAAAAATGTATTCCAGAACCATTACAAACTTGAAACTTACTGTCTCCCTGTTAGATAGGGATGTAGCACTGGCATAAATAATAGGAGTTTCATGTTAATTATGAATTTATATCTGAAAGTAAGTTTTAACTCTCTGTGGTTTCTTCATTTTGCTTCAGACCAATAGAAATGTGATTTTGTAAAGGTTTAACAAATTAAATTTTTCATGTTATACTTTCTTCCCAATTTGAATAATTATTTACAGAATATCTATTATTTACAGCATCCTTACAACTTTTTACCTATAAACCAGCTATTCATCCCTTTAATACAGACTGTATCTCCACTAACTTGGGTGCTAGTAAGCTCTGAAAACCTAGGCCAAAAATTCAGTGATTTTTTCATCATAAAGTGAGGGTTGGTTTGTTGGCATTTTTTCCTCCATTTTTCCTCCATGAGAACATTTCCTCGTTTTAGTAGAAAACATTTCTCCTATTTTAAGTTTAAATAATGCTTTAACTTGTATTTAATGATAAACCCAAATGTAACTGGTTTGCTGAAGTGTGTTCTAAAAGTAGCAAGTGAGCAGCAGAGCTGTGGAGCTAAAGGCCGACTTCTAATCCCTTCTCAAAATCACCTGGCATCCTTAATCCCAGCATGTTCTTGCTCCCTGTGACATTTCCTTGGAATGGGGTCTATTACAATAAACCAGATGATTGCATATTTCTTCAATAACTGAAGCAAGAGTCTCGGTCTACTACATTTTTGACCTATCATACCCGATACTTCCTGTCTAATAAGTATTCATTAGTCATACTTACCGTGTAGTATATCTAATAAAGAAATGTAAAGATTTCCTTTCAAATGTTGCATACAATTAGAAATAGGGGTCAGGGTTTATGATAGCAGCTGCAGCATGAAAAACAGCATGTACAAAACTGTCATAGAATTGTATTAGAGACTTGGACTGATCCAGTTTTATTCATTAATTACTTGTACATCATTGTTGTACATTAAAAATGTGCAAGCTTTGGTTGCATTTTTCATCCATTTTCCTTAAATAATTTGATCATATTTATTTTTATAGTGATTTTAATCTGTTAAATTGTACTCTGTTCTTGTCACAGATTTGAGATACGGAACTGTGAGTCTGAGCTCTCACTTTCTGTGTACTCATTACCTGGAAAAAAGCACTTTGTTTCTCACTGTCAGGTAAGGCAGATAAGGGAAAAAGGTCTTCTAACAAGGCAAAGAAAAAACCCACACCGCTGATAAACTATTCAGCTATGTAATTACTCAGGTGTTCAATTAGATTTCTGAGTCAGCAACACATCAGCTAATCTTGTTGATCTAATTAAGATTCATATTTAAATGCATATTTTGGTGTTTTGCTATTTTGGAATCATACTTTAATGTATATGTATATGTTTTTTTCTGAGTTGGAGTATAAGCTCTGAGTTATGTATCCCTCAGCTCTGCAAACAACTGATACTAATCAGACACTGTCACTGTCCTGGTAATACCATCTCACTTTTTAATAAATTAAATTTAATTTTCCAGAAGCTTTACAAACAGTCACCTGATGTGCAAAAGGCTATTTCTGGAACTGTGGGTTTTTTTCTATAACAAGAAATGTCTTGTGCACTATGAGTGCATCATACTTCCCCCTCACTGACCCCACTCCTTTCAGAAAAGGCCCAATGTTATCACCCATGCAAGAGAAACCCAGCACCCGCCTTCAATTCCCTCGCATAGCCAATCTGAAGCACGCGTAAGCCCTAAGACCTTCCTAGATGGTGTCCTACTGAAAGGGAAGATAATATTTGACTGCCTTAGGAGCAACAGGGCTGGAACCCAAAAGTATTTCAGCCCACAAGCCCTTCCCAAACCTGGCCAGCACCAGGAATAGCTGCTGTCACATTTGGGCCCATGGTACTTAAAAGAGATCCTCTTAATTGTTAATACCACCAATTGCCTCTGATTACCATAATGACTGTAATTAATGCCTACGCTACCAGAGCAGCGTGTGCTTGTACAGCAGCCCTCCACCCACTACCGGCACCCCCAGCCGTTGCCTGCAGCATACGAGGCAGCGGCAGCTGAGGGCTCCCTGCCTGTACCAGCATTTTTTACATTGAGGCTGCTAATAAGGGAATAATAGTAGTGCAAGAAGACAATATTCTGACCTCATTTTCTGTTAATATCATGTTTCTCTTTGTTTTAAGTTTTCTCTTTTAACGTTTTCAGAGCTTCTGACTAAAACTGATTTGCCAACTTAAGAGAAAACCTGCTAGGTGTAATAAATAGTATGATTTAAGTGCAGCTTATGCTGAGAATGCAGCCATAAAAAAGAAATAATGCCACATCTTCAGCTTCTATCAGAACAACTCTGCTGAAGCAAAGGGAGTAATTCCAGTTTACATCCTCTGAGGATCCAATTCCTATGTTTACCACCAAAGCTGTTAAACAGGGAACATTGCTTCAGCACACTAGGACCCTGTTAACTGAAAGCTGTGGAAAAAGGAGCACGTTTGGTTTTGAGGCCTTTATGGGACCTGTTCTGGAAGGCAAGTTCCTGCAATGCACTGAATATTTTCAGCACTGACTGGCTCAAGGGAGTGCTCACTCAGAAATCTTGCAAGGTTCGTTCCTGTTGCCTTCATTTTGAATGTGATGATTTATCTTTGTTGACACCTACAGGAACAGGGTAAGATCAAATAACGAACTGCTTTAAATTGCTTTAAATGACACGGGTGGTTTCAGGAAACATCTTCCAGCAAAATAATACAACCAGTGCTTAACCTAGCATCTTCCAGTGTAGTACACATTTCTGTTTGGCCTTCGAATTTTTTTACCCTCCCAAACAAATACAGTGAGGAAGCTGTGGTTATTCAGGGCTGATGAAATTGCAGTTCTGCGCCAGAGCTGATTGTGGTGCTAACAGCTGCGACTTTGCTGACTTCGGACAACTTTGAGTTTAGACCAGTGGTGACACTGCCCTGTTGGTGGAAGTTCAAGTAGGAACAGCAAATAAAAAGTGCTGTAAAGCCATCTCAAAATTTAAACAAAAAACCCCAGTTCGATTTCAGTAAACACACACACACACACAAGTTAATCAGCCTATGAAGTAAGATAGTTTCAAATGGTTTGGATCACAGAGGATCCATGAGGATTCCCTTTGCAAGCATTTCTTGCTTCAGTAAAACTTCTACACTATAGTAATACAAACAGAAAATCCCATAAGAAGTGTTCATAAATACTTGCCTGTATAAAAAGCTACATTTTTTTACTTCAGATTATTAGCTACTCTTCTCATTGGCTTAGTTTACTGGCATTTTGGACTTCATTTCTCTATAAAGAAATTCTTTTTTGAATAGGGGCCCATTATCTCACTTTATTAATAGCGGACAAGTTTAGTCATAGTAAAATATTATTCATTAAAACATTAATCTTTTAAATATGAGCAAAAAGAACAACTTACAAACCTGAAAAAAATCCAGACAGTGATCTTCCTGACAACCATCTTGAAATGCATTCTTCAGAAACATCTGCAAGCTGTAAGTCATCATTTTTTTTCCCCTCATAAACATGTAAAATCACATACAAGTTCAGTCATGACTGTTAAATTGTGGATCAAAGCCACAGTTCGTTATAATTAAGAGAGTACTTAAATACACCCATGAAGAGCATTCATTATCAGTGCCACCAGGCCTGTTGTTACTGCTTTCACTGCTTTTGAAAGCAGATTATATTGATGTTTGGTTGAACAAATACAAGTATTTCTGATCTGACTTAAACAGTTTCTTGTGAGCTGACACTTCCTTGCAATAGATGTGACCTGTCAAGCCTCACACACTGAAAGGTCAAGGCTCACATGTGGAACTCTGTTTCCTACTCTGTAGGAGTCTGTAGCTTGGGACACAACTCATGCTCTGGCCATGCAGTGCCTTCACTCTGCTTTCTCTACCACTGTTTATTTGCTGACCAGCTGCACCTGGACCATTTGTTTACAGAGTAGGGTAATGTGCTGGGTTATCCCATGTTGAAGAACTTCTTCCAGGACTCATTTCTCTGGTTAAAACAGTGCTACTTCAACCAGCCCCTTCCACTTAGGTCTCAATCCCACATTGCCCTTTCCATCACCCAGAATCTTCCTCATAATCTTCCTTGTACATTGAAAGAGATGTATCATGAAAGAAAACATATCAATAAAGTTGGAAAATCAGTCAAGCTTAGTTGCAATTAGAACCATCCATCCAAAGCATCTCTGCATGCATGTTTTTTTAAGGTTGGCATGATTATGAATTTCCAGATCTTATAAAATAAGTGCTTCTTCTGTTCAAAGTTTGACTGAGTGTTGGACATCAGGAAATGCATGTATGAGCCAATGAAAAAGTCATTAAATACGTTGATGAATTCAAGTGTCTAGTTTCATTTGTCAGCCACGCTTTCCTTGGAACTTTCCTCTTCCTTGGAATCTCAGGCACCTCCAAGAATTTCTAAGTTCATATCTATTTGGTGGATTTGTCCTAGAATATAACCCTGCCAAAATGTCTGTGGCAGTTAAGAAATTACACCCTTCCCAAAATTTCATCCCTGCTTCGCTGCCAAGTGTTCTGTAGCTAGAGCTCTTTTAGCATAACACATCAGGTGAATGCTCCTCATTGTGTGCATAGTCTGAAACCATACCATGAAAAACCTCCTACTGCAGCCCCATTCTGCCATTTGAGTTACAAGGTGCTAATCTTTGCTCGATATCTTATTTCTAAATTTCAGTAATGTGAGCGGACAGAAATAAGACTTGCCTTTTCTTCTGCAACTTGTGTTGGAAAGAACCTCTTTGGAATTTTTCCATAAAACCAGTATGGAAGGGTGATTTTTAAAAACTTGAGATATTTTGCAATTAGATCAAAGAATCATTTAATTTTTTTCCTTTGCATGTCTCTCAGTTTTCCTATTGCGACATGTTCTATTCAGTTCAGAAATGAAAACCAGTGCTCTCCCACACGTATGCTATTCTTTTGGTCAAATTCCTTATGATGTCATCATGACTTTTCTTTATTTGGCCTGAAAAATAGTATCTAGTTTGTGCCATTTAAATTAAATGTGATAGTTTGGTAAACAACTACAGGGATATCGTGCACCATAGTAATATTTTTACAGTCTGAAGACTTGCCAAATTCCAACCAAGGGCATTGTAATGAGCAAACAGAGCTCTTGCCAGCTCCATTTTACTACATATGGTACTAAGCTTTCCACCGTACTGGCATCCTTGCAGAAGTTTCCATGACAGTTATTGAGCTCCAGGACTGAATAAAATATTGTAACTTTACCATTTTAACTACTTCTCCACATTGAGTAATCTTGTGGACTTTATATGAACCTTCTGTCATCATCCATGTGTGCTTGAGTAAAGTCAGTTGATTTTTCTTGTGGAAATCTGCTTTTTCATCAACCATAATTGGACACAGTTTACAAGAAACCATTGCGAAAATACCCTGCCTAGACTTAAGGTCTATGATTTCTGTTATCTCATTTTGAGTAACTGGAATTGTGCATTTGTTTTGACCCTTTTCCAGTTGTGAAGTACCAAGATCACATCGGCTTGCAAAAAACCAGTTCGAATCAAGTCACACCCCACTTCTGAGAGGCATGCACATCTTCAGCTTATTCAGTACAGTGATCTTGTAGTGCAAATCTTTGCTTTGCAAGATGATGAATGCGACTTAGAATTTTTATGATTTGCCTTTTTATTCTTTCTCCTGTGGATACTCAAAACTCACTAAGTCACTGGCAGTCTTTGTGGTTGCTTGAAGAGCCTTAAACGTCTGATTTGGGAACCCAGGCTAAGAAAATCACAGAATCACAGAGTTGTAGGGGTTGGAAAGGACCTCGAGAGATCATCGGGTCCAACCCCCCTGCCAAAGCAGGCTCCCTAGCTCATATTGCACAGATAGCATCCAGATGGGTCTTGAACATCTCCAGAGAAGGAGACTCCACCACCTCCCTGGGCAGCCCATTCCAGTGCTCTGTCACCCTCACTGTGTAGAAGTTCTTCCACATGTTGGTGTGGAACTTCCTGTGCTCCAATTTTCAGCCATTGCCCCTTGTCCTGTCCCCACAGACCACTGAAAAGGGGCAGGCCAATTCCCCCTGCATCCCATGCTTAAGATATTTATAAACATTAATTAGGTCCCCCCTTTGTCTTCTTTTCTCCAGACTGAATAGTCCCAGCTCTCTCAGCCTTTCCTCATACGGGCTCATGGGACAGATGTTCCAGACCCTTAATCATCTTCGTAGCCCTTCTCTGGACTCTCTGCAGGAGGTCCCTATCTTTTTTATACCAGGGAGCCTAGAACAGGACGTGATACTCCAGGTGGGAGAGCTTCTTCTGAGTAGTTAATCAGCAGTTATTCACAATGAAAAGCTGCATGAGCATAGGAATGGAGTGCATTGTCACAGACTGCAAAATAGAAACCTTGAAAATCTTCAAATTGCAGTGAGCAGAGGAAAGGTTTCATTTCCCAGTGCTGCACAGACCAAAAGGCCTCATTGGCCTCTGATTAAATGTTTCAAATGTTTTCCTGGGATCAAGCACTGCCTGTTCTTCTCTCAGGTGCTGATAAGTACAGGCCATTACTACACCAAGAAAAAAATGTTCATTTTTTGTTAGAAATGTAATTCTAGTTTATAATTCAAGATTTGAAAATACATTTCTTTTAAATATTTTTCATCTTATTTTCAGGGGAAAAAAGAGAAAGAGAGCAGAAGAGAGAGAGAGGGGAAGACAGAAAGAGAGAGATAGAGAGAGATAGAGAGAAAGAGGAGGCAGGCAGGCAGGCAGGCAGGCAGGCAGGCAGGCAGGCAGGCAGGCAGGCAGGCAGGCAGGCAGGCAGGCAGGCAGGAAGGAAGGAAGGAAGGAAGGAAGGAAGGAAGGAAGGAAGGAAGGAAGGAAGGAAGGAAGGAAGGAAGGAAGGAAGGAAGGAAGGAAGGAAGGAAGGAAGGAAGGAAGGAAGGAAGGAAGGAAGGAAGGAAGGAAGGAAGGAAGGAAGGAAGGAAGGAAAAATTAATTAAGCAGAGGTTTAGGCTAAAAACTTTGAACTCATATTTAAAAAACCTTTCCAAAGACAAATACATTTTGCAAAAGAGTGATGCAGAATTTTTTAATCAGTCTAACCTCACCACAAGATCCACCTTTACCTCAGTGCCTCATATAAAGTATCCAAATGACAAAGGCCAAAGTTTCACTAATTACTTGCTGTAACTGTCACTTGCCCTCACTTCTAATTGTTTTTTTGAAAAGCAGGAAACCAGGAAAAGAGCTATGTCTGGTAAATGAAACAACCTTATTATTTATTTACTTTTGGAGATGTCCTGCCAAAGGCTTCAGGTTCATTTTCACGAGAAAGAACAGCATTACCAGAAGTGAAATATGTCTTCATGTCTCTAAACATCAGCAAAATACTGATGAATCAGAGAGCTGGAATTATATTGCCAAATCATAATTTCAACAAAATATTTTTTTTCTTTGACTGTTAGAGGTAGACCACTATTTTACCAAATCAGAGGTCTAAGAAATGAACTCTCCTTTCTTCATTCCATCGCCAGGACCACAGTAGCACTATAAAGTAAAAAGCCAGGAGCCACATATCAGGGAGGTTTGGTCTAATTAGAAATCTGGTTACAGTCATGAAGTATGGAAGGTATATTTTTCTCCCTGTCCCTGTCCTTCCCTTTTTGATATCTTTTTGAACTATCCTTTACTTTGTCAGTATTCCTCATGATGAAGACCAGCAGTAGCTCACTTTAAAAAGATTAGGAAACCACTGTTCTATAAATGCAGGAGTTAATAGAGGTTTAAGTTTTGATTTGGAGTATTTGGATGTTACTAGCATGTTTATTAATAAAATTAATGGTTGTTTCAGCATGCGTATTGTATACCTTACCAACTTTCTTGATAATATGGTTTTGTTGTTGTTGTTGTTATTTTTTCTATAATGACCTTATCCCAGTTAGTCCCTGGTCATTGAACTCACAGTGGGACTGACAGTATTTATCATTCCTTTAAATTCTGTGGCATAAAAGGTTTAAGCCATATGTTTAACTTGAAATGTTTGTATTCAATTAAAGTGTGCATTTATATGCTTTTCTGATGTTGGATGTTTAAACCAAAAGAAAGGGTTTGAAATTCAATTTCTATAGTAACATGCATTATTTTAAAAAATGGCCTCTATTCAGTAATAGATGTCGTATGGAAAGTTGAACAAAAAAATGTGATGAAGTGATTTTTATCCACACCAACTTACTTTCAGATGATTTGAATCAAGAGATTATTGAATGTGATCTGTATATAAACATTTGAAATCAGGGTACGCAAACATCTTGAAAACAAAAAATACTCTCACATCTTTTACAAACGTTTCCACTGACAAAACACCCATGAGTCATATTTTTAAAGCTTTGCAATAAAAGAGCTGCTATAACAGGGCTCTATTCCACACGCACACACAAAAAGAGTTTGGAAAGTTTGATAGTGGAATAATTCTATTCCAGAACATGTTCTTTTGCCAGCATTACTCTTTTTTTTTTAATCTATGGAAACAGTGGATCGTTCCCCATGAAATACAAGGCTGGAAACACAATCTATTCAATCACCAGAAAAGCACGTGCATTTTCATAGTCTCCTTGTAATGGGATAATGCAATTACACAAGCATATTTTGCTTTTAGTTCTATTTCAGTTGATTCAAATTTCAAATGAAGAATTTATGCTTATCAGCAGATGTAGAATTAAATGTTATTGGTGAGGAAAACAGAAGTGGAAAGAAGTTTCTAAAACACTTTCGAAAAAATTTGAATTTTCAAAACCTAATGAAATTTTGGTCTTTTACATAAAACTCTTTTAAAACTCCTGTTTCACTAATTATTATGCTGAAAAAATGGAGTCAACCTGTCACTGCCTTACATATTCCAACTAGAGGCAAAATTAAGCAAGCAGATGTAAATCAGGCATGTTTGTGCCTTGCAGAGTTTGTTCCAGGAATTTTTGGAGGAGCTGAGAGATGCTGCATGCTACAATTGCTTGCAGGTGATGACCTTCAGAGTGCTCAATAGCCTGGCACCTGGCCACCTTTGATAAGCCATACAAGTTGCTATGCAGATCTTTACTGCTGAGGTACTATCAGAAAAAGTGCCAACAGACAAGAGGCCAAAAAGTTAGAAAAGTATGATATCAAAATATTTGCCTGGCATTCCTGGACAAGAAGCCTACCTCGCATTATGACGCCTGGGACAGATCCTCCAGCACAAGCAAAGTTTTATGATCCAAGTGCCAATCTTTTTCAGAGAAATTATGTGATGTGTTTTATCTGGGAGGGCAAAACAGATGACCACAACAGTCTCTTCTACCCTTATAATCTGTGAAAAATGAAGGCTCCCATAAATGCCAGAAGAGTCTTTGAAACAAAGATATGGCCAAGCCTGTGAAGAAGAGAATTTATAGAGCCAAGACTGCCTAATGTACTGTAGCAACAAAGAGCAGGCCAGGGATGGTTTGTACAGACAACACTGCTAACACAGCAGAAGGGCTGGTGAGAAAGGGCTGAAATAAATAAACTCTGGAATTTTTAATGAGATGAAGGATGCAGAAAGACTTGGTAGGGCCATGTGATAACTTTGAGAGAGAGATGCATCAAAAAATGCTTGTTATGGAGGCTTCTCTTGACAACATACTTTCCATCCAATGATTAAACAGTAAGGCAATTTAAAAAAAAGAAAAAAAATCCCTTTTTCAAAAGCCATGATGAGCCAATTTAAATCTCATCAGCTTAATGAACAATATACAGCTCTTATAAATACTTGAAGACTGGGGGGTTTTAATCAGTATTGTGTTAAGCAAAATTTATCACTAGCTCCCCCTATAACATCATTCTTTATGAAACAGGGTGAATTCAGAAGGCACACAAGAACCTTTTCACACAAGTCATGGCATTACCATGGGCAAAGTGGCGTGCTCTGGGGCCTTGCGTCAGCATTGCCTGACTGAACTAACCTCACCAGCTTCAGGAGCAAGGACGTCAGGAGCAGAGTCTCTCTGTTGCCATGGTACCCTCTTCCCATTAAATGGAAATGTTCCCTGGGTTTCGTAAACGATGCCTCCCAATTATCCAACTGAAACGCTGCTAAACATCTTATAGTAGCAGAGTTTATGCATCCTTTTGCTTCTTTTTCAGTTGTTGTCTTTGATGTTCAGTCTGCACATGTTGTCTTTTGGGGAGAAAGAAAAACTTTCTTCTTGTTCCAGGGCAGTTTTTCTGTGTTTTCTTTTTGTAGTATTGACTGAAAATAAAACTCAAGGGTTCATACTTGATTGTTGCCAGATACACTGCAGAAAGTTGCCGGTGTTGTTCCAGAAAGCCTAAAAATACTTTAGGGATACCTGTTTCAGATCTGCATCTGCTCAGTTGTCTAATAATAATTATACTCCAGAAGAAACATGCAGAAGTGAGAGGAAGAATGAGGGCACTTTTGGGGTTGCCTGAAATATCTCTCACTGGAGGAGCTGTAACGAATCTTAAAGGAATTTGAGACCCATTAATTCCATGGGTCATCAGAATGTGGAAAGAAATGTTCTGAAACCACTTACTGTGCATAATAAGAATCCTAGCTCCAGTATTTCCTAGCTTCTGAGCCTTTGAGTTTGCAACATACATTTTCAATGGAGGGGGAAATGATAGAGGAGTGGGCTCAAAGACCACCTCTCTATAGTCTTAATTAGGTTTTAATTCTAATTTTCTATTCAAAAACAAGACTATCTTGTGTTTAATGGTATATTTGCCAGGTTTCTATGGGGTGTTAGTCATAGGAGCTTTTCCTTGTTCTAATGACTTTTTGGGAGGAAATTATCACTTTCAGACCATAAGGAAATGCTCAGGAAAATAATTAAGGTGGCCTTAATACATGTTTGCTTTGACCAGCTATTGTTCACCGGTGGTCTGCAGACTGCACTTTTGCAATCTATGCTTTAAATTACTGGCTAAATTAAACAAAACCGGGATGATTTGGTATGTCTCTTATCATTGCTGGCAGTAAAGAAAATAAAATCTGTGTTTGTTAAAATAAAAAAGTCTTGGTGTCTGCTTGTAGGGACTGTTTGTCACTTAGAAATAAGAAGTATTGGTCTTGAAAGCTGATTGTACCAAGTTAGATGTTCCATTAAAATATTCCTTCTTCAACATGATTAGCACTCAGAAACTTCACCATTTACAGGAAAATGATCCTACTCTTAGCCTTCTTTTGCAGTCTTTCATCCTGCTATCTCACATTTTTTCCAGAGGTCTCACTGCCAAAAAAAAGTCACAGTTGTCAGTCAGAATTGCTACAGGTTTTGAAGGCAAATCTCTCAGTGAAGTATAAAAATACTATTTTGTGTGACAGGGACTCTGTGTTATATCCTTAATGTTTAAGGATCAGACCATGGATAAAGTAAACTTGCTATGAAACCACTTTGAAAAGGATTCTTACTTCCCTTTTTAAGACTGCATCAAAAGAGGTAATATACAAGAGAGGTTTTCAAGAAATAAATTAAATTCCATCTTACTTTTGTCAAATAATGCAGAGCTGCTTTACAGCAGAGAGAAGCTTTAGCTGCTCAAGCTCCCAGGCATGCAGAGGGGGAGCAATCATTCCCAGCCACCTGGCTGGCTACTCAGCCTGCAACACAGGACAAGGAGAAAAGGCCATTATAATAATGAGAATAAATATGAAAAATAGTTTATAGTCATTCCTACCTAATGTGTGCCTGTATAATTCACGGGCTACCCCACCAAAGCTCAGCCCAGATATAAAATGAAAGCGAAAGATGCCACAGTCATTTGTATGCTGCAGAGTACATTGTACAGCCACTACCCTCCTTTAGCTCAGCAGGTTAAAAAGTGGTAATAGCGTCTCACAGGATTCAAAGGACCATGCTTTATAACAAAATCACTACTATGCAGTTATATGTTTAGAACGATAATCTTGTATTTTGGGAATTTTATTAGGTTAAAGCAGAATAGAAAGTGAATATGCTGTTCCCCTAGTAAATTAATGTTTGCCATATAGATTATGTGCAGAGTATAGATGACTCCGCTGTGTAATTTTTATCCCTAGAAATAGTATTAAGTTTTGTACTTTGTCCTATCATCATCCAATACAGCATCTCATACAAGAAATGGACTGATAGACTCCTGTCTATTTTTTTCCATTTTGGGTTATGGAGATCTTTGATTTCTCTAACAAGTAGAGAAGAACAAAGGTAGCAAATAATGGTGTCATTCCAGTCCAGAGAAGGAAAATTTGTCGAATGAAAGGCTGGTGATACTTTTGCATCTTTCTTATTTAGCCAGCCTCCTAGTAAGAGTGCACAGGATTTACACGCTTCATTTTTGCTTCGATGTTCGGTATTCCCTGGAATGATACAACCTGCTGAATAGTTCATTAGATTACTGTAAAAATTCTCCTAGTTTAGTTTTATGTCTTGGCTTTTGCATTTTCAAAACCTTGAATTCAGCATCTGTGTTTGTTGTTTCCTAGGTTTGAATTTTAAAAAGCAAAAACGCAAAGTCTGTTTTTCTTTGTTGCGAACAGACTCAAACCCATACATATGAAAAACAGTTGGTCTAAGATCTGAGAAAGCTTTGGGATGGGGATGCTTTGAAAAATTGATCTTTAATCAAGTGACTTGTCAAAGTCTCAGGAAGGAGGTAGGAAAAATCTAGGTAGAGAACTCAATTTATTCGGAAAAAAAGATTCAGTTCAAATACATGAATGATAACCTACAATAAAGAATGCTTGGAAGAATGATTGCACCCTGTAGCATGCATTTATTTGGCAGAATAAAAGGCATTCATACATTTCTGAGGACCAGCACAAGGAGTGAAGCATTGAAGTACACTTGTAGGTGAACAGTCCTGCAAAATGCTGTGTACTTTCAACCTAAAAAAATTAGTGGGAACTGAATGCAGGTTTGAACCTTTATGCAACTAACACTTTTTTTTTTTTCTGAAATATACGATTCCTTTTCCCTGAGAGGATTTCACAAATGTCTTCTGGCAGTGTAGTGCCTGGCATATTATACAAGGTGTGGGGGGCACCAGCCTGGAATCTGAGACATTACTTTGGTCCAGATTTCCCTTGAACAAGTCAGATTTCTTTTTCTTTTTTCTAAAGGAACTAAAACCCTTTGAAGGTCAGACCTCAGCCTCTCGTCTCTGTCTTCTCTACCATTTTTGGCATGTAATATAAGACTGTTAATGAAGCATTATACATGTAGTCTTCATATTTGTTCTTGCTGGGAAAAAAATGATGAAATTATACAAACTATAATTACAGACTTGTCAGCCCCTGTCTTTGAAAGCAAGACACCACCTCTAAATTGGGTTAATATTCTAACTTGAAATTTAATATACAATAGCCAGTGAAAAATTAGGCTACTTTTCATTGTCACGATAAACCTGTTTAATTAGATCATTTTGAAAGATCTGAAATACAGTACAGGTCATTGCAAATGGAAGACTGAGAATATACATGCAGACATGAAAGAGTTCATATAGCTCCCTGTTATCCTGTTCCCAACAGAGCAAAGTATTTTCTGCCAGACAGGCTATGGAAAACAGACATTTCGGGTGTGTGCAACTGGGAGTAATTTTGCTCTGGAATTAAAATATATCTGGAAAAGTAAGAACTCTGCACAGTCTTTCACATACTTAGATGTGAATGTACAAAAGTATACACATGTACCATGTATCCAGTATATCTAGATTGAGAAAAGCTTAAAAAACCCCGAAATAAAATAGCAAAAAACCTCCCAAAACTAAACAAATGCAACTCCATAAAACATTAAAAAATTACAGGCAAATTAAGAAGGCGTATTTTAAGAAATCAACAAAAATGAGTTATGGCTTATTATTTTGAGAGCTTGAGTAATGACTCAGTAATAGAAACATCAGTCTTTCTCCCTTTCTTGGCATATTACCTAGGGCAGAATAATTCTGGATTCCACATTTTGAGGCAGCTTTTTCTGATATTTATTTAGCATAAATTTAGACTTTGTGTAGCGTTCACATGTTGAAAAAACAGGGCCACATACACATGAATAAACATATGACATTTGTATGTAATACTTAACTCTGCAAGTGGAAAATGTGCGGCCGCTGATCCCTCGCTTCGTAGCTGTGAGCCGTGCTACAGATTGTTCATATTTCTTGGTGACTGTGATAAATGACACACATGTTCTTGCCCTAAAAGCCCATCCCTGAATGGTAAAAGAGTAATTACTGTGTACCAAAAATAGAGATTTTCGATTGTAGTAATTCTAGTAATACTCGTACTCTTAGAGACACCAACACTTCACCAGCATCATACAGAAAATAAAATCCTGCTGTAACTCTCACATTGTCAATGCTTTAATTCTAGACAGTGGCTTTAATTCTCTAATGTGTCAATCTTTATCAAATGCAAGGTTTCTCTATTTCATAAGTCTGGTTTTCAGTGCATGAAATAAGCTGCAAGACATAATGGAAGGCACCAATTTATTGAACAGACACAGGGTGAGGAAGAACAATTTAGAGCAATCAACAAAAGAAAAGCATTTGTACAATGATCTATCATGATATGAACATTCAGCTGCATGGTTAGTCATTAGAGTTTAAAATACTCAGGAATAAAGAATCTTATTTTATTCTGAAGTTGTGCCTGTAACTTCAATTAGGAAAACATAATGGTATCTCTATTGAGGCTGTAAGGAATATTCATTCAAGTATATCAAACAGAATTTCCTCTACCATGTTCTGATGTGAAGATAAATATCTAAAGGTCTAGCTTAAATTTAAAACTCCTGTATTTGTCCAGGGGCAATTTCATCTGCAAATTACTATGGAAGGGTACATACATGAAAGGAAGTAGGGCAGGAAGATTAAGCAAGGAAAGAGCATAGGAGCCCTCACACAACATGCATGTGGCTGCTGAAGACAAGTCTACTGTGATGGAATTTGCTGTCAGTAAATGAGAGAATGTACTGAAGCATCACTTCTTGTTTCTTCAAACATGATAGATATTGTAATATTAAATAAAATAACAATAATATTATATATTACACTATTAATTGTATACTGCATGCTGTCATCATCCAGTCTGTCTCCCAGCTTCTACAACTTCACTTTCTCACTTGGTAGACAACTTTTTGTCACTTTGGTCAAACATTATTTTCTTCCATTGCAGTTTCTTTGGGAACCTGCAAGTAGTAAAGCTGTTGGAGATGCAGAAAGAACGGAACTTATAGTGAGAGGAAGAATGTAAAATACATTGGAGGGGTTTCCCATGGGAAAAATGAGAGGCGAAAGGATGAAAGTCACCAAAATACAGAAAAACTCTGGGGTGAAGCAGAAGCAGCCTTACAGTCAACTTTTCTATGTACTTGACATTTTGTTTCATATTTCATGCTTTCTTCTGTCTCATAGTTTCCATTAATTATAATTTTAATATGTGTCACACTGGGCCTCTTTAATCAGTTGACTCAATGGAGAGATCCGTTTATCTCTGATTTCAACCTCTCTAACCTTTCAACCTCTCTAAACAGAAGAAATATGTTAATTATGCAAAAAGTGAAATATTGAAAAGGTCACATAAACCTACAGAAGAGTAAGATGTAAATTATACATCTTGGAACAGATGTGCATGCATGTCAATCTATCAGTATTCACTCAAATGCCAAGCTTATCTTAGCTGCTCAGGCATGCACTTCACAGACTTCCATGTGAGGAAACCACAGCATAAAGCTGCTAGACAGCAATGTGAAATCTGAAAAGGTTGCCCTGCAAGTGGGACAATAGAGAATGCACAGAAGATGCTCTGACGCTCTGCTGTGTGGAAAAGTAGGGACAGAGATGAAGCATGGATCTATCACCCAGGAGGTGAGGCGTGATAGGTCTGCCCTGTCCTGTCTCCACCATGGGTTCTTCCTTCTTGGCTCTTGGTTGTTTTAAGTCAGATGGGGACTGCCACCTACTGGGTGCTCTTCTGAGAGTAAGCCATTAGCTTATGATTTATGATAATTGTAACAGGAATTTATACAGAGCAGAAACACAGCAAGGGCCTAAAATTAATGAACCAACTACTCAGACTTGATGAGAAGGACAAATTGCACTTAAAGCAGCTCCCCTACAGTTTCATGACCAGCTTGCTGCCACTTTCAGTAATCCTCTTATGGCATGCTAGTCAAAAATCTGTAGAGCTGATCATAACTTGCCATCTTTGTGTGCAATGAAACTTTTCAGAGCCAGCATACAGAACCTACTTGCCTGCTAAATCTCTCACAGATCTTGGGATTTGACTCTAAGGTGAGATACCATTGTCTTTATGCACAAAGCAAAATCAAAAACTGTCCATCAGCTTTTGAGAAGCTCTTACACCTACACATATCAAAGTCAATAACAAAATATTCTGAGTATTCCTGGAGATCCTGAAGGGATCTTCTATGTTTCACTCAGTAGAAGTGTGAATAGCCAATGGATGAGATGGATCAAAATTTTCCAAGCAGTGTGTTTTAAGTGTGCACGCATATCACTCTGATAAACCTGCCTCCAGTATTCCTAAACTGGGGAGACTCACAGCATGGGCCAAGAAAGACAGACTTTTGTCTTGGCTGGAGACATCAGAGATTATTTGTATAAATTGCATTTTCTTAGCTAGTGAGTCTCTTAGATATTCCTCAGAAACCTGGACTAAGAAAACTTAAGGAATAATTTTGTATCTAGAAACTGTTGCAAACTGCATACAGGAACCATGTTTCTCTTACTTTCCCTGTTATGGGAAGTGGCCTAAACTAAAGTGGAGATATAAAAATGTGGTGCTCTATAACCAGATTTAGACATCAGGTACAGCACATCGTCTGCCTAAGAGAAGAACAACTATGATTTCCAAACAAAAATATTATGCTTGGTTAGTTGCTGAAGTTCAAATTATGCAATATCTCAATTTTTGTCTGCAGTTATTTGGGGAAAAATTGAAACACCAAATAAACATAATACTGAAAAGAAAGAGGAAGAATTTAAGACAGAGCTTTAACTAAAAGTGTGCCAAAATGCCAGAAGTTCAGGGCCTGATGATAGATCTCTATAGGCTGGCCAGGAAAACACATCATGGCCTGTAGTGAATGTCTTGGCTTCAGAACCAGAAAGGAGGCTGCCCAAAGTCAGTCAGGGTTCAGCTCTGACTATTGCCAAAATACACATTAGAAAGGTGGACGTGATCACTTAATCAAATGCAAGTACAGCACCATAATCCCCACGCTAACTACCTCCTGATAAGAGAAAATGTTCTAAAACATGGCAAAGTGATCTTGTGAGAGCTGACTGGAGTAAATTAATCAGCTCCTGTGTGAAAAAACTGGCAAAGGACACAATGTGACTGCAGCAAAGGGAAAGCAGTAGAAAAATCACACACTCTGGCATTAGTTTCATTTTTTTAGAGATGATGGTCAATGACCAAGCAACAAAAGATTTCGGTTCAGTAGCCATCTGTGGCCAAGTAAGAGTATTGTGCTGAGAGGATTTCAAAGGGACTACCTGCAAGAAGATGGAATGGAATTGAGTGAGAAGATCCAAGGCTGTTCATAGCAATGTGTGGGGGGAAGCTGAGAGACAGTAGGCATAAATCGACACAAGAGAAGTTCAGACTGGATATAAAGAAAAACTTTCACCATGAGGACATGCAGGTTGAAACAGGTTGCCTGGTTATGAAGAGAGTGTGTTGTCTCCATCCTTTGCTTTCAAGATCCTGATAAAGCCCAGAGCAACCTAGTCTGCCCTCGTAACTGTTGTGAACAGAAGTTGGACTGCCTCATGGGGTTTCTTTCTAGAAGAATTTTTTGAGAGTCTATGATTATATTATACTGTGAAAGTAAATAACAGAAAAATTATTTAGACTGATTGAAATCTACATCAGAAGAAAATGGTTTAAAAATTGATTGGCAGAAGAAGAATTCTATGTTATGATTAGAAAAACAGGGAGTCCAGTAAAATTGAATTATATAAAGATCATACAAGCATCCAAATACCTCTGCTGATGGGTAATGACTGTGAATAACAGTGTTAGTTTAGATGTTAGTGGACAGGATGAGTAGAATGAGAAATTAAAAAATTCCTACAATGGGAATATGCTAAATAAATGACAATGTCGAATGAACTAGACAGTGATTAAGCAAGCCACAAAGTACATGTTAAATTGGTGGCCAACATGGAGGGCAGAAGAATGACTACTGCATAGAATGAAAATGGGATTTCTTGGGAGAGATCTGTATAGAAAGGCAGATATGTGAAAAAAATTATGATCACAGTCTCCAGAACTTCTGTCACAGAAAAGCTGTGTGGAATGAAAAATTACATCATGAGAAAAAAAAACCCAAACAAAACCAAACCCTAAAAGTGTAAAGAAATCACTGAAAAGAAATAAAAGAACTGAACGAAACAGTGGTCAACATGAAGGTAATGAATGAGATCTGCTGACTACAAAACCAGGATAATAGGACTACTTAATTTCATAGAACTGCATAACACTAGGGGAAAAAAAAGAAAATAGAATGCAATAACAATCTGATTAAAAATAATAGTCACTGATATAAATCAGCTCTGAATTTCACCCCTGGGCTTAGTTCCAAAAAAGCTGATAATTTTGAGATGTACTCTAGGAGGACTATCTTTTTGTGAGCAGTCCTGCCCTTGGTGTTATACTAATAGATGCTGTGTGGACATTCAGCTCTAGGCTGAATACAACAAATGATGATGCAAAGGGAAAAGACATAAAGAAAGCACAGATATGAAATTGCTCCATTTCACATGCTATTATGAATATTTTTAAAGGTTTGCATTGCCATGCTAGTAGTACTACAATTTTTTGCATTTAATACACAGTTCATCAACTGTAATAACTTCCATCTTGTACATCTCTACTTAACTTTCTCATCTTTTGCCTCACATGTTGCATATATTTGGGCTTGCCTTTTTTTTTTTTTTTTTTTTTCATTTTGTCCTCCTATTATTTCTCTGTGGTCAGTTTTATGACAATATTTCCAATATTTTTCTTTGAAGCTGGTCATGAGGCCTGGTTCTACTTCCACCAAAAAAATATATTATTACTTTTTAAGAATCACAAAACAAAATTAAATTCTGAAAGCTGATTTTTTTTCTTTTTTTTATGGGAATCTAGGAGGCATAATGTTTAAAAAAGCAAAACATTCTAAGGGCTATATCCATGTTTCTGAAGCCAGCTACGTTGCCTGGGCTTTTTAGTTGGCTAGGTGTTCGGGCGGTGATTTCCCAGGGAGTCTGAGCTTCCCGGTATTCTTGAAGTCACTCTCTATGGCAAAGCTATTAGTCCTCAACAGACCAAAAACTCAGGGACATGTAAGTGATCCTTCTGTGAACTAAACAGAGGATGGTTCAGGTTTTTCTAACCCTTCTTCAGGATCTTAAGGCTATTGGGACACAAATTAGGATGCCACAGAGTTAAGGGGAGCTGGGGAGGTTGACTCTGGCCTGGCCAGAACCAGGGCATGCATGCTTCATTGCCGTGGCCTAGAAGGTCTGAGCTCTTGGGACTCAGGAACCAAAAAAATTCTGAAGAACCAGTTGATGAAAGCTCTGGGATCCTGATGCCTAGGTCAGCTCCCAAGGTATAAAACTCACTTTTTTAAAAAAGCCAAACAAGAGTCTACAAAGATCGACATCCTCCAGAATATTTCCATGTTCAGCAGATGAATTTTCTCCAATAGAAAAAACTTCATATCAGAAAGCGTCCCGCTGTCATTCTCACCTTATTCACATTTCTGCACAACGAGCTTGCATATACAAAACACAGCGCTTCATCATGGCTCTGGCTTCCAGCTTCATTGATCATACATTGACCTCTTCCCAATGCCACATCTGCATTTACCTTTCTAGACAGTTCGGGAGACTATTTTATTGCAGCATGCATGAACCCTCCTGGTTTCCGCAAGAGTTCTTGATCTGGATGCTTTGGATTTTGTGCTAATATTAGGAAATATGAGCTTTTCCCTGTCAAAACATTGCGAAGCAGACATTCAGTAATCACATTGACAACTTGCTCTTCCGAAGAAATTCTTTGGGCAGGACATCATTAGCTCATATTACATATCACAGCAAAGGGTGTGATGCCCACTGGTGCTTGGTGACAGTTTTGAATTCGATATAATGAAAGACAAAAAAAACAGCAACACCTACTCACTGGCAAAAAGAAAAGTGCAGTTAGAACTAGAAAAGAGCTGTTCGGTTTTCTTGTGTAGTTACCATATGCTAGTTTCTCAGCAGTCAAGTAATGAGTCTCCTCTTGGAATAGAGAAGTTATGGCCTCATATTAAAGAACTGTGTTTTTCCCCTTGGTCTAGCAAAAAACGTAAGGTTACTATTGATATTGAAGTTTCAAGATGCTCCTGAACCTGGTCGGTAATGAAGCCGCAACATTTCACACAATTAAAACCTAAAAGAGGCAAGAAGGAAAGGCTATAACTGAGGTGGATAGTGAACTGAAAAGCTGAATATGTAACTGGGGGAGAGATGTGAAAGTTCTGGGGAGTCTGGCTGGTTATTTGAATGTTCATCTGCTGTCAGAAATATGCATAATGTGAAAAGAGTCTACATTTTTGCTCCTGGTTCTCATATTTTTACACTCCAATCAGACAATTGCACATAGGACATTAATTATGAAATACCTGTTGACACATTAATGTCCTCTGTTTGATTAGCACTGATATAGTTGGAACAATATTCTCAGTGGCTTCAGTCTCATGCCCCTTTTATGACATAGGAAGTTTGACTGCTTGATTTGAGGGGGACTTTTTGACTAATGCTGCCATACGAGAGAAATTGCAGTTGTAGGAAAACAATGTCTTCTAATTATTCTAATTATTTTGCAATATCTTAAATTCCGATTTTTTTCTAAATTTAATTGCACTGTTTCCATCACTGTAAGAAAACCTCAGTCTTAAAGAAAAGTGATATCATCTAATTTCTTCAGAGTTTTCATTATAGTCTCTAGTCCTTGAGGCTCTGGAGACAGAGAATAAAAACACATTCATTTCATGACTCTGTTGCTAACATTAAAATGTGCCATATTTCAGGGCTTCAGTTTTTACATCTAAATAGAGAGCATGTGTACTTGCCTTTATAAAATATTTGAACATCTAAAGTAATCAAATTTCAACAAGCTTAAGAGTTGAAGGTTCCCTTGGGATTTATTTCATGGTGAAATCCTGCTCCAGTTACATTTTTTGCTTTTTAGACTTGCCTACATCTTTCTTTGCTCAGTTTTATTCATTTTCATAATTCCAAGCTAAACCAAAATTTGCTTGTAGTTCACTTTTAAGTAAATATTAAACTGCTAACCCCCCAAATTATATATATAATTTGGATTTTCCCAGTAAAAATCTGAACACCTGCATTAAACTAAATTTTCTTTTAAATTATAACATGGATTCCCACAAACCAGTATTTGCTGTCATATTTTGACGGAAAAATCTAGACAAGAATCACTAGACGTCACTAAACCATTATTTCCTTTTTCGAAGATTCTACTCAGTTGTTTTCCATTTGGTAAGACATAGATGTTTCATTAGTTTAGATTCCATCTCCAGATATGACACTGTCTTCTACAATTGCTTTGCTTATTACCTACGTAGTGTGCAAAGCATTGTGCTGTACTTTTCAGTGCGGGGGAGATTTTTTGGTCATTGCATACAATTTTGCGTGGGGGCAGGTAAAGCCTTCTTGTGGGTTTGTTTTCATAAAGTATTCTGTTTCACATACTCCAAGGAACAGAAGAAAACTCCATTTGTGGTAGCTTAATGTGCTTTTTTTAAACTAAAATACTAAAAACTCCTTCCCCGGTGAGAATATGTAAAGAGGCTGTTCAAACCTGGCTTTCCAGGAAACTTGGCTTTAGGTCTCATATGTACCAAATTACATATTTTGCTGAAACATTTTAGAGGCAGCAGAAAAAGAATGTGGAAGAGCAGAAGGGCAGCCATCCCTACATTTCTCATGTTCTAGTTTTCAACAAAAGACAGAATGGTCCCTAAAGTTTGCTTTGAAGGGCATAAACCAGCTTACGGTTGTCCCTACACATCAAAGAGGAACAGAGGGCTATACATTCCAAAAAGCCTTTGCCTTGAGACTCACCAAGGAAGCTAAGGGGTAATCCTGGCCTTGCCAAAACAGCTCAATAATTCCAGCTGTGCCACTGTGCAAACACCTGGCAGGCTCTTCATGCACCCCGGTAGCACCCTGGATCAGCCCTGGAGATCTGACCACCTCCCTGTTCCTGGATCCAGGACATCCAGTTATCTTATTCCATTATGTCAATACACAGATACCACTTTTGTGTCACACACTACCACCACCAAAAGCATTTGAGATGATCCAGAATATATGGTGGTGCCACAGCTTATTTAGAAATAAGCATCTGGTTTTAACAACTTTCCTGCTAACACCAAAAGTGCATTTGTTCTGAATATAGAAGCCTAGCTCGCCTCAGTGTAACCACTTTAATGCTCTGCTCCTGACAGAAGAACTGTGCCACTGTCCACTGATTTGTTAACTATAATGCGTGGGGCAATGATTCTTCATTCTTCACCTGATGGGATTTTATAAGAGCTGTGCCTCTTACCAGTTCCCAGAGGTTATAATTGCCATGTTCCTTTTTGATCCCCCTTCTTTTGTCTCTGCACGTGGTATATCTACGCCTTTTTCACAATAATCTAATTATTTTTTACATAGCATTAACGTTTTCCCTTCCTGTTTAAGTTCTTAGTTATACCCTGGTTACAGAAACTTGGTTACCCTTCCAACCTCACCAAAACTTCAGTCAATTTCTCCTCTGTTTCCACGGACCAAAACATTTACATCACATGCATAAATGAGCCTGTTTCAGACAGCACTGGGAACATTTTCAGTTCTTGGAAATTAAGTTTTTCCAAATATTTTAGTTCTCTAATGAGATTAATTCTGAGCATAGATACATACCTATATTAGGTAATACATATGATATAGAAGACTTACAAGAAAACATAGTCGAGTTCACTCAAAAACCTGGCCGGTGGTCACAGCTGTAGAGAAATATGTAAAAATCTGTTCCTTATTGTCTCTAAAACATCCCTGAAGAAAAGTCCACTTACTTTAATCACTTCCAGATGTAACATTAAGAATGGGGTATCCATGAAGGAGGTCTGTCTAATTTATAGCTTGAATATTTTCTTCTTGATGTTGTGATACTACACAGTGATGCAATGCTATAAAAGGCCATGTATATTGAATTCCACAAGCTACTTGCAGAAAATATGAGACCTGTGGAAATAATGCTCATGAGAAAAAAAATACAGGAGCTGTTTTAACTGATCTTTTTCAATACAATGTGCTAGGATTCTTACTATTTCCACAGAGAGCTAGAAGAAAGTGATGATACAATGAAATTTTTAATCTGAAATAGAGGGTATTATTTAAGACAGCACATGCAGATAGAATAGCAATCTTCAGTAAACGTAGCACTGACCTTGGCATAAGTTTTCCCTTTGGTGAATTACTGGTTACAGGTCCTCTCATCCAAAAGTTTAATGAAGAATTTTTGCTTATGCCAAGTGGGAGATGCATGGGTTTCAGAGCATAAGCAGTCATCCTTCCTCTCAGAAATTCCACATGTGCTCAGCATATTTTATGAAGACAAAGGAATACTCTTTTTACACATTTGTTATGAACCCTGAACTCAATCAAGAAAGATCTCTTTACATCAGCAAAGTCCTCACCACTACTTTTTCTGCAAAGTTTTATCTGTATTATTGCTGGTTCCCCCTTTCTTTTAACAGTACCTTGGTAATAACAAAAAAGGTTTTGACTAATTTTTTAAAATCTATTCCTAAAACAACAACAAATCATTAGAAGCAGGGATATTTTATTGTACTTTTGATGGAGAAAAGACATACCAGGTCAGTGTTCACAGTGTTTAAGCAGTGTACTTGAGCCTCAAATTACATTCCTCTAGGGAATCTATCTGTATCTATATTTTGTCTTTACTCTGGTCCATCTCCATAGCAACATGTTTGTTCCTGTGGAGAATCTAGGTGAATAATTTCAAATTGAGCCTGAAATTTTTAAAGCAAGGTTTCTGTTATCTATAAAATAATTCTGGTCAAAAGCAATTTTAAAAATACATACATAATTTTGCCCTTATTTCTTTTACTATACTGTAGGTATGGTTAGCTCTGAACAAGCCTTTGATATTTCTTTCCCGTGATGTTCAGACTGGGAGCAGGCTTATCCACATGACTTCAGCAGCTGTTATAAAATCTGGTGGGGAATTTTTCATTCTAATTTGAACAGCTCACTTACTGTATTCACTAATTATGTTGTTATATACACACATTCCAAGTTTTTACTTAGAAACAGGGACCTTCACTTAAAAAACAAAAACAAAAAAATCCCAAAAAAACCCCACCAAAACCAAAAATCTCATGAGGAGAAGGGCAAAGAGAACAGGGCAAGATGACTTTATAAGGACTTTCACAATAATATAGGTGATTTTAGAGATGCTCTTTAGGTTATAGACAGTATCACTTCCTGCTCATCTTTGTAGCTGTTCTCTTTCATCTCTGGGAAAGATTCTGTGACTGAGAACTATTCGTTACTACAAGATAACAGTGTTAAAGATAGTTCTAATAAAGATTACTGCCTTTTAGCATAGTGCTAATGAAACCTTGGTTTCTTCATTTCTTCAAAAGCACGCATCCAGAGAAATCTTTAAAGAGAGAGGATATTTCTATCCTACTGGAAAATAGAATACATTTTTTAGAAGTCAGAGAAAAAATATCTAAGAAAAAATATCCCGAATTACATAGTAGAGCTTTTATCATAAGTTTGCATAGACAAGTAGGTCTTTTAAGTCTAGGTGTAAAATGATCCAGCTAGTTTTTCACTGAAGTAATTTCAGGAATTCTCATGGAATTGCCAAATTTGTCTGACCAGTCTATTTTCCTGCATTGCACAATATAGCAAGACTTAAAATTCTGTGTACAAACTGGTATGTAAGGAAGGATCTTGTTTCCTTGTTTTGTTTAATTGCTCAGGTGGTGCCAGCCGATTGAATCCAGCTCAGACAATGCCATTCATGCAATTTACTAGAATTACTGCTGTGAAGTTTGAACAATTCTGCAATACTTTAAGGCAGACCCAGCATCTGCATCATCTGGAGGTAATGAGGCTTCCATTCTCTATGCCAGCTATTCAAGTCTTATATCTGATACTCAAAAAGTTTTCACAGATGGTCCATTCCAACCTTTTCTTTTTCTGCTTCCCCTGAGTTGTACTTTTTTAGGCATTTCCCATCTGCCCGCTTTAAGATCTTTAAATAGGTGGAATATTCTGGTGAAAGGAATGAATACTTTTATTCTGCTTCCAAATTCTTTCCCAGTGATGCCACATGCACATTAGAGTTGGCACACCCAAACTTTGAAAAGGAGCATTAAGTTAAAAGCGAAATACGGACCTGTTTTATATAACAGTGAGTCACTGCTGCATTTCAATCATAGACAATAAAAGAAAAATGAAGTCTCAATGATTTAATTGACAATAATAGTCAAAGTCTGTACAGAGACAGCATTATCTCTTTTAGAAGTACAAAACCATGTTCATTTACGGAATAGGTACCCTATCATCAGCCAGTGGAGAGAGCTTTAAAAACCTGGATGGCATATAAGTAAACAGGACATACAATTATGGAAGGTGATTTCTGAATATCACTCAGAACAATATACTCGAACGATAGAAAAATAACTGAGAAATAAGTACTGAAACAGAAATATGGTATCATCATATCATTTTGAATAAAAATATCAGAGGAAATCTATCCTTACTCCACAAAGTCAAATAAATAAATAAATGAATAAATAAATAAATAAGCGAATAAGGTAGTGTCTGTGATGGTTTCTTGTTAATCATTTAAGCCAACATTTTCTAGTTCATCTGGGAAAAAGAAGGACATAGATAAGGGTGGCAGCTCTGCAACCAGGATTTGGATTTCTGTAAGAAAAAATCCCATGTGGCACATGTGGCTTTTATTATTGTAGTGTGTGCATTGAACTAGTCAATCACCTTCAGATTTCAGGTTGCAAACCACTTGATTTCAGTGGGAACTACAGGGAAAAATCAGCTCTTGTGTAAATCAGATACCTAAAATTGTGTTGCCCACTACTGAGGTACTTTGAATCCCCGGCCATTTTTGAAAATTTGGGTTTCACTATACATCAGTCTATATTGACTTGCAGAGTCCACTCATATTAGCGATTCAGTACTTCTGCTTGAAAAAGCTATGAAAAGCTGCCGAAAGAAGAAGAATGTTCATCAGAATTGAAGATACTGAAGAGAAATTATCACTCAGGTTCATGCCATTTTAGTGTTTTCTGTCCTAAAATTAAAGCTGATAAATATATGCTGCAGTGTGACATCTGCGTACCTTCCCAGAGTGAAAATTGCCGGCAGTTTCATCAATTCTGTGCAATATAAATTGGAAAAAAAGATACTGAAGGATGTTTCTTATGTCATATCAAGCAATAGGAAAATTCACAAGTAAGTCAGGAATAAAACACTGAAATCTGTGAAGAAAAAGCATCATCAGACTCATTACAATAAATTAAAGTGATTGGCAAGTCTCACATGCAGTTTTTTTTAAAAGCTGGAGGATAGATACTTCAACAAGATGTTGCTAAAAGGCTAAAAGGCTTTTCTTGTCAAAGAAATATTTGGAGACCTGCCATCTAATAGCAAACAGTCATGGACAAATAAGTTCTTCTCTTCAAATCCAAGGACTGTCTCTAAATATGTGGAGATATCATAGGAAGCCCCTGGGAACACTGTATGTGTTTTGGATCACATAACAAGTAAATGACTTTTAACTCTGGTTATAATGGAATGTCTGTCGTACTAAAGGTTGTATGAGGATACATAGGATAAAAGTTAAACAGATAGTGAACAGAATAAAATTAACCATATCACTCTGCATCAGTCTTTGGTACTGTATATATTTTGCATAGCCTCATCTAACTCTAAATTAACACTACCCTGTCCTCTTGAAGGCCAAAGTGGCAAGTCATGTTAGAACAGTCTTTTCACTAATGTCTTTTCTATATGTTAAAGAAAGTCAGGGCACTGAAAGACACTTTGCATTTGGAAGAAAATACAAAAATATCTAAGCTGTTTTAAAACCTGTAGGAGGCAATGCCACGGTTCTTCTGCATACCTAAGTTTTACAGAGCTGGAATAAGGGCAAAATATACTATACCATTCACATAAGAGACAGACTGACATTCCCACTCTCCAAAACAGCAAACCAGAAGTTAGGGCACTTGCCCAGAATTTGAAGCTTGTTAATCCAGGAAGTGCCTTAACTAATACATTAGTTTTTCCATCTTGTGTTGGGGAATATTTCCCTAGGACAATGCATCCAAGCCTATGTGTTGCCAAAAAATATTCTGGTTTCAAAGGAGGAAAAAAAATCATAGTTAAGAACTTTTTGCTAGCTCTATGGATAATCACTTAAGAACACGTTATTGACTGCTAGGATGAGACCTAGATAACTCAGGATAATATGAACAGTCAGAACTAGTGCTTTCTATTGATCATCCTTAAGGAACTGAAAATGACCCAGACACTACAAGATTAATTAGCCAAATGTAAATTTGCATCAACTAGCAAAAAAAGATGAACCTTTCAGACTCCTTCTATTTAACTATCCTTCATCTCTTCTTGGTTGGCTTTAGCACTGTCTTCTTCCATGAAATGTTCTTATCCAGCAACTCAAACCATCATGTTGGCAGCACAGTCTTAAGCGATAAACATGACCTGCAGCACTGACTTTTCATGCTGAGCATAGATACACTTATTCCCATACAATAAAACCTTTTATGTGCTCACACATAGGTTTTACATAATAAATACATAAAAAGACATAACAATATGTGTTAACAAAATAACAAAGTTACTTAAATACAAACTGTGCCCCTGCCAATATTCCCTGAAGTCTCCTATTGCGTTGAGCAGGCTATGGATCATGCCTTTCTCCCTAAGAGTTCTTCCTAAGCAGCTACTCCTGAAAAGGCTTACCTAGAAATGCAGACGTAGTTTCTGCTTTTTCTATTTCATCAACTCCTCTGTGGCTCTGGCCCTCTGTTGTGTTCCTGTTTAGAGAGTAGGAACGCTTGTGCTTTAGTGTTTTTCTCCATTCAACACTGTTGTATAGCAGTCTATGGGTATTGCCTAATTTGAAAGCCTTGGCCACTTAAAATGTGGTTGTGGGCAGCAGTTGCTAAGAAACTACAACTTAACTGCTTTCAAATACGATTTTACTGAAGTGCAATTACCCACACCTGCTATTATTATTTATATGAGCTAATGTGTAATTCCTTCTTCATACTGGACACGTCCTCTCTTACCTCCCATTGCACTAAGCCCCTTCTTTCTGGAAACTTGGGAGATCATTTCTCATCTCATCCAAATGAACATTTTAAAATCAAGCCCATAGCTTAAATATTCCCTGGGCAGGGAAACAACTTAGTGTAGCTCAGAACAAGACAGAGCCTAAATGCCAAGCTGGTTGCTGTCACTTAGAAAACCATTGTTAGGAGGCAGACCCACCAAAGAGATTTTACCCCAAGACAAGCCTGAACAGGAGGCAGATGGGCACTTTTTAATTGAAGAAAATGTTAATGTAGTAATGAATTATTTCATTAAAAACTAAGTGGACTGTTTAATAACTCTGCCTCCAGTAAGTCGGCCTCCAAAGTTCTGCTATATGAACAAACAAAATTCCAGTAATAAGGAACATATGCTTAAGTAGAGTGGGTGTCTTTTGGGTGGAAGACTCTTGTCTTTACCTTTTTTTATCATGCAAACATCTATTCCTGCCTCCTGAGTAACAAAGGCATCTTTTATAGTATCTTGGCTGTATTCCACATCAGCTCAGACCATTCTGTTTACTAAGTAATTTCAACCACGTGAATTGGATTCCTTATCCTTTGCTTCCTGGAGATGAATGCAATCAAGCAGGGACTTGAGAGGGAGGAATTTCGTGGCAGATAATGGGAGTGAACAATTAAAATGCAAAAAGTTTGTAAAGCTTGATGCCTACCCTCTTTATGCAACAGGAGGTGAGCTAGCATGCAGCAACACAGGGATAACTGTTAAAAAGAACAGCATGGTACCTTTCCAAAGGTGGCAAAAGGCAAGCACGCTTACGTCTTTGCTTCTTAGTTTCCATTTGGAGCTAACTAGACACAAACCAGTGAACAGGCTCTGCAGGGAGGCAGATGTATAAGCCTCAGTCCAGGTGAACATTAGAACAGCTTTAAGTCTTCTGGAGAGAACCTTACTTGTACCTGAAGACTCAGAAATACTGGAAATAGAGCTTACATACGTCCCCAGTCATTCCCACGGGTACTCAGAAAATAGAGAATATGAAAGAAAAAAAGAGATGGAAAAGGGGAGAAAAAAACCCACACACAAACCTTCTCTTCCTACCTAAAAAAAAATACCCACATACTCTACATTTACAAGCTGTTTAAAAGAAAGTTTAATTTTCCAATGCAAATCTTGATGTAAACCAATCTCATTAATCATTGAATCACTGGTAATTTAAGTTAAACTACTTGATTTTTTACATCTGGGTTGCAATCACACAATTGCTTGTCTCTCTGTTGAATTTGGATGTTTGTTCTGCCTGTATGTAAGTCTCTGGCGCTGCAATGTTGAATACTTTTGAATATTGTTGAATACAGCCTATCTGTGGGATGGTGAAATGATGTGCACTGCACTAGACTGCAGAGGTAAACAATGTGATTTGTAGCTGCATGTGGTTGTTAATTACACAAAGAAAAACTTTGGGAACGGTACAATAAACAGATTAGGTTATTGTAAATCTCTCATTTTCTGGTTTTAACTCCTAAAGTACATAATACAAATGTGGCCCTGTTTTCTTACATGAAAATGACAGCAAGTTACAAAAAAAAAAAAAATATTGTGTATCAAGAGATATCTCTGTACAGTCATTTGTAAAAACAAAGATGTGTTTTCTTCCCTAGGAGAAAGTCTCTAAAATCTATACTTTCAAATACTTTTATCTTCATTAACAAACATTCTGAGATCTCTAGACGACTTGATAACATATTGTAAGAATGTATTTCAGCAGAATTTCAACACATGCACTGCATAAACTAACCTCACATTTTTTATAAGTCCATTCTATGAAAAAAAAATAAAATCACAAAGCTGTTTTAGAGTGGCATGGGGATAATAAACCTGAAGATATAAATCCTGAAGATACCATTTGAACTATGAGCTTTGTCCCGTGGCATGCCCCAAATTGCCCAGCAGACTTGAAGAGGCATTACAGTGCCAGAGAGGCAAGGGGACCAGCAACACCACTCACCCTGCTGCAATGGGACATGGGGCAGAGGAGATGCATGCCAGGGCACCGCCAAGCATTTCCAACCTACTCCCAGGTCTGGAAACACACATTATCATTTATGTTCTGAATACAACAAAAAAGCACCATATTAAATGCCATTTTTTTATAACAAATGCATCAATAGGAATAAGATGCTAGGCTTTAGGGTGTACTTTTTACAAGTACTCCTTGTGAAGGCAACAGAGGGTGTTAGAAGGGCGCCAGACCACAGAGAGCGCTCCTGGGTGTATTCCTCTATATCCAAACACACCCAGCTCTTTAGTAATCGTTTCACATGTGTGAAATTCTTTTTGCTTTACTTTTGGATGGATTGCAAATTAATTCTTCATCATATCCTCTTTGTCACCTGAAGTAGAGACCAGAACCACACGAACAATATATCTAGGGATTCCAACTGTAGCCCTTGGCTGCCACCTAAAGGTTTCATATACTCCTGTAGAAGGATACCATTATAATGACTACATTCCTGTGTCGGGAATTGAAAAATGCTTGCCTACTATTGTTACAGGCAGCCTCTAAGGTTGCTATGGTTGAAAGAGATTAAAGGAGAAAAAAACAAAATTGCTCCAGAAGAAAAAAAAACAAAACAGAAAAAAACCCACGTTAGTCCAACCGCACTCCATAAAGAATGATTTCTTCTCTCTGCACATATTTTAGATTTCAAAGTCCATCTAAAAATTAAGGGGGGAAAAAATAGCATATATTACTTATTTTTGTTAAAAGAAGAAAGTCAGAGAAAAGAAATAAAATTTTAAGAAGTATAAACTACTGAGCAATGGATAACTCAAGAGCAAAAGGTGATGGTGCACCCAGTCACCATGTGGGTAATGCAACCAGGGCAGCAGGCAGGTTGTGTAGGTCTTATGGTCTCTACAAAGGAGAGATTGCTCTCTTTAGGCACTCAGGAAATTCAAGCTACTTGAAAATAGCAGGAGCTCAGAGAAAAAAAACCCCTAGCCACAGATTCCTTTTTGCACCAGCAGGCAGAACTCTGTCTCAATTCCATTTAGCTATAACTATTTGTCATTTTCATCAACTAATTTAAAAGCATTGTTTCTCACGGTATCTGCACTGGGTGATTGATACTGACTTCTTGCACAGATACTTTGAATCCATTATAAACATTTGAATTTCAATGAACTATCAACTTTACATAATGAAATAATCTGTTGGGAAACCTTTTCTAATGTGCCTATGTATCTAGAATTCATAATGTTATGAAGCAAATGTTATGTTTTGCTCCTTCTCGAAGTGGATCTCATCAAAACATTTTCTGGGCTATAGAATAGAAAGTGAGGATCTGAGTAAGGGCTCTAAAGTGATGTGGCCACAGAGTATATATGCAAAATTACGAGAGTGAATCAACCTGTAGTTTGAAATAAAGTTGTATTCAACTTGTTACTGTTAGCATAATACTACTGCAGATTCTTTCTATCATTTCTATCATGTTCACCCTATAAATCTGACATTCCAAAGCACAAACAGCACACAAAAAACCTCACATTACATAGGACATATTTCAAATAAACTAAACTGTCATAGGCTCAAACAATTTCTGGACAATAAAGATCTATATTTCTGGTGGGTTTGGTTTTCAAGTTTAATCCTGATTTACACATCCAACTCCATTTTGACTCCCCACGGGATCTATCTGTTTTAGTTTCGGTTTGCCCTCTCCTCCTACAGGAACAACACCTCTCATGTTTTATAGGGAAGTGGACTGACCAACTGACAGTGATGCACTAAGACATAAACCAAGAGTCTACAGAGAACTAGTGGTTTGCACCCACACATGGGAAGAAACTTAGTGACAGCATCATTTTTGGCCCCCATTGCAAAAATGAAAACCCACAAGTCCTTCAGTAAATTCATAACTCTGCATTTCTGAGTTGTGATCACTCACAGTGCATTTGCAGTATTCCCTGGGAGACAGTTAATGGCTAAAAGCAAAACATCTAGTCATTCTCTTCTGTCCTTTTGAGTGGCCCATGTGTCTATGTCTTCCGAGGTGCACAGTTGTGTTTCAGCTCACCACCTTGATGGTATCTTTTGAGACCATCATCCCCTTCCATGGCAGTTGTTATTATGATGGTTTATGCATAGGTAAGGTATATGTCACTGGTATCTGTGCTGCTTATGGTGCTGGCTGTTCTCTCTTCAGATTTGCACCTGTATTTTTTGGTTGAGTGTGATAAAATTTTAGTTCAGTTTGATGTGATGTAATATAATCCTTACCTGTTTCAGAGTCCATCAGGGCATATCCCCTGCAAATCAACATTTCATGTTCCATTTTCTTCCAAGTCCAAGTCATACAGTTTTGCTGATTACCTGTAAAAGTGTGGACTATTTGGTCTTGAATTAAAGACTACCCATGATGGAAAATGGTGCCAAAGAAGAAATCTAATCAGAAACATTTTTCTTCAAACACAGTCAGGCTTACTAAACTGTTTTGCACATCTATTTCCCCTCACCTTCCAGGATGCGTTAATGTGTCATGTCAGTTGAGGTTTATTTGCTGGCAAAGTATCACATTAACTTAATTCTAAAGGAAAAAATTACTAGTTTGGCTGTAACTTCATTATGTAAAATATTTTCCATTTGCTAGGGTCTGGCAAACCCTAGTGTAGCTGTGTATTCTTATCAAGTATATGCTATCAGCTTGATCTTTATTTTCATCCTCAGTTTATACCCTTTATATATTGTTAAAAAATTCAATTTCTCCCAGACTGCCTCAACTCAGGCTGGAAGTGTCTGTCCCAAAGAAAGTGCCTGTTCCTTAGCAATACATGAGTCCCAGAGTCCCTCTCATGCCTTATCCTGACTTCAGTAACAGTCAGCACCAGATGTTTCTGCAAAGGTAGAAATCATCTTTAAAGGGCCACATGACTATGTGGCTGCAGGGGAAATTTCTCTGCAGCCCCAAACAGGGGCTGCTTCTTGTTCTGAAGCATTAAAGCTTATCTTCACTATGAACTTTTATCCTGGGTAGTGTAAAGGCACACAAAATTCATTTAAACATCTCATCTATTTTAAAACTCTACAAAATACCTCATCTGTTTTTAAATCCTAGAAAGGTCTTATCTGGATCCAATTAGTTCAAGTTAATTATGCACTATTTTTTAAAGAATCAAATAAAAGAATATCTATGGCTCTACAGGATCCTGGAAGTAGGCAAAAGATTTATTGATATCAATACAAAAATTTGAGAAGTAGGGATATCTTTCAGAAGTAGGGATGGCTTTGTGTGACATGCTGCCTAAACATACATGCTCCTATTGCAAAATGTTAACAATCTAAGGATAAGCAAGATCTGAGAGATGAGGAGACATATATACAGAGACATAACAGAAACAATTACAAAATTGAGTAAGTAATGGGATGGAGTGGGGTGTTATTATTTCTAAATATACCCATCCGCCTCCATTAATTCTCAATTTCTCCATTAAGGATTTCGTGATTTATTTTAGTTGTCACATTAGCAGTCAGTCTTGAGCAGCAATCTGGTGAGACAGGGGAGGGGATATGCAGATAAACGCCCCACAGAAAGCATCCTGGCTGAAATGCGCAAACCTCGTTTCAAGACTGAGAACAAGAGCAGATGAAATCCTATCAGAGACGCTCAAAACCTTCGATAATTCTGGAAAAAAACCACCCTCCCTGTCCCTGTTCCTCACCCCTCCTACTTCCCCCCTCTGACACACGCACACAATTTGCCTGTGGGATTTTTCCACTCATTGGCCACGGCACCATGCACCCAGTTAAACAGCTTAGTTAGGGACAGGAAAAATGATTTGTACTTAGTCACCCAGATGCAAACTGCATTGTCACTGTGGGATACTTTTGAGCCTGACCTATAGCAGCTATATTGTGCTAAAAATGAACTTTAATTTCTGTTAAACAATGCTAGTGCTGTTTCTAAACCACAACTTAACTTTCCCTTTCAACCTCCAACACTTAATTTCCTCAATAGTTTCTCAGGAGGAACTATAATCTTTCAGAAGTCCCAAGAAATATTTCCTGCTATCTATCCACTATTTTCTATCTTTTTCTTTCTACCAGTTCCTTGTAAAACATTACACAGGAAACCTCTGGGAAATACGAATGAGCTAATGGTGACAGGGGCTTACCTGGGAATTTTCTCTGAAAACTTTCCAAAATGTTGTCAGGCCTGCTGTATTATTATGGAATATTTCTTCTCTCCTTTGGTAAGCCAGTCTTAGATCCTGGGGTCGGAGAAGGCTTGAAATTATCATGGAAAGAGAATGAGGGCAAAATTGCAGCACTGCCTGAGAAAGCTGCAGCAAGAGCAATCATGACCTTGGGACTCCATTAGGGAAGTGAGAGAAGCAGAGAGGGGGAAGATGAGGAAAGCAAGAGGCCTGTAAAAGTATCTGAGGATCCATCCACAGTGGCAAGCAGGGGGTGGGAGGGAGGTGGGGGGGAGGTGGAATAAATAGAGAAGGAAGAGTTAAAAAATAATTTTAATGCAGGTGAGGAGGGAGGCAGGATGGAAGTAAAAGTTCTCAATGAAAAAAAATGAAAGAGTAAAAATAAATTTTGAGGAAGAAGAAAGTGAATAAACACAAGGTGTAACACAGCCACTTGATCAGCGCCTAAACTGGTGCTCAGCAGTAAGTGGAGATTACATACCTTCTTCAAGCACCAGGGAGAAAGGCAGGAGACAGGCCACAGAAACAGAAGGAATGCGTGGAGGTACAAGAAAGAAACACTCGTGGAGTACCAGTGTAACATGGATAGTTTCAGCCTGCAGTAATACAAAATATCTGATAAAAGCCCATGACTTGCTGAACTTCACAGTGGCTGTTGCTCCTCTCTAGAAACAAAACATGCTTTTTTATGTCACAAAGCATCCTTTGAAATGCTTATTTTCAGAGGAGTTCAGCAGCCCTAGCATCAGTGGATTGACACCTTCATCAGTCCAGAGGAAACCTGGCCTTCACACCCATCCTCCCTAGAGCTGGAAGACCATAGAGTTAGCATCAAAATGGCTGTTTTTCGGGTGGCCTGCAGTCCTTTGGGAATATAAAATGTTCTTCCTTCTCCCATTGTCAGTGAAGGAGCATGGAAGAAAGATTAGTAACACAGCATCTGATCTTCAGGCAAAAGTTCCACTGAAATAAGGTTAATGAAATAACTTCTTGGGCTTACTGTCCTTCTATCCTATTCCTTCCAGAAATCAAGCCACAGTCCCTGTAAATCTATGATGTAACAGCTGGAAAAAAAATGATGACAGCATTTAGAAGAACCCCAGGTAAATTTTATACTTAAAAGACAGGCCACAGGGGAGCCTGTCTGTCTGAAATCAGAAAGGCTGTCATAGCACACCACATGTTTATTTGTCAAAAGGAAGAAAACACTTCTATCTGAAATACCAGTTCCGTCACATAAAAAAGCATAGTGGAAGTACCAAAAAATCTGAGTGTAACAGTGTTATTTAAAACTTTGCATGTGGCAACTAAAACGTTCTTCTTTCAGAACAGATCTGTTCAACTGAATATACTGCTGGGTAGTGGAATAGTTGTTTTGTTTAGGTTTTGTTGGGGTTTTTTTCCAGTAAATACTTCCAGAAAGATTATTCAAGCACTTCAATAAACAATCCTAAACTTTGACCTTTGTTTTTATGCTTTTGAGCACCTTAGTTGGACTGTATTGATATTTTTTTCTGTTTGCTCATTTCTAGTACTGCATCCTATTCTTTCTTAAACAGATGAGAAGGGGACCTTCATCAATGCTAATTTACAGATCAGCTCTCTGTACTACAGATGTCCTAGGAAACGTCTGTATAGACCTTAAAGCATTGGGTCTGACCTAGTAAACCCTAAACAGATTGACACCTTCTCACCTGAGAAGCCACTGCCATGTCCATCTCAAGTGGTGTAAGATGAGATCACAACCCCCATTTCAGTTGAGAATCCACCTGAATCACAGTTATATTTTTTCTCACAAGTATCTCAGGTTTATTGTCTTCCAACACACACCTCTGCAGCGGACTTCTGGCAGGCACTGAAGTGCATATGATCAAGATCTGAGATTTCTAGAGGACTACATACTCCATTTCAATAGACAAATTTCAGAATTTGTTTCATTACATAAGAAAGGAAGTGTATCATTGGGATTTTTGCAGATAATTCTGCACAGAAAAGCAGCAGGGAAGGAATATTTCTGGCACTTAGACCAGAAAGAAGCTTTGTGTTCTATTTAAATACACACAAATAACTGCTGAATAAGAACAATAGTTAGACACAATATACATGGAATGTATGGAAAAATAGGTGTTGTTCTACCTGTCTCTGCATAGCATTGACCAAGCTGTTAGCTTCAAGAAGGTCAATGCAAAGAAATAATGCTTCAGGCGTTGTCAGATTGCTTCCTGCAGGCCTACTGAAGCCATGGAAGTTGCAAACCCAAACAAGATATGTAAGCCCACATGAAATGCCCATGTGAAATCACTGGAAGTCTTCATTAAATACTCTGAAGAGTGTATCAGTCATTTGGGATGGTTACTTTTCCTTAAAATGCACCATTTTCCTTTTGTGCCATGTGCACCAGGACGCTCAGTAGGGTGGACTTGTCACTAAGGTAGGTGTTAATGAAAAAAATAATGAAAAATACTATTTGGGGGAGCAAATATTCTATTTTGAAAGTTGATATTGCCAGTTTTCACCTGAGCCTAGAAATCAGAAACAAATTGCAGAGTTTTAATATCTTCTATAGAAATGTGTCACAACTTTTCAAAAGTACAAAATTACATTTTGTTTAAAATATTGTATGGTGCATTGGGAAGTTTGGATTTTATGTTGAGCTTTACTGGATAGAAAGAAGAGCATAGGTGGATAAGTCATAGTCTGCACTGCTTGGGGAGAGGCCTACAACTCCCTCACAACCTGCTTCTTGGGAACAACTATTGGATCTGAATTGTTCCATCATTTAAATTGAAAGATTTGCAACACACACCAACCTCTTTATATGAAACAGATGCAGTTTAGATTCAAATGTTGGGTGAAAAAAAGAACGCAAGCTATAGCAAATGCAATTGTATCTGACAGACAAGCATGTGATCCTTTTATTTAGTTATATAGCGAAGAAACACAATTTGCAAGTCAGTGAGATCAAGTGAAACCACCAAATCCAAAACAATTACAGTACTCCAGCAAAATTTTTAATCATTAAAATAGGGAAGTTGGAGGAAAGTGCAATTAGTTTAAGTATACTAAAATTCTTTCTATGGGGATTTTAATCGGGTCTAGGATGACATGATAATGTAAGAAATCACGTGACACGCTAATGTACACATAATGCATTTTTCGTTTTAAAAAAGTTTTGATATTAGAAGTTGTAAAACACCATCACTCTTCCCTTTGCAATCTTGGTTTGGACTGTCCCCCATGAAATGGCACATCAAAGATGGTTGGAAATATTTGACCAAAAAAGGAACATGTTTTTTGTAAGAAATGCTTTGGGTTTTTTGACCATTTTCGTTCATTGCAGATGCAACATTTTCGAAATCATTTCCTGAAAAGAGAGGCTCTTCACCAACACTATGATAGACATATTTTGTTTTCAATAAGGCAAATTTAAACACTGGAGAGAAACTGCAATCATAACACTTCAAGAAATTTGGTATACATGTAATATAAAAACAGAGAATTAGACACTTTCCATCATAAAAATTCATAGAATAACTTAGGTTAGAAAAAGCTCCCCAAGGCCAAACCAGCTCTGTGTTCAAAATGGGTCTGATTAGATCAGGCTGCTTGGGGATTTGTTCACCTGAGTTTCAAATATCTCCAAGGATGGAGACTCCATGACCAAATTACTTCAAGCACTCAAAGTCTGGCAGACACGACAACAGACTAAGATTTAAACCAAGTTCCAGTGGTCTTAAACTCCTTGCTGTAAGTTTCTTATGTGACCTTAGATGATTTCAGTTTCTTCAGTTACAAAACTAGAATTACTGATTCAAGACTCCTGAATAATGTTCTTTGAGATGCAGCTTATATGATTGCATTATAAACAGTGTATAAACATCCAACAATATATTTAAAGATGCTATTGCTGCCAAGTAAATATTTTTAAGTCTTCGGATTCCACCGTGGAAGTAATGAAGCTGCATTTTACATAAACTACCAGAATACTCTGAGCAGTTACAGTGGTCTCAACTCATAGAGGCCTCAACTATTGGCACCTTCTTCTCCCAGCTTGTTGCTGCTGATACCATTTTACAATTCACAGTGCATCATTCTCACCCAACACTGGCATTCTTTTCACTGTTCTCAGTGTTTCAGTCAATGACCGGAGTGTGTTCATTTCAGTTACCCTATTCTCAGATTTTACAGGAAAATAACCCCCTTTTTTTTTTTCTCCTTTCCAAGTTGTACTGCAAGTATTGTCTTTCGGCCCAGCATGCCAAATCCTTGGATATCATTCTCATCGGGAGTAGTGCATGTAAGGACGCTGTTTCCTGTTTATACAGTGAACAGCCTATGCTTACAAATCCACAAGATAATTCATGCTGATGAGGACAGAGACATTTTCTTTACAAGACTTGTGATAACTTAAGCTCTGATTTGATAAAGAAATGTATACAGAATATATCCTTACGGAGTTTTACCTGTATTTTTCCTGCCATCAGCACTAGTTAGACCATGCAGGTGAAATTCCCAGAGTTCTCAGTGTAGGTGGTTTTTGCTTCTGCTGGGATTTTGTTTAAAGATAGTTGGATAGACATAATTTCTTTATGTCTCATCATGGACCCTTTTTTCCAGGTATGTTTGAATCACTGTGAATTTGCAACACAATGAGCCAGGAGTTAGACTTTATAGTCTCAAATAGGAGTAAATTTGGTTTAGTTCACCTGTCACAAGTGCATCTCATTTCAAAGAATAGCACCCAACTGAGCTCTCCGGATACGTAGCTCACCACCTACATAATTTGAAACTGTGAGCTCTGGTATCATACAGCTTTCAGGTCAAGAATGCCACAGTATTTGAAGTCTTGTAGATGCTACCCTTTTACGTTACCATCACTGCATTCGGCCTTCTCTCAGCCCATATGCGCATCTAGACCATGGCCATTTGAGGAACAATGATCAAATCTCTGCAGACTTTTCCAAGATGAAGCTGGAAGATGACAAAGTGTTTAAAAACTCCCAAGATTAGGACCATAGGCCTGCTCTGTTGTCCTTTTTTCCTCAGCAACCTTGAACAAACCCAGCACGCGTTCATTTTCTGACCTTTGACGCGCAGATGATAAATCATCCTTATCTCAGCACTCTGAGGCTTAGCACAGGGTGTGAAAATGCCTTTCATTCGTAAAGACTCTGCAACAGCATGGTATTTACACGTTGCATTTGCATGATTTATTAACACTGTACCCTATGCAGGCAAACTCAGGCACCACGTCAAGATACTATTTTGGCATCTTACGCACATTGACATCTCTGCTCGGTAGTACGAAATGACGCAGTGATGGCTATGGTTGCTCGGTAGTACGAAATGACGCAGTGATGGCTATGGCTGCCTCTGTGCTCAGCCCTGAGGCCCTGCACACCAAACCCACGCCACGGGACTGGCAAGCCGGTGTGGCAGGACAAGGTGTCCAGGTGCGTTTCACCTGCTGGGAAGCCACCACCCGCTGCCTCCTCTGAGGGGAAGGCAAGAATTAAGGACAGGAGAGCCAGGAAGCAGAGCAGGGCTGGGCAGGAGAACGCACCTAGGCTCGGCGGGGCTTTCCTGGCCCGCACTGCGAGGTACTTTCCGCCCGGCCCAAGGCACGGTTAACCTTTGTGTTACTCTCACTTCGCCCGAAGGGGTGGAAACTCCGAGCAGAAATTACTCGGGGAGAGCGATAGGAGCGATAAAAAGAGGGGAGGTGCTTTTAGGTAACGTCAAGTAGTCGGCGGCGCGCTGTGGGAGGGCGGTGTGCCGGCCCGCGCCGAGGGCCGGGCGTGCTGCTGGCCGCGGGACGCTCCCGGGAGGGAGAACGGAGGAGTTTCAGAGGTGGGGGGCAGCGACGAGGGAAGTAGGTGGGGGTGGCGGGCGCATGACCGTCTGTTTGCGGCGCTGACCTCACACGCAGAGAGAGCCATGGTCGCCGCCGAGCGGGGGCGGGCAGAGCGGTGCCCGCGGCCTTCGCCCGCCTCCCCGCGGCGGCCGTAGGCGCGGCGAACAATGGGTGCCGTCAGCCGCCACCGAACAAAGAGGCGCGGGCGGGTGCGATGACTTCACCGCTGAGCCCGCCCCCGCCTCCGCCCGCCCCTACCCGCGGAACCTGCCCCGCTGCCGTCTCCTAGCAACCGGGGAGACCCGCGGGCCCGGCGCGCACCGACCGCGGCGGCGCCCGACGGCTCTGCGGGAGGCCTGGGCGGCAGCGGCGGCTCCGCTGACCGGGCACCGCTGCGCGCCCACCCTCCGCCCCTCCCTACCCCAATCCCAGCCCCGCGGCGCGGAGAAGCGTCCCCGGCGGCGGCTCGGGTCGGCGACAGGCAGCGCCCACCTGGCGGCGCGGCGCTCCGGCGGGGCTGCGCGGCGGGGGCGGGCGGGGGGCGGCAGCCGCGGGGGGCGGGGACAGCCTCCGGGAGGTCGTTTCCCTGAGGGAGGTGCGGTGCCGCCGTCGCTCCCTGCGCGGTGCCAAGTGCTTCCCCGCGGCCGGGCAGGGCGGGCGGCTGGGCGCCCTTTGCGCGCCGGGCTGGAGGCGGATGGAGGGAGCCGCTCTCCGCGCTCGGCCGGAGCCCCGCCGCTGCCGCCGGGGGGCCGCCCCTCGCGGGGCGCGGGGGCGCGGCAGGCGCTGCCCCTGAGATGCGGCGGTCCGCGCCCGCCCCGCCGCGCTCCCTACCTGTACCGGGCCCGCCGCCGCCCCTCCCCCGGCCCCGCCGCCGCCCCCGCGGGGGCCGGGACTGAGCGCGCTGCGGCGCCGAGACGCGGCCCCGAGGAGAGGGCGAGGGAACGGGAGCGGGAACGGTGCCGGCCGCGGCGCATGATGTGGGTGCCGCTGCTGGCGTGCCTCACCGCGGGGATCGTCTCCGTGCCCAAGTGCCAGCGCAGCCCCGGACCCCTCCTGGGGGCGGCCTGGCTGCTGGCGGCCGTGCCGGGACTCTGTCAGCGCCGTAAGTTGCCGAGCCCCTCGGGCTGCTTCGCCGTGCCCTTGGCCGGTTGCGGTTGGGGTTGGGTTTGGTTTTCGCGCGGGGGCCGTGCGTGGGCGGAGGGCATGTCCGGCTCGGCGGCTGCCCCCGGGGCACAGCCTTGACAGCTGGCGCCGCGGGCACGCATCACCGCGGCCGGCCAGGCGGAGCGGTCGGGCGGAGGGTACCTGGGGGGGGAGCCGGGCTCGAGTAGCTGGCCCCTGGCCAAACTTCACACTGCTTGAGTACCGCTAGTGCGAGCCGGTGAGTTCATTGTCCATCCCGGGGGCGCTCAGCCTTTACGGAGCCGTGGCAGCTCCCCGGAGGCGTGGGGAGCCCACGGGGAGTGTTGCACTCCAGGGTGCTGTGGGTCCTGAAGTGCCCGGTCACCTTCCGCAAGCCTCTGAGAAGCGGCACACGGACCCCCACCCCCGCGAGGGCTCGCAAACTGAGGACGGACAGTTCTTGAGGGTGGAAACACTCGTTTCCACATCGTTTATATGGCATTTGGTGGCAGGGTTTAAAAGTTGATAGAGTTATGGGAAGATTGTCTTCTCTTTACCTTGGGGTAACTAACCTGTATGCTGACAGTTCCCTGGTAGCAGTGGTACCAGTGGTGACAAAGGCTCTGGTAAACGTAGGTATCCCCTCAAATTGTGGAAGGTATTCCCAAACCCTGGTTTTGATGCATGCAGGCTGAGAGAAGCTTGTGCAGATGTACTTTTAGCTCGCACAGCAGTTAATCAGACAAGAGCTATCAGGTTAGTCAGGTATTTCCTAAAGGATCTTATTTAACTAGTAGTAGTCAGAAAAGGAGGTCAAGTTATCAATCACTTTTTTTTTTTTTCCCTTGTGGAATAAATGCATATTCCAAGTTTAAGCCTGGAGTTAATTTAAAATGTTAACATGTAACCTCTAAAAATAAGATTTACAATGGGAACAGTGTATTAGTCTTAAGTTCTTTATTGCATATGTGACAAATTCATGCCTAATTCAGTGGGATTTGCCCAGTGCTATTAAAAACAATGGAATAATTTGTTAACTTTCATAGGATAATTTATTTTGCTTTTGGCTTCATATTTTGAATTCAAAACCAAACTAAATGTCAATAGGAAAAACAAAATATAATATTATTAAATTTCTTATGAAACATGACATCTTGTAGTTAGTATCCCAGATTCTTTTTTATGCAGCGTAATTGAGTTGAAAGGCTAATTGAAACTTTATGGAGAGGGTAACTCTGTGCCTGAGTGCAGTGCTGGGCTTGCTCAGGAGCTTAGCTTCTGAGTACTCATTCGTGCAAATAATGCAGCAGAACAGGATGCCATAGGGGAAGATTGTGCATGGGATTTTTGCTCCAAAGATTACATGCTGTCTTTGTTGTGCTTGACAGTGAAAATATACATGGGTGATACGTCATGGGTTACGTGTTTATTGTGAGAACAGCTCCCAGATTGGGAAGCCTGCAACTCAGATAGACCTTGGTTTTTTTCCTCTTCATTTGAAACCTCTGCTAATTCATGAAAGCTGAAAGTCACAGTGAATTCTTTCCTTCATACATAATCACTTTACAGGCTAGAGCCACAGTTGAAGAGTGTTTTGTTTTTCTGTGAATGAACACATGAAACTTTTCATTATTATTATTGGTGGTAGTATGTGCTTTTTACTTTTGGTTGTGATAGCTCTATCAACCAGCGCAGTACCACCTGGATTGTTTGAACTTCTGCAGGCTGCTTGGGAGAAACTCTGGGCAGCAGCTCCATGTACAGCTATTTGGCAGCAAAGCTTTGTTGAAGCAGCCACTCCTCTTTCCTTCTGCCTTGAAAGTGCTGGGCATGGAGAAGAGCATCGTGCTGTTCCCGTGTCATCAGCAAATTCGGTTTATTTATGTGCAGAGTTGGCAGAACCTGTGTGTCTGTTGCCTTGAATCTCCAGTTCTAAAAGAGACTGGAATGAATATGAAATGCACATGGAACTCAAGTTTATTCATTCTTGTTGGAGCATTTGTGTCTCTTCTAATTGGGGGGGGGGGGGAGGGGAAGAAAAAAAAAAGAGTGGTTTGATGCTACCTGAGGAATTTGTTCTGCAAACTGCAGTTGGAGATGGGAGTTATTGCTTGGGAGTAAGCAGAGGTAGAATTTGGCCCCAGGTTTGGAGTTATGAGGAGTGCGAAAGGAAATCTCACAACGCTGTAAAGTTGCAAGTCCCAAATTAAAGGTTCTGTAGGCTCAGATAAAAAGGTTAGTGTTGCTGCCTTCTACAAAGGGTCCCTTGTTCAGTAAGTCTCACCAAAGGAAATTTGCAGTTGGCTAAGCCAACTAAAACAAATACCTGACATAAGAATGGAGCTGGTTCCATAGTGCTTCTACAGATCCCAAATTTATATTTAAACACTGAAACCTGAAAAACTCCTAAAGATGTAAACCAGTGAACTGAATAAAAGCTGGTTTCTACAGCAAGAACACGTGTATGCATTGTGTTAACCAGCTGTGTGAGTGCTCCTTTCAGTGGGGACAGTCAGTTCCCTGGCCTTGTTCAGAAACTAAGCTGTTGAAACTCTCTAGTTTTTATCTGCTGTATAAGCACATGGGAAATGTAGGGCTTAGGATACTGAGGAATGACTAAATGGTTAAGGTTAACAGAGAACATCGGTTCGAATCTCAGCAGTGTCTCAAACACAGTTCTTAGTTTTCAAATTTTACTAAACCTATTTGTTGCTTTCAGAAATACCTAGGCAGTTATTCCTGTGTGACACTCGGATAAACAGAGTTTACTTGTGATGTGCACACAGGGATGGGACAGCATGAAAATCTTTATCCCCAATTAAAGAGTTATTGAACAGTCGCACAACAATTCTATGACATAGCCATGGCTGCCAAATCTCTTGATCTTTTAAAAGTTGGTATTTTCAGCCCTTGTTAGAGGGTCATTTGAAAAGATCAGTTAGGGGCTTTGGGAAAGTAGAGGATATGCGACCATGGCAGGGACAACTGTTAATTGATTTATCCCAATAGCATGACTTCTGATGCCAAACAGATTCATTAATGCTCCCTCATCTGGGTCCTTGGTGCTTTGCCAGTCTTGTCATGTCAGAGTCTCATCTGTGTTCCCTCTAGTTAGAAAGTTTCATAAATCGTTACTGTGTTACTTCTCCAAGGAATAGAAAAAGTCATTCAAACCACCCATGGAAGAGCTACTTTTGAAGAGAGGTGGTCAGGAAACGTCCCAGAAGAGAACACAAAACAAGGAAAAAAACCCAAAACAAACAAACAAACCCAAAAAGAAAGTCTGAAATAAATGATACATCATGATAGCTTTAACCAGTGTTTGTGTGTTGATTTCTGTGCTGGCCCATTTCTTTATGGGTCTCAATGGAAGAAGCTGTGTTGTATGGGCTACTCAGCACTGAGACAGTTCTGCTTTTCCTAAGGCTTAAAACAATCCAAGAAGAAGAGAAAACCCATTTTTAATTTCCTGAGTCTGTGTGGGAGATCTGCTCCCTAGGGGTATCAGACCGTTTTTGGGAAATCCAACCTGAGTGTTTGAGAAGTCTGTAGGTTGCAATTCTGAGGAATAACAAGGGAAAGGTTGGCCAATCTGTACATTGCTCAAGGAGCATATTATGCCAATATATGCATCTATTTGCTTTGCAGATTGTACACTGCTGATAGTCTGTTGCAATTTCATGTATCTTCAGGGGGTTTATGTGGTAGGTTCTTTATGGTTTTTCCAAGTTGAATGGTACTCATGGTTGTGTGTATAGTATTTACAATGTTTTTATGGTGCAGATATTTTAGATGGGGTGAGAGTAGGATAAGAGAGGAGGTGGGCAGTTTACCAACTAGAGGGGCAATTACCCATGGTGCTCTGGGAAGACTGGCTCTGTCAGTTTGGACATGCTGTTGCTGAAGGAAGTTGTGAACGCAGCCTGGAGATTGCAGGCAGAACGAATCCTCTGTATAGCACTTCGAAGAGGCAGTAGCTTCTTTTCTGGTCCTTAAACTTTCAAGGGCTGGACCTGCAATAACTGAGCAAGAAGGGATCATGCCCTATTAGTTAAGAGGCCTGAATGAATAAATTCCATTTTCCACAAAAGTACAATTTAAGTTTAATTTGCCTCTCCAGAGCATCAGAAAGATGTCAGAATGTCAGCTTTACGGAAGCTTAATAAAATAATCAAATAAACCCCCATCTGGTTGTATGTTTAACAAGACAATGTTGAAACATCAGATTATAATTTCTCTTCTGCTTCACAAAGTACATAAATGCAGGTAGTATTTTTCAAGTCCTAGAAAGAACTCTTGATGATGTGTCCACATTAATTGTGTCTTGAATTTGGGTCAATTTGAATTAGTTACCAATCTACAGTAGGAGGTAAGAGAAGATAAACATAAGATACTGTATTTACAAATTGTGGAAATTTACATGGGCTGCTGATATTTATCAAGACTCTTTCAGAAAGCCAGGTTTGTCATCGTTATTTTTGTAAGTCCTTAGAAGCTAGGGATCTCACTTCTTTAGAACAGATCTTACTGTACAAATACATAAAATATTTTATTTATCACCAGTGTGCCTTAAAAAAACTGCATATAACAAACCCATACTTTTTTAGTATCAGGATAGGTGTATCAGGCAGTGATTGGGATTTAATGAGTTTTATTAGGGCAGGAAGGACAAGTGGAATGTCTTTGTGTCTTGAGCTTTAAAGCTTGCTCAATGTTCTTAAAATACACTAAGGACACTAAAATCACATGTTATGTTTTCAAGACCATTTATGTGAACCGTAACAGTGCATTCATTTTAATGTAAAGCTGGCTTCTCAAGTTGAATGTACTGAAAACAAAATTTTGATGAAGAATATAAATTCCTTCTCATTAATAATCTTCTGTGAGTTTTTAAAATCAAGTTCTTAAGACCTTGGTGTTTCTCTTTCTACTTGCGTCATCCTTTCTAGCAAAGTCTGTCTTCAAGGCTCCTGTATGTGCCCATTACTAACTGCTGACTTCTGTCTAACCAGTGGAAATATGTAATATTTCTTTCTGATCTGCTTAACTAGGCATAATTTATGATGGGCAAAGTAGGATATGGTCTGTTATTCTTCTCTAAGCACTTGAACTTTGTTAAAAGATAATTTTTTTTTCTTTTGGCAGTTTACATAAATGGACTTTGGCTATTTAGCTTAGCTTTTGGGAAGGAAGTAGGGCTCTAATGAATTAGTTCACTGTCCACTGTAATGGAACCTTTCTTCAAGAAGAAAAGTAAGCTTCTTGCCAGCCATTCAGGATTCCCCCTTGTTCTGGTGGCAGAACAAGAATAACCCCTTGAGCAAAATGTGAGCGTTTCAGGATGATTGGAATTTGCAGCATTAGAAAGCTGCCAAAAAAGCAACATCTAGCTGAGGCTATATTTCCTAAATTGAAAAGTTTGTAAAGCTCATAATTGACTTTTTTCTTCATATGTTTTTATGCTTCCCATGACTTCATTGTCATATGCCTGCTATTTCCCATGGTGACACTAATGAGTCTGAAATATTTATAATTATTGAAAGCTACTAAGCCAGTGCTTTTAACTATGTTTATTGGAAGAGGAAAATTCTGTAGCTTCAGGCAGGTGAAATTGTATTTTTATCTTTCTTCAGGCCTCTTCTCTGCTCCCCTGACTTGGGACTTTAGTTGTTAAAAGTAGTATTTCATTGGGTTCAAATCTTAAAAACATAAGTATTTTTGGTATTTTGCTGTTGTTGTAGCTGTATTACAGCTGCATGAGATATGGTGGCATCACAGAAGTAGTCCAAGCCTGAATAAACCAGTAACAGCCCTTTCCAAAATATTTTATCTTTCTCCTTGCTGTTCAAGGGAATTAGACCAAGCGAATTATTCTGTTGTACTTAGGAGTATGGTTTATTTCTATTTTATCTCTCTAGGATGGTAGGGATTACTACTGTGCTGAGGACAACATGCTGCTTTCAGATGTGAACTTCTTGCTGGAAAGCTGAACCATAATCCCATCATCTTGTACAAACAGAACTCCCAGGAAATAAGAAAACTCGAGAAAGTTTACACTCTGGCACAAATGATGCAAAATGACCTAAATAAAGCTAGTGACATCAGCACGCATCCTCTTCCAATCTAAGCAAAACTGTTGGATTTTGTTTTACTGTCAGAAATCTTGTGGCATTGCTTCAGAACATTAAATAAACCACTGCCTATTTAAAATCTTGACTTTGCGTGTTTGAAGGCTGTCCCTTACAGAGCATTTAAACTGCACCTGCAGACCGTACACAAGTACCAGAAGCTTGCATTCAAACAGTTTATATGCACCAGTAGTTAAAGTTAGTATGCAAGGCTAGATACTTTATATGTTTTCTGTAACCTTAGCCCCCAGATTAGAAGAACCTAGCAGGTTTTTATAAACCCAGAATGGAGTTTGGCCAGTGTTTGTTCCCAGGCAGGTATGGTGGGGTTGCATGGTTTTTTGTTTGTGAACAATGCACAGTCTCCTATTTGAGACACTAATTCGTCAGTATTCTCTTAAAAGATCTTTCTGTTTATCCACTTTTGATCAATTATCTTCAGAAAAGCACTGCAGTTTAGCTTTGAATGACTTTTTAGTCTTCGAAGGACTTTAAATTCAGTTGTTAGTCACTAAATGTGATTTTAAGAGTCTTTTGTGCTTTGTTATCACACAGTTAATTGAAATTTTACATCTGTTTCGGCTTTCAAAGAGCATAAAAATAACAAAAATAATTTAGAAGAAAATCCCAGAAAGGTTTTACCACATTCTATTTGTCTCAGAGCCAATAACCATGTATGAGGATTCAGAATCCTATTGTAAAGACAATTACTGAAATAACAAATACCAAACACTTCGTATTGCAGAAAGCAATAACATTTTTTAAATAGCCCTGCTGAATAAATGTTCCATCCAAACTTGTGCACTGCATACTACAAGTCCTTAAAGAGTGATGGTTAGCCTCTCTGATATTGGTCTTAGCTTTTATTTAATATCCTTCAGCCTTTCTCATGGTGGCTGTAAACTATGTATTATGTGTTCAGTGTTTTGTTTTAACCCTAATGTCTTCCTATTACATGCACAGGTTTTTTTGGGGGATTTTGCTTTCAAGAAAAACTGTAAAAGCACAACCCAGTTACAGTTTTGTGTTCAGACTTGAGGGACTGGTTCCATTTGCTTTTTGGCTTTGAGAATTGTGATCTGTAATGCAGACTAGATTTGTTCCAACTCACAACAAATGCAGGTAAAAGCAAGCTGCTTGCATTGCTATGGACTAAGAACCCATGGATCAGGAAGTCTGTGGGGACACTCCTTGAGAAGAAACACTCTTAGCTGTTGCCCATCCTCTGCACTGCTTCTGGGTCTGGGATTAAAGTGCAGCAGTAGGAAGAAGTAGTACTCCTACAGGGCAGAAAGCAACAATCTGGTGAAGACTGAATATGCAATAGGAAGGGAGATTAAGGAGGTGATTTGGGGTTGAGGCCCTGGTTTGAGGAGGTGGAGCTATAGAAGATGGTGGGAGGTAGAGCTTGGGTTTGTCTTTTGTTCAAGGCTGAATTTCTTCAACAGGCAAAAAGTAGTCATTTGTGTTTACCTTTATATTTTTCATGACCTCATATTTAAGTAAAAACTTGATCGTATATACAGGAATATGCTGACTATTCAAGGTTGTTGATGTGCTACTTGCTAGCAGTGCTTACTAATATACAAGAAATAAAATTAGCAATGAAATAGGGCAGTAGCCATTCCAGGCTTCACTCAAGCAGCATGACTGTATCCAAGCTGGCCAACTCCAAGGGAGATTCTAGCAGCTGGAAATGACTAGAGTTTAATGATTCCCATGCCCATGCTCCTTCCTAGGAAACAAGGGAATTAACACAGCTCTGTGCATCCTTAAGTTCCCTTTAAATCAAGGGATTTAATAAAAAAAGATTAAAGCACTCTGGTTCCATATGCTTTGCATTTTTATTGGTGCTAAGCTGTGCACACAGAACCATCAAACCTGTGCCATAAAAGCAAATGGCTGTGGGAAATGAGTCTCTTCTAATTATGTGATTGGAGTAAATTGTCCTGTGTTTTTATTTGCAGGAGACAGAATACGTTGGTTTCAGAAACCGAATAGTCTTTGACTCATTGTTTGCAGTCATGGATTGCATCAACAAAATTTAGCCATCTCCCATCAAAGCAGGAAGTTTCATAGAAAGGAGAGGCTACAAGTGAAGTTGGCATAGAAACAAAATCTGCATTTAGTGAAAAAATTCAAGGTTATGTTGCTTGTTTTCATTCTGTGTTGTGGCTTGGGAACAAAGATAGTCTGGAGTAGTCAATAGCTCTGTCTCCCACAGTCAAGGTCATGTTTGAGGCTGTGGCTTGAATGTTGTGTTTGTGAGTCCTTACTGCTATACCAGTAGCAGTTTTGGGTAATACCTTTCCCAAAATGCTGCTAAAGGCATCTTTCTGACAAAGTAAACAAACCTCCTCTAAAATGATACATATACATGAAAAATTTGGGTTTGTATGCATTTGTGTGAGACTTCTCAAAGTTTGACTCTTCAATGATGTGCCACATTCGATAAGTGGGGGAACTTTTCAGAGAGGTGATGCTAAGAAAGACACATCTAGGCTCAGAGGGGCATCAGGAGTACCTCCTTGAAACTTAAGATATATATCATTCCCTAATTACGGAAGTGCCTGTCCACTACTTGGGAACTCCATCTCCATATGCAGACTTCTGACACATTTGCTGTCCTCCAGCATCAACTATGACTGTCCTTTTCTGCCAGTCTTCCGCTGTGTTGACAGATGTCTCCACTTTTTCTTCCTCCTCCTTTGCCTTGCTGTGTTCAGCTGATATCCAGCATCAGCTCTCTCAAGTGGAGTCACTCAGAGCTTGCACAATGTGTAAAAAATGAAGATCTTGGTTATTTTGCTGCATAGTTTGCAAAGGCAGGCACTCAGACAATGAGGCAGACTGACGCATTACTTTGCATTTTAACGGCTTTTTATATCATTTGCATCACTCTCAGTAATGCCTCTTGTGTTCGTGGGGTACTTTGTTCATATGGTAATGCAGATTAATTAGGGAACCCCAAAAGCATCAAGGGGATATTGGCAGAGTTAGGAATGGGAGCTTTTATCAGTCATCAGGATGTGTTTGCTACTGATGATTTTCGCTGCATTTATCGGGATGTGTGTGTATACTTATTTATATCTCTTCCCTATATAATCGCACTCTGGTTTATCTCTTCCAATGTACTCCAATTTTCTTTCTAGGAACACTGTAACCTTTTTTTTTTAATGACTAGTAGAAAAAAAAGGATCAAGGGTGGGTTTTTTATTGGCTTTTTTGTATGTTTGTTTGTTTGGTTTTTTAATAGAAAGGTGTTTTTGCTCACTTGCCAGGTTTACAGAAGTATTTTCCCAGGGCTCAGGATTTGACAGTGCCAGTCATGTTTTACACCTCTCTTTCCTTTACACATCTTTTTCTTAGCAAATATATGTCTCTTACATGCTGAGTTTTAGTTTACTGCTGCTTATCTTGCTGGTAAAGGGTATTTTCAAATCAGTGCGCAGCTTAGCTCCTGTCTGAATAGTGAAACTAGTGGAAAACCATTAATAGAGAAGTGAAACCAATTAACAAATCCCGTATGTAATAGGAAAAAGGGAGAGGGAAGAAAATTTGTCTGGTATTTTTGTTCACGTAATCCTAGGAATTTATTATGAAGCATAATAGAGGTACAGTTTTCAAGTTGCAATCTTCTTTTGTGGGAGAAGGCAAGTATCCCTTAAAGCTGATTCTGAGGTGTACCTTTGTAACCCTCTTGGAAAAACTGGTGGCAACAAAGCATGTTTTTAAAGCACGGCATTGTGCACAAAGGGTAAAGAGAATTATGGCTTGCTTACAAAAGGGGGGGAAGGAACCCTAAATCCAGGATTAGGTTTTAGGATTGTCAGTTTAAGCACAGGCACTCATTTTTCCTTGTAATCTGAGCAAGTAAGTGTCAGACACAATAATCATGGAAAAAATTCCCCCTCTGTAACATTTTTACAATGCTTTTCATTGTATCTGCACGTTCCGCAAAGTGAATTGAGAAGCCATGTGTTAGCTGGGACAGTTACTGCCTCTCCCCTCTGCAGGAGTCACGTTTGGCTCCTGAAGGCAGACAGGAAGGTGAAGGCAACTGCTGGATACTGCATAAAAGCTGTGGTTTTCCTCAAAAGTGATGCTAAGTTATTGAAGGCCACATTATCTATGGAGAGGGATACCTTGTTTGCTGCCCTAGAACAAGTGTAGATACAGAATTTCAGGAAAAAAGCGCAGACTGTAGAGGCTAAATAATTTCATATCCAACCGTGATCAGGCAGTATAAGCTGCTAGTTAATTTTTGGCTTTCTTTTTAAAGAAAGCAAATGTATACCCTCCAAAACCAGCACAAACGTGTACCAACAGTGAAGTTGATATAAATCCGAATTCTTGGCTGTACTGCAGCAAAGTGCTCTCTGTGTCAAAACCTGTTTAGCCTCCCCTCTCTAATACCGGTGTGTTTTATTGTTATTCCATCTCTGAGATAAATATCCTGGTCAAGATAATGTTATTTTCATTATAAGGAGGCAGGGTATGATTATAGCATCTATGATATTTGTCCTGCCTTGAGCCATCTTGTTGCTGAGGGTTAAGCCTTGCCACACCTGTGATCACTGTAAATAGCTGCAGTTGTTGGAGCCTGGTTGTATTTTATGGAGGAGGCTGGAAAAGTGCAGTTTAACCTGCCACACTCACATTTTATTATATGCATATGCCTGTGCAGTTCCCAGCACAATTTTTGGCCCTCGTTGAAAATACCTTTTGGCATACATCAGTTATAACTAAGCCAGTAGAAACTTGCCCTTAGCTTTGGCTGAACAGTAACTCAGTCTTGTCTGGACTCTGTTTTTGGTGAAGTGGCAGGAAAAATCTTCGTTCTTTCTTCAGCCAACTCATAAAAAATGTTTCTTGCATTAGCATATGATTTTTAAAAGAAACTGAAAAATTTAAACTAAGCCAGTTAAGGGCTTAGAGTAAACTTATAACTAAATAATAAATATTTGGTGAAAGAAGCCACATCCATAAATATTACTGCTATAAGGGACTGTGTACTCGGGAACTTCAGTAGTGATGTAGCCAGAATATGTCTTAGGCATTAAAAAACCTTTTTCAAGTTTCTCTTTAGTCCAAAAAAATCAACTTTTTGAGCCAATGGTACCAAGGTTGTCAGTTGCCAATCTGTGACTTCATGTTGCGAAAATGGGGCTCTTGGGACTGGAGAGTTATCAGTAGAGATTTACATCCAGCAATAGTGTATATCCCATTTTTTAAAGCATTTCATCTGTCATGATCACATTGAAAACCCAAACTGGATTTTAAGATCTTTTCTTCTCCCTTAGCAGTTTAAAAAGGACACACTCCCCTATATTTTTTCAGGTGTGCTGTATTAATAAAGTAAACCAAAATAGATTCAGTAAACTAGCCATACCGAAAAAAATTGGGACAATTGCATTTCTGTCAGTTTTCTGATGCATCTGGAAATGTGGTACAGTTGTTCCAGCTATAGACACTTTTTTTTTTTTTCCCCAAGTGCACATTACAATAAGATATGACTGTTGTGTTACATGGTCTGTGGCATTTATTTTTGGGAAGCGTTAGAAATTGGGAGAGTACATTGCCTGTTTTGTGCAGATGGGATTATCTCCTTTAGGAAAGGAGTCTCAGAAATTATTGCAGGAAAATTAGGCCAAACTCATTATGTGGTTTACTTTGGTTTACTGATTACAGTGACCAGGAATTAATTTGACTTATTTCTTATCTGTGTAGCTAGATACACAGGTCTCTCATTTCTTCCTGTCACCGGTTTATGAGAAAGCTCTGCCTCTTACAGAGGATGTAAAGTCAAAGTTCATATCATCTCCTCCCTGTTTTGCCCTGTGGTGGTCTTTACCCACTGTTAGCCTGCACACCAGCAATTCACAGCTTTCCTTGTCCTTTGACACTTCTACTGAATCCATCACTTTACTCTGTGCCAAGAACTATTACATTCCTTTCATTTTTTACTCCTTCAACAACTTTTCATCCTGTGCCTTTGCACTTTACCAGGACCGCCTAGAAAGGGATCTGTGGCAAGCTCTACAACCTGGTGCATGTCAGTACCTACCTGGGATCCTCACCCTCATTCTACTCTCCTGCAGTTTGTGGTATCTTTTTCTATGGTCTTCAAGACTCCTCTTTCAGACTCCACCACACAATGCGCTGTTGCCATCTTCTTACAAATGCAAAGAAGTTTTATTGTGTCAGTGCTGAATAAGCTTACTCTCACATCCAGATCAAACTTTCTGTGTTTGTGTTTTTTTATACAAACCAAAACTTTTTGGATTTTGTCTGGTTCTTTTCTCTCTCCTTAATGACTACTCCTTTATCTATCTTTGCCTGCCTCTCCCATCCTTTAATCAGTTTTCCCTCTGTGCCAGCACCTTCCTGGGCTGCTTTTCAGCTTATCATATCTGTAGGAACTTCTCTCCCTTTCATATACATTTCTTTTCTGACATTGCCTGCATGGCAAAAATTGTCAACTGCAGTTTATATGAAATTGAAATATAGTTCTGACCTTTGAAATGAATGAAATTGCCACTAACCTATATGTTATCATTATAATGCTGCAGTTGTGCTGTTCTAGGCTTTTCTATCTTGCTAGTACTGATAATAGTGTACGTGGTGTTGATACTAATAACTTGCAATTTGTGATTAGCTCCTTGGATCATCAGCTGTTCAAAGTGACCTAATGAGGACTAGCTATTTGTGTGATATGGGATCACATCTTTGAATCCATAGCTGAAATCAGTTAAATAAAGATTAAAAAAATATTTTAATACATGTTTTTCTAATACTGCATTTTCACTGTGAGAGGCTGCTCTCATTTCAGAGAGATGCTTTATATTATTACAGGTTGGGAAGAAATCTGAGAGACAGTGTGTGTAGCCAAAACTTTGGATGAAAACCAAACTGTTTTGGTATAATGATGTTCACAGTGTCATGATAGATCACCTAAGAGATGTAGCCTTTCCAGTGTCACAGAATCACAGAATGTTAGACATTGGAAGGGACCTCAAAATATCATTTAGTCCAACTCCCCTGCCATAGAGTAGGTCACACAGGAACGCATCCGAGTGAGTTTTGAATGTCTCCAGAGAAGAAGACTCCACAACCTCTCTGGGCAGCCTGTGCCAGTGCTCTGTCACCCTCAATGAAAAAGTTTTTCCTTATGTTCACATGGAACCTCCAATGCTCCAGCTTGGACCTATTGCTCTTTGTCCTACTGTTGGACATCTCTGAGAAGAGTCTGGCTCCATCCTCCTGACACTCACACATTGATGAGGCCACCTCTCCGTGCTGTCCAGGCTAAAGAGGTCCAGCTCCCTCAGCCTGTCCTCATAAGGATGATGTTCCACTCCCCTGTTCATCTTTGTGGTCCTGAGCTGGCCTCTTTCAAGTAGTTCCCTATCTTTCTTGAACAAAGGGGGGTGTTTTTAAGAGCCCCCCCCCCCCCCCCCCCCCTTGAAGGGACCCAGAAATGGGCACAATATTCCAGATGCTGTCTCACCAGGGCAGAGTAGAAGGGGAAGAGAACCTCTCTCCACCTACCAACCACACCCCTTCTGTTTCCAGTAGATGTTATAACCATGTAGTATGCTGAATATACCAGTAAGCAGCATTCTTAAACTACCGTGCTGTGCTCTCAAGAGTCTTATTAGGTACCTTCCTCATAGCTCTTGGTGGGAAAATTCTGTACACATAGAGGCACACTGGTCTGCAAGAGCCTTGTGCTGAACGTGCTGAAAGGGTGCACTAATGCTACATTCAAATTGAGTTTTCCAAGTCCCTTGAAAAGGCTATCTCTTCTCAGTTCCAACTGCCAGAGTTTCATAGCAAAGAGCAATACCTTAAGCAGTGATCAGTGAAGCAAAGCTGTGAAAGGGGTATAAAGGGTTTTGCTGACAGACATGCTAGTAGGCACAATTTTTGCAGTTGTTAGTACAGAATGGTGTGTCTTCGACCTGTGATACACGTAATGTTGGATAAACTCCTATTCACTTATGAAAAAATGCTTTAAAAAAAATATGCTGCTTCTGGGAAACTATTCATTCCAGAAAATGCAGAGGGGGAATATTTATAGAAGGTGAGAAAATATCTTGGGTTCCATGCAGAGTGAATAATGAATAATTCAGTCAAGTGTAAATGACTTAGGAGGAAAATGTCTATGAAGAGATAAGCTACCTGGTAAATTTTTTTCCATTAGACAGTAAATCAGCAAAGTACATGCCAAAGAAACTTTCACTTCAAAATTACTCTAAATCAGGATCTTAACATTTTGGCCTGTTATATATATTTGGTCACATAGTTCTAGACTGTAGATGAAAAAAATGCTGTAAGTATTCCCTCACTGGGCTGCCTTTGTTCTGATTTACTTCTGTTTGGATACGTTGTCAACACTCTTAATCTGGTGAAGTAATTTTTGAAATCTTGGTTTAAAATTAGGTATTTTACAATTCCTACATATCATCATAAATCATGAATGTTTGGTTTTATATTTCATTGCAGAGGAAAACAGATGTGCCACTTCAAATGCAGTAACATGCACTAAGTGTCTTGCTTTGGGTCCAGAGTGTGGATGGTGTGCTCAAGAGGTATGGCATTTTGCTTATTTGCTTTTAACTTTATATTTTAGCTCTTTATGATGTTTATAAAGATAAAAGACTTTTGAAGTGTGAAAATTATAGTGAGAAATAGCAAGAAAATATTTTTAATGACCTCTGGAGACAGAACCTGAGAAATCATGTGAAATATATTTTGTTTCCAAAGGAGAAAATACAATCTTTTATTTGGAAAATTGCAGTAATTTTAAATAAAGTGAGAACTTTTTAATGCATTCCATCTGCTTTGTAGACAGCTTTGGCAGACTTGTAATAACTTTGAGAGTTCAACATTTTTTGGCTTCAAAAGCAAAATTGCTTATCAGTAATTTATATGAAGTCTTCATTATATATCAGAGCAAGTCTATACATATACACCTCTTGCATTTAGCTAAAGCTTTTACTAACAGTGGAGTTAACTTTGACTTCATTGTAAATTATGACCCTGTCAAAAAATGGAAAAAATGATACTTTTCTTATTTTGACACTTGAAACTACCAGTTCTGAGACTTATCACAGCAGATAGATCCTAGGTAGCAAGAATTATTCTGAAATTGTTATCGCTTTGTGAACTAATAATATAGGAATTTCTGGGTTTGTCTGACAGGGAGAAAAAAAAAAAAGAAAAAAAACCCCACATCTATATGATTTCAAGTAAGGCTGGACCATTTTAAGCACTTCAGAGGAAAAATGTTTTTAAGAATATCACTGGCAATTACAGCTCATGCTCTGGAAGTCACATGCAAATTATCTGTGGTAGCTTTCCTTAGCAGAGAAGGTAGATAAATTCCTAGGCTGTTCCTGGAAGAGATAAGGAGTGTAAGGCACTGGGGTAACTACTGGAGATATTGTGTCTTGGAATGATTAACTTAGTCTGAAACAAGTATAGGGAAAAGTCATGCAACTGAGGCATGAAGTACTCATTTTCCAGGAGGAGCCTTAGGACACGTGTAGATGGCACAATAGATTACAATGTGGAGGAGCCCATTCTTGTGGCCTGATGTCCTGTCTTTAAAAGGGTACAATTTTATCCTGCTACATCTGCTATGAAGCTGCAATAGGTCTCCTTCTCACTGGGTGCACAGATTTGACTGGGTTTCAGTTCTGCCTTGCTTCCCTTGCTTCACTTCCCGTATCGATCCTGAGAGCTTTCCATGGAAGCCAGAGGTTTGTCAAGCCCTCTTAGGCAATGCTTTGATAGCCAGTTCACCTATGCACTCATTCATGCTTGTGGAATGGCAAAACCCATGTTAATGAGGACAGAAATTTTCTGGAGTAAAGTTACAGGAGCAGTTTTCAGCTTAGCTTCCCTGCTTTGTCTAATCAATCTTTTTAATGAGAAAATCATCCCTGAGGAACACTTAAGATGCTTTGATTGTATAGCCCTGCAGAATGAATTTTGGAAAATTATATGTATCTATCAGTCTTTAGTGATAAAAATGAGAGTAGTGAAGTTATTTATCAATTTTAAAACCTACCCTTTTGAAATGTATATACATCAGAAAGGGTACATAAGTAGCAGAAACCTAAAAAAGTTCTCTCTTACCTATGTTAAAGAAGGTTGTGGAAAAAGTGTATCAGAGATAGACTACAAAAATGAGTTGGAACTTGGAAAACAAGATGCATGACTATTTAATCTCATTCTTTCTCTGGTCTTTTCAGGGTCTGGATGACTATTCTTTAGTACACAAGTGGCTGTGTACACTTTTTGATTGTTTCTTTTACCCATCTGCCACTGAAATATCAGAGATTGTCCATTGTTTGGTCTTCAGCTGTGGCTGGGATGGACCAATGCTTTGAAAGAGTACAAAGGATCTTGTCACTTTTTTTTTCCTTGCATGATCAGGATCATGTCCATCATTAGATCTGTGATCAGGAAGGAATTTTGTATTGGATCATGTTGACACAATTTTGGCCTCTTTGCCCTTTCACTGCAGCAAAGGATGTGCTGCATCTGAGATCATCCTACTACTAATCACATTTCTGTTGTTAGAGAAACTTTTTTTTATGTTAGTGGCATCTTAAACTGTCCCATCCTGTAGTATATAGATCCCTCTTTCTGGGAATTGAAAGGATATAGTCCAGCTTATATTGGTTTTGGTGTAGGGTATGGGGGTAAAACATCTGTGATAGACAAATTCACTTTAGATAAATCTAAAGCTGACTTCTTCTGCTACTTTTAAATATTAGCCTAAGTAACATTACCAGTCAATTCCACTAAAACCTAACCTGGCTTGATGACATCTGAATGACACTTTCTTGATATAACTAACTCATAGCATAGCACAGAACTTTTTTTAGTGACATAGTGACCGTACATAGTTTCCTTTTTCTCCAAAGTCAGCTTGTTCTGATTGTGCAAGATCCTCTTTCTCATACAAAAGTTTTGTCCTTTGTAGAAAAAAGTCATTGTGACAATTAGGTTTAACTTCTAATTTAAATATTTTGCCATTGCCCTTATTAAAAACATATGGCTTCCGTGTTCTACAATTTATGCAATTATAGTAGCGTATTTTATTGTTTCAAAGACTATTATTTTGTTTTTCTCTTTCCTTTGAAGATAGTTGTTCTTTTTCAGCTCAGATTGTTTTGTACTTTTTGTTTTGTCTCTCATAAAACAGGATTTCATGGCCGGCGCAACACAGAAGGGACGCTGTGACACTGTTTTCAACTTAATGAAAAGAGGCTGCCAATCAGATTTTGTAGAAAATCCCACAGTTCATGTCACAATACCCAGTGACCCTGAAACAAATACACAAGTGACACCAGGAAGAGTTTCAGTCCAAATGCGTCCAGGTTGGGTTGTCTCTAACACATTGATATTAGAGTTAATTTAAATTGAATATAATACTACTTAGTACAGATCCTTCGTGAAGAAGTGGCTGGAATAATTATTTTGAGTCAAGATGCTATAACATTATATTTTAGGACTATGATAGCCTTGCTCCCATATTCAGGTATTGCCTTCAGAAAGAAGTGTTTCTGTCAAACACAGCTGAGGGTCAGAATAAAGTGATAAGCGGAAAAGGGATTTTGGTAGCCTTTTCTGTTTTCTGTTGTGGTTTCTTGATTCTTTTTCTTTACCCACCTAAACAAATAGTTTTCCCTTACATTCATATAAACCAAATTCCTCACTGAAAGTAAATTGGGCTACAATTCCTAAATTCAGATAAGTTCTTGATTATTTGGTTACTTTGCGTGCATTGACTAGACAACTATGAAGACACTGAAGCCATTATATAGGAAAGGACTGGATTCTTAACTAAAAATGTGAGACACCTGGCCCTTATTAAAATTTGCAAGTCCTGTTATGGATCTGAGATTTTTCTAGTATATCTCTATTTGCCCTCACCTGAATGCAAATCAGTGTATGTTCTCTGTCTTTAAAATAGCTGTAGCCAACACCAGAAGTGGAAGGTGATATAAAGGGATGAAGGCAGGGTATGTTTCATATAATAAAATTTAACTTATTTCTTTCTTTTGCAAACTGTAGTTGGAGAAAGAAATACATCATTTAAGAAGAATCTATGTTTCGTAGAAAAACATTAAGTGAATAGCAGAATTATTTCACTGATTTGTACTGGAAAAAAAGATAATTTTCTGTCAATTACAAGGGAAAAAGGAAGGATGTGCATGATTCTAAAGCACAAAGGAACTCTGGCTTTCCATCTTCATAATAATAAAACTAAGAAAGTAACATCAACACTTCCTCTCATTTCCTCATGCCTCTCCTTCCAAAGAAGTGCCTAATACTCTGCCCTGTGATGAGAAATGGTGAAACTAAATTTAGGGTTCCGTATACTTTGGGTTCTTGCATTAGTGAGTCAGAAGAATGAAATTCCAAGGGCTCCAGAACAATAACCTTTGATATAGAGACATCCTGCCCATATTTTATTCCACACAGAAATAGACAGATACACAGCTATGGTTGTGCCTCAAAACAGAAATTTGATACTGTATAATCATGCAGACAAAGATGGTTTTGTTTTGATACTGGGAGCTTTTTGTCATTGTTGTCATATACCCAACTGTCAGGATTTACATGGGAAAAAATAAAAGCTGAAGTCAGCAGCTCACTGTATGCAGATTGGAGACCTGCAAGGGTGCCTTGCAAAAAGTAGTTGGATTCACACTGGCAAAGAGGAAACACGTCAGTCACAGCACACTGAAACTCTGTTTCCTTCATGCAAGACCTGATACAGACAAATCCTGACATTTTTATGTGGATTATGTTCAAAGACCACTGGAAGGAAGTACTTACTGTGCCTGCTTAACTTTTCTGGGTCAGATCTTTGCTACCTGTCCTTTAATTATGCTATCTAGCAATTTCATGTGCAATAGTAAACATCCTGAATAGATAAGTCACGTTTCAGGTGGCAGGGTTTTTTTTTTAGTGACTCCATTTCTCAGTGTACTCTGATAGCTTTCATTGAAAACCTACATAATTCTTCTAGCACGTCTCCCTTCCTCCTGTCCTTTGCTCTATGTTCATTTCTTAATTCTGAACTACATTCTGCACTCATCATGTGAAGATCCCTCAATTCTTCTGTGAGCTCACACGTAAACTAATAAACATTTTGAAGTCATGCCTTACTGTACCTATGCTGCCTATCCAGTCAGCTCACTCTTTTAAGTGGCATTACAGAATATTAGGCAAGCAAAAACACTGGCACTAGTTTTAGTGGCTTCCAGAGCATTACTGTTTTTATTACATCTGAGAACATGATGTAGTTCTTTCAGGAGAGACAGACTTCTGTCATCCTGAAATTAAAAAAGAGCTCTGTTTTGTATATGAAAAGATCTTTTTTTTTTTAATATCGAAACCTTTTTTTAAAAAAAAATAAATAATTTTGATCTTCCTGAGTTTTCTCATTGACTCTTTGGAAGTAGATTGATATAAACTTGAAGCATAATTTATTTTCAGGTGATTCTGGTTTTATAATACAGATGTAGTTTAAGACTATTTGCAGGATACACTTGCATATGTACAAGCCTCAACCTTGAAGTGACTGACCACAATTCATATGCAGATTCATGTCCCTGGTGAATCCTAACTGCTCTGACCACAATTCGTATGTAGATTTGTGTCCTTTGCAAATCAAATTTATGCCAAAGGGATTGCATAACCAGGAATTTAAAGGAAAATGGGGAGAAGTCAAATTTTTACAATAAAATGTGCAGTGGTCTTAACAGACACTCTACAAAGACCCCCTTTATGGCTTATTTTTGAATGATGCTTCAAGGTTTCGTTTACTCTTGGGAGGTTTTCTTATCTGTTTGTTTTTCTGTTTGCTGATACAAACAACTTTGTGCTGAGGTTGGTGCAAAAATAAATGCATTTTTTAAGAGTTTCCATTCAGAAAATAGTGATTAAACTTATTTGTTTCCTTTGAATCAGGAGGGGAAGCAAACTTTATGTTAAAAGTCCGTCCTCTGGAGAAATACCCTGTGGATCTGTATTATTTAGTTGATGTCTCAGCCTCTATGCACAACAATATAGAAAAACTAAACTCCGTTGGATATGCTTTATCTAAAAAGATGGAGAATATTTCTATTGATTTTCGACTTGGATTTGGTTCCTATGTGGATAAAACTGTGTCACCCTATATTAGCATTCATCCAGGTAGAATCCATAATCAATGCAGGTATGTAGTCTTTGTATATTTACTGTACCACTGAGAAATTATTTCATTACGCAAATACGTATTTTGCATGTCTATTTTTAAAGCTCTTCAGAATCTGTCTTTGTTTCATTATGACTTTGTTCTCAAGCAAAGTTCCTAAGAAAATGCTGAAAATTATTATACATTGATCACTTCTGAAATATTTGGTGAATGATTTCAGAAAAACTGTTTCTGTATCAGGAAAAATGTTCAGTATTTTCTTGAGCAAAGCAAGCCAAACAGCATGTTGCTTTGGAACATTTGAATATGTTTTTCCCTTCATTTTATATTCAAGTGCTATTAAATAACTTTTAGTTATTTTAAATATATGTTCCCTAGATTCATCACTAAGTTTTGTATTTCCTGACCTAGGACTCACCTACTTTTGTCGATGTGATACAGTTTCTTTCAGCTTGTTTAATGAACAAAAGTGATCCTCTGATGTAATTCCATAGTTGTAATATGAAAACTCCTGTTTTAAATAGGAAAGGTGTTATGGCTTGCATTTCTTTTTACACGCCATGTCCTTTATACCTTGTGTTCAACACTAAGATAAAGTGAGGGATTACTTCCAAAACATTCTGGGAAACAAGTCTATTCATAACAAATTCAAGCCTGTAAAAACTGTAATACTTGGAAAAGAGAATTTAAAATATTCATACCTTCTTGCTTGATATTATCTTTCCTGGCATGATCCAAAGTTCTGTGAAGTCTGTAAGTATCTTTTTTGACTTTTGAATTTTTGATTTTTGAATCAGGAACTAGTCGTGGAATTCATTAGGTAGATGTAAATGCCTCTGTCTGATGTAGTCATCTAGACTATATAGTCAGTGTATATACATACATATGTCTGTCAGCACTGCCAGGACAAGATTAATTTTGCCTAAAAGTAGAGCTCTGCAGGGGTATTAATCCTTACAGTGCCAGTTTCTCTTCATTGACTGCAAATTGAATGATTTGCAATGCAAGGCGAGATGAAACCAGCTCAGCCCCTCTGAACCAGATGAGCACCTCAGGTTGTGCCATAAATCCCATTGCTCTAAAAGGGTCACTGAGCAATGACCTGTGTAAATGGTGAGCCATTAGCTTTCTTAGTCAAACTTCATCCTTTCTCCCCTTATACACAATTTCAAAAAGTATCATTTATAGCTAAGATAATACAGTAAGTGGAGTTTCCCATGCATTTAATTAGATTAGTGTTAACTGATATCAGCATTAATTTTATGTACATATACTTTCTAGTAGTGGACATGGGAATTTAAATTTTATTTTAGTTTTGGTCCAGTAGCCTATATATCAAGCTATTAAAGGATCTTAATGCTGCAGTGTAATAGCCCTTTCTCAGGTTAAGGAAAAGCAAAAACGTACTTCTCTGTAGGTGTTCTAAAAGGGATCATAATCTGCCTGTGATCATATTGTCTCTCTTCTCATTCTGTACAGAAGCAATATATATGTGCTGTTACTTTATGAACTCTAATATATTGTATGTATTTCCATGAAATACCAAAAATAAAAATCTGTTGTTCATAGTAATTGGAGCTAATTCCCACTGAACTTGATCTTACTTGTAGTTACTTTAAGTATTCCTTTTACTGTACATATAAAAATATATCTTCATTTGTAACAGGATTTTATGGGTTGATAGGGAATATTTATATCTCCTTCAAATGGAAAATATGTAATGTTTTAGACTTTTGTTTTGCTTTGTTTTTCTGCAGTGATTATAATTTAGATTGTATGCCTCCTCATGGTTATATTCACGTGCTATCCCTGACTGACAATATAGCAGAATTCAAAAATGCAGTGAATAAACAAAAAATTTCTGGAAATATTGATACACCTGAAGGGGGCTTTGATGCAATGCTCCAAGCAGCTGTGTGCCAGGTAAGGAGCTTATTAACAAAAGACATATGTGTGTGTGTGTGTGTATATATATATATACTCACACAGTGTACGTATGCAGTATATAATATGTGTGTATATATATACACACACACACACACAGGTACAACAGTGTTCAGCCTTACTGAATTAAAAATATCAGTTCTAGGGCTGATAATAGTAAATTTCTTACTCCTTTTCCATTATATCATTTCTATACATTTCTCTTTCCAATGGAAAATGATAAAGGAGAACACAAGGAAATATTTTTCAATATTGCTTAACGATGTTCTTCAAAATCTGAGTTTAACCAGCCTAACCAACATAGGATGGACAGTGAGAGCAACTTCTTCTTGCTTCAACAGGCACATGTATTCATTTCAGTCAATTACAAAATTAATGTAAAAAATTGTTAAAGCCTTCCTTGTGTTCTTAAAAGAAGACATGCCATTTGGCATTTCTTCTACTTATGAATGCATTCACAACTGAAGGACCAATTGCATACCTGTAGATAAGGAAAATCAATGCACTTCACTGTTACCTCAACTTATGAAGAGCTTATATTTAAAAATAATATAAATGAACTAAAAATTAAATTTTGTATATTAAGAAAATTACATCACTGTCTTTACCATGCAGAAAGAGTCAGAAAAGATCTACATCAGTTGTTCCCAAGTTATAAGCATATTAAATAAGAATCATTTGTTTCTTCTAAAGGGCTCCTTTGCATCTTGTTTTACTTCTGTGCTGAAGAGTACAGTAGAAATTCTGAAAGCTGTTTGATTTATGGGTTTGATAACACTCTATAAGGTACTTTTTCTGTTCCTGTTAAAGAAAATATTTCAACTCCTGTCCAGATCACAAGAATTTGGTGTGTTTCTCATCTCTTGGGATGCTGTCAGGACAGTTCTTGTATCTTGTCCATCTACACATTCTTTTTTTTTTTTAGCAATAGGATGAGTCAAGGCCAAAAGTTTCCAAAGTCTGCTAAAAATAGACAGCTTGGTCCCAGTTTTGTTTTCAAATTTTGCTAAGCTGTAAAGCAGGTAAATAAAAGCCACTCATTATAGACACTGTAGATTATCCAGAAGCCTTGGAAAAAGTCCTTAAAATACAATGTTCCTCATTGGACACATTCCACACTTATGACATGTGAACTCTAGAATAATATATGCTTCCAAATACAATGGAATGGAAATATTCATGAGCATGAGGAGCCATTCCTGCTAGCTAAATTGTGAACCAAAATGGATGAGAACAATGTGCAATTCATAACGACCATCATGAACTATAATTTATATTAATGTGCACTTATTTTGCCTTCAATAGAACTTTATGACTTGTTACATCTTGTTTTAACCAATACAGCCCTGTGGCAAGCAGAAGCAGGTTAAGAAATTGTGCTTCTTTAAAATTTTAGTCGGTGTGACAGTCATAGTTAGGAGTCTTGGGGTGAAGTGAAATGATGAAGGCATAGGAGCAAGAAGCTTCTACGGTGGTGGAGGAGGAGAATTAGGAATTGTTTGAGATATGGCCTGTTTATAAATAATACTTAAAATCCCTGTTCTTTAGAGGAATGCAGCCTAGGATTGTCTGATAGCTAATGCATAAGCCTGAATAGACACCTACTCCTATGTACTTAGTACCCCTACTGTTAAGAGATACTCCTTCCCTGTTCAGAGCAAGCAGGAAATAACCCTGAGAAGGGAGCTAAATCCCTCTCTGCAAAGCAAAGAAAGGAAGATAGAGAAGAGGACACAAAGCCTGGCTGGGTACATGGGCTGCATTGCACATACACGCTTCAAATGAGATGAAAGATAGCTGGCGGTGCTAAGGAAAATGGTAGAGATAAGAGAGTGTCGTAGGAAGGAGGAAAAATGAATTAGCAACGAAGATGATGGAATAATTAAAAGATGGAACAATGAAAAAAAAATGAGGTGATTCATGTGTGCCTCTAAAGTTTGATTTAAAGCAGCCATTTATTCCTTGCAGGGAAATAAATGCTATGGAAATTTAAGTTGGCATCTAACCCAGTTTAGATATAAGCTTGTCCTGCTGCCTCCTCCACATCACTGCATTCCTAAAAACATTAAATTCACCCTTGCAGATGCCACTTTGCTATTAATCACTTAGGGTGGTGGATATATGTAGTATGCTACACTATGCTGCATAATAAAGAATTTCTCAATTTGCAGGTGCATGAAGACACTCAAACTTTAGTTCACTGGTTGATTGACATTGGCCTATGTCCTTTTTGGAAGGATGTGTAGGAAAAGGAAATTTGAGAATGTTTTGAATATAAAGTAAAAATGGAAGAAGGCACCAAGTGCCAATGAATGTATTTGTTGGTTGTAATGCTTTTTGGGTTCCAGGGAATTAGAGGATTGCTATGTTTGTATGTAATAGTGACACACACCATGCAGCAGCAGCTGTTGCCCAAGCCCACTATATAATGAGCAACTTGTATAAAATTTAGAGAGATCTTTCTTCGGAAAGCAAGGAGGCTAGTAAGTGGATCTCTGATTCACAGTAGTAGTTTTCAGATGTAGAACATGATGTACGTTACCACATAAAATGTTGGACCCGATGATCTGTTGAGGTCCCTTCCAACCACTATGATTCTATGATTCTATTGAAATAGCCTGGTTTAAACTCAGTGCTGCATTGTGTAATATACAAAAGTAGGCTTTCACATTCTTTTTTTTTTTAATTATTTATTATTTTAGAAAATAGTTTGTTACATCTTTCTTATGCTTAATTTTGTTTCCTTTTTAGAGTCATATTGGATGGCGCAAAGAAGCAAAGCGACTGCTTCTTGTGATGACAGATCAAACTTCCCATCTGGCACTTGATAGTAAACTAGCGGGGATTGTAATTCCCCATGATGGAAACTGTCATTTGAAAGATAATGTATACATCAAAGCTACGAGTATGGTAAGGTATATGTCATACATTCTGCCTTCAGGGAAGCGGTGTAAAACTGCATAAACGATGTTTTTTGATTGCTGCCAAAGTATTGCTTTTAATTCAGTTATTAAAATAGTATTTTCCCAGGTAGGCAAGATGTGAAATGGAGAATGAGTGGGAAGTATTGACATGGATTTTGTCTGAGATGAAGTATTTTGATGGCTGGGACACAGCAGAGAAGACTATGTTACTGGGTTTGGTGTGGTTTTTTTATTACCATTTCATAATGATGAGCAATTCTTACGTATGTAAGAATTTGATGATCCTGATAATGAGACAAAGGTAGTGATCATCCTTTACGGTCAGAAGACACATAATTGCATTCATGGGAAAGGACTGGTAAGAGTAAGACAGATGTGCAACAAGAGTGAGCTATTTGAACTATGATGGACTAGAAAATATTCTTGTGACACAGAGCCATGCTGTAGTAATGTACCTTTAAATCCATTTGAATCTAACAGTATGACTGTCATTTTATACTGTATGTGTTGTAGTAAATAACTCTGCAAAAAATTGCATCAAATCTGCTGTAGCAAAATAATATGTCTACAACAAATATTTTTAGCTTTCAAAATAATTCATCCAAGAGTGTATAAAGTAGTCACCTGAGCTTGAAGACAGGCTTTATTTTTTAAAAAAATTTTGTTGGTTTTAATTGCTTTGTCTGTTTCCTTAAATAAATATGAATCCTTTATTTGTGAAACATAAACCATTACTTAATGTAATCACCAGAAAACAGAACTATTAACTATTGAATCAGTGGAGTGCATTAAGAAATGCCTGGAGAAGACCAAGAAGGGATCTTATCAGCGCTTCTAAAGGGTGGATGTCAAGAGAATGGGGCCAGATTCTTCTCAGTGTTGCTGAGTAACAGAACAATGGGCTATGGACACAAACGGGAACACAGGGAATTTCATGTCCATATGAGAATTTTTTTTTTTAATTTGTGAGGCTGTCAGAGCACTGGGACAGACTCCACTGCCCAGAGAGTTTGTGGAGTCTCCTTCTCTGCAGAAATTCAAGACCCGCCTGGCCACAATACTGTACAACCTGCTGTAGGTGATCCTATACTAGCAGGGAGGCCAGACTCTATGATCTCCAGAGGCCCCTTCCAACCTCTATCTTTCTGTGGAAAAAAAAAGAGAGAGAGAGAATAAATCAGAGCGCGTTACAGTTGTATTCTCAGTGCTAGCTGCACTTAATTAAAGTATATAGCCTGTGCTGAGCCCAAGCCAACAAGTTAGTGTAGTCAGTGAAGGCTACACATAAATTAGGCTAGACCTGAATTTTATCCCAGCAACCGGTGTTTACTGTAATTGTGGGGGAGCAGGAGTCAGCCACTGTATGGTGTGTGATCAGGAAATACGGGAGGTTTCTGGGAATCAGTGGGTGTTGAGGAGGAGTGGAGGAGGGAGCTGAGCCTGTGCTGACTGGGATGATTGTTTGGATTTCCGTTTAGCTGATGTTCTTGCATTCATATACTCCCTCTGTCACCTCTTGGATATCCCCTCACAGATGTTGGGATTATTAAGATTATTAATTTCCCTCATAGCCAGTCTGTTCAGTTTCAGTATTTCTAGTGTTCCTGGGATAAAAGCAACCCTTCCTTTACTCCACTTAAGTAATCCTGAAATTTTCCTTTGCCAAAGCAGAGTGTACTTACAGGTTGTGGTGTCCCTACTACTATTTGTCTGTTTGGTTTTTTTTTTCTTTTTACTAATTGCAGGAATTTTGCTCTGCTTATTAACAATTGCTGAAGTTACAAATCTTATTCTGGTGTTCAGGATTCCTTTGATAATAAAGATATTGTCTATTCCTGGGGAAAAAAAACCCACTATTAATTTTCTCTTCAGTTCAGATAGAAAACCTCAATATATATTTTTCAATATAAAATGCAGACAAAATTAACTAATCTCTTTCTAAGGAACTATGACAGATTGATGGCTGACTGAAGAAAGTGTTTTCTGGATTCTGGACTGAAAGATCATGATTTTACTGTCCCATATGGAATAAGAAATCTTCATTATTATTACTATTGATGCCTTTTGTGAAATGAGGTAGTCTTTTTAGCCACATAAGTGAAATGATCTTGAAAAATGCTTAGATGTGTGGTGGCACATTTTGGTCATTGTGTTGCTAGCCCATATCTTTTTTCAACCATGGGCTAATTCTTGGATGCCTACATATAATACTGAGCATGCACATAGTCATAGAAAAGGAGTGGAAATCTTTCTCAGTATTAGCTATTCTCTCGAGGAGATTTGACATGGTAACACAGTGGTGTCTGTAAGGGTAGACGTGCTGGTTTCCTGCTTTTTTTTCTTCTCAGGGGTACTTCTCAGGGCCTGTGATTATTTTAGTCCTCAAAATTCATTAAGAAATTCCAAATGAAAAATAAAATTGGGGGAAGGAAAGACTATTTGATGCTTAAATTGTCATGAAAGGCTGTCAACTTTTAAAAAAATACATCATATTGAAATTTTTTTTGCTGTTTTTTTCTTATCAATGAGATTTTATTGTGCTATGCTAAATGAAAGAGCAGTCTTTAATCACATTGTTTTCTTAGTTTGATTCTTAGCTACTGGTAATCTTGAAAAGATTGATTTTTGGCATATTTTTTATTTCCTCCTTGTGCCAGTTAAGCCGTCTTGGCTTTATTTATTTGCATAAGCTTTAGCTTTGCATCAAAAGTGTTTCCAGTTAGTCACTTTTCTGCTTATTTCTTTCTAACTCTCGCTAAACAGCCACACAGAAGTCAGCAAAATATATAAGACAGGAAAGGAATCTAGTCCATTTTAATTAGATCTGTGCTTGGTTTACTCCCTTTCTGAAATATTTAACATCTCTATTAGTTATCTTCTCAGCCTTACGCAGTAGGTTAAAATAATAAAATGAGTGATGTAATTGGAACAGATAGATGATCTAAAATGAAAGTACATTTGCCTGCAGTAGTGGGAAGAGATAAGATAAATCTGCATAAAGTACAGCAAGGTTTTTACAGCAAGCAAAATGCGGCTCCATGAATGACCAACTGTTCCTTATGTCATCTCTTACATACTTAAAATGAAAAAGATCGTGTGGTTTCTGCAGATGTTTGGCAGGGGGGGGGGGGTTAACATCTCTTTAAATTAAAAAAAAAAAAAAAATCCTAATCTGCAGTGAGGGTTTAGTGTATGACTGACCAAACTGGATGCTCTAGTGAGGTAGAATTGACAAATATACTTGTAAGCCAACTAGGTACATCGGGGATCTAGTCCCTGCAACCCCTGCATGTCTAGGCATGTCATCGCCTGATTCCAGTACTCTCCATCTGAATCAGTTTTTGTTTGGAAACCCACTTCTGACACCACTGATCCCAGAGTTTTGCCATTAGTTACAGAAATTTTGAAGGGGCAATTTGCAGAATTTGGACAACTAGTGTCATGTTTTAAACAGTAAGTCTGACCTATTTGACCACCATTTCATGATCCCTCAACACTTCCCCTGTCTTTCACACATCTATGGTGCAGGATGTATCTGCAGAATGTTGGTCTTCTCTCACCAGTGTCCTGACATCACTACCTGTGTCTGTGACCTGCCAGACAGTTGTGCGTTGCCTGTAGGGTTATGTAGCACCAAGGAGGCCCCAGCACTGTAGTCATGGAGAAGGCAGAAGGCTGTACTACTATATTGCTGGCTATTGAGAAAGGCCACGTCACTGTTGCTGCTGCAGTTCACCCACAATTGATGTGCAGTGGGAACACATGCCCAGTGAAACCCCAGTATGGAACACTCCCTGGCTGCAGCTGTTAAGAAGGCCTATTTATTGCTACCTGTCATCACTTATCTTAAGGAATATAGTGTCTTACCAAAGGGTAGAAAAGTTGAGAGAGGCATGGACTCTGTCTGGGATCAAACTGCAGCCAGAAACTCATTTGCTCTTTCTATATGAGGCTCTTTATAATGGTGCAATAGGATGGAAAATGGATTTTGCTCCCTTGCATAATTTTGTCTCAGCTGTCTTGGCATTCAGATTAATGCTAGCAGAGCAGCTGACGTGCAGGGTGCCTTAAGTAACAAGAGGCACTCTAAGGAGAAATGAATTGTGAAGGGGAACAGAGTGTGTTTGTGTAAGAGAGACAACATGGGGCAGATACTGAAAAATAGATACCTTTCTGCTTCCCCAGATCTTGGAAGACAAGATAGCAACACACCTCTTGTTCTCAACTTCATGTTAGATCTCTCAGTGAGAAGCATAGAAGGGCAGGTCACTGCACAGGCCATGCTGTCATAGTATTTCACCAATGTCCTTCCTGGTGAGAAACATGAAACTCATTCTTCCTTCTTCAAGCACAAGCATAGTTAAGAAAATGTAGCCAGGTGTCACAGTGAGAACTGGAGTCATGACTCCTAAGGCAGGTCTTGGACATAGAGAGGAGAAAGCTGTCAGCTGTAAGAAATATATGTACAGAATACTGACATTGCTAGAACCCGACCCAGCTGATGTGTGATCCCTGTTGCAAAATACATTTCTGAGAAACAACTAATTATTTGCCTTGCTGTTCCCAAAAGTACGTCACACCTCAGTGCCCTCATGTACTTTCTCTCTGACTTTTGCACAAACATCCACCTATCCTTCACAAGAATCTTCTTCTTCTTCTAGATGGACCATGGACAACATCATATTCATCTTCCTTAAAGCATCAGCCCAACAAAATAGTGCTGTATGAGTTCATCCTCCCACTATGCAGCACCCCTGCATAGCTGGCAACAGATAAGGCTGTCACAGTCTGGCTGATGCCCCAATGATTTTGTCATGATATGTTTATTTGGTTGATCCCACCTTCTTTTGGATATAGGCCTAGCATTTCTCTATACACTTTGAAAAAGGATTGGGGTAGTTTTGGAATCCTGTACTGTGGCATATGTGAAATACAAGTTTTTTCCCTACTAACCTGCAGTCTTCTCTTTTCTGTTGTGTTTTTCAGGAACATCCATCTCTTGGGCAGCTTTCTGAAAAATTGATTGACAATAACATCAATGTTATTTTTGCAGTTCAAGGAAGCCAGTTCCATTGGTATAAAGTAGGTTAGAAACCCATTTTCTTTTTCCAATTTTGAAAGCACAATATTTTTATTAAAAATTAAAACTGCATAAATGATTGTATTTTTCATAGGATCTGTTACCTCTGTTGCCTGGTACGGTTGCAAGACAAATAGAATCACAAGCAGCAAATCTCAATGATTTGGTGGTAGAAGCCTATCAGGTATGATGAGAGTGACAATGTTGTATGCTGTATTTATTTGGACAGGGATTTTCCACCTTTCATAGGCTAAAGTTGGAATTTCCAGGATCTTGGCTTCTGAAGTGCACAAGGATAAGTTCCCTACTTTTCTGAATATCCAGGTTGGTGGGTGATGCACAATAGCTCTCAAATTTCCAGGCTGTTGAGGTCTCAAAGCCAGGAACTAGCACTTTTTCCTTTCTAATGATGCTTCTAAATATGCTGTTTGATTCTCTGCACCTGTTTCCATGTAGAGAGTAACCTCAAAAGAAATGTCTGAGTTATTTGAATTTTTAGCACCTCAAATCTTTAATTACAGACCAGACACCCCTGTCTAGGCACCATATAAATTCAAAGGAAAAAAATATAGTGCATTATCTAGAAGGCTTTACAGAATAATGCTTAGCAAATGGACAACAGGTGGGAATTTACACAGAGGTAGTTTGACAACAATGGATATTGTGAAAAGCAGGATTTAGAATGCACAAAGCAGTGTAATGACTTGGGATTTTGAGGGATGGCAGTAAAGAAGTGTTCTGATAGAGTTTGGGGGGAGAACAATGGAAATGGCTTTGTGAACTCTTGCTTGCAGTTCTCAACTGAATGTGAATAGTATGGGAAAGAGAAAGTAATAGTATGGGAAACAACATAGTCATTTCCCACAAATGTCAGGGAATCTCAGCTTTGCTGTGGAAATTGGTATCTTTGGGGGTTGAAGTCGATCTCTTAAGGTCCCTTCCAACCCCTACAATTCTGTGATTCTGTGACCTTGATAGTGAATGAAAAATAGCCTGGTAAGAGGGGCCATAAACAGCACTGAAAAAGAAGCCAAGTAGTATAGATTTGATGTACTGGAGCACAAGGAGCCCGTAGAGCAGTATTAGAGGGAACATGATGGGTTATATGGTTGAATGCTGTTAAGGTGTGCAAGTTGCACAAACATGCAAGTTCCAAAAGTTCAAAAATCAGTTACAAACCTGTATTTTTATGGGGTAGATTGAGATTAGATATTAGGGAGAAATTCTTCCCTGTGAGGGTGGTGAGGCCCAGGCACAGGTTGACCAGAGAAGCTGTGGCTGCCCCCTGTGGCCAGGTCTGATGGGGCTTTGGGCTTTGTGGGTGTCCCTGCCCACAGCAAGGGGCTTGGAACTAGATGGTCTTTGAGGTTCTTACAACCCTAACTGTCCTATACTTTGGCAGGGGGGTTGGACCCAATGATCTCTTGAAGTCACTTCCAATCCCTACAATTCTGTGATTCTATGCAAGGTATAAACATGTATCACATTATTTTTAACTCGTTGGACATGAGAGGCTGAAATTATCCATTCTACTAGATTAGCCATCTAAATCAGGCTATTTGCTTTCAACATATTGGCTATAACAAAGAGCAAGTCCCATGTCTGTTCCTGGTAGCTTTGTGCACATTTTTCTCACTGTGTTGGAAACATTGTGCAGAAGGCAAAGACATTCAAAAATAGAGGAGGTTACATGCGATCAAATTCCAGAATTCTCACTGACAATGTACTTTCTCTTATAAAATTGAGATATCTCATTTTGAATATGGAGGTTTTGAAGAAATTGCTGGGGAAAAAAAATTTAAGTGAGGATCATAGTGCTTTTGTGTGGCATTTTTACACTGGCAATCCCAAGTTGTATCCCAGTTTTTAGAGCACAGTGCAGTGCAAACAATCAAGGAGAGGAAATGAACATTTACAAAATAATTATTTAGTTCAATGGAAGATTCTATGGGACTTTCCTGCTCTGGCCACCCCGGGTTTGCTTTTGTCTTATTTTCATTTTTTAGACACTATCTTCCTTCCCATGCTAAACTTTCTTGGTTTTGGTACTTTGAGATTTTTATCATAGTTTTAGGGGCTTGTAATATACAAACACATGGTGAACAGGGCTAGAATGTTTTGCTTTCTTGAAAGGAAAAGTACTTAGATAAGAAAATAAATTTTGTCTTGATGTATGATGACAGTGGGCTTATTGCACTCTTGTTCTAGGCAGGGAAGCCTTAGGCTTAGTTATGGAAAACCCTGGCTGAAAATCCCTGGCTAAAAAGGCAAAGATGAGTCACCAATTTTCAAAAAGTTACTAAGATAAACATGTGTTCAGATTTGTGTAATTAAATTTCCATTTGTAGCAGTAAAAATATTCATCCCACTAAACTAATTTTCAAATGCTAATATGCCAGGAATTTTAATAATCTCTTTGTGCAATTTTCAGCCCACAGGTTTGTAGAGAGCTTTAATAATATTTTTTTTTAAAGTTAGGAAGCAATATTGTTTCTTGGAAGGAAGTAGGATGTTAGAGCATGCAGTAAATACAAGTTACAAGGTAGCTGGCTTTTTATTTATTTTATGTTGTAAAAAGCCCTAATGGAACCAACTAGTTGTTGACTTATATAGTCCTAGCTGACCTAAATAAATCAGTAAGAGTAATCCAAATAGCCTTTATATCACCCTAAAGTTTGTTCAGAGAAAACTTTTCTAAGATAGATGCAAAATATAAGTTTATAAAGTGTCAAGTCAATCAGGAACCTTTCTGCAGGACAACAATAGTTGTATATATGTTTGCTGGTTTATTTTAAATGTGGGTTTAAAAGGCAGCGCAGTGTCTCAAACAATAAGCAGTTTTTGTTGTGCATGGTTGTTAGAATACATTTTCAAATTGCAGAAAATACAGTCTCAAAACCATTTTAGAAAAGCTGAAAACATTTTTATCTGGAAAAAGTAATCCTCTTTATCAGCATTAGTAGTTCACTGGTTGTGTATATTTGGAATGTAATTGGGTCTTTATATGGGAAACAATGTTTTAATTCATTCTTTTATTCACACAGACAAGCTTTCTTCATTTTTAGTCAGACATAGTAGCTGCCCTTAGTGACTGTTAGTCACTAATGCACATTATATGTTGAGATACAATGCAACTAAAACTTGTTTTCTGGTTACAGAAGCTAATCTCTGAAGTGAAAATCCAAGTGGATAACCAGATCCAAGGTCTCCATTTTGATATCACTGCAATCTGTCCTGATGGAAGTAAAAAAACTGGCATGGAAGGATGTAAAAATGTGGGATATAATGAAGAAGTATGTTGATAGTTCTCATTCTCCAAGGAACTTATTTTTCTCTTTGGTTGGGTTTCAATGGAGTGAAATCTTATACATGATTAATGATCACAGACTCTCTATTATTCAGTGGGTTTATTTTTCCTGAATGTTATTTTAATTCTCACTAATCTCATGGAACTAAGGCTCAAAGCTTTTTCTGAAAGCTGACGTCCATTAAAACTCTCCTCCTTTGTCCTTCACAGGGCACAATGGCCATGTTCATTCTGATGAAATCTGTATGTAAAGAGGTTGAAAGATAATCACCCAGTGGAAAAGAATCACTGGAATTTGTGTTCCTTGGGTCTGTACAAGACACCACCTTTCCCTGTCCTTACTCTAGTAGTCTTCATGCAAGCTCAGGGTTGTGGATAATTAGTTTATTTTGTAAATCTAATTAATAAAATTATTTATCCTTATTTGGATCGGTGCTACCTCTTGAATGAAACAGATTGTAAAACTGGAGCGTCATGCACTGTGAATAGGCGGGGGAAGATGTCTGGCTTATATAAAGAACATGGTTTTCTTCCCAGAACAACTTCTCTGTGCCTTGATATATTTATTTAATTGCTTGGTCTAGTAAAGTAATTCAATAAGCTTGCCAGGAAGAGGTCTGTGTTTCTGGAGAGCAGGGTCAAGGAGTTCTTTCCTTCTTGACATGTACATACATCTCAGATGGTGTGATTTTACTTGTGTCTGTGTGTAGAAATAGCAAAACAAAGCAGTAGATTAAATGTGTGAATTTTGCATACATTCATTTAGATATATTTTATGCTCTTCTGATTTTAGTCTGCGTGACTTGCTGCTGCTGATTAGCTTCTACAGTTTAAGGGAGATTTTCTATGTTTTTCTTCTTAACTCATGTGTTTTTCCCTGTGCATGTCATAAGAAATAGGGCTGGAATTTGTTCTGTTTAATGAAAAGAAAAATATTTATATCTGTTTCTTTTTAATAAAAAGCCAAGCCAGTTGATTGTAAAAGATTGCATGTGGTCCTAAACCTCTGCTGCTGTTGAAAATGAGCCATCCTCAAGAGATTAATTTATTTTAACTGTAAATCCTCCTTTCAGTATTTGTTTACAGGCAAAATGCTTTTCCCTAATTCTCACATACCTTTCATTGTCTAATATTTCTTCCTTCCTTTCCTTATCAAAACACCAAGTGCATTATATTCTGGAAGAATCCTATGGCCTCGTCAGGGTGCAAAACAGCCTTTGGCTATTAGCAAGTGTCAGTGTTCACGGTGTCAAAATTACTTAGTTTCAATGTTTAATCTTTCTGCTGCTGTGTTCAGAACCATCAAGTTTCACAACTCATATGCAAGACATGATTTGCCCTTCCCTCCTGTCTCCCTGCCGTTCTTCTAGCAGTGTACTGCACATGAAGACGATGCTTTCCAGCAGGGCTCTGTGCTGAATAAAAAGCACATTCTCTAGCTGCAGCCTGTCCTCCCCATGTGATATGCACCTGCCATATGAATCAATTGCTGCACAGTCACACTTTTGCCCCGTAACCTGAGGGAAGAAGTCTCATGCACCACAACTGTAGGCAACTGAGGGTTCACGTGTGTAGTGGCGCATTTAAGAAACAAGAAGAAAAGCAAAGGGTGAGACAAAGCCTGTGTGCCCCCTCAATACGACATTAAGAAGCACATGCTTCTGCACAGCATTCTTCTCCTGTTGTCCGTGTAGGCAGCCGCAGCCCCACTTGCCACAAAGCCACCATTGTCCCCAAGGGCTCGGCTGTTCTCATGTGGGGGCGCAGCGGGAGGGAGAGATAGCGATGAGAAATGAATGGTCTTAGTCTTTGCGGGTAGTTTCAAGCTCATATGTAATCAGTTTCTTTGGTTTTCTCTCTTTTCTCTCTTTTTCTTTCTCTTTTTTTTGGTTTTTTGTTTGGAAACCTTTGTTATTTGATGGTAAAGGTAATTGCTTGTCTCAGTCTCCTTTCTTGCCTTTTGCTCGTGATTATGTTTTCTCAGTGAGGAGACAAGGAGGAGTCATTTTCAATCATCAGGCTAACAGTCTTAGTGACAGTACTCTGTCAGGAGCCTAGTGGTCAAAACCGAAACCAAACCCAAAAGCAATGGTGAACTGCAAGATTGCTAACCAGTTAAAGTATCACAGATGGTAGTGATTAATCCAAACTCTCTGACAGTCATCCACGTTACCAAACTGATCCATGGTCCTGTGCCAGAACTCTGGAAAGCCATCGGGGCTGCTGCCATGGTGGGCAGTACTGGGGCAAGAACCTGGGGAATGGGGGTGATGGCCAGGACCCAGGCACTGCACCCACTCTGCAGCAGCTCTTAGTCTACCCAGTACCCCAGTAAGAGCAACAAGTCTCTCTTGCTCCATCCCCATGGTAGAGATTGTAATAAATATGCTAATGCTAAAGTGTGAGTGTTTTAGTAGGAGTTGATAGGGCCATCCAAATAATCTGTGTGCTTTCTATTTGCACAGACCATTTCTGCAGCAAGAACCTGCATTATAGGTTCCTTTTATTGAGTATTTCTGCTTCTGTTTGTGTAGTCTTGCTCAATCTGGTCCCAATTCTCAACTGAGTATTTCTATAACAGAATGTAAACATTCAATTACAACAGCAGGATGATGACGGTAATTCTATTACTGTTTAATTTGTATTAAACGTGTCTTCTGCAACTATGCTTTCTTAACATGAAAAGTAGATGACTGTCAATCTTCTATTAGAATTTTAACTCTACTTGTGCCTATCGTTACTACTATATCATATTTGACAGATGACCTCTGCGTATTTTGTTATTATTAGCTAGTGTACATTCATACACAATGTGAGATTCTGCTTTGTTTATGTGTTAAAAATTTGAAGCACTTTATAGGAAATAATAATGATGTAAAATCTGTCTTGATGTCTTCCTAGGTACTTTTCAATGTATCAATTACAATGAAAGGATGTGATACAACTGGTGGAAGAAAATACGCAATACTTAAGCCTATTGGTTTCAATGAAACCGCCATTGTTAATGTACAGAAAAGCTGTGCCTGCCAGTATGGAGACAGTGGAAGGCACAAAAGAGTATGGACTGATGAAACATTCTCTGATGCCAAGCAGTCCCATTGCAGTGGCAATAACTGTAGCTCTGGCAGAGAGACACTTTCTTCTGAGAGGTGCAGACAGCACCAGGACCAGCCCATCTGCAGTGGTCAGGGGAATTGCATAGAGGGAAAATGTTTCTGCCACAAAAACAAGCTGGGCAAGGTGTATGGCAAGTACTGTGAAATGGATGATTTTTCCTGCCCGTATCACCAGGGACGCTTATGTTCTGGTAAGCTGCAGAGTTTATGTCCATGTTTTGTTTTTGTGTGAGTTTGGTTTGGTTTTGGTTTCATTTATTTTCTGAAGCTTATATACGTGACCCAGCCAAAACCAGTGATATAAAGCTGTCAAGTACAAGAATTTGTGTACAGAATTAGTGTGCGAAATGTCCTAAACAGCCCAGTAGGAATTCATGCTCCAGGGCTTTCTTCACCACAGAGGTATGCACCATCTTCATAAATTCAGCACTGCTTTTTAGGGGAGCTATCGCTTTTTTTCTAAGGCTATTTTAAGATTTAAATCTCAAACTTCTTCAGAGGTAAAGATACCAGTATTTTGGATTAAACAGTAACGTTATGCAAGAAAGTAAATCGTTACATTTAAGTTTAATGAGAATATGAGATACTAAGAGATTAGGAGGAATCATAATTTCCAGTCAAGGTTCTGATTTTCTAACACTCTAAATCAGTCTTGTCAGAGACACAGTGACACTTGCTTTCAAATACAGATATATTTGCTAACACTGTTCAGAACACCTGCTTCAAAAAGGAGAGTGGAAGTGAAACATAAACAAAGAGAGTTGTTAGAAATCCTTTTTCTTTTTGTGGCTTCCTTAATGATTTTTAAAGAAAGCATGCAAATGAAAATGGTATATGAACAAAAATGCAAAACATGTACTCTTATGTTAGAGTTATTAAGGAAAAAAGGGATTGAATCAGTATCATTACTGTATCACTACCAGAATTTTTTTTCCTCTCAGATTTTATTAAATATTTTAAAATCCATATTGCTGGCCTGCGTCCTTTCACTTCAATGCATACTGCAATGAGTGAATTGAGGGACCAATTTTTTTGACTGCAGTTGGATAAATTTTGAGAAATACTGTGTACTTTAGTAGAGTTATCTTGGTTTTACTTCACTGGTGACTGTGAACTTTACATTAACTGAAGAGAAGAAATGGTACCTAGACCTTTAAATGCTTCATTTCAACACAAAGAATTACAGTTCATCTTCTCACTCCCCTTCTCCAAAATAACTTTGCAAATTTATTATTTCTTAACCTAAGCAGACCTTTCAAATGTGCTCCTAAAGTCTGAGATGTGGTGCCCTGGTCAGCAGAGGTGCCAGGGAGATCTTTCTCTAAGAGGTGTTAGAGATTGTCACGTGGGATGGAGTCCTGCCCAAGGGTACCACCAGACAGGAATCTGCTGCCTGGCTGAGCAGTATTCCTCTTCATGGGGTATTTTCCAGTGTGGACTCTTGCTCTGAGGTGTCCTATGACCCCCTTCCCCCCTCTACCTTGCCCAACTCAGGCAAAAAAATATGCAGCCTGTACCTTGGCCTCACTTTTATTTATGGGATCTTGTCTGTTAGATGGGACTGTCTCCCTGCAGCTGCTCTATGGATCCCTGGAGCACAAGAGGGCCACTGCAGTTCGTGTGAAACTTAGGTACTGCTGAGGCATAGTTGAGGAGACCTCATGAGATTTGCCTGTGCTTTAAGTGCTCTCTATTTCTATATTTCCTAAAGGTGCTTTCCCACGCTGTAAAAATGTGGCTGAACATTATCAGCATGTCAGTTGTACAGCTGCCTAAATGTGCTCCAACATGGAAAACATATGGATTTTGCCCTAAAGCTCCCACTGCTTTGCCTAGAAAATTGTAAAGGCCACCAGAGGTTCTTCATAGCCTTTGAATCCATGAAGCTGTGCATTTTACATTCTTACGGAACAAGCCACAGTTCATAAGCACAGAATACCCACCTGTCCAGCTCATTCACCATCCTCCAGAAAGGCAGAAAAGCAGTGCTATCATGCATGCTTCTGAAAATACAAGGAAAAACAATCCAACCTGGCATGTGCACATGAACTTGATACTCCTCCCTCCACTGAATCTTGCTGTTTATTTCGATTGAATGCTTCCTTGCTAAAGAGAGGTTTGTTTAGTTTGCCTGAAGACTGTTTTCCTGGTTGTGTAATTTTTAATCCCCACTGCTTTGATCCAAGACAACAGGGAAAATTCGAGCAAAACATTTTAAGATGACATCATGGTAGCAGCTTTTGCTCAACAACAAACAGCAGCCATAAATATGTATCATGCTGGTAATTTCAGCCCAGATCGTTAACCGAATAACTAATTAGCAAGTCGAGGTTTAAATTAGCTCTTTTTACTGTAAAGCATCAGTAATGCAAATGTATGCTTATAAAAGTTGACTTTTTTTTTCATGCAAGCATATGACTCAACACTGTCTGATGTTGCAGGTAATGGTGAGTGTGAAGCTGGTAAATGCAAATGCTTTGCTGGCTGGGAAGGTGACCATTGCCAGTGCTCGTTAAAATCAGCAAAGCACTGCCTGAATTCGAAGGGCCAGATTTGCAGTGGAAGAGGAAAATGTGTATGTGGAAAGTGTGAGTGCACAGATCCACGAAGCTTTGGTCGCTTGTGTGAATATTGCCCTACCTGTAACAAAGCCTGTGAAGAAAACTGGTATGTTTCTTGTGCTAGACTTGGTATTTTTAACTCTGTAGTGTTAAAGCAAGGAGAAATATTTCTGCTCCCCTAGATGTGCGCTATATTTCTTACATGACTGTAGGAAATTGAAACAATTCATCCTTGAGACTTTGCTGTATGTAGCTGAGGTGTTCAGGCTGCAATTAAGAGAATTGCATGTCCATATCAGTGTTCACCAGTCTATGGCTGATGTTCAGCTTTCTGAAATCAATGGAGGTGTGTTCCAAGAGTAGCTTTTTCTAATTTTATTTGTATTTGTTAAAAGATGGTTCTTCATAAGAAATCTTCTGGGTAGGAAATAAAGCCCAGAGACTTTGAGTTTTAAAAATGAACAGTAGATTCTACCATCAAATGCCACCAAGTCCAATAATCTGCTTTTGCACCCTCCTTGTGCTGGAAAAAAGGAGGCGTGGAACAAGAGCAGTACCTGCGCATTACGACTGCCATCAGTCAGCAGAGCCCAGCAGGTCTTGCCCAGAGAACAATATCCTCTGTTACTCAGTTTTAAACCACTTTGTCTTTGCTGTGCTAGCTTTAAACCATGTCACTTTTCCTTACCCATGGCAAGGACAGGGCAGCGTGTAGGTCTGAACAGCCCAGCAGCAGGACTTTACGTGGCTTTGTCTTAACAGAGCATCCAAAAAAATATATTAATAAAGCTGTAATTCCTGCACCTATCTCTTCCCTTCGCTCCCAGCACGTATCCCCATGAGACTGATCGATGAGAAAGACTAGGACTGAACCTGACAGTGACAGCTGAAGAAGGGGTGCTGGACCCTCAACTACACCCCCAGAAAAGTATACATCACAGAGTGCAGAGCAGGGGCCGGATGAAGGTCGCTCAAAGCCAAAGACATGTTTTACTTTACGGCTTCTGACTAGTTGGTTCTGAGATCATCACAGGGATAAAATGCTCAGCAAGGCATCACATTTCAGAAAAAAAATAAACAAGTGTCACAATGTTTTTACTAACAACAGGAAAGCATTATGTGCAAGCCATACGTCAGCCTGTTGATACAATCTCTTTACGGAGCATGCAAGGAAAGACATAGGGTTTTAATTACATTTTTATTTTTTAGGAATTGTGTTCAGTGCCATCATTCTAACAATGCATCTCAAGCTAAACTTGAGCAGTGCACAACCTCATGTGCTTACCTACTGCATTATATTGACCAAAATTCAGGTATGTGACTCTTTTAGATAATTTTAATAAGAGATGAAAATCTGTTGGGATGAATAACTGAATTCTCTGCTGTTATAATGTCTTTCAAACGTGTGTCCTGTTATTACAATAACAAAGAAAAAAAGCAAGAAAAAGAGAAAAAGCACTCATAGCTTCAGGGAAAATAAAAGATAAATAATAACAGGAAATGTGATTGGCAGGCATTGCAAAATCAGATTTCCGAGCTCCTTGAGAAGTCACATCTAATAATAATGAATCCTGCCTGAGCATGCTTAAAGAAATATTTATAAAAATCTGTTATGGCACCTGCATGTTTTATTTATTTGGATATACTTATAATATTTGACATTACCAGAATCGTGGAAGAATGAAGTAGAATGCTTATCTCACATTCAGTAATGTTTAAATATTCCCTTTAAGTATAAAAATACTGCACAGTTGTGAGGACTGTGGAAGAATTTTTAAAAATTAATAAAATCTTGTAAAGCTTAATCAGTCCACGCTGCAACAAAAATGCAGGTAAATGGTTACCTTTTGTCACTTCACATTTTTGTACGACTTTTATCTTACAGTTGTTCATAAATGAGAATAACTGTGAATACCTTTCTTGTAACTTTAGTATTAATGGAAGGAAAGCTTTCTGCATGAGAGAGGTTAACCAGTGAGGAGAGCACTGGAGAAAGATTCAAGAAACCACATTTTCTTTCATATTTCACCAATCATCTACACTGTAATCTCATGACGAGTAAACTGTCTTGGCCCCATACATCCCTAACTATTCATCCTCTCTATTTCAGCTATAAACTCACCAGTTTACAGAGAATTTACAGTGGCCAACACAATGAAGCCTGAGTCTTAGTTCTGCAGGTTAAAGGAATGAGTAACAGAATAATAGATCTTAATGATAATTGCCTTTCGTTATATGTCCCACTTTAAAGGCTTGCATATGGCAGCTTTTCCTCTTAACTTCCCTTCCTCTCCCTTAACTTTACTCGTGCTCCTGTTACATTTATGTGATATTACTATGCAGTAGTAGGTGTAACTGTGCTTGAGGGATGTGCCTATTCCATACGTTAGGCTTTACACTTGTGTTTTCCTTACATTGCAGAATGTTTCTCTGGACGAAGCTACTTCAGAGTCTTTTCCATAATCTTTATAGTTACCTTTCTGATCGGGTTGCTTGTTGTCCTTATCATCAGGCAGATAATTCTACAGGGGAGTAGCAATAAAGTTAAATCTTCAGCTGATTACAGAGTATCTGCAACAAAGAAGGTAAATGATTTCAGAGCCATCATATTCAGTAATCTTTTTCTTGCACATAAAAGTTAGCTAATCATTGATAAAAATTGTATCTTCTCCTTCAAGGATAAGATGTTTTTGCCTACTGTTTGTACAAGAACAGTAACATACAGACGTGACAAACCAGAGGAAATAAACATCGACATCAGCAAGTTACGATTAAACGAAACTTTCAAGTGTGAATTCTGAAGACAGTGTGTTTTCTGCAAAGGTCTATTTCCATCCTGCTCGACTTTTTTAAAGTTACCTTTCCTACTCTGCCGGAGTGTTGACTGTTGCCATTTGGTTTTGTGTTGTGTGTTTTGTTGAATACTGTAACTAAGTGACATGTAAGCATATTCACGTAATGTGACTATGTTTGAAATCATAGCTGCTGTATTTTTTTGTTGTTGTTGTTGTTTTGGGGTTTGGGGTTGTGGGGGTTTTTTTTGAAAGAGAAATGTGCATTACTACTGTTCAGGAACATTAGTGTTGATGTAGCACTTTAGCATATTCTAATTTATTTAGTTGTGGCCTAGAATGTAGATATGAACCGGTCTGACAAAGCACTGATCTCACTCTACATGTAGCTAGTACTGATGTGCTCTGTGGGATGGATGGAAACTGTGACTGAAATATTAACATTGCTGTATATTATAGCAATAGATAAAACTATTCAGATGCTCTTAAACAGAGTAAATGGTACTTTTATAGTTCTCTCAGTTGACTAAATTCCACTGATTTGCCTGCTTTAGCCTCTTAGCTTCTCCTCAAGACTCAATAAAAATGACTGGATTAAAAGTGCTTAGATGCTGGTGTGGATGTATAGTTGTGTGTATACACACACGTGCACACACACACAGAGATAAATTTTATATATATAGTTTTTTATACATTATTATGTCACTTAAAGATAATTTATATCGGATAAAAAGTAATTTTTAGCTTTTTTTACTTGTTCAACATAAAAATTTATATATGAATTTTAAGGTATTTGGAAACTGAGTGGCTACAGAAAATTAGTTCCTCTATCCAACAGCATAATCTACGTGATGTTCACTGCCAGCTGACTTTGCCTTTGGGGTCAGCAGCATCAATTCCATTGCAAGCAGATAAATTACAGCAGAGCTGTGTTTGGTTTGCTAGCTACATGTCAGTGTTTTGCCAAATAAGGGCTTTGTTCTTTTTGTATGATGTCAGACAGAAGTCTGATTGAACACGTGCTCTTTTTTCCTATGTAAATTAGTTGACAGGCTTAGATTTCATGAATCTTTACATAACCACTTAATAGTTTGTGACTGCATTGAGAAATGTGCCCCAGTGTGATGTGGAAAAGAACCTGCAATCTGAATGAAGGTGAGGAAAACAGTGTTTTTCTCAAGAGAACACATTCATTGACTTCATAAGTGTGGGATCAAATTCTGCCTTCAGAAATGGACAAAACTCTTCTAAACAAACACAGTGGGACCAGTATGAGCTTCTCTGAGAGCAGAATTTGAGCTACTGGGGTCAAGCAGAAACATTTTCTCTGAACCTGGCTGTAGTGATAGAAGGTGTGTTACAGTTATATGCTGATTAGAAGAGTCAGACAACAGTCTGATTTACTTACTAACTTGATGCTGCCGAAACCCAATGAAAATCTGATCAACCACTTAAGCACTAATGCTGTTGGTAAAAAACCAATCATCTCTGAAGAGAGTATGCAGTGTATCGTTTTAGCAACATTGATTGCTGATAACTAATTATTGGTCTGTACTGGTCATAGACAAGAACTACAGAAACAAAGCAGAACCTCTTTCTATGCAGCTTTTAGATATTAGTATATACACTCATATTTCCTATTCTCTATTCCTTCTGCAACTTCCCACTGAAATCTGAGGAATATGCAGGTGAAAGCAAGGCAGGGTGCATAACAACCGACAAGTGTTACGTGAGTGATTGCAATTAATTTACTGTGTTGTGGATCAAGTGAGGGATCAAGAAAAATAAAACAGAAACTGTGGGTTTTCCCATCATTATCATCAAAGCTTTAGATTTTATGGTTTGGGGGTTGGTTTGGTTTGTTTTTAAAAAAGTAAACTGGACTATTAAATGTTTCTAAAGCAGTCTTCAAAGTAGTACCTGAGCTTTCTAGCATACATGTAAAAGTGTCTCATTTAAAGTAAAGGAGGTTTCCATACACTGACATGGATTTTAGTGATAGCTCCATTGTAATATCTTCATTAGAAATTATTTCTAATAAGTATACTAATAAGTATTTCTAATGAGTATACTATTTCTAATAAGTATGCTTTGAAATTTCATTTTCTACCAAAACACATAGAACCGTTTTCCTCCTATGGAAACAAATTCCAAACAATTGGTTTCAGTGGGATTACGATAAAAGATCAATAAAGGTTTACTTGCTGTTGGCCTTGTCACAATTCGTTAGTATTTTTAAGTGCAGAGAAAGCCTGGCTATCTGTTTCCCTAAAGAAAACAAAACAAATTTGAAGGCTTAGCAGAGAATTTCTGAGTATATAACAAAAGACATATTCTTTAAACAAAGTGATAAATATCATAGGTGTGGGGGGGGCTTTTTTAGCAGAGATTCCTCAGATGTGTTTCCCATAATGGCCCTCAACGCATTTGCTAACATGATGGCTAATGTATTTCCTTTAGAAATTACTTTTCACCATTGGAGTTAAATTATGTGGGTTCTGAGGCTGGGTTATTTGTGGGAGGAAGATCTGAACTGTAACACCCATCTTCCTTCCAGACACATCACCCTGCTACTGCTTTTCTTCTGTAGCACTTAGCTGGCATTACAGTGCTGCCGGTGGAGTGGCACGGCCAGTGTTGCCTTATCAAACACCTGCCCGAACGTTCAATCTGCTCTGGTGAAATAGAGCAGGTTCACAGCACAAATGCCCCATGAGCTGCTTGCTGTCCTGAGGTGTTTTGTGTAGTTTTTTTTAAAAAAAAAAGTATCTTTTTTGAAAAAAGTTTTTAAGGAAAAAAAAAAGCTTTTTTTGCTTCTCCCTCATGATTTTGCTGTATTGTGGAGGAGGCTAGTGAAAAAGAATAAGCTGCTGCTAATGTGACAGGTCAAGGCTTTTAGAAAGCCCATGGGGAGCTTATACAGAGCAGGATCCTTGGGAGGAGGCTTTGTTTCTCGGGATGGAATCTATCCATGAGAAACTCTGGCTTTGCTTGGTACTTGTTTCCCTCTGCCTTTGACCATGTTTTTCAGAAGAGCTGCTGCAGGAGATGAATAGCCCAACAAAAGCCTCACTATTTAGGGAGCTGTGTTCCCTCAGCACATGACCTTAAATGAGAAAGCAGCCTGTAATTCACAAGGAATTTCCTCAGCGATTGCAGAAGGACTCTGCTTCCTATAGTGCTTAATATGGGAGATATTAAGGACGAATTAGTTCATATTAGTTTTCAATGTACTGTGCGTAAAAGATGCTTGTAAAAATAGGGGAGGGACACACGACTATCTAGCTTCAGAATAAAACATTCCAAACTTCTTCAATAATTTTTTTTCTACTGGGTTTCTTCAAAAAATGGAAAGAAGGAAAAAAAAAAAAAAAAGTCAAATAATTCAGCTTCATGCCTATACCCAAAAATATAGCAGCAGATACTCTGCATCTCATCATTTGGGAGTTTTTAGATTTGCTCCCACAAAACTGAGCATGTGCATGACTTTTCACAACAGATTTGTTAATGTTAAAATCCACATGTATAATTTTCAAATTCTAATCCCCCTTTTTTTACCTTTAGATGGTTCTTTGTCTAACATTCCAGAAACTATATATTTATGCAATTAAAACCCATGCATTTTACTTCAGGTTTTTTTTATAATGAAGAAATACCATGAATTGATTATTTCCAAGCATCATGAGTACATTAACAACGTGGCTACGGAAGTGTGTGGGAAAATAGCTGTTTCATCCAGAAAACGTGCATGTGGTATGCAAGGAATTTTCATTGTGCCCAGCTGAAATTCCCTTACGTTCACAAGGAATGTTGAAAGTGAACCTTAGAAAGGAAGGACGTTTGTCTAGGCATAGTTTACATTTTATCCATTATTTTCAACTGGATTTATTTTTTCCTCTTTATGGTGTCATGAAAACCTGCTCTGTAAAGTATTCTTCAGGCTGCTGTGGATAAAATTATTTTCCCAATCTGATCATATATAATATTTGTTTCCTGCTTAGCGCACAGACCCAAATGCACATGTGTGGCAAACTGTGGGAGCAAACATGTGAAGCAGGTTCAAGCAACCCTTAGTCCTACAGTAGCCATAAGGCTTAGTGATGCCCAAGGTAGAGAGATGCCAGGGTACTGCTGCCTGTGCAAGGGCTTGCAGAGGAATGGCATCCTCAGCAGGTGCAATGTGTCCTACAGTTCCCAGAAATGGGAATGGTCCTACAGCATCCCTACAGAGATAGTGCTTTGAGACCACACTTCCCCATTTATCAAGGCAGGAAGCCTCTTAAAAGTAGGTTGGCTTGGCAGGGATGGTACAGTTTCTGTCCCAGGTGCTTGGCCACATGCTATACTCAGCGTGGTAGGCTTCCTATGTCTTTGTTCATCTGGAAATGCTTGCATGTAACATAGAAAGGGATCGTCTCTTGGCCTGTACCATAAACCCGGATTTTGCAGATCTCCATTAAAGCTTCTGGGAAGTCTTTGGGCATCTGGCCACTGACTTCCCACGAGTCCCAGGATCTCCACCAGCCTGCCTTAATGAATGTAAGCTGTAGCTGGGGAAGCACACTCCTCAGAGGCATTTCTGCTGAGTCAGTGGTCAGTGACACTTACTCTGCTCTGCCTATGAGTGAAGCGTAGTGCCAGTGTTCTGGCTGTCCATTTGCAAGGGAGCAGAAAGATTTATTTGCTAAGCAGAAATGTTAAGAAGAACACTACTTTTCAATGATGATCTTAATGCTGCTTCAATGCACAAGCATCTCATGGATCTTACAGACAACTGAAACTCATGGGGAGGGAAGAAAGGTTAAAATTAGACAGGTTCAATGCTTTTGTATAGCAAGCCAAATCAGTGGGGTTTCACTGAGTGCAAGCCAGCTCAGAATGGTTGGCCTTTGGGGGGGGAGGGGGGGGGAGAAAGAAAAAAAAAATCTAAAATTAGGAGATTTTTAAGCTTTAGAAATGCTGCTCTGGATTGCACATTCTCTTTGTTTCTTTTTCTGCACACACTCCAAGAAAAAAGGTACCTACTTATTTAAAAATAAATAAATAAAATGTCTGGTGTTTGTTAAAATAATGGCTTCTACCCAAATCCTAATATTTCATTCTGATACCTATGTTGTCTCTGGGCTGTTTCAGTCATATTTTGAAGGGGGATGTTGTAAGATGAAAGATTCTTTTGGGAAGGCATTAGTATTGGATAAATTCACTGTGCTAACATCTTACTCGCCTTTACCTACTACTGCTTCAAAAAAATAAAGCTACTTTAAAGTGTCTTACTTAGCAATGGTGTGACAGCTATTAATAATACTACAGTTTTTAACTATTTAACATATACTACCTTTTGAAAAAAGTATATACAAATAAATGATGTTTCTCTAGATTTTATGCATAGAGAATGTTAGTAAGGGAAGAGGTTTTAAGTAAGTTTATAACTTCTTACTGTTCATTTTACATTTTAAATGATACTTTTAAATCACTACTTTTGTTTGGAAATATACTGAATATTTTCTTATTTAAAATAGTATACTTTTATAGCTGTTTATTAATTTCAATTGACTACTAACTTCTATTTTGATATTTATTAATGAATTGACACTGTAGTATATTCAGATGTTTATTTTTCTATCAGAGCTGTAACAACTATGACATAGCATTATTTTAATGCAACATCATTGTACTTGCTCTCTAAAAAATAAAATCAATATTTAATCCATATGGATTTTTCATATTTTTAATGTTTCATATGTCTGTGATAAGGAAGAAATGCTTCCTTTTAAGTATATAAAGCACTTTCATGAAACTGCACAAATGTCTACAAAAAGAAGCATATAATTACTGTCCGTTTTAAATGAAATATGAAAAAGACCATATTTATCAGATGTAGGCAAATGACTGCACATTCAGGATGAACTTTGAGAAGTTGGAAAGGAACACAATAGCAGTTTGGAGGTGTGGTTTGGAGATGCAACTGCTTTACCTTGCCCAACACAACTGAAACATGAATGCACCAGGAGGTTTTTGCACTTTGGAGGGCACAAGAAGAAATTTCTTATAGAAATACCATCTATAGATGGATAGGTGGTTATAATAGCCCTTCCCCTGCTTTGGTCTGCTGGGTGGTAGAGGAGCTGGTTTTCTGTTGGGTGGTAGAGGAGATGGTTTCTCTCTCCACAGATGCCCCACCTATGCCACCCTCCAGTGGCGTAGGTTGCTTTATGAGCAGTGGTGAAAATGCAACAGTAGATTGGGATGGTGACACAAATTCTGTTCTCAGGAAGAATCAGCAATAGCATTTGCTTTGCACACCGTGAAAGTTCTTGTGAAAAGAACTTCAGACATGCTGTGTGAGGACGTTCAAAATGTGTGCTGTAAGACCACGATGGCTCAGCAAGAGACCGCTGTGGCATTAAAACACCTGACTGACATAATCGGTAAAACCAGCTGTTCATGCTTCTCACATGATCCAGTTTTTGCCCTGGGAATGACAGAGAGAGATAGACTGAAGTGACAACTGATACACATTCAGTCACCACATCACTTAGTGTGCGGGACTTAATGATACAATTGAAAAAGCTGGGAAAAGGTGTACAGCAAAACTAGAAAGAAAAGTAAGTAAATATCACAAGCACAATCTGTTCACCTTTGTTGCTGCTTCTATCAAAGCAAGGAACGTAATCCCAATATCTGCCTGATGAGACTGAAGCTGACAAATTTCCTTTCAGAGAGGCAGGAGGCATCAGCCTTCACTGACACACTGAGCAAGCACATGCAACTGGTCCTACAAGCTGAAAAATACATATTTTCCTTGAAAGCTCTTTATCGAGGCAACAGTAGTGTCACCAACTCAGAGTAAATATACATCTAGATCTGAATTTCAGGCATATAATTTAGGCATATAACTTGACCTACAGATATAGGGCTTTGTTTTGCCATTTGATAGTGATCTTGAAGCTTAGTGTTAATACTTAAGTCTCCTATAGACAGTGCTCCTGACACCAAGCCGTGTTGCACACGCCATGAGTTGTAGAATGATGGTAAGTCATCTGTATGAAGTCTTTCTTTATTCCTATGTCCTGAAATTCATCAATTAAATCATGCCTATAGACCTTAAAATGTCCAGATAATGGCAGGTATGGGCTTTGATACTAGTGGTGTTGGATTTAGCCAGGTTTTATTCACATCCATGAAGTCGTCAGGGCACAACTATGCCCCAGTTTGGCTCTAAGGTAACCCAACTGCTATTTTGTTGCAGATATGATTGACAAGAAAAAGCCTTGCTGCTCAGTCTCTCCAAAGTGGAAAGAAACCTAAGTTACAGCCTCTAGAGCCGGAGGAGGAAAGAGATCCTGATTTCAGCCACTTTTTTGATACCAGTCATGTAGGTGCATGCTGTTACAGAATTTCTCTCTCTGTGTGATTCCCTTTGTGGTAGGTGCAGAGTCTGATCCAATATACAGAGAGGACAGGAGAACAGTTTGGCAATAGGGACAGTTGGTTCGAGTGAAGATCTGAGTATGCACAATAACAAACAAAAGGCAAAAGTTGCAGTTAAGAATAAAAACTTTGTTAAGACTGATTTGTAACTAGTAAGGAGTTAATCTGAAAAGGGGGTGCTTCCTCCTGCCTTCAGGTCTACAACAAAGACAAGAACCTTGGAAATACATTCCTGCTCCCCTGGGTTTAGAACCAGTTTAAATGTATTGTATGAATTGAATAAAAAGTCTAGCTTTACAGAAACCCAAATGATATGAAGCTGTATTTAGAGCACAGGTATTGTCATTGTGGTGTGGGGATATCATCTTCTGCTTGGGAGTCAGGGTGGTCCGAATTGGGTCAGACTGTACAGAATCCATGTTACCTAGAAATAGGGTGCCAGTCCCATTTATTAGTACTAAAAAAACCCCAAAATCTCTCAGCCTGTCAACCCAGGGAAACAGTGGTGGGTGGCAGAAAGCAGTGTCTTCCTTTCCACAAACTAATCTGTCATCTAATCAGCCCAGAGCATAATATGGCCTCTGATTATTTTCTTGGCCTTGAACTGCATGATTCATGAAGGGCAGTTACTGTTTAATAAAAGATTATGTATATGCAAGCTGATAAAACTAAATGATTAACCAAAAAAGCATAATATTGCCAAGTTATGTCACATATGCTTATTGAAATCAGTGCATGTGATGTATGCACTTCAGTTTTGCAGCTTGCCAAGTCTCCCTTTTGGGGCTCTGAGCCTCATCCTAAGCCTCTTGTCTATGTCTTGGCAATTTGTATTGCTCAGGACCTCTTCTAAAGTAGGGTTCCTCTGCTTTCAAAGGTGCTTACAGGAGCAACCTCTCCCTCACATTCCCCTCTGGGTTTTTATCCTTTGACCATAGAATTAATATGTCCATTCTGAAAGCATCACCGAGACTGTACGATATGCGGCTGAACTGCTGAGGAGACAGGGGATATATCAGTGGATGGGTTTTCTGCAGAGTTTTTAGGGGCACCTTCACTCTGCCGTGCATAAAGCAGCAATTTGAAAGACTTCTACAACTTAGGCATGGAGCTGTCAACCGAGATTATCTTTATCTGCATCAGTGTTTAAGGTGTACACCTTGTGGTTTGGCTTCTGTTCTTGAACTGTTCTGCAGCTGCACCCAGGCTCTGGAGAGGGGCCAGGGGCAGGGGGGAATGGGGAAGAAAGTAAAAAAAAAAGGTAGCTAAAAAATTACTTCCTCTCTTTCCAAGCTTCTTGTGCATCTTGAAAAATTTCCTCAGTTGCAGATACTGAATCAGAGAGCTTCATCAGTGAATAGCTGAGGTGGAGACCTTTATTATTTTGGGGGCAGACAGGAACAAGTTGAAGTCTGTAGTGTGAAGGTACAGAGAGCATCTCCGAACCTGGTCGGATGCAGTCCTATTCCTCTGCTCCTTTCCAATGTTAAGAAGTCAAGGCAATTTGTTGGTGAGCTGTCTAGTCCTCAGGAACCCACAGGGATTCTCCTGCTCTAGTCTTTAATTCTGATACCCTCCCAGCTTCTGCAGCCAGTGACACATTTCCCTTCCAGTATCACCATTCTGATGACTTTATTTTTATTTGTTAATACCTCTTCATGTATACTTTTATGTGTCCATATCTGCATATTCCATCCAAATTTACATTTCTTCAGCATCAGGAAATCCATCTCTGATTGCTAAATCACCTGTCAGACCAAACTATATAAATACATGTGCTCTATATACAGATATAGTCTCACATACCTTTTTTTTTAATATTTAAAATGGTATTCCTCCCTTAATTTCTCATGCATAGCAGGATCTTCCTTTAAAAAGTCCTACATATATCCCACGTTCTGTTAATGGCTAGGCTGCTACCATGTTGAAAACACGCCTGGAAATGTTCCCCAATGTTCATCTCCTTCACTCTTTGCACTTTTATCTTTTTTGGCTGCTGCCTTGCACATTAAACCAAGATCACAGAAGGCAGACACAACGCCTTACATGTGGATTCTTCGTTCACAAATAGGTTTGAATCATAATGTTAAAAATAGTAATGACTATTTCTTTTGATAATTTACTCCTTGTACCTTTGACAGTGAGTTCTTGTTCTTTAAAAAGGAAAGGATCATTTGGTCAAAAGAAAGGCAATGCGTGAGATCACTTTGTAGAACAGAAAATGTGGTGTTCTCAGAAAGATTTATTGTCATACGACAGACTGAGAGTTCTTCATGCTGCCTAAAGTGAAAACCAAGTGGATTAATTCCTAGGGGGAAAGCAAAACAAAGTTATTAAAAAAACCCAAAACCCCAACAACAAAAAAAACCAAAACAAAACACACAAAGATAACTTTGGTTTCAACACTTTTGTCCAAAGTTCAATTCTGTGAAATTTCTGGGTCCTTTCAGTTCAGCTGAAGAGCATGTTAGGAGTGAACATGCTGAGCATCTTTGAATATCAAGTCCATAAGGTCCCCTTTGAGATCAGATATATTACAGATTAGGAATGTCAATATAACACGTGTTGTATTCTTTCTTTGAAAAAACCCAGGAACAGTTTGGCAAGCCAAAGAAACCTTATTTATTGTCTTAGCTGAAATTTCCACATTCCCTCTTGGATCACAAAGAATACATGCAAGCAACTATTGTACTCATACATTTTCTATTTATCCTCTTTTCACTCACCAAAGAAAACAGTGTGGACTTGAACTACTAAAAAATAATGCAATGTATAATTCACTGTAAATACCTGTACTACCCAGGAAAACAAATGGCTATCAACATCACTTGAACTATCTTGAAGGAAAGTGTGTTACTGAGTTTAATTGCTATCATTTAAGCTATTTGATACATCTGGTGACCTAGTTCATATGGAATTTAAGTGTCTCTTCTTGCCAAACTTTACTCCCTACTTGGTCAGGACCCAGTTACTACTGCTTCCCCAAGTCAGTGAAGGTGCTTGCCAATAAAGTGAAGTCTTCAATGTCCTTTGAACCAGCAAGATAAGGGAATTGTTATTCATGAGAAAGCTTTGGCAAAGAAGACAGCATTACAATTTTTCCATGATTACAAATCCTGGGTTATTGCAGTTATATTGAATATAAAATTTATAGTAAATTCATATACAGCTACTACTGAAATCACCAGTATAGCACACCCAAAATCTTACCAATTTTAAGGATTTTTGATGAGGGACTTGCTTGAAGATTTTATTTTTTTTTCATAATTAGAACCTTTTTGAGAGTCCCTTGGAATGATATTTTTCAGATACTTCACTTCCCCAGAGTGTCTCCCTACACAACTAAAATAGGATTTCATTTACAGTATTGACAAAAAAGGTGGGCAACACAGTGCCTTCCTTACCTTAGGGATACAGAAGTGATGAGTGCTCTCACAGCACCAGAACCATGTCCTTACTACAGTACTTACTTTTTCTACTAGTCCTCCATGAGAACAGCCAGATTTTTTTCAGCCCTAGAGTCCATTTAGCTCAGTGTAGCTCTCTCCAACTGTGGAGACAAGCTGCAATGAGAAGTTTAAGCATGCTCCAAGTGTATATTACTTCTCTAAATTTCCCCCAGCCTCCAATCATTCTTCAGCTTGGGGAATTTTCTACATCTGATTAGTTTGTTTAATCAGTAACTCTCATGTTCAGGCATGTGCCACTCACTTTCTTAAAAATCCACTGTGATTGGAGTTGTGTGAACAACTGCTTCCTTTTGTTTTGGACCCAGCACTTTGCTTGGTGACCCATAGCACCTGCATTCAAACAGCAGGCATTGAGCCCGTCACTCTCTTCCACAGGACTTGTCACATCTCCCCAAGTCACCTTTCCCAGACTGCAGAGTCCAAGCATACATGGTCAGTCTTTTTACTGAAGTCTTTCATCTTTGATCCTCTTTACTGCCCTTTTCTATTACTTTACTATCACTGGCATCCTCCTTTCTTTCCTTAAGGATGAGGGAGCAGAGCTATTTTCCAGACTGAAAATGTAGGTGAACCACCTAGTTACATAGGGACATACTAATGTGAATCATTTCCTATTTCTTTTACCATGCTTCCTAGCAGTTGTATGACTTCATCTAATACAAGATTTTCATGTCTTCCTCCTCTACAGAGGTCTCACACTGAATTTCTTTCCTATCATGTTTAGCTCTGAAAACACTGAATGAAGGAAAGCTGATTACTCACAGCTATCTTGAATGCAGATGCTGGCAGTTTTGTCCCCCTTTGAAACAAGATGAATGTCTCACTTCTTCACAGCTTCTGTTTAATCTGTAAGTAGCCCCATTCCTAGTGGAGCAGAAATCTCGCTCCTAACACTGCAGGTCAGCCTTTCTCCTTGTCTCTTCAGTCCCACACAGAGTACAATTAATGTTCCAGAGGAAGTTCCCACCAAAGTTCTGGTCTCCAGCATTCTTTTTGTAGAGGAAAAATGTTTGTACCTCCAGAATTTCCTACCTTCACTCTTCTTTATTTAGTTGATGCTCACCTAAACACTACAGGCTGCAACCCACTGCCTCTGAGGTTTATCAGGTCTGCACCAAGCAGCCAAATTATATGTTTGCCTGTAAGTCTGAGCCCCAGGACATCTCTTTGCTGTACAAGAGCATCCTCCGCCTCCTCTTCCCTTCCTGATAGACATCCTAACTCTAGAAGGGCGCTACATTAAGAGCTGCACATATATATACTATAGCTAAGAGAAACCTGTTACTGTAGTCATGTTTCATTTCTCTTGCCAGTATGACATTCCTGGATACGTCCTCTGTCATCGTCAGTCTCAGCAAAGTAAATTGTTCTTTTGAAAACTGAACTGCTCAGCATCTGCAATGTGTCCTCAATGAATATCTCCATTAGCCCACTTTCCTCTGGGTAAGCCATCCTACCCTGATTTCCACATGGACAGATGCTGGCTTCCCCACAGAGGAAGCACTCACACAAATCTCCCTCTTCCCTTGCAGGAAAAGTTCTTCTAGTGTTCCTCCTTCCTTTCATCTTTCTGAATAGGTGTTAAAGCACCTCCTAAAGCAGTCTCTTTTGCTGGCTGGTCCTTCTTCCATTAACATTCCATAGCACAAAAACTAGAGAGCCACCACCCTTTTCTGCTCCTATGTCTCTACAAGAGTAAAAAATCTTGTAAATCTTGTCCAGACACTTCTCACTCTGTGTGAGAGCTGGCCTTAGCAGAGTAAGGCATCCTCACCTTGCCTGTAGCTTTATACCTGTGGCTGGCTGGCTTCATCCCACTCACCCCCACCGAACTCTACCCAGTCTGGGTTGCTGTCCTTGAATGCCCTTTATTGGCTACTTGGTTGGCTAATTCGCACTTTGGCTCTATACAGAGGGTTCTTGAAAGGGGAAAATTTCTTAAAAGTGATACTGAATTAGCCCTACAACCTGCAGAGTTGTAAGAGGAACATGGAAACACTTTATTTAAGGAGATGCCAAGATTTACAACTGAAAGGAATGCAATACTTTTAATTTTCCTGTAACAAAGTTCTTTAGCTTCAAGCTCAGCTTATTACATTGTTTTACCTTTTCCACCTACTACACAGTCCACAGCTTCCCACAATGGGAATTATCCAGCTAACCTGCTACTCCCTGCATAAATTTCTCTGTCCTTTTGCTCCTTTGGTGTGTAAGCTTGGTTTCCTGTGTATTGATACTGCATCCTTCGAGATATATCACTGCCTACCCTCAGAACGTCTGCAAAAGTATTTGAGGGAGGGCAAAGTTAAGGGATTATGCCTGAGTCACAGAGAAGATGAAGGTTTTATATATGGGCCTGAAACTGTCCTGTCCTAAACTATCATCTGATAACCAGGCAATTTAGGTAAGGCTCCCTGAATTATACATTGAATGTTTGACACCACTATGGCAATGGGAAGGATTTTTTTCTAAGACAAAAATTAAAATGAGACAGAAAGAGGAATGCATCTGAAGACAGTTAAAACAAGAATTATCATGTCCTTTACGATGGTGACTATAACCTTAAAAATGGTCTTTTGGGGGTGGAAAACCATTATTTCACTCCTAGGCTCTGTCCAAAGCCTAAAGTTCTAAACTAAAAAATTTTGGCAGATATTCCTCCAAGTTTTGGCACAGCACAGGCCCAAATGCACTCCTACGGTTTTGAATCCCAAGAAGTGGAAAATTAAAAAAAAAAAAAAGAAAAGACTACTGGGATAACTCTGACAGTAAGAGTTAGCATCACAGAAATCTATTAAGATATTTTCCACAGTATGAATCTCAAAGGCTTTTCCACGTGGGATGAGTAGACACATTGACATACTGGAAGAATGGGCCAAAAGGAGCTTCATGAAGTTCAGCAAGGACAATTGCCAAGTCCTGCACCTGGGGCAGACTAAACCATTACACTGACCCAGGTCAGGATCCTGCCTGGTTTGAGAGCAGCTCTGCTGAAAAGGATCTGGGAGAACTGGTGAACACAAGCTGACTATGAGACAGCAGGGAGCCCTGGCACCAAAGCAAGCCAGGAGCATCTCAGGCTATATTAACAGAAGTGTAACAAACAAAATGATGGAAGCGATTGTCCCCCTTTACTTAGCACTCAATAGACCACATCTGCATATTGCATCCACTTTTCGGTGGAGGGCCACCACAATGATTGGCTTTGCACCATTTCCCCGGTGAGAAGAGGCCAAGAGAGCGAGGCTTGTTCAGCCTCATGAAGAGATGGCTTCAGGAGACCAAAGAGCCACCTACCAATCTGTGGGGATGTTATCAAGAAGATGAAGCCAATGCCTTCAACAGGGTCTGTGGTGAGTGAGATAACAGACATAAGTTGAAACAGGAGTTTAAGACTGCATATGGGGAAAAATATTCCTTTCCAGGGTAACTAAGCATTTGAAGAGGTTGCTCAGAGAAGCTGTGGGGTCTTCTTTGGTGTTTTCAAGACTCAGATGGAAAAAGTCTTGAGCAAACCAGTCCGATACAGTACTGACTGTTCTCTGAGGAGGAGATTGTACCAGAGGCCTCGCAAATTCCCCTCTAACCTGAACAGGTCTATGCATCTGTGATAGAGGTTGAACCTGGTTAACACCCAAGAAGATATTGTTGTTCCATTCCCTATTACCTGCATTTTCCTGGAGAGGTTTGCCGTATGCAAGTAGAAAGTGGTTCTGCTAGTAATGTTTCAAGATCAGTCTGCTGGGAAGGAGAAGCTGTGGTTTTCAAGCTCCTTTAAAAAGCAGACAGATCTTCTTAATTCAAAAAAAAATCTATATAAGGAAACACAATACTGTAAAATTCATAGCATATGTTGATTTTTTTAATGTATAGTTCTCTTCGGGCCTTGGAAAAGTTTTGCCATCTAAAGAGAGGACCATATTCTGCTCTGAGGCATATACAAATCCCCTTAGCATCAATGGGAATAGCATATACATAGCTGAGGGCATGGTTTGGCCCATTTTCAGTTGTCTCCTAAAAGCTTTTTCCCTATGTTTCTTTTTCTTGTAGTATTCATCTTTTTCCTTTCCAAAGGTTCTGATGTCATTGCTGTTGATGCAGTTATAGCATTCAGTTTAGTGGGAACATCTTTGAAGTCTAATTAGATTTCTTGAGAAATACCATGGGTAATCTAAAATACAAATTCAGAAGAACACTTCAGGCCAAAAGTGTCACACAGCAATACTAGACCAAATATTACGCAATTGTTCTGTAATTCATGCTCTCTTCCCACTCATGAGTTTGGTTTGAAAAGCTTGTGGAATATATATAGCGTATCAGAGAAGTGCCAATTGTTCCTCATATAGTCCATTCTCACAGTTCTTATGGAAAATATCCCTTTTCACAATACCTTCTCAATTTAAGCTAAAGTTTGTCTACTACACAAAGGTAATATCATCCATGTCCAAGAAGCTGCAAAGCAGGACTTGGTTTGCTGTAATTTAGAAATACTTTGAAGGGTATTGTTAATTTATAGGGAATTTAAAGGGGATTTATTGCATGTGTATGAGAAACTTCACAACAGAATGACATCCACCATGTGTCAGCAAAGAGTAGACTACCAGAGCACAAAATATTCTATACAATCTCAACAATGGCCAGAAATGGACTCTGCCACAAGGCCTAAGAAAATAGCAATGGAGACAAAATGAGGACAGGATTGCTCCTATGGCTTTTCCCAGGGAAAGCCTTGCATGGACCCAGGATCTGTTCCAACTGCCACATCCAAGACCAGGTACAGACTGCATCAATAGAGCTAACAAGATAAAATATTATCAAATAAACACAGCTGGCATCTATTCCCTTTTTATAGACATGCACAGTGATTATGTAGAATTATTCACATACCACTACAAAAACTTCAAAACTGAACCTTATAGATATTCTGAACCAGCCCTGGCCTTACTCATCTGTCACTGTGGTTTTGGTGGGTGTGAAATTAGGTCTAATTTGTCTTTGGAGATAGGGGCAGAGGAGGGGATGAGATACTTGTGCATGTGCCCATGCTTGATTTGTGTGGGCCATCACAAAGTACACTGCGAAGTTCTAGGGGGTGGGAAGGAATGCTGTATCCCATCTTCTAGCCTTGCATCACTTCCCCTGAGCCCAACAAACAAATGCCTCTGCTTTTCAGTGCAGAAAGGAATGCAACACAAACTGCTTTTATGCTACAGCAACATCTTGTTTACAATTGCAACATTTTCATCCCAGAAGATCCTGAAGTGTATTTACAAACTCTAAGTTAAAATTTATGCTTAGTAAATTACTTTTAAGGCATATTGTCTCTCCAGTGGAATCACAACAGCAAAGGCCATGTCAGGCTTGTCCTGAGATGTAACTGTCTCCATGGGAGAATCTTGAATGTTCCCATCTTGAATGTTTCCATTATTTTGAATCTTGGTGTTTCCATCTTGAAACACCACAGCCACCTAAGACACCTTAACACTGCTGCAATTGAGGAGAGGGTATTATGAAGAAAGACTCTCTTGCCTGAATTGTTGCAAGAATTAAACTAGTGAGACTGTAGTGCCATGAGACGAAATACTGGTGACACATCAGCTTTAACAGCCCGACAGCTGAGCAGAGGGCAAGGCATCTCTGTACTGGTTATGAGAGTTTGGTCCATGTCTCCTCAGCACCATCCTTGCTGTTCTGACAGGGACAGGGACCTCAGGACAACCTCCTCACAAACCTTCACTTTCCTTGGACATTTCTCACTGAGGCACCAGGTAAGCATGATCCTATTATGATGTTAGGAGACTGTAGCCCAGGGTCATACGGCCACATGTCATTACTAACACCCACTGAACAGACCAGGAAAAAACATCTCAGTTTTCTATGTAAAAAACCTTGAGTTCATACCATAGAAAACATAAAATGGGTATACATGTTCCTCAAGGTCATACTTTTATTTTTCTCTCTTTTTTGGTTCGTTGGTTGTTTTTCCCCCTCTGGGCATCTATAATATTGCCTAAACTATTGGGATGCAGCAGTAACATTTTTCTTATTAAACTGGAATTCTAAGGGGAAGACTCTTCTCATACATTTTTGAGGTGAGAACAACTGCAAGGATAGCTATAACTGAAGGGGGGGGCTTGAGCCCTTAACTGCTGACTGATAGTTCATAAAAACCAGAGTTTGGCAGGGAATAGTATGATTATGAGAAAGCTTAATCCACTGTCAAATATTTATTGCATTTCAGAATCAAATTGCAGGCTCCAAGCTATTTTAAATATTAAACAGAAGAATGTAAAAAAGACATTCTATAAACAAGGCAAAATGTCACCCTCAATAAATTTAGGACGGCACTCTTATACTACAGTAATGATGTTAGATTGGCTTTATAGGAGAAAAAAAAGACTCTAGATATATTTTGATGAATTTTTTTTCCTGTCAAGAAATAGCCTGATTGAAAGTCTAAAGTGAAACTACAGTAATGTTGATACTTAAAAAAAAAAAAATTCCTCAATCTGGTGTTAATTTCCCATTTTATGTAACAAAAAGTTCAAGAATGAGGCTAAGGAAAAGTAGTATTGAGTGTAACTCAAATTTTGCATCTGTGTCTTCTCTGACATTTTGAAATTGTTTTTTAACTGGTTTAACAACCAAGGAGAAATGTGGAAGTCCCAGATTCAGACACAAAAGGAATATTTTCTTAAAATATGCATTGTTAGCTTAATTTGCACTTCTATAGCTCAAATAAAACCTTTTTTAAAAGACATTTTAAACAAATTCATAATTTTTTAACCTTTCTTGAATTTCAAGTTAGAGTATATAACTGTAGGAACTGAAATTAACAAAAAATAGAGTAGCATGAACTTTGCAATATTTAGTGTTAAAATAAAGCAGACCTGCTTTCAGTTACTTTGTAGAAACATGTCATCAACTTACTGTCTTATATTTCCCCCCAGTTTTCAAGCTTGAGTGCAACAGCCACATCTAACAAAACTCAGTTTCTTTGCAAGTACTCCTGGCTACTGGGTGCATGTATACCTCCTTGGGCAGGATCTGCAAGGATGAGAATTAGAGAGGTAACCAGTGACCTGCATCTCTCCATCAGCAGGTCATGATGACAAACCACATGTTTGCAGTCCATGATATTTGCTTGCTTTAATAACTATGAGGAAGTTTTAAATCCCAGAAGATACCTGGAGATGGGATGGTATTTCTAAAAAAAACCCAACAAAACAAAACAGAGCAAAACAAAACCCCCAGATTTTTTTTCCCTTAGAACTTAACTTTGCAGTACATTATATACTAACTCAGGAACAACAGGGACAAACCTCTCCTGAGACCAGTGTTCTTGGTGTTGGCAAGGTGCAGGTTCTGAGGTTTGCACTGTTCACTTTGCATCAGGAAAATAAAAAGGAAAGGCAAAATCTGACAGGATTTAAATCAATAGCAGATTTCTTATGTCCATAACACTGTGATTTCACCAGGTTTACAAGAAACTCAGTGTTGTAACCCAAGAAGGCAGCCACTCTACAGACAGCTTATACTGGTTTCCTTAGCACTATTTTGTCACCAGTGTCAGAAGAGCCTTTTGTGCCTTCAGCCAGGACATGTGGGTTGTTCACATGCAAACTGTGCAGCACAGTCCTGCCGTTTTGGCATTTCAAGAAAAGAGGCAGCTGTGGAGCCATGAGTAGGGTTGTCTTACCTCCTGGGGAGCCTCTTGGTTTGTTTCAGGTAGACATGTATCATTTAGGCAACCAGGAGAGCATGGCTTCAGAGTAAGAGACCAGCTTGCCCGTGCAGATGCATTCATAAACTTCACATGGATGCTGTATTTATGTCCTACAAAGCTATCACACGTTTCAGTCTTCATGTGGCACACCAGGAAGAATGCTAACTCCCTCCCAAATATATTGCCCAACTCTCCCATTTTATAACATATTCCAATTCTTAGTCCATAGTCACAGTCCTTTTTTTAGGCAGCTGTAGGAGACCTGCAGCATGTCTCTTCTAGTGGACTCAGGGCCGTGAACACTCATTCATCTGTTACTTTTTCATCAGGTAATAACTCTGACAGCTACAGAAAAACAAACCACTAAAACATTAAAAAGCCAGATTCATCCAAGCATCATTCTAATGTTACTCTAAATGCCGTTTATAAAACTGGAGTTATGCCATCATGAATCAGGCCTCAAATCTGTGCACTGTAAACAGATGGTTGTAACCGAATATAAGCTTTAATTCACATGAAGGGATCTGTTGCTGTTTGTGGGTTGTGGCATCAGTAAAGCTCTGAGAATAAATTAGGGGCCTACAGTACATTGATTCTGTGGGCTCCATTGCTTTAAATGCTTTATGAGAAATAAGCACAAAGTGTATAGAAAGGAAGGCTTTTAAACTCAGAGCTTTAATTTCAGAGAAGCCAAAAAACCTGCTTATTTTCCCTGTGGATTCAAGTAGGTCCAAATAACTATGCGTATACCTTTAACTCAGTTCATAGTGGGGTTAGTAGTTACACTGCTGGAGCAGCCAAGACCCTGCTTACTCACCCGTTGTGCTGTGGGCAGCACAAGCCACCAGGAAAAAGTCAATCCCTGCCCCTCGTTGTCCATCAAAGTCAGGATGATCTGTTTGGAGTGCTGAGGACAGTTGGAGCATTTGGTGGGTGCCCCAGAGTGACGGTGGGAAGCTGCTCTCTGTCATTTGGGTAGGGCCATGCAGATGTGCATGGGGAAGGGGAAGGGACAAGAAGATAGGTGGTTGGGTAGGACCTACCCATGCAAAACCCTCCAGTTGGACCTTCTGACCTACCATTCTTGCCTCATTTTCTGCAACAGCTGGAGGCAGGGGGTTTCCTAGGAGGGCGATGAGAGCAGCATAGCAGCACTGTGGTTCAGGGCCAGCAAGGCCAAGCTCAGGAGGAGCACCACAGGAGAATTCCACCCCCAGCTCAGGATTTAGGCACTGTGACCAGCAACCCATTGTTATGGTTCTTCTAATCAGCAGTGGCACCATCCACACAAGTCAGCCACTGCCTGCTCTATTGGTGCATCATACTTCACCTCTTTTTCTGCTTTTTAAATGCTTTGAAGATGAAGAATTAGGATCCCTAACCTTCTACAGAAGAGCCGACTTCTGTGCTACAGACTGGTGGTGTGCCAGGACTTCTCCTTACAGAAAAGTGAGCTCTTTATGCTTATGTCTTGGATCTGTGCAGGAGTCTTCGGTAACATTAAGTACACGCTATTTTTCAGTTTCATCCAGTGGTTTTAGATCTCAGGGGTACTACTTTTCCCTGTCAAGGGGATCCCTCCTCCACAGATGAACTGGTCAGCTATTCATACAAATACTGTTTATTCTTCTGGTTTTGAATTATGCCTATTAAAGAATTTGCTTTGCTGTGAGAGTGACATCCCTGGGATTTGGAACTGGCCATGTGCCACTGTTTCCACATGCAAACCCTTGGAGTTACTCTCAGCCTTTCCATCATGGCTTTGTGCTTCTATGGCCTTCGTGGCTATCATTTTCTCCTTTTTTTGATTTTTGGTTGGTTGGTTGGTTTGTTTTGTTTGTGTTTCGGTTTGTTTTGGTTTTGTTTTTGTGCACATCTGAATTGAAGCATCTGATTGTGCCCTTCAGACTTTAAAGCAAATTAAACAGCATGAATCATGGATCTGATGAAGCCTGGTTGCCTGCATACTAGTGCTCTCCATCCACCAGAAATCTCCCAAGCCTTCCCAGCACCCTCTCTCCTATCAATATTCACTTGGCTGGCAGACCACAGGTAGAAGCAACGCATGTGTCGATCAGCAGGCTAGAGTGCCAACAGCTACGTTTTAGAAAGGGGACGGGGAGACTGCTGTTGCCATGTATTGTGTCCCCAGGTACCATTTTATTCCACTCAAAGCCAGGGGATATTTCTCTGCTGAAGAACTGCAGGCTGCTGTCATCTTTCAGAAGTTATTAAAGGCAAGTGGCCAAATGAAAAATTATGAGATCATGCAAATCTCTCTTTCTCTGGCTTTTTTTGTTGGGTTGGTTGGGTTTTTTTTAAACCACAACAAAATTTAAATCAGCAGTTCTTCAGCTTTTTACTGTGGTTGATTTGGGCAAACAACAATGACCACCCACGTTGCCGTCGTCACTGGGTTTATATCTCCCCATGAAAAAAAATTCAAAAGCTGAAAACGGAATTGGGGAGGAGAGATCCCATGTGAGCAATAGACTACCAGTAAAGCCTATCAAAAGGATGATCCTGCTGCTGCAACTAGTAACGTATCACAGTGGAGGCAAGCATCATTTATCATTGCCTTATGTACTATGTCTTATAGAAATCTTCCCTAGTTTTTTCTCAGGGGAAGAAAAAAGGCATGGAGCCAAAGAACGTCAGCAAAAAACGTTAAATCAAGTAATTACAGTGCACACGACACCATGAAACAGAGACCTTGAAAAAAAATAGGCAATGAGGTTCCAAAAGACTCAACTAGGAAATTAGGGACACTTTTAAAATGTCATTATTTAGACCTATTAATTGTAATTTATTTTCAAAACAATTCATATTTGATCGGGAAGCTTAATTATTTTTTTAGACCTTTATGCTTCCACATTTTCAGCTATTTTATTTTCTTACCTTTTTTCACAAATTTGAAGACAGTGGAGCTGTAGAAACGGGAAGGAAAGAGAAGTTCAATGTTGTGACATTTGCTCTAATAGTTGCTTTGGCTGATTGATCCATTAAAGTAACAGTGTTTGTGAGACATCATAAACAGTGCAGTGCAAAACTGTACTTCCTACTTGGTGTATGACCTCAGTTTTCTGGTTTGCTTTATTACTCTGTAAATAACTACCTCACATCTGAGTTGATTCGTTTATTCACTTGCATCTGAAATGAAAAACCACCCAGTTTTTCAATAGTTAAATAGAGCAATTGTGCCATCCAGTGGCTACCTAGGTTAACTCAGTTCTCTTCCATATCATCCTTTGGTATTTCTTCTTTCCTATCAGAAAAACATGTAAATACTATAACATACAATATTCATTCTATTGCCGCATCCCGCTGATGTATCTACAAAAACATTAATTCTATTCACAATTTTTTCTAATATACTACTCAAAATGAGAAGAAAGATGAGCCATGTATCCTTCTATATCAATTAGACGTAAGTCACAGGTTGCTACGCATCCTATCACCAAATGTCATGGTCCACTGACAACAGCGAGCCAAGAAAAAACCTATTTTTCAGACTCAGTTTGTCTACACAACTTTCAGTGAAATGCTCCCAATAAGACTTTTGTAATAACAACCATAATTCTTTCTATAAATTGGTTCATGAAACACCCCTGTGATTGACTGAAAGAGTCAGCCTATGACAAAATAATCCTGCAGCATGACTACATTCTTACATGACCAGTCTCACTCATTTCACCACCATAGTTTCTAAAGCAGTTCTCTGGAGCACACGGTGAGATCTATTCTTTGCTGTCCAAGTCTGTACTTGGCAGAATGGGAAATGTGGCCATGAGTGGCCTTGAAAAGGTAAGAGACTGAAATGTCTTGAAAAAGTAAAATGACTCCTCATTTCAAACCAAAGTCTACTGTAATCACTTGTGAGGAAGAAGGACCTTCCTGATTCCTTTACTTTGCTGGTGAACCTCAAGCCTGGTTTGGAGGAAAGCATCATGGCACAAATTAAGTTTCTGGCATCCACACGAAGCCTACAATTTGGACAGAAGCAACCTGTAAGGAAGGAAAAACAAGCTGACAGTGTTCAGTGGAGAGCAAATGCAAGAGGCTCAGACATATATAAGGCTACACATTTCCTACAATATCAAGAATGGAAATGTTTCTGATGGACTGTTCTGGCTCCTTTTCCTACTCCAGTGCTTTGAGAACTTCCATTGCCCTGAAACATTAACCTTGAAAAGATGAAGTTGCACATCGCAGGGACATGGGAAAAAAGCGCATCATTGCAATGAGCAGGAGCTGCGTGCTGAGGGTACAGCTCATAGAGGGAAATCTCACTGTCACAGTGTACAGTTACAGCTTGTTTTTTGTACAAGAGCCTTAGGCTCTCATGACCCTGTCAGCAAAGGAGAGGGGAATGCCCAGCTGCCTCTCCCTTAGCAGATAGACTGTCCATTTAATTTCACTTGGGTTTAATTTGCAGCTTTCCAGCTTCTTGAGCTCTGCGCGCAGTCCAGATGCAGAGTCCTTCCAGGAACAGCATGAACACATGTTGTGATCCCACACAAAGCATCCTACTCCAGGTACAGCAGCCAATCCAGCTCCCATTCTGGCATGTGCTCCCTGCTGCCCTTCTCTGCTACATTCCCAACGTAGGCGCAACTCACTGTATTTCAAAGTAATTCCTCAAGGATTAAGCATTTCTCAACATATTTTCTTGAACAAAAAAGCGGCAACTTCCCCTACACCAAGAAACACTTCCAGGGAAATCTGTGTGTTACTGTGTCCTGCCTTTCAGGACATGAATCACTGCACATCGGTCATATACTTCCTCAGGCTGTGGCATGTGAGGCTAGCTAACATGTTGATAATGCTTTTGCTGCAGGGACACAGGAAGGCTCTCCCACAAGGAAACCCTTTGATCAAAACAAAATTGTGCCTTGGCCTGAAGTTTAGAGAGTGGCAAGAGATATAGAGAGTGCCTTGATTCCTAGAGGGCCAATCTGAGAGGAATTTAAAGCAGCTTTTCTCCTGGCATAACCCCAGCATTTTCAAGGCATCTTGAAAACGAGGAAGCAAAATCACCGGACACTTTTGAGAATGAGCTGTTTTGATGCATACAGCTCACATTTACAAAACAGTGTTTCTTCACACCTCCATGCCTGGAAAGAACATTCATAGTATTATTTTTAGGTATCACTAGTTCTTCAAAAATGAGAGGAGTGGGGGAGAAAAAAGAGAGAGAGTCTTTATGTAAACATATACTGTGTTACGTATAGATTATATTATTCACACATTCACAGAATTGTAGGGGTTGGAAGGGATCTCCAGAGATCATCAGGTCCAACCCCCCTGACAAAGCAGGTTCTCTAGGACATATCACACAGATAGGCATCCAGATGGATCTTGAATATCTCCAGAGAAGGAGACTCTACAACCCCCCCTAGGCAGCACATGCTATGCTTATTATATTATTTATAATATATACAGATTGATTTTCAGAATGGAGATGAATAACAATTAAATGCAGAAGTTCTCTGCTAGTTGATGTCTCTATTTTCTAAATTGCTATAAAAACCTAGTGCGTTTTAAAAAAAGAAAAATCTCAAAACAGAAAATATCCTACCATCAAGAGGTCAGGAGGGACAGAGCTTCCCAAGCCACATTTTTCTTACCTGCTCAAGTCTAAGGTTGATACTCTAAGGACACCAAATGACAAATTTGAATATTTGTGGAGAGTGAAAAAAAACCCCAACAAATAAATCCTCCCAGGAGCAAGACCCAGCCTCCCAAAGTAGATCAAGAATTCACTGTTCTGGGGCCCGTTGCAGGAGGGAAGTGCTGACAGTCATCACTATTTCATTCCCAATAAGCAGTGTCTGCTGGGAGGAACCCTGCTACCCCTCCTGCACGGATCCCATTGTTCAAATCCAGCTGAGGTTGGGGCAGGTGTGGATACAGACTTGTGGATGACATCATCATTGCTGTGATGACTATGGTTCAGATCAAAGGAGAAAAACATTCACTTTGAACCCTCTTGAAACATTATTGAATTTTTAATGAAAATTTTTTACCAAATAGTTGCTTTAATGTGATCTGGGAACACTTTACAGTTTCTTACATCCAATTTCAATATTTTATGAGTTTATACAAAGTTGCAATCCTAATAGGTAACACCAAGAGAAGAAAACTGTATTAGTGCTTTAACATAACTAATACTATTGACACGTAGTTAATAATGAGCCAAATGAAGGCAAGTGCTGGTAGGGATATTTTTCCATTTTCACCATATTCTAACAGTGTTAACACAGCTTTTTGAGTCAAATCTGAGCAGTAAGGAGATCAGGCCATACTCATTAGCTAGAGCAAGTCTTCCTCTCAGAGGCTATTACAGTTGTTTTCCAATTTGCATGAACTCCTGGACATTAGAATTTTTCAAAGGCACATAAGGAGTTTTCAAAACTTCTCCATGGTATCTCTTAACCAGAAGAAAGTCAAACCTGGTCCCTCAGTGACACTTGGTGGTTTTCAAAACCTTACTCCTTTATCCTAGAGCAGTTCATTCACTTAAGGTCCTTAACTGTGGTGAAGCCCCGACAATTTCAGCACAGTTGTGGTGAGGCATTTGCTACTTTTCACAGGAACATGACACAGCCCTGATACCCAGTGCTTTTCACAAGACCCTGATGCATCCTGTCACATCCTGAAAAGCTTGCATCATATCTGATCCTGGCAGCACCTTAGCTTCCCAGGCTTAGAGAGCCCTCCACTGCAGGCTGGCACTGGTGTGAACATTAAGAGGTTGCTGGCATTGAAAAGATGGCCTCTGAGCTGTGACTGGGGCCCTGACCTGACATGATCACTCATGGCTGTGCATTGTCAGCAGATGTATCTCATGCCTGGTGAGGAGGAGGTGGAAGGGGAAAGAGACAAGCTAAGTACCCTCCACCTGCTAAACCTGCCTGTTGGTATGAAGACTGGACCTTCAAACAAGATAGCAGTCACTAGACTGAGCTAGCGGCCCACTGAGCTATGTATGGCTTCAGTTATCCCACTGCATTCAGATTGTGTGTGCTGAGTTTTCGTGTCTTTCTACTCCTTTCTTGTTCATTTTTGCCTTCCTAAGCCTGGCTGCCCATGTCCCTTCTCAGCTCTTGGCTGTGCAGGCATGAACTCCTGTTAAAGTTCAGGCTAATCTCTGATAGTTTTGATATGCCCTGGCTATCTTCCAGGGTCTGGTCTGTAAAAGCAGAAACACAACGATGAGTCAGGCTCGTTTTTTAGGACTGTACATTTACCCCATCTACAGTGTGTTTGTAGCGGAAGATAATAGTCAAGCCTGACCTCTTCTTAGGACACAGTTATTAGCACAGTGTTAAGTGGTCATTTCCATTTATCATAAAAAGCAGTTGCTGTGATATTAAGTTTGTAAGGAAACCTTTGTCAAAAGCAATCATCAGAGATGATTCTCTGTCATCTTCCTGCTATGACCTCTTCCTCAGCAGTAGTTATTTGTGAGCTACACTGACACTAATTGCTCTCAATAGTTAATTTCTCTTGCAGCCTGTGAAGTCACCACCCAGGGGAGGATGCCAAACCTCTTTTTGTGCTGTCTCATTGCTCATGAGTAATGAGCCCTTGTACAAATCGAAACTGATTCCTAAAACTTCAGACAGGAAGACTGCATCAGGAATACACTACCAGAACTTGGGAACAAGTTTACTTCTGGCTGCACTGTTACATGTTCACATCCAGATCTACAGCTACTTGGTAACGGGTGTTCGCTCATCTATTCTCACCATCTAAGTTTACGGTAAACAGACTTTTTCCTTCTTTTCAGCACTGTCATCCCATGTATCATTTTCCCAGTGGTTTTATGTGGACTTTTCATGTGTAATACTCTCTTGTCTTAGGAATTCATGTTCATTTTTATAGGAATTCTGATTTTACCTTAAAAGTCTTCAGCATTATGTTGTATACCTAGTCAGCAGTTACTGTCTGCTTTCAGTACTGGCACAGAATGCCATAGACGCCCCAGTTCTCCAAATTCTTCCTAATTTTCCTGTTCTCCTAAGAGTATTTCTGCTGCTGTGATTGCTGATTTATATTCTATAACTGTGAAGAGAAGCAGACTACCTGCAGGATAGTCCTGATTTATAAGGAGCTATCTGACCTTAATTTTTCACAAAGCTGCTTCCAGGACTTCATATTCACTCATCTTCTTCCACATCTGTGGCATCACTAACCTTCTGTGGAGGAAACACAACAATTGAGTAGGCAAGCTGTGGACTATAAAAGCATCAGTAGTGTTGAAAGGTACAGACTTTTTCCCATTGTATCCGGCATTTGCCTTAAGTCCCATGACTCACTTCTGCCTGGTTTTCTGTGATTCAATGAATAAATATTGATTTTGGTGGATTTTACTTTTGTTCTTAGGGAGTCTTCTACAATTTCATACAGCTTCTATGGGAGAGATTCATGGAAATACCTTTGTTCCATTTGGGGACAACTTGCAACAAGGTGCCCATGCTCAGATAAGCAAAGTGCAAGCAGAGTGTCTGTGGTCATCCAGGAAGTGCCCAGCTGTGGGGCAGATGTGCACTAGCATGCACCACTGCATGTGGAGCCAGGTGGCAACTGTACAAGCTGCACCATTAGTCGGTAAGAGAGGTCCCAAACTGCATGGAGACTCACACCCCATGCAGAAACATCTCTGGCTGTGCCAGGGCAGGGGCAGAGCAATGTGGAAACCAGGCCTTTTTCTGTGGGCACTCTTTAAGTCACCAAAGTGCTTTAATCTGGGTAAGTCCAAAACCCTTAGAGTACTTGTACAAGAAAATTCATTACCATTATACAACGTGAAAATGAAGGGCAAAAAGAAGAATTTTTTTCTGAGATGAGGTCAACATAATAAAAAGAGAAACAGGGGACAGAGGAGAAAGGTTAATAAAACATTTTAACTTACTTTACTGTAGGAATTCTCTAGACCTGACCATCAGGTCAGCATTGGGATGGGAGAGCAAAGCTTAAGGGCAGAGTAGTGTTACGGGCTCAGTTTGCCTACAATCTCTTGGAATTACTGCGATGTCACAAGCACAAAATGCACGTGTAGAATCAGAACAAAATTCAGCTGAAAGTTTGCCCCCTGCAAAAAATTGATCGTGTAAATTGGAAGGCAGTTTTAAATTCCAGATTCCTTTTGTAAAATAAAATGAGCACAGAACCATTGCCAGCTTTTTCTGAGATAAAGTCACAGACTTAGGATATTCTGTGACTTAATGGGCTATTAATTTACTTTTTTTTAAATTATTTTTTAACAGATGCCTTCATTTCTTTCTAAGAACTAGAGCAAAGGCTTTTGCTTCGTGTCTGCTGGCAGGATCTAGAAACTGGCAGCACCAGATCTAATGCTGCTGCTTAGCAATCCATTTGTCTCTTGTGGAGGGCAATGCAATTGCGTTACTGTATTTTCTTTTCTTCTGTTAAAGTGGCACAAAGACACCTAGCCAACATCCTGCCTTGTAATGTCAGATACAACAGGCAAAACTGGATTATTTAAATAAATCTGTTAATACAAGATAGGGAAGGAAGTGCTTCATTTTAGGGAGAGAAAATAAGAAAATTAGGGCAAAGAAGCAATGAAGTTGTGACAGGGATACCCAAGATAAAGCATTTGTCTAAGGTCAGCTGCAAGGATGCAGCTTTGCAGGCAGTGAGTAGATATGTCCCTGCCTGCCTTGGGTCAGGTTAAATGCTGAGTGCAGGCAGATGTGGAGCTTATTCTCACATCATTCTTATTGAAGGTATTTCCAGAGTTGAAAGTAGTTTGTTCTGTAGGACTGGAAGACCTGCCACGCAAGAAACCCTCCTCTCCTCCCCTTCTCCCCCGACAGTGAATTTATGAGCTCTAAAGGAATATGCAGCCATTCATAGCGCACGGTAGAGTCAGCTGTGCCTGTCAAAATGCACTTGCAGGTACCAGTGACAATGTTGACAGATGTGTCAGCTCCCAAGTATAAGGTGACGTTTACAAATGTTCGCCACCCAGAAGCTGTCAACCAATGAGCACTTGAAAAAGAAAATAAATCTGTTTTCATGAAGAGTTCTTCTTCCTCCCCAAGTGCCTTATTCAACAATGAACTGACTCCTAGCCTTGCTCTCCTAAATTAGTAAATAAGTTGTTGATACATTATCTTGGAACAAAACCCAATGATGGATTTTTTTCTCCTTTAAATAAAGTACAAAAACAGGTTTGGTGAAATAATTGGGGTTTGGGGACAGATCGAATTTATGTTCTTTCATCAAAACAACCCAGAAGATGAAAAAATGTTTGGGACAGGGGGGGAGAAAAGTCTGGACTTCTTTCCCCAAAATATGAGCTGGACCACTTTCCCCTCTTAGAGTATCCACTTTTTGTTTCTTTTTTGGTTTTTTATTTTCCAGTTTAGTCATCCAACAAAAGCCAGGCAGCCTAGCTATTTCTGTATATACTCTGTATGCTCTTTCAGCTAATTACATGACTGATTTTTACAGCCCCAAGTCCAGTCAATGTGAAAAACTAGGTAATTCTGTTTTTTACATAATACTTAATCTACACATCTGGAGTTCTTAACTCGAAACAATAAGCCCTCTGTTAAGGCAAGGTTCTTTTTTACCCTTTACTTCTGAGGATCCTTCAGAGGCTTTCAGTTGGTACTAGACAAACCGATTTGACAAAATGATAGCTGCTTTCTTTAAATTTTTTCATACTTTAATTCAAAGCAGCCTATCTTTTTGTTTCCTCATTAAGTGCTGTATTAGATCCAATAGCATGGAATAAGTATTGTCTCAAGAAGAGCAAGGTACAAAGCACTCAGTCACATGCTCTGACTTGGCTGGCACTGTGTGGAGCCAGGAGATGGACTTGATGATCCCTATGGATCCCTTCCAACCCAAGATATTCTATGATTCTATGAAAAACATCAGATCATAGTATTTCCAGTATTTATTGGTCAATTTAATAACCTTTCAAAAATGTGATGAAAAAAATCTACACGGTGTGTGTTTGGAACAAACCAAGATTAAGCATCCCAAGCATCTTCTGCCTGCAATGGGAAATGTATAACTTGATAAGACTTGTATCAAAAGACAGCCTCAACACAGCTGCCACATTAACCAGCTGCCCTTGAGGCTATGCAGCTTTCCTCACTGCATGCCAGCTGTGCTCCTCTCCTGTTCCCTTCAGGTGTAATGTCCACCTCTTCTGCCATTAGGTCCCTACATGCTTGTTGGGTTATGTGGTCTCCCTTTAAAAAATAAAAAAATGCCCAAACAATCATTTGCAGAAGAATCAGTCCAGATTTAACAAAGTACTATCAACACTGTTTTCAGCACAGATCCATAACACAGCCCCACACCAGCTGCTGTGGAGAAAATTAACTCCGTCCCAGCCAAAACCAGCACATCAGAAAGCAGTTAACTTCCAGGAAAAGCACTGACTGCTTTAACATTTCTGGGACATTAGTTTTAATTTGTTTGAGGTTGGGGGTTTATTTCCTTCCTTGGCTTTGAAGGCTTTTTTTATTAGTTTACTGAAAGTGTGTCTGTAAGTTCTCTGAATTGGCCATCTCCCCCACACATGACTTACACAGTCTGATTTCCATGGCTTTTGTTGTCTTTCAGGTATTGAAAATATAATAAATAGGAAATTAGAAAGCCCTATGATTTTTTCAGGTCCAGAGAGGTCTCATGTGATTAACCTGCTGAGTAGGGGCATGGAATGCTAAGAAATAAATGTTCCACGAGACAGGAACTGCACACAGTAAATGGAGCAAACCATGTTTTAATGCTTCATATGAATGGTTCTGCTTTGTTTTCCCAAGGGTAAAAGTGTGTTTTGTTATTTTTGGTTGATGTACTGAAACTTATAAATGAACTAATACAAATGACTGATAGTTTATGGGCAAAAATTAGGCAAACTACATGTGTTGGAGAGAAAAAAGCATACAGTCTTGCTCCACTTCAAGTCAAATATATGAATTTCAAGCTTAGCTAAAAAGGCTGACCATTCTGGTTCATTTACATATCAAGGCCACCTCCATTAGTCCAGAAATCTGGATCAGAAGACAATTGAATTTCTAAGTAGCACTTACTCCTAAGCACCATCTATGTTTAGATCTGTCATAGTGCCTCCAAGAACTACAGCTAAAAGTTACAACTAAAGCCACAGTCATCCTAAAGGATTTCACTTCGAAGCCTAAAGATCCACCTGGAAAAGAGTCTTGAAGCATGAGAAAGTTTCTGACCAATAGGGAAATATTCACCCAAACCTTGCGTGATGTAAAGTCAACTTGCAATCCAGTCATGTTTAGGGCAGGAAAACAGCTTTGGGGGAAAGCTGCCTCCACAAAGCAAAACAGATCCCAGAGAAAAATTTCACTTCACGTTAAACACTTATTCTTCAAACAAAGCCTCATACTTATCCCCTTTGCTTGACCAGTTATTGCTTCACAATATTTGTGCAAATCTACACCTGCTCCAGTGTGAGTTACATTTCTCCAGGCAGCATGCAAGGGAATGAAGGAATGGCAGGTAATCTAGAATTAACACATCTTCTTCACCTAAGACCATAATCAGTAGTCTAATCCAGAAAAGTAATTATTTTTAGAAATATCTCATTGTATTTTATTTTGCTTTCCCTTTGCCAAAGAATTTGCTATATTCAAAGTTCATGTAACCTCAGAGTAAAAATTGGTTCTAACAAATGTTTGGCTGCAAGACCTGCTCAAACCCTGCCACAGCCTTCAGCTGTCTTCCTATCCTTTAGGCTTTTCAGCATTGTTCGTTCTATAGAAATCAAGTATGAAAGGACTGTCTCTTGCATGCCTCTGAAGAAATAATTAAAATATATATAACAGAATAGTTAAAATATATATCAAATTGAATAAAAGACATCTCTGTGTCTCATAGAAGTACTTTGAAAACATCCAAAATCTACCAAGCTAAACTAATACATTCACCTCTATTGATATTTGATTTTTTAGGAAGATTACATTTCAGAAATCCTCTCTTTGAAAACCCTGTTATTTTAAGGTTCTTTTGATACTAAGGTCAAACTTATTGTCTTACACGTAAGATCCTGCCAACCCAGGCATTGGAAATGACAAGGAACTTAGACAAACTTACACCTCTAAATTTTTGTACAGCCTTTCTTCACCTTTGTCATCCTTACATCACTGCATTGTGGTATCACAGACTCTGTTCTGCTTAAGTGTAATTGCATTGAGCTCATTCACAATGCAGCAAAGTCTAGCGCAATGCGAAGATTGCTCTTCGAGTTCTCTGCCTGTAGCGATACATCAACCAGGTAAAGTGTAAGATCTGCTGAGCTGTACCCTGTGATGATCAGCTTCTAAATATTGGCATGGTACACCAGGGCAACCCTTTGATCTTCTGCACAGCTAAGCAGCAAATGTGTGCTGCTCACCACGATGTCTTGCTATGACTGTTCCTTGCGGTATTGTGCGCATGGCAAAAGGCAGCTTTTCTATAGGGAAAGGTAAACTGAAATTAAGCCCACTCCCTGCTTCTGTCACCTTGTATGCATGTCAGGAGCAGGTTCCTGGTTCATAACCTTTTTTATCTCTTGAAAATATTAAACATAAACCACCCTCTGATAAGCAGCGATAGTGCATTTTGTAAGGGATCTGTAAAACAGATAAGGCAGTTGAGAAAATTGACTTAAAGTTTTCTCTGTGGCTCAAGGGAAGTTCCTGCTCCATGTGTGTCTAAAGGGGGGAGCAGTAACCAAATGAAGGTGGGAGGGCACTACGCCTCTTGCATAAAAATTCTAACTGATAAGGAGATACAGGAACTGAGTTTTTATTTTAGCATTTTCTAACTCTTCCAACAAATCAGCAATGCCCTCCCTGCCTATTTATGCTCCTTTCGATGGAGGAAGGAATTTTATCTCTCTCTCTGTTAGTGGTTATATGCCTATCGCTTTATAAACTTCCAGGGGTTTTTTGCTAGTAATTTGTTATAAAAAGTTTTAAGAGTAATTTGATTCTCATAATTGAGACATTAAATGGAGATGGGATTTAGTAGCAGAGTTCAGACTAAACATTGGTCAAACCAGTCACCAAATATATCCTATCTGCATATCCCACACCAGCTTATAACCCTCTAGGACCTTGTGGCAAGAGTTTACTGTGGCAAAATTCACTTGCCTACTTCAACTCATATTTTTAGCATCACTTTCCAGATTTTTATGCTTGGTTTTGCAATGGGATCTCAAAGCCAGTGTTCAGTATGTCTTGGCTAGGTTTACTTTACACCCAATAATGTAATGCTTGAAAAACTTCTTTGGTCTCAGATGATGATTGTTATCAAAATTCAAGACATTACTAATTTAGGGGTGTTAAGTAATAACAGCTCCAAGAATAAAGTTATCTATCTCCACTGTGAGGGAATAATGGGTGAATACTGAGCACAATCAGGGTGGGTAGGGAAACATCCAGATTTTCCTTTGATACCCAGGGATTTTGTGGTTTGTTCTGCAAGTTCTTTCAGAGCAGAGATTGGGACCCTGACTGCCTTTCCTGGTTGGTAGCGCGAAGAGCAGCAGCAAGGGCACCTGTCTGCAACGACCTTTGAGAGGCACGAGGCAGTGACAAGCACTGTTGAGCCTTGCCAGTAGCTGCCCAAGAAGGCTGTCGAGGTGGGTGGTGACAGAAAGTTATTTGAGGTTGAGGACAGAGGGGAGAAAGAATAACCCCAGGAATTAGAGCAGGAGGTATCTTGGTTGCCACAGTGCCTGTCTATAGGGTTGTTTATTGAGTATATAACACGCAACAGAGGGCACGTCTTTTATAGTGGGAGGTAAACAGGAATGACCTCAGCACAGTGTTTCCAGTTGTTTGGATTTTTTTTAAATTAGACTGCCCTTCACATTTTTATCACATTTCAGCTAGAGGCCAGACTGCAAGTGCTGGCTGCTGCAAAGTCAGACTGAGCATGTTCACACATACACGTGTCCCTGCATACTGATAACTGACCAACTTACTCAGCTTTTTCCTACAGTATTTCCACTGGTGCTTCCTCACTGACTTATTGTCATGGCAGGGTTGGTACTGAGCTAAGGAACAGGGGTGCAGTGCTGGCTTCTGCTACCAAGATCTTTCTTCTCTCTTTTAAAATAGTTGTTCAACATACAGGAGAGCAAATGAAAAAGGGAAGGTAACTTTTTCACAAAATGCAATGGCAGCTCTTCCACTTCTTTTTCTCCTTTTTGGTTTGGGTTTGCTTGGGTTGTTGGGGTTTTTTTTGCATTTACTACCTATGGTTTTGTAGCCCTTAAAGCAATTGTGCTTCAGCCCTTGATAACCTGTTCAGTGTCAGGTATATATCTGACATTTCTGTACAACCTGGGCACTTAAGGCTTTCTTTGCATTCTCACAGCACACCTGTGGATCAGGAAAGGTGTATTTTATTAACTCATTTTCATAAATACATAAATATTTAATAATTTCAATAAAAGCCTCTTTTAAAAAAATTAGTAGAGGGATAAATTTAGCTGCCTAAGATCATGCAAGTTATTGGTAAGATAACTAAAAAAGCAAAGACATCCTAATTTTCTAGATCATTTCATCCCTAACAATTGTTTTCTAAAAGATTCAGAGCAAAGTCACTATTTATAATGCCAGGGGAGTGATATAACAGCAGAAATAAGGGATATAACACAAGGAAGGATTTGCATGGAGTATCAGTTTAATTCTCCACATTGACTTCCTTGAATCAAGGTTGAATCAATCACTCCAGTGTGTGATTTGCCTGTGCTGTATACCTTCTAGCTTCTGGTGGAAGACCTTCAGCTTAGTTTAATTCAGAGTGGGCACATAAAAGCAGCTGCTCATAATACAGTAACACTATTTAGTTTCCATGTTGATGTTTCCTCAGGACTCAAAGTTTCAAATACTGTCTTAATGAAGCTACTTTGAACCTTCATTTTGCAACATATTTGGGAAAGCTAAAGATAACCTAGCCATTTGGAGAATCTTGTTTAATAAAATAATATATGAAAAGCCATTGCCTTTTTGCAGCTATATAAAAATCAATTTGCACACAAAATAATTTCAAATGCATTTTGAAAACTTCCATGGATACTACATTTAGTGCAGAGTGCTCTTTTTCCTGAAATCCACAGGAAGAGATTCCTTCTTTGTGGAGGTGACAACTACCAGGAAATAACCTGAGCTCTATTCAACACCGTAGAAATATTGAGGTTGTCATGACAACAGCATTTTAGAAATACATCATATTTTTTCACTACTATTATTCATCTCTATGGAATTTTAAAGTTACAGCAAATCCTTTCCACTGTTGCTGTGAGACTTCAACATAAAGCAAAGGAAAACAAGGTATACAACCCTTCTTGACTCTCTACTCAACTTGTAACTCTTCCTTGCTGCTTACAGTGGTGATGTTACTGTACATTAGTGTAGGCAAATTTCATTGTTTAATTTTCTTGTATTAAATGTGCCTTTATGGGTAGGGTAAGTCTTACCCATGACACTGCAGTCTGTCTTTCTTCAGTGAGGACATTGTAATGACGATATCAGTAACAGCAAATTGTATTCAATGCAGCAACATTCCTTTATCTAAAATAGACCATCAATAAAAGAGAAATTAATACATATGCTTTAAAATCTGTGGTTTTTAGTCTCTTTTCATGTGTGTGACCACTGACACCACATACCACACAACATTTTTGCACGCAAATACTCAAATCACTAAATACAAGTCCACAATATTTACTAAATTCTTCAGTGATGTTGATTACTGTAAACTCCTATATTTTCAAAACACATGTTGACATGTGAAATAAAAATCATCAGAAGGAAACAACCACAAGCACAGCTTTTTCTAATGCAAAAGTTCAACTAAGTCAGATGCTCTTTTTTGAGAGCAAAGCTTATATACTGAGTCTCAGACAGCAAGAACCACAGTTATGCTAAACTCAACCTAAGTTTTTAGTCTCCATGAAAATGTCAACTAAGACTACTGTGATTCCTCCTGTGCAACATTTCAAGAGGATGTGAGAGCTGAATGGACTCTGTCTTTTCTTTATTTAAATAACATGCTTCTCTCATCCTGAAATACCTTCTTTACATCTATCCTCCTAAACACCTTCTTTACAAGCTTTCACTTGGAGGAAAAAATTTGTTGACATTTGCAAAAACGCCATGATGTACCCCTTACATTCAGGTTGGGATACAGTTCCCATATTCAGACACATCATTTTCCATGTCTGTTTGTAAAGAATTTGTCCAGATCCCTTTGGTATCAGTGAAGATCTAGTTTGTATAGTGAGTGAGATACTCAGAGTGCAGAAACCTGGCCAGCTGACCTTTAAGCAGATATCTACATTATTTATTAATCTCCTGTTGGCCATAATGGGAATTTGGACACACAGTTCATATGCAGACATCAACACGTAGTCACATGAATGTAGGCATCTGAATCTGTCAGCTGAATCCCATTCCCACTGTAGGCTGAAGAAGAGCCAAGTTCAGTCCCATAATGTTCCAAGAGAACTTTAATTCTCCCTCACTAGCAAGGAGAATTTGCTAATCACCAGGTGTCTAATCCCCACTTCATGCTGTGTACATAACTGTGTTAATTGGACCAAAAGCAGGACTTAAAGTGCCCTGCCAGCTATTGGACTTCCCACCAGCACAACTGCGTCTCCTCTCCCTTGCTGCATCAGGGTTTGTGTCCAGGTACTGGGGCACGCTTTTCTTCTGGGAAACTCAGAACCAGACCCCTGACCCACAATCGTGAGGGCAAGAATTTAAATGTTATGTGTCCTAAGGTGTTCTGAGCTTCTGGTGAAGAAAGGTTCCTCTCCTTCCCTCCCTGTTGATCATTTTCAGTACTTCAGTAAATCTTGGCCTTGTCCTGTTTCATGGCTGGGCTTTTATGTGCTTTTGGCGAAGGAGGGATTGTTCCCTGTTGGACTCCAGTTGAAGCTCTCATAAACTCATGCTGGGCTCTGGGGCTGGAAGAGAGACAATAATAGCTTTCTTGTTTAAAAAATAAATAAATCTCCCAGGTCTCGGGAGAAATAACTGGGTTCTGAGCCTGGGTTCATTTTTAGCAGGTTTATAGGTAGGGAAATGTTGCAGAATGTTGCTGTTCCACAGCATTACAGTACAAATGGGTTGGAGGTGTACAAGTGAATTATAAATGTTCAGATAATGTCCTCTTACTGGTTGCAGTATAGCATCCAATACAAACAGAGTTTAAAAAAATGCAATGCATTCACAGTGATACTGTCTGAAATTTCCTCCTGATTGCTCTCTTCAACATATGGTATGAATTTACTTGTAATTCATTAAAAGCTTTTTTTGAATTACATCAAAAAGGGAAACACACAGTGCATATTGACTTCAAGGATATTTACTAATGAGTAGCGCAGCTGGGATATTTACTAATTATTTCCATAAGCACCAGTTCATCAGAACAGTACAGCTAGGTCCTAGTGAATGACACAGGGTACAAGGGTGAACAGGGGTTTGATGGGAAAAAAGGGGGTTTTTTCCTTTTTTATTGACAAAAATAAATTTGTATCCATTAATAAATCAAATTAATATTTGCCTATCAACCATTTAAAACTGACTTTCTTCTTAGAGTTAACATTAGGCGAAACATCCAAATTAATCACTTTTTAGATTGTCTACTTTATTATCATTCTGCAGCACAGCTAAAAATCCCTTAAAATGAAGTACTGCTTCTCTGAACGTGTTATTTTATGGGCCAGTTCATTAACTGATGTGCAACCTGAATTTATTGCTGTAATAAGTCATTCATTAGACGATATGAGACCATTCAGAAGCTTCAAAGAGATCTTGTTAGTATAACATAGGTAATTTGACATTCTTTTGAAAAGAATAAAGATGCTGCAACCTAGGAAGAAGAAGAGGATTTATGTCCTGTGGAAGAAAGGACAGGCCACTCATGGGGGTTAGAAAAAAGGAGTGAGGCTATGCAGGGAAAAAATTAGCAGGGCAAAAGTGCAACTAGAATAACCTGGCCTCTCATGTTAAGGGCAACAGAAAAAGTTTCTATAAATACATAAGTAATAAAAAGAGGACTAAGGATAACCTCTGTCCTCTCGTAGATGGGGCCGGTAACACAGTTACAAAGGATGAGGAAAAGGCTAAGGTGCTGAATGCCACCTTTGCCTCAGTCTTTAACAGCAAGATTAATTGTTCTCTGAGTACCCAGCCCCCTGGGCTAGAAGAAAGGGATGGGGATCATAATGCAGCCCCCATAATCCAAGGGGAAATGGTGAGGGACCTGCTTCAGCACCTGGATGCAAGTCTGTGGAGTCAGATGAGATCCATTAGAGGGTACTGTGAGAGTTGGCAGAAGTGCTCTCCAGACCACTTGATTTATGAGCAGTTCTGGCTGACTGGGAAGGTCCCAGTTGATTGGAGATTAGAAAATGTGATGCCCATCCACAAGAAGAGCAGGAAGGAGGACCCAGGGAACTGTAGGCCTGTCAATCTGATCTTGGTGCCTGGGATTAGGGAGCAAGTCATTCTGAGTGTCATTATGAGGCATGTGCAGAAAAAGCAAGCAATCAGGCCCAGACAGCATGGGTTCATGAACAGCAGGTCCTGTTTAACCAACCAGATCTCCTTCTATGAAAAGATGACCCACTTAGTGGATGAGAGTAAAGCTGTGGATGTTGTCTATCTGGATTTTAGCAAAGCTTCTGACACTGTTTCCCACAGCATTCTCCTGGAGAAACTGTCTGCTCTTGGCTTGGATGGGTGTACTCTTCAAAGGGGTAAAAAACTGTCTGGATGGCTAGTCCCAGAGAGTGGTGGTGAATGGAGCTAAATCCAGTTGACAGCCAGTCACCATAGGTATTCCCCGGGACTCTGTGCTGGGACAGTTCTCTTTAATATCTTTATTATTGACCTGGACGAGGGGATCAAGTGCACCAACAGTAAGTTCGCAGATGACACTAAGTTAAGCCAGAGCGTTGATCTGCTTGAGGGTAGGAAGGCACTACAGAGGGATCTGGACAGGCTGAATCAATGGGCCAAGGCCAGTGGCATGAGGGTCAACAAAGCCAACTGTTGGGTCTTGCATTTGGGTCATAAAACCCCCAAGCAACTCTACAGGCTTGGGGGAAGTATGGCTGGAAAGTTGCCTAGCAGAGGAGGACCCGGGGGTGTTGATAGACAGCCGGATGAATATGAGCCAGCAGTGTGCTCTGACAGTCTAATTTTTTTGGCATCTTTTTTCTAACTAGAAAAGCTTAATCATTTCCTGGATCTTTAAGAGCTATTCAGGTATGTTCTTGCACATACCTTGGAAGCACCAGCTGCTACTTAAAAGGAAATACCCTTCATCAGACCTTCTTGACACCCATGTTAATTTAGATCCAACCAGAAGTTCATTAGAGTTCTTGTAATCTGATTAGAAAGTATTACAACAGAAGGAAAGTTTGGTGAAAGCCCAGGCACAACTGTGCAATGATGCATACAGAAAAGTAAACTTACGTAACTAGTTTAATATTGCAAACACAGTTAGAAGTAAAAGTTCAACTCTGCATGAAAACAGTACAGACAGTCCTGATCTGGGGTTTACATCAGTAGTTTAAAAACCAGGATCTGTATCTCCCTAGCTCCCTTATTTGCCTGAGAATTCCCTGCTCCATGGGAAGGGTTTTCTTCACTCTTTCGAGCATAAATTGTTACAGATGACACAGGGGAAAACAAGCCCATGAACTCTGCTCACCTGTCACCTGAAGCACTGGGTCTGGGACTTAGGGGAAGTGGAGATAGTTTTAGTTCCCAGTCTGAGGATCATGCGGATACAGTCAGTGAATACTGTAACTTCTCAAGTGGAAAGAGGAAGAAATAGAAAAAGAAGATTACAGTGCTAACTGGGGATCTACCATGTGGCACTCAAAAGGGGAGGGTAGTTAGAAGATGCCAGCATCTTCCTTTTAAGCACTGGGGTTTAACTTAGTCAGCTTTGGGAATTCTTGCTCTGCCCATCATCAGAAGGTATCTGCACATCAGCCAGCTGTAATACTTTGCTCCTCCCATCAAGCCCATCAGTCAGTCTTGTTCCCTCCAAACGAGAGCTCAGTGCCATATGGGGAAGCCAGCATCAGGACTGGCCACCATGGACACAGCAGCCTGAGTCGCAAGAAACACCTAATGGCAGAACTCCTACTGCTGTTGTCTGAAGTGCCAAGACATTTTTCCTCAGAAGAGAATATGTACAAGTGAGTGGGCTGTCATGGAAAAAAAACCCAGCTACCCCAAGGGAAGACAATATTATGACCAAGCAATGTAACTTTATGAGCAGAAGTAACAACTTTTCTAACACAAGAGATTTAAGCCAGGGTTGCAGCAAGGATAATTTATTCTAGTGATCTAATGTAGTTTGCACAGAAATAGTAGAAGGCAGCTGCCTTCAGAAATCAGCTGCCATCTCACATGTTCCAAAATAGTTCAGAGCATTTGAGGAAAAGGGCGTTGTAGCAGGTGATTTAGGGGCAACTGTCCACATGTCCTGAACCACATGGCACCACCTCCAGCCCAGTCCTGATACAGGGACCCCCTCCATCAGTCAGGACATAACCACATATGTTATTTAAATAGACAGCCCATTTTTACTTGTCTTCTTAAGAGTTTTATTTTAGTTAGGCTTAAATGCTTTACGTGTGTCTTCAAACACTGATCTTCTGCCTCTGCTTTTTAAACATTTATTTTTCTAGATTAAATAGTATCAGTGGAAGGTCACTGTCCATGCATATCTTTAAAAACAAAAATCCAAGAAAAAATTCCATTTTAACTGTGGTCTGTCCTGGCAAGGGAAACAGTCAGTGATGTGCTAGGAAGAGTCATGAAGTACATGCTCGGTGAGCAGGGATGTTTACAATGATTCCTTTAGAAGAAAAGGACTGCATTCGCTGACCCTTGGGAGCAGATAAACATTTAATCAGAACATGATTTGATAGTAAACACATGCTACCTGTATGAATAACACTCACTTGATTTGGTCATGTTACTTAAATACAATATATATATTTATATATAAATATAAACAAAATCTACAAACTGTTAAAGTATTGAGGGGGAGAGGCTAAAGCAGAAGAGAGAGGTCCTTGCCCTCAAGATTTAACATTGTGTTGAGAAATACAAATATTTAAAGGCAAGTAATGGTCTCTTTCCTAATATCTGGGTTTTTTCTTTCTTCCCGTATATCAATGCCACAGTAGATATAGAAGACACTGGATTATGTTTTTTTTTCACAGTCCCTCATATTTTTATAAACTCAACTGCATGTTTTCCACTACACCAAACCAAATTCCATCTGTCTTTCCTCAGAGGTCATGTCTTTTATACCCCTTTAATTTTGCTTTCTTCCACAATTCCTATCACCCACATCTTTCTTGAAATAACCAAAATTAGACACAGCACTCCAGCTGAGGACTTAACGGCGCAAAGCAGAGCAAACACTGCTCCATGTGTTTCACATATGACTCTTCTGTGCTTTTATGAATTTTGCCCTTTTTTCACAGCAGTTTGACGTTGTTGGCTTCCGTTCAGTTTTCCATCCACCGTATCTCCTAGATGTTATTCTGCAGAAAAGCAGCCTACAAAGTCAATCCTAACTGCTTCTGATGGATAGATTATTCCTGTACAAAGACAGTATCTTGTGCTTCTGCATGAAAGAAGGGCCTCTAATTTGTGTTTCAAGTCCATAATGTGTTTATATTAGCTGCCAATTCTTTTTACCCCCTTTGCCCTTAGACTGCCTTTCATGAGTAACAATAATCTTCCTATACTGTAACTTATTTTATTTTCTTGTCATACCTCTCCTTTTTTTGTAAAGAATCAAGAACTTTACAATTTCGTAATTTCACAAGCACTTTAATGCAAACTTTCTTCCTTGATCACATTCTACCTCTGAGGATGAAATGTAGAAAAGCCCATCTCCATCTTACCTCTTAGAAGAAAATTTTGTTCCCAGCACTTACGAAGAGGGCTTCCCAACCCCTTGCCTATGTTGCCCAAGGGATACTCAGGCATATGGTGGTTTCTTTAGTCCTTTCCTTTAGAGAGACTAATGAAAAGTCATCTTCTCAAAACTCCTGGTCTGACAGACCAAAAGCCATTGTTTTGTCATCCTCCTGAGAAAGGGAAGGCCTTAGAATAAGTAACTTGCTTACATGAGGCAATTCCTCCTCCCCTTTTCTTCCCTTTTTGAAGCAGGTGTATATCTTGGCATTCAGTCCTGTGAATTATCTCTGTAGGTCTTTTATCAGCTTAACTCATCATTTTGATAATGTACAAGGCTTTCCTGTATATAGTAGGTAGAGGGTTCAGCAGAATGACTGCCTTCTATTCTTATGATCTTAGTACTTATGTCACCCTATTACTTAGAAAACAAAAAAGGGTATTTTCCTTTATATAAAGCAAAGAACCATATTAACTTGACATCTTCTTAAAGGTGAGAAGAATTATAGCAATTACTTGAGAAATCTATATTGTCATCATCCTTATCAGTTAAGTATCTCCCAAAATAGTTGTGTAAACTTGACAGGAGAGAATAAAATTCATTCTTTGTCTTTGTACTTTGAGCAAATGCGTACTATAGAGAACTTGTAAAACCATCTCAGCCTCAATAAATTCTTGCAAGTTGTTGCTGATTAGAAACATTTATGATTAAATAGCCACCTTTGATACAACTCTGCTTAATTAAAAGAATTTGAGATATTCCTGCTTCGCAATTTCAGGAAAACCACAAACATTTATTTTTCTTGGTCAGTGTTAGGACCTTCGGGCAACATAACTCAGGCTTTCTCAGAGAGTTCAAGAAGTATTATGACATTTCTTTAGCAGGTTTTAATTCTTCCTATAGTCACCTCTACTCAGACTTATCCATTGGACCAAATCCTTGGTAGCCCTGCAATTGCCAATGCTAAAGTAATAAAAAAAGAGCTTTTTCATTTTACTTATCAACTGCTTCTAGAAAAATCATTTCTATCTGAAAACAGATATAACATAGAAAACAAGGCTGCTAACACTGAAGAGCAGTAGATAAAGATCAAGGTCTTTTATAGTTCCATCCTGTTAATTACAACCCAGCTGGATGGGAAAGGTGGGGTAATGGGTTAAATACTAGCCCTGACTCATAATGAGTATTTGATGGCTGGGGGTTGGATGTTTTGCTGATGCTCTCTTGGCTTGTTGCAGAAGTCAGGAAAGCAGTAAGCAGCTATGATACTTGTGGTATACAATGCACTCTCCTTGTAATTGCTTGCTATTTTGAGGGTGTGTTCTGGTCCAGTTGGGTGTCTTGCTTTTGCATGTGTATTGTCTTCAGTATTAATGCTTTGCTGGGTAATCAAGGTCTCATTTCCAGCTTGTGTCTTGGGGGTTTTTTGTGGGTTTATGTTTATTTTTAATAATGTTATGTGTACAGTTAATAATTCTTTAAAGTAGATGCCTTTCCTTGTTCAGTCAGCTATGGCTGGTGTTAATTAATGTTACTTAGCTGTGTTTAATTTGGCTTTTCCTGTCACTGACTTCTTTTGGACAGATGAATTAAACACATGCAGGCATGGATGAGTATTGTCTGTTTAGAATAGAATACTTCTCAGATGTAGCAAGTATTTTCCAAAGTTGCATAAACAATTTTGGATAAAAGAAAAAATAGTCTTTCTCCTCCATATCGCTTTATGGTATTTTAGTGCAATGCTCCACCATTGAAATGGTATTACTGTAAATTGGAGCTGGGCCTCTTTATCTTGGAGAAGAGAAGATTGAGGGGTGACCTTATTAATGTTTATAAATATGTAAAGGGCAAGAGTCAGACAGATCCTACTCTGTCTGGGGGGGGGTGGAACTAGATGATCTTTTGAGGTCCCTTCCAACTCCTAATGTTCTGTGATACTGTAAGCTACCTTTTTTTGTCTGTGTGTTGCTTCTCTGTCTTTTTTTTTTTTATTGAGTAGATTCACCTCTGTTTGACATGTTCATGCTTTAGACCACAACATTTGCTTCTGCAAAAAATGTGACTGTGTTATTTTCTTCTTTATTTAAGCACGGAATAGTTAGCTGTAATTAAACTGAGTCCATGTTTCTTAGTAGATTAGATCAAGGTCTTTTTCTCAGAGACTATTTCTCTATCCTGTTGTTCATTTTCCTTTTTTAACCTGTTTGTTTATGTCTTTGGTTTGTCCTGCTTTGGGAAAGCATAAAGTATAACATCGCTCCCAAAGGAAGGAATGGGGGGGAGGTGGGGGGAGAAGGAAACAATGTTCTTCTGGACACCCATGCTTCTCTTTTTTTGTGCTATCCATTGACTGGTTCATCTTGCACACCCTTTCTGGACTGCCTTTTCTATGCAGGTGAAGTCTGAGGCTTTTTCTCACCGGGCATGTAGTGCGTAGAGTAATGGATTTGAATCATAATTGACTCTTCGTTGTTACTTTGTGTGAATAACTGATAACGAAGCTTTGAGAGTGAAAGTGTCTGTCTTTAGAAGGTATCAAACAGTCCCTACCTGCCCATGATCCAGTGATAAGATGCATGGGGACTTAATACTTCTGAAAATTGTTCCAGGTGAGTTTTTTGAGTTCATGCTATCTTTACTCCTCTACTTTGATAATTATGTGCTCTGTCAGCCCTATGCCTGTCATTAAATATGGCATTTACTTTCTAAATGAGGTATCCTTATATTTAAAACTTTACATGTGATGATAGTTTCTTCTGAAGATAAGTTAATCATGGGTTTTAACAAAAAACTGAAACATGGTGAGAAGTTACTCTTGCTTCAATTGAGATGAACAAGAAAAAAACCTGTTGCCTTTGGTGAAGGAAAAGCTGCATACAGCTGTGAACCTCAGGTCTGGGGCAGTGAAGTACTTCAGCTTGTTGTTCTGGCTCTGTGAATGCAGATTCTGCATGACAATAGGCGCCAAAGCTTTTCATAAATTTTCTGGAACAGAGTCGTTAATGTGCATTATGCAGGCTTAATGCTGAGTCTGTAACATAAACCTGGGTAATGGTAATAAGATAAGAAAGTACTTTAAAAAGTAATAGGTCTGACATGTACAATCTTGTCTCTAACTGAACATATATGGTCTCAGTGGGCAGGAGATGATGAAGCCTAATAATGCCTTTTCCTCAGAGGATTTTTCATGGAATTATAACAAATGCATAAACTGTAATTTAAATCCTGTGGCAGAAAAGAGAATTAGATTGTCCTGAGCTTCTTCCTGAAGAATAACTTCTGCTGAGTAACTACTTCTATTATCTGGGGCTTGGTTTTGGGATAATGGCATTTGAGTGGATGGGAAAATAATTAGGAGATTATTTTTCATAAACACTTTAATTGTTTATCATTTGCTTTCAGTAATGCTTTTGTAACAAATGGGGGGGGCAGGCAAGCAGAAGTTATTTTGGTGGTTGCACAGAAAATCTGTATACCTGGTTTTTGGAGGGAGGGGGGGAACATCTGGTCTAACCCAAAGCAAGAAAACCAATCGTGCATTTGCCAGAATAAAACCCCACACACATTGTGAGGAAGAGGTGGGAATTTAATGAGCAAAAAGTGATGTTTAGCTTCTGCAAAAGCAGAAGTGAATTTAGCTAGCTTTGCTCTCCGTGTCATTTAGAAGTGGGAAATGAAAATAAAAACTTCTTTTAATAACAATTCTTAGTTCAGTTTCACCAGTAGTCTTTACTCTTACTTTAAATTCCCCAAATGAATCAATTCCCCAAATTTGCTGTGACCTTGCTGATAACTTTAACAAGCCTGAATTTTTCACTGGACAAGTGTATATTTATCAAATACCCCCTCACTTCTGCTTATCAGCAGGGTTTTCCAAACTAAAATTCTTCTGCTTGTAGTACTGATGGGGACTCCAAGGTAGAAAGTGGTACCCTGATTATGGGGCCGAGCAGTTCCCCACGTGCGGCTCGCAGGGCTGGAGCCCAGCGGGATGCCGCTGAGGGCGGGAGCCCCCGGGGCCGAAACCAAAATATCTTTGCGGGCCTCCTCGACCACTGCGACTCTTGCCCGACTGCGGCACCGACCTTCACCTGAAACCCGAGCCGCGGGAAGGAGGGAGGGCGGGCGGGCGGTGCCCGCCGCTATAAAGCCCACGGCCGGGGAGCGGGGCAGCCCGCCCCGCAGGGATCGGGCCGGATCGGCAGCCGCGGGGCCGGCGGCTTCGCACCCCGCCCCATCCCAGCGGGGGGGTGTAAGGAGCCGTGGTCACCCACACGTATGGGCACAGCGCGGGTTGGAAAGGTAAGCTGAAATCTCGCCGGCGGGGGGGCGGGGACACAGCCAGAAATCTGTCTAAAAGGATGCTTATAGAAACGCCAAACCCAAACTCAACCAAAACCAACTTTTTTAACAGTACAAGTTGCTTATATATTTTATTATTGTTATTTTACCCTACATCAAATTCATGTGTGTGTTTTTAACAAACCTGTGTCTCTGATGCTCCAAGTTTTCCTAGGCTTTTAATCTTGTTCTCTCAGACATTTACCACCACTAGAACTCACTTTGTGTATGGCAGAATGTGTGCATAAATATCTTAGTCTTCATGATTGGAATGATGGTCGTGTTACGACTGTTCAAGGAGCTTTAATCAAACATAAGATAATGGGGAAAATGCTCTCTTCTGTAATAGATAATCCACAATCATTTGTATATAAATCATTTGTATATAAATGATTGAGGGATTTAGCATTAAAAACCTGCTGAAAGAGGCTACTGGGGTTCCGTTGTAATAATTTACACCGTTCTCAGTAGTACTACTTCTTAATCACACTGTTACTTGTTTTTTTTAGTCATTTATTTGAGCGGGTCAGCGTTCATACCAAAATGTAATAAGTCATGGAAAAAACCACAAATATTTTAATGTTAACTCTTTAAATATCTACAATTTATCAATGCCTTGTCATTTTTTTTTTTTTTTTAATGCAGGCTTCGATTAATGTAAGCACACAACAAAGAAGAACAATGAAGGACCGTTCCATAAATTCTGCAGAAAAGGACCTCTCTGATAATGGTAAGCCACAGGTCTGAGAGCTGCATGTGCATTTGAGGAAGATATTCCACAGCTCCAAACCTAAAGGTGCAGTAAGAGGTCTTTCGTGATTGCCACAATGGTTTTACAGGAGATAATGCAATGAGCTCCTGGCGAGCTAAAGCCACCACCTAGAAAACGTTTGAATGAATCATTTCACCAAGTTAAAAAAAGTCATTTGCGTGGGTAAAACTATTTAGGTGGGTCCTAGTCTGGGCATGAAAATGCTCCTGAAATAAGCTCAGTAGGGTGGAAGCACACGGTTGCCTTCAAATGGTTGTCTAGATCAGGCTTTATGTCTTATTGACTGACATTAAAAACACCATGTGGAAATTTCTATTCATAGTGAGTCAGTAGTTAAAGTAAACGTAAATTGGGAGTGCCTGGTGTGTGGGGCCCTTTTCTCCCCATGCAATTCACAGATGGCCCCCTACCATGGTTGATCAGTTTCTTTATCCATTTATTACATCCCACTTTATGCATTTAGAATCATAAGCTTTCTGGGTAAGGATTCCTCATTTGTGTATGTTTCTAAAGCACCTAGCATGAAGGAAGCAGGACATGCGTCAACCACTGCAATACAAAGACATAATGAAGATTGTTACTACAGGCAAAGACATGGATCTGCAGTTAACTCGCGTTTATTCTGCATTGCCTGCAGCAATTATAACCTTCATGATTCACTTATTTCAGTTGGGCTTCTTGTTTGCATTCTGCTGTATAGGTGTTTGCAGAATTAACTAATTCTTGCTCTTTGGTAGTTTTTAGTCTTTGGTAGTTTTTCTGTATAAATAGGTTTTAACTGTAAAAATGAAGTTTGCTTCCTTTTTTTTCTGAACTAGAGGAAATGACCTGAAGAGAAAGGAAGCTTCAACAAAAATTCACTGGGCTGTTCCAGGAACATGAGAAAAACTTGTCTTTAAGCTTTAGGAAAGTTGCAAGAAACTGGTAAAAAGATGGATTACTACATTTAAAGAAAAACACCTCTGATTTTTATTTCACAGAATCTGCAAACAAAGGATGTGACAACCTTTCTTTCCAACATAATGAAAACCTTGAACGAAGTGACCAGTTAAAGCCAAAGAAAAAAAAGTAAGTATTGTTTGAATTTAACACATTGGCTGCTGGTATACTGGGTCCATAGGGGAGGGAAACAAGTTTAATACAGCACTTCTAGTGGGGAAAAAACCCAAAACTTATCTTAATTAGTCTTTTGTATTTTCCTCTAGGAAGGAAAAAGAGAAGGTGGAGAAACAGGTGGTTGGCATTTTTGAATTGGTTAGTGTCCAGTTTGATCATCTGCTTTTTATTTGCTGCTCTTTATCTCTCATTGAGTTCTCTATGAATTGCAACTAATAAGCTATCAAAAACCAGAGAAGGCGGCTGACACCTTTTAGGTGTAGTAGGTTAGCCTACTAACCACCAACACACCTTTTGATGCTAGACCTCTTTAACATTTGGCCAGTTAGGTCAGATTCTCCCTTCAGTGGTTTGGTAGCAGTGACAGCCGTTCAACCTTGGTGCTGTTGGAGAACAAAGATTATCCCTGCTGAGGCTGACATGGGATGTATATGCTGCACAGGCCCTTGCCTTGACTCTAGTTATAAAGGGTTTATCCTGTGTTTGATGTCTGAGGGATCTGCTCTCTGAGAAAACCAGCAGTGTAGTTTTGTGTCAGTTTTCCATACAACAGCTATTTCCAGATAACTTTTACACGTGAGCTTGCTTGCTCTGGAACAAGAGAAGCTTAGTTCTTTGGTTTGTTCCATGTCCATTTACACTTAGGAAGAGGGTTAGGACAGTCAGGAATAAAATGTTCTGATTTCAGATTAACCACATCCACAAATAGCTTTGTCAGTTTAAATTCACATCCTTCTTTAAACCAAACAAGTGTTCAAGGGTAGGGAAGCCTTAAGATACAATCTCTGCTGCAGACATTTTACTGGTAGAATATAACCCAGGTGCTGGTCGATAACTCACTCTTGTTTACATTTCAATGGCATTATCTCAGCAAATATGTAACTTACTGGAACACCAACTGCATTATATTATACAAAGATGATCATCACTTAGAAACATGTAGGACATACACCTTATCTTTCCTGCTGAGCTGGAGAAGAGTCATGTCTCCTGCCAGTATGCCCTTGGAAGCCTCACTGCCTAATCATTTAAAGATAAAGTTCTTGTGCTCTGAGTCTACCTTCAGTTGTAGCTGTTACTTGGAATTCATAGGTAGAAACAAAGCCTGTTCTGTAAGTGCACTGTAACAAATACATGAACTGCCAGGCATAATGTCACCCTTCTTTTTTTTTTTCTCTCTTTTAATGCCCACGTAGTTCCGCTATGCTGATTGGATGGATGTCCTTTTGATGGTGGTTGGTTTGATCGCAGCTGCTGCAAATGGTACTGGATTGCCACTGATGATCGTTGTCTTTGGAGAGATGACAAACAGCTTTGTGTTAAGTGGTGTGAAATCAAATGTGTCAGAAGGTAAAAAGAATTAAGTTAGACTTCTTTATGTGCCAGTTAAGCTTTGCTACAGGGACTTAGATTTTTTTTTCCCATGCTATGTACTATTGCACATCTAAACAAGTATCTCATGAGTAAAATTCATCCTGCAAATGACCTGCATAATAATTTTAATCAGTCTTTAATGACTAGACCAGGACAAAAGCAGTGCATTGGATGTGCTCTTCATGAATGAACTGCAACTTTGGCAAGACAGTAAGGAGCATGACCTGTATCATCAGTTATCAGGCACTAATTACCAGAAGTTCCTTAAAAATAAGTTTGCATCTGCCAAATTATTTTGTGTTTTGTAAAAGACAAAGTATTCCCAAACTGATGACCCTAGATTGCCATGATTTATCTTCGTTGATTAATATTTGTGAAAATATTGCAACTTTTCTCCCCACAGATACTTCAGCAAATAGTTCCAGCTGTCCATCAATTCCAGGCATAGATATAGAACATGAAATGACAAAGTAAGAGTCTTGGTAGTTATTCTGCTAAATGAGTATTGGGGGATTTTTCTTTTCCTGCATTATCTCTTTGAACAGAAGCCAAATGTTTGCCTTCTGAAAAAGGCTTCCCAATAATGTATCACAGGCTTTGGTATTTACTTTGATAGGACAACTGAAGACTAATGGTTGCTTTGTGTGTCTAACTTCTCTCAAGATACAGTGGGGTCATGTGGCCTTTTGTTCCCTTATCGCAGGTTTGCTTACTACTACGTGGGAATTGGCTGTGCTGTGTTGATCCTGAGCACCATCCAAGTATGGACATTTTTGATTGCTGCTACAAGGCAAACAGCCAGGATCCGGCAGAAGTTCTTTTTTGCAGTGCTCCATCAGGAGATGGCTTGGTTTGATACCACCCAGATAGGAACGCTCAACACCAGGCTGACAGAGTGAGGGATCTGTTCATTTTTTACCACACTAAATATGATATTTGTAAGAATACTGCCATCTGTGGAATAGCCTATAGAGAGTTTAAAAAGCCCCACAGTATGAAATATCAGAGCTCTGAGGGGGAAAAAATAATTATTCTTCTCAGCTTCATTTGTGTGGATTGCAATATATGCATTGGGATGTATGGGGATTTGTTGTGAGATGCCTGACACTGGCTTTCTAATGTCTGTGAAGTACATGACAAACAGCACTAGATAAACAGCTCTGCTGTCTCCAGCTTGTTTACAAACACTGATAGCTCTGACACTTTATTAAATGGAAATGAACTTTCATTTACAGCCAGCCAGATCTCAACCTGGACTCTGTCCAGTGTTTGGAGTTTTTCCATAGACTTAAATTGACTTAAGAATGAGGGCTATATGCATCAAGATACAATGGTACTATATGTGTGAACACTGACCTTTTTTTTTACTCCCCCATGGATTTTCAGGTAGCTTTGGACAGAGCTGTGTCCTGAAAGGTGTAAGAGAAGCTTAAATGAAACCACTCACAGATGTAGTATCTGTATGTGCTGGGAAAAAAGAATGGGGAAGGAAATTTGTATGAAAAACAGTTTATTCCAAATAATGGTTTTACTGACAGAATGGGGATAACCCTTGATCTGAGTCCATAACCAAAGCTAAACATAAAATATATTGGAAAACTGAGCAGAAGAAATCATCTGGAGATGGTCAAGGAGGCTGTTTGGCTGTGTACTTGTATTGCTCAGTTTGGATTTTGGATAAGGAAACTAGGTCATTCATGACCCAGTGACAGGGCATAGAAACAGCAGAGAATGATGGAAAATACAGAAAATTAGACCGAAAAAAATAGGAGGTTTCTGCTGTGTTTTTGCCACACAAGAGACTAATGGTACTGTTCAGTAGCTGTGGTTAGAAATTTCACTGTGCCAGTTGGGAAATGGCAACGCTTCTGACGTTGGGCCACACAGCATGAAATAGAGGGGGAGGGAATTAGAACAAAAGGCATTCAAAGCTAACAAATCTTTTTGTTATTGTTATTTAAAGTGACATCAACACCATCCACGAAGGCATCGGCGACAAGATCTGTATATTCGTACAGTTTTTTGCCACATTTCTGGCAGGGATTATCATAGGCTTCATCCACGGGTGGAAGCTGACACTGGTGATTTTGTCCGTCAGCCCTCTGCTTGCTGCATCAGCAGCAGTTTGGTCAACTGTAAGTGTGTGGAGATTAATAAGCAAAGCAAACCAGAAAAACATCAGAACTCTTATGGACAGGAAAGGGAAAGAGCGTGAGAGAAAACAAGTGTGGTTTCTAAGTTGGGAGGTTGGCACCATGCTTGTTTCATGATTTCTGCTCCTCCTGTAGTTTTTGTCTGGTTTCCCAAGCACGTATTTGTGTGTTCTATTTGTTGTGCCCACCAACTAGTCCTCCAACTGTGTAACAGGAGGGTGATCTGTCTGCATCAGAGTATCTTCCTCACATAGAGATTTCTTCATACAGAGTACTGGGAAGACAGGAACAGGCTCATGACCCTCGACACAAATGCCTTTCAAGCCTTTATCCACACATATGTGATACTGTATCTACTGCAAACAAGTTTTGTGCTGTGTAGAGAATAGACCCTGGGACATTCACTCCAGTCTGCCTAGCTGTATGTTGTAAATTAGTGAAATATCTCAAGAGGTAGGAAAATATTTTACCCTTGTGATCTGTTGTAGCCACAGCTTGTATTCCTTAGTGGTTTCTTACATATAATACCAGGGGGTTCTTCTACTTGAAGCATTTCAAATCAGCTAGGGAGAAGAGCATTAGGAGCTGTAATGCAACTGCTTTACGTCAATGTCAACTGGCACTCTAGTTTCTGAACACCTCAGACAATCTCCCAGAGCAGCAGCACATCTCCCTGGCCCCACACACATCTTAGTGTAGTTCATAGGCTGTCCTCAACGTGGGAGGAAAGTGGGATAGTCATGAAGCTCATCTGATGCCTGTGAGGTCTTTCACTTTAATGAGAATGCAGTGAGAGAATGAGCTGGATTTGGGGGAAATTCTCTTACCTAAAACCTCATTGTTCTTATTCACCAATATACAGTACATGGCACCCTTTCAGTGGGCTTGCAATAACATCCGATTTTCTACTTTCCAGCTTCTGGCATCTCTCACAGCTAAAGAACTGTCTGCTTATGCCAAAGCAGGAGCTGTGGCAGAAGAAATTTTGACAGCAATCAAGACTGTCGTGGCTTTCAATGGACAGCAGAAGGCATTAGCAAAGTAAGCTTTTGAAATTATTATGTTTAAAATATGGAAAAGAAATTTCACTGTAGGTCAGTGGCTTTGGTTTACTTTTTATTTTGGGGGGGAGGGTGGGGAACAGGGGAATGGGATTCTCCTTAGTCTCACTTTACCCTTCTGTAAGTGGGCAGCTCACCTGAAAATAAAGATGTTTAAATAGATCTAGTAGTGATACAGGTTATTTGGTGTTACCACAGCAGCATGACTCAAATTTCACCTCTGATTGAGATCTGGAGTTGAATTTAAAGTGTAAGTGGTGGGAAGGTTATCTTTACCTAGTAGTCAGATGCAGCAGAGCATGTGATTAATAGCTTACCTTCTAGAACATGTGCACTGCTGTTCTGATCTTTGATTAATGAGGTTATATTTAAGCTTCACTGGATAACACCCTTAAGTAAAATCGCATCACTGCATTTTATTACTTTAATGATTTGCAAAGAACACTTGTAGTTGACCTAAGTCAGTGTTGTCCCAAGTCACATGTAGAAGGTGAGGTGGACGTGGCTGACCACAGAGGTAGTCAAATAACATTCAGGTCATGAATATAGGGCATCACCAATACCATGTAGTTAGGAAAGGCAAACTGGAAAGCCTGATTCATATGATCCGTGAATCTTTTTCAACTCTTGTGTTTGCCGTGGTCTTGTATGAAATGTCTAAGGTGACATTAGCCTGTCTTTGCTTTTGCCTGCTTCCAAGGTCTGAACTCTATCTTACAGTACTGCATTCTGCTTACTGTGATTTGTCCTGAAGTTGAAATAATTCTGAAGCCTTTTCTACTCATGCAGTGAAAGCAAAAAAGCCATGAGAGAACCTAGATCAGTTATCCCTCTCTTCCCCATCTTGGTCCTTGAAATTATCAGTATCTGAAAATCCAATAATTGGACCTGTTTCAAACTACATTTTTTCCTTTCTTGAGATCTAGAAACAAAATAACTGATGCCTGGATAAGTCTATGCCAATAAGGCCTTTCCTTTCCTCCATGGGTGTCTAGTCAGCATCTTCCATAACTCCATCTCTGCTTAATGTATAACGAAAGCCCACGGAATGTTCTTGGCTCTTCCAAGAACATCTACTAGGGACAGATAAGCTCCTATCAGGGACTGACAAGGGAATTTTACAAACTGTGGGTTGACTCCTACACTGCTCTTAAATTATGACCTCAGGAAAAGTAATCTTTTGCCACACAGTGCCTCTGCTGACCACAAATGTTACGCTTCCAAGGGACATTCAGTCATCTTCTGTTTCTGGCAGTGGTTTGGTTCTTGCTCTGTAGTTGAGTGACAACCTGTACTTATTACATTGCTTGAATCCAGTTCTTATTTCCCCAGATGACCTATGTCACTGCTGTCTTGTATGTAGGGCTTGATTTTTAAGAACAAAAAGAAGCCAAAACATTTTAAAATATTTGAGTAGCAAATACAGCATTAGTTATATGTGAGCAATTTCCATTAACACAATTAATGCATGTTTTTTTAAGATTCCTTCCCAGGCTGAATTTCATGTCTTCTTACTGTGGGGATATCTTGTACAGAAAAATGTGCATTAGGGAAAAAGTGCAAGCTGCCGAAAATAACACTGACAAGTAAAAAGATACACTATTCCTAGGCAATACTTGCCATGATGAGCTTGAGTAAGTGACAGCTATTAGCTGGAAACTATAGATAAATGGATATATATGTACTATCCTTAGAAACAATTCTTTTATTGAACTTGTTAGTATTTATATTGGTGTTCTGTGTCCACTTGTTTGTTACGTTGCCATATTAATCTGTAACCTAAACTAAGGAAAGATCCCTGACTTCCCAGAATGGCCAGGAAGAGAAAACTCTGGTGTCAGAGGGAGCTCTGGCTTCTATTTTTTTACCTGCCTTCATCCATAATGCCTGTGTTAAGGGGTTTGATTTGCCTTTTTTTTCTAAATGCAGAAGACTAAACACTACCTTTGATAAATAATGTTGATGAAGGTGTTCTCGAGTTTCTTTCCAGAACTAAAGCAAACATATCTGATGATTGGTGGTGTCTTCAATCATCATAACAAAGTCATGTTACTCAAATAATGCTTTCTCAATGTCTTACATAGTGGTATGACAATTTTGCCAGCCTATATCAGAGCAAATTTGTTCAAAGAAATTGTATCCCTACTAGTTTGCTCTCAAAAAAAAAGTCTCTTGGCAGAAATCCTTTTAGTTAAAAAAAAAAAGATAGTGGGATATCAATCAGAATGACATATGATACCTGTCAAGTTAATGCTTTCTTTACCTACTTTCAGATATGATGCTAACTTAGAGATGGCTAGAAGTGTTGGAGTAAAAAAATCCATTACCACCAACACATCTCTAGGTGTTTCACAATTTCTTATCTTTGGATCCTATGCACTTGCATTTTGGTATGGAACCAAGCTTACTGCTGAGGAAGAAAATTACGATATTGGCCGTGTGTTAATTGTAAGTACAGCAATGCAGCTTTGAAAAATGCTCTGCGGCTTCAAGGAACTTATGTAGGTGGTGTATATAATATCTCTATTTTCTGCCAAGTGCTTGCTAAATTATCTGTTAGACGTGATTGGTAGAACTGAAAAGAAGACATTATCTCTTGCCTGGCTTTTGCTGTAAGAAGTTTGAATGTGGCATCTTGAATTTCTCCTCTAATCAATATAGAAGTGAAAGTATTTGTACTTTTCTCACTTGTCTTGGACCCTATTATAGGGCAAGATGAACAACCTAGACCGGGTAGTTAGGCAGAAAAGACAAGTACCCTGGACTAGAAACAAAAATCTAGCTAGACACTTGGATTAAATGAATCCTACTGATATGCTGAATGTGTACTGGGAAGGCCTCAACAGCTCAGCCACAATGTCACCTCCTCATTTTGTTGTTTACTTGCAAACATTTGCTGTACACTACCAATAGGTCTAAGCTGATAATGGTTTGAGGCTCCATAGCTATCTTCTTGCCATCAAAAGCCCGGCTACATGCCTATCTTTCACACTTAAGTGACTTCTGATGTTCTGACTCCTAAGTATGGTTCCTCACAGCATGTGAAGTTAATTGTGTGTTGGTCCCACAGGTGGGATTTCAGTCAAGAAAATCTGGACTAAATTTTGAAAGCCTCTTAACTTTGGGAATATCTGGAAAGTTGTTTGGGTTTTTTTTGTTGATGATAGAAAATGCAAGACATCCAAAAGAACAGCCATTCATACCTCAAAAGCATGTATCACCAGTTACCCCAGGAAAATGAGGAGTGGACAACTGTGAAATGCACTTTCACTCACTTTAGTATTTAATTCTCCTGGAAAGGGTGCACTAGAAAGGCTTGGACATTTAACAACCAGGCACTGGTGGCTCTATAATCACTGCTAACTGTGGTGCTTCCCTCTGTCTCCCAAAGGTGTTCTTCTCTGTGCTCATTGGAGCCTTCTCTCTGGGTCAGGCAGCTCCCAACCTGGAGAGTGTGGCTAATGCACGTGGGGCTGCCTATGAAGTATATCGGGTTATCAATAAGGTAAGTATCTAAATAGAAAAGAAGCTTTTCAACCAGACTCAAACCTTAAATTTTTCCTTTTTTTTTTTTTTTAGAGATTTGTAATAAAAACACTCAAATGTCTCTAAACCATAAACTCTGCAGGTGTCTACCACTGAAGCCCGTAGCATTTCCATTTGTAACACAAAAATTGCCTCTTCTGTGTTACAATGAATGCTGGGAAAGCTGACATGCATGTCCAACTTATGGATGAGGTGTTTCTATATTAGACTTGCAGCTGTGGAAGGAAAGTAGAAAGGCAGTATTCAGTTTTTTTAAAAAACAGCATGTATGCAAAATTTTAGCTGAGCTGGTTTTCTTTTTTTTTTTTTTAAGGGTGGGGAGGAGTTTGGGGGGAGGGGATTAATAGTGCTATTGAAAGCTGTAACAGTATAAAGTTACAGTGCTGATGTTGCTATGAAAAAGGGTTTCCACACTGTTATTATCTTGTTTTTGCTGTGCTATGCAGCAATTAGATATCTGTGTGTATAAAATCTTAAAGTAGGATTAGAAAGATAATATAGAAATGGCTATGTGGCTGTTCTTAATGTGAGTATAAACCCCTCTTGTATAAATAACTGAGGGCTATGATTTGGCTGTTGGATAACAAAGTTCTGCAATTATGGATTTTCTGCTGTAGACTTTTTGTATGTTTGAAAACATACTATGGTCCTCAAAGTAGAACTCAGTTAGATGTTTCCCTGCATTCAGCATCCCACAAGTAACATGCAGCAGCCCTGCAATGGTCTGCTGCAATGTAAACCAGCAGCTAAGACAGTAAATGAGAGCAATATATCTAGCTGAAACAGCAGTTCCAAAAAGGTAATAACCAGTGATGATATTTTTTAAATCTCTTTCCAGAAGCGACTGATAGATAGCAGTTCTAAAGAAGGCTACAAACCAGACAAGCTCATAGGAGAAATTGAATTCCGAAACATTCACTTCAACTACCCTTCCAGACCTGATATTAAAGTAAGTGTTCATTTGGGATTAAGCTACTGCACTGAAATTCTGCAGCATTTGTTCATATTATTTCTCTAATCTTCTTGAATGCGAAATGCATTCCTATCTTGAGAGAGCGTGCACTACTGGGAAGTAAAGCACCCATGTCCAAGACAAAGGTCTAGATCTATGGCTGCTGGTTACCTGCTCACCATTCTCATGTGCTAGACAAAGCTAAAAAGAGAATGTGTTGCTTCTAGTACGAATTTTTGTGAATCAGAGCTCTCATAAACAAAGTAAAATGATATTTTTTTTTCAAGATCTGTCATTAAAACTTCCAGGGACAGTTAAACCAGGAATTTGCTCTTTCCAGTTCTGAGTTGCTGTCATATCCTGTGTGAAAGGTGACCTGTAAGATACTTTGCAACAATTATGTCATCAAATGGATTGAAACATATCATCCTAAATATACATTTGGAAGCCAAATGTTATTTTGGGCAGATGTTAAAATTGCTGTTCAATAAACAGCTGTCCCTGTTCTTTGTCTGTTGAACTTCCCTTGGTAACAGTGTTGTGCATTGCAATGTACATCATGTCATGGTGATCTGCTGTCGTGGGAATGCAGTTGGCTTGACCTCGCTACCGTATTTAGCAGTTTTTTGTCTTTTGAAGACATTGACAAAGGTGAAAGAAAAAGTGATTTTTCTGCTGCTGTTACCTGAAGAAGAAAAAAGTAGAACAGTTATTTTGACAATCAAAACCTGGACATGCCAATTAAGGGGTTGGAATGGGGTAGTTCATACTGCTGTGGCTACTTCTTCAGCTGGATTTTCCCAGCTGAGTCACCTGAGGTCTGTCCCATCTCTTTCCAGGATACTAGGACGGCTGAAGGGCAGATGGAGAGCTAGGTTTTCTGTCTAACTGAAGTCAGTGACATCCGTCATCTTTCACTCTTGGCTCAGATATTGGAAGTGACAGAGCAGGCTCTTCATTCTTCTGTTATGGGTCTGCAAGCTAGATGAGAGGAAAATAAGAAATATTTTGTCATCCTTCCCAAATATAGTGAGTCAGCTCTCTCTACTAAGAGTGTCGATGTTATTTGATATCCTCAAAAGGAATAAGTGAAGATGTGCAGAAGTTATCCACTGTCTCTCAAGCACTTCATGCAAATCCATGGAATCTCCCCTGTCCAGGAGAGACCAAATCAGAGAGATCTAAGTAGTTTGTTTATAGTCAGTTTCAGTCTTGACAACAACTCGATTGTTAAAAGAGAGTTAGAAATAGACAATTAAGTGGTTGTGACTCTTTACATTTGGGGAAATTATGGTGTCCAGAATATAGTTCTTGCTTGATAATGCAGGCAGTGGGATATCAAAGCCTGAAGATGTACCCAGAAGGGTTTGTAACACAGAGCAATATTGCAACTATTTTAATCTCTCATTGTAAAAACATGTGTAGGCAAAATAGTAAATCAGGCTGGTATAAACAGAAGAGTTCCCATAGCAGCCAAATACTTTGGCAGCTATACAGCATTACTCATATATGACATGGACATCTTTTGAAGTAAAATGTTCCTAAATGTGATAATGGCAACAAAGATATCATTAGTTTTGTAACTACTCCATGTGTTGCTGAGGTGGTTAACAATAACAATTGGGGTTTATTAAAGGCTTTCCAGCAGTTACCTTGTCAAAACAGCCATTTATATTTGAAAAATAGAAAAAAGCAAGCTTGTTTCTCAACAATGTTTGGCACCTGAGAAGTATTTTTTTTTCTGTGAGATTTATAACTAAGAGCTATACTGTTGTCTAAGTACTGGAAAAGAGGACAGGAGGAGAATGTCATACCCTGAGCCTGTTACCAGATCATTCAAATTGGAGAAAATGAAGTATCAAGTTTAGAGTACTGTGGCTGTGTCTATATTAGTTGATTTGAGTGTGCTGGGGAATTTTCCCAGGCACTGGAATGCAATGGTCTATGCAAGGGAACTCTTAAAATGTTTCTTGGCATGAACTTGGACTGTTCCAGTTATCAATCTTCTCAAATAATTCCCAGGCTTGCTTGATTTTGTAGTCAGAAGGATCTGGGGACCATTCCCAAAAGGCAGGTTGCATGTAGCCATCCTGTTTCAAAGGTTAATACACTTCACAAACATAGATGCAGACACTCTGATGTTGGTGCCCCAGAATATTCCCAAGTACAATTAACTTCTTAATGTTGCCATACCTTCAGTCTGTGCCCCTTATTACTGCCTTGTTTATTGCTATAGTTACCTGGATAGGTTGGTCTCTAATTAAGCTTGTTAAACTAAGATTATTTGGGTTTGTTGGTTGGTTGTTTATTGTTTTTGTGGGTTTTTTCCTCCCCAAGATCCTCAAAGGTCTGAATTTGAAAGTTCAAACCGGGAAAACAATCGCTTTAGTTGGTGCCAGTGGCTGTGGAAAAAGCACTACTGTTCAGTTGCTGCAGAGATTCTACGATCCGATCCAAGGAGAAGTGAGTGTCTGCAAATTAAACATAAAGACTGAAAGTCATTAGGATAAGCATGAGATTCACATATTGACTGAGGCTTAATTTATTTTTTAATTGAATTTGAGCATATCTCTACATAGTATGATATTTAAATTTAACTTTCAAATTAACTATGTTCTCCTGTTGGCTGGATTTCACTATTCTCCTTCTTGCAGTACTATGCCAAAAGTAGTAAATACTACAAACCTTTGAATAGATGCAAGATCTGAATTTAAAATCACAGAAATGTAGAATGTGTTAGGTTGGAAGGGACCTTTAAAGGTCATCTAATCCAAACCCCTGCAGTAGGCAGGGACACCTTTAACTAGATTAGGTTGCCCAGAACTTCATCAAGCCTGACCTTGGATGCCTGTATAGTGCCTCCATCACCTCTCTGAGCAACCTGTTTGTTCTTCTTTTTTAATTTAATTTTTATAAATTGGCCTTTATGGTTCTGTAAACTTTAAGCAAACAGTGGTCTCCTATATTTTATTTGATTTTAACTGAATGTAAACTAAAACCTGGTGCAAGTTGTCCTTGTTTTCTTGACTCATTTTCCTGCTAACCCACAGCAAAAGCTTCCATCGTTACACGTTGTATGTATGCTTTACCACTAAACACGTGATCTATGAAATGGTAAATGCTTCTCAAAGGAATTTCCAAAGGAAAAAGGAGGGAAAATAACTATATTTTAAGGGAAATATTATTTTAATATTTAATATTTGAGGAATGTTGCTAAGTAGTTCTTTTAGTTGGAACCATTTCTGATATTAAACACTGAACTATCGCTATGTAATAAGATAGCTACTTTGATATAACACAGTTCTTTCTTACACTTAGTGTTTCTGTGGCTGTTGATTCCTGTCCCCATGCCTTAGTTCTTCCTCTATGCTAATGTCAATGTGCATAGGACTAGATTGTAAATGATCTAGTTTAAAAATAATTTTCCCTTTCATTTAGTCAATTTGGATTACATCTTTGATCTGATGTAAAGCAGAGCACACAACTGTGTAGTCACAACTGAGGGCAGCAAACTAATACAAGGGCATGAGAACAGGGCAAATTAGCACGCAGGGAAGCTGGCAAACTCTTAAACCAGCTTGGATAGCATGGTTATTGAAGAAGATAAAAAGATAAAAATGCCACAACCCAAAGCACACCAAAAAACCCTCCACCAAACAAAAGCCTGATGTCTCTTCTGTTTATGCTGTTCCTCATCATTTTTCTAGCTTGAGGTGGATAGAAAAGCTAGAGTTGTAATTTTGCTCACAACATCATTTTCTACTAAAGATAATATGTTTTTTGTCCTTGTAGCTGAATATAACTCAAGTAGTAGTAATTAATTGACTTATGAACAGTATGCTTTTCTTCAATTTCATTGACATCTGCTTTTCCTCTCAGATTGCCTTAGATGGTCGGGATATTCGGACACTTAATGTAAAATGGCTACGTGAAAATATTGGCATTGTGAGCCAGGAGCCTGTCTTGTTTGCAACAACAATAGCTGAGAACATTCGCTACGGCCGAGAAGATATTTCTGATGCTGAAATTGAACAAGCAGCCAAGGAAGCCAATGCTTTTGACTTTATATCTAGACTGCCTGACGTGAGTTCATGAACTTCTTTTGAGTGTAAGAACGAAAGATTGGTTTCAGCCAGTGTCCTGCTTCTGAGAGGGAGAGCATGAGAATTTAAGTTGCAGTATAATTTCCAAAAATACTCTTATAGCCTCCAGCAGCTTTCAGTTCAGGGACTTTGAGCTAGACATTGCACTTCTGTTTTGTTGTCCTCAAAGTGTTTGTGCCTAAGTCTGTAAAAATATCAGTGCCTTAACTCAGAAGGGAAGCTACACAGATGTATTACCATCCCTCCCCCCCACCCATCATGGGAAGAATTTAAAGATCCAGAAATCTGAAGTCCTTTGTCAAGATTTGTCTATGCATTCAATAGGAAATTGGGCATGGAAGTAAAGAAGTATGCCCTGAATCAAGGCCACTTTCAGTAACTGGGAGCTTGAACAATCCCCCTGCCCAAGACTCACAGCTCTGAGCCTGCTCCTAGCAGTAGGTGCCTTGCTCTTTTCAGGGCGGGAGTGGGAAGTGAGATCAATCATTCAAAACACATCCTCAGGGATGGATGATATGTCTTTCGTTTTGGTCCCGTAGTTAAAAAGATGTGGAAAAACTGCCAATCTGGGATTTGAATTCAAATTTTACTGCTCCCTCAGAGAGCTCAATTCCCATCTCTCAAGCATGTTCCATTCCTACAGCATGTCAATCTGTTCCAAAGTTCCTTCTTCTTAGGAAGTTATCTGATCATATTTACTCTTAAACAGCTATATAATGAAAGACTGCAGTGGACTTTAAGACTTACTACTTTAGATTGAGTGACAGAGTAGGAACTGAGCCATCACTGCAAAGAAGGTGTCTTGGGTTCAGAGGAAGCAATGTTAGATAATCTTGGAGGTCCGTATGATCCCAATCCTGCTGCAAATGCAGGCAGTTTTCAGCAAACAGAGGGTCTTGTGTTGAGAAATCCCAGAGTTTGGAGTGCTTTCTGAGCAAGTAATAAGGATCAAGGCTTTAAAGAGCTGTAGGTTCAAAGTTCAGCATGTGAACTATGCAATGGGATGGACGGGCTTGACTTAGGGCTAGAAGAATGGATGTAGTTGCATGTCTGTTCTGCCTGTACTCAAGTCAGCCAGATAAAGCTACCTCTTACCTATAAACTGAGTACTTATGATTGCACAGAGAAGCAAGGATTTCCTTTGGAACATTCCATAACTTCTGTTTTGTGTTCTCCTTTTCCAGAAATTTAACACCATGGTAGGGGAAAGAGGGGCTCAGCTGAGTGGGGGACAGAAGCAGCGAATAGCTATTGCCCGTGCCCTGGCAAGAAATCCCAAGATTCTTCTTCTGGATGAAGCTACTTCTGCACTAGATACTCAGAGCGAATCTATAGTGCAAGCAGCTCTTGATAAGGTAGGAGTCATGTTATTGAAGCTGCCAGTCACAAGGAAAAGGAGCTACAGCACTTAAGAAAAATTAACATACAATATTCACTGCAGGTTTCCATTAGAACAAAGAGCACTGGAAAAATAAAACCTGGGTTTTAACAGGGAGTTTAAAGGATAAAAATTTTACTCAGGAATCATGTTTGTTTCCTTTTTTAACATTTTTACTAAATAGCAAGACACTTAGTCATGTGTAGCTATACCTTATGGCTCCTCCACTTAGTTCCTCAAACACAGTGGGTCATTTGCTGATGAAATACAGATAGTGTTTAAGCAAGGCAAAGCATTAAATTGAATGGACTTTTTCAGGTATATGAATAGAAACATATAATGTTCCTTGCATTCATTCTTCATTAAACAGTTCCTTCATAATTTTTAGGAAACTCTTGGAATTCAGCCATTTTCTTTCTTTACAGCAACCAAGTACAAGTCAGACCCTACACAGAACAAAAAGCAGACCCAGTTACAAATACTGTTTCTGTCCCCATCATATTTATCAGCCCCACAGCTCTAAGGTGGGGACAACTGTGGACCAGAACTGTCAGACCTCATACCTGTGCATCTGTCCCAGCAGCTTATAGTCCCTTCCTACTAGCCTTCCTTTGTCAGCAGTTTCTACCACATTATAGTGGAGCCTGGAGGCTTTCATTAAAAAATTCATGGTTGGGCTGAGATGTTGTTTCATTTGTCAAATATTTATTTTGATATATTTTTAAAAGCAAAGTGAAAAATCCTGCCCTTTCTTTCAGTAGCTCAAGAGAAATACAAGAATTGACCCCTTTTTATTGCCAGGCAGTTGAAACCTGAGGTAAAATGTAGCTGTTGGTCATATTTGTATGACTGTACTGATATTAGTATTGAGGCAACATGTAGATGCAGAAATAATATTCATCTGACCTAATTTGTATATAAATGATACTATTGCTACAAAGTTAAGCACTGAAATATTGCTTCAGCCATAATTTAGCCCTCTTCTGACCGTTCTTTAATTCCATGATGATCTACTAACCTTTTCCAGAAGCTTATTGCTTCATTAATTCATAACTGAGAGAGATCACTCAATTAAGCGGACTGCTCTATATACTTTTCCTCATCCTTCAGCATGTTCCTAGAACACATCAAAAGGAGTCCTGAATCATAACTTATTCATCTTCTCCTAGCTTTTTGATGTCTATCAATGTTGTCTTCAGATGGGGTTTACAAATTTCTTCTCAACATCCCTGACTGGAAAAAGTGGTGCTAATATCATTCACTTTCACAGCTGAAGAACAGAGACATTAACCTTACACATACACACCATTTCTGAGCAGTCATGTGCAGATGCTTGTAACCTGATGTTTTTCAGAAAACTTTACGTATTTTAAAGCATTTCTCTTGTGTTGATCACAGCTCCCAGCTGTAGTGGTAAAGTGTCTGTGCCTCTATGCATTAGGCATAGAAAACTGCACTGAGACAGACCTGTTGTGACAGAGTTGGAGTGACTCGCATCAAATCCATGAGAACTTGATGGCAGGTGTAGAGAAAGAATCCAAATCTCCATGAAAGTATTCATGTACTGAAACCATCTTCATCTTGGGGGGAAAGTGTAGTGACAGGACAAGATGTAATGGGAGAGGATGAAAGGTAATGAGTTTTAGAGTAAGAGGGTAGATTTAGATTAGATATTAGGAAGAAAATCTTCCTTGTGAGGGAGGTATTGAGGCACTGGAAGTTTTTGTCCGGAGAAGCTCTGGCTGCCCCCTCTCTGGCAATGTTCAAGGCCAGGTTGGATGGGGTTTTGGGCAACCTCATCTAATGGAGGGTGTCCCTGCCCATGACAGGGGGCTTGGAACTAGGTGGTCTTTGATGTCCCTTCCAACCCAAAATGTTCTGTGGTCCCATGATTTTGTCCACAATGTGGTTCCTGTGCCCATATGATGAATAACTTCTGCAGTAAGCAATTTCCAGCAGGCTCCTCGACTGCAGAATATATTTGTTGCGTGAGGTCCTCCTCGAATTTCTCCTCCCGCTCCCAAGCCACCGTCTGCTCCAGGCATCAGTGAGGAGGGAAGCCACTCTCTCCAGCAGCCGCAATCTGGCATGTGCTCATCTACTGCACAAGAACTGTGCATGCCACTGGTCTCTGCATGGGAGAGGGATGGAACATGTAACCTGCAGACTGTGGCTTCGGCAGCTCTCATAGCCAAATCCCAGCAGGACCCTGACTTGAATTGTAGCTTCAAATATTTCAAAATATTTGGGGAGAGCTTCAGGGAGTAGCTAAAACCTGTTTCTGTCCCCAGATGTGCTCCGCTCCTCTACACTTTCCTGATAAGTCTTGTCAGAAATCATCCTAATGTTATACTTCCAAACATATGTGTAGACAGTATATAAAGAAAATATCCCTCCTTTATACACTAGCTGTCCTAGCTTTATTTTGAGAGAGATCTAACTACACTTGCTGCATTTGCCTCCCGTGTGTGCATACACATGGAAACACTTTATGGGCAACTTTAGCTCAAACAGTTCAAATTTTATAAAGAGTCAAGCAACCTTAGGGTATAGCCTTGAATACCTGGATTGCCTGTCTAATAAGATTAATGCAGTGTTCTCTGCCTGATTTAGCCAAGTGAAAGTGTCCGTAGGCTGGTAAACAAGAGACATGAAATATTGTTGCTGTAAAAAAGAATTCTTTCTTCTAAAGTTTGGATTTAATTTATATTATAGATGCCCAGAATAACTTTGGTTTATTTCTGTGCTGTTTCCTTGCACACTTTAATGTAAATGGTTTTTCTTGTTTTTCTGTAAGGCTCGGACTGGCCGTACCACTATTGTGATCGCCCACAGACTGTCTACCATTAGGACTGCTGACACTATTGCTGGATTTGAGAATGGTGTCGTGGTTGAACAAGGAACACACAGTGAACTCATGTTGCAGAAGGGAGTCTACTATTCTCTTGTAATGCAGCAGGTAAGGACAAATTATGTATTTTCTTTCTCTGTTTCACAAAGTACATGGTTTAGTAATATAGGTGGTAGGGGGGCAGTTTGCCTAGGTGATCTTGGAGGTCTTTTCCAACCTTAATGTTTCTATGATTCTAAATTGAGATGCTGGAATGTGGAGCAATTTTCTCTCTGTAGGTCCTGCATGTTGTCCATCTGGTAGCTGCTCTAGTTTGGGCATGGGCACAGGGTTGGAATTCTTGGAGGGTTTACCCATAAGGTTTCACACTTGCACAATCCAGTATGTCAAAGCCACAGGTGAGTAGAAGGCAAAGGCTACATAGTTACTAGGTTCCACATAGATTCCACAGACTACCTAAAGAAAAAGAAAAATAAAATAAAAATTCAGGACCAAATAATTCGCTGCCATTACACACTGAATATATACATATGTAGCCTATAGGCATTAATGATCATGTGATTACAATAGTGGTACTTATTGGGGGCAGGGTGGGGGGGTGGAAGTTTCCCTTCCTTCTTCCTGTTTACAATACTTTGCGACTGTGCAATCTGAATTCTCACTAGGGTTGTAGCAATAACATTCAAGATGATGGAACATCAGAAGAAAGTGAAGACACAGGAGCTGAGGAATATGAGAAATGCGGCAGAAATGACCTTATGGAGGAGCTGGCTGTTCAAGATCATCCTGAAGAATCAGTGATCCCTGGGAGAGGCAGCATTCGAAGAAGATCCAGCAGATATAAGAGCAAGAGGCAGCCTTCTAAGAAAAAGTTCATTGGAAAAAAGAAAAAAAAGGAGTTAGAGGTTGTTATTAAAACTTTTGTTTAGAATTTTAGTGATAACCTGTAAACATAACCATAAAGCACATAATTTTGGTTACTTTTAGTAGCTGGCTACTATGCCGCCTTTGCTGTTAGTCAGTACCCACCAGGCTGAATACTTATTCTGCCTAATATTTTGTCTACTTATCAATGTTTTTAATTCTTCTTTCCAGACCCCGCCCTGTGGGGGACACTTGAATAAACTAGGGAAACAGAATAGGGCATTTTCTTGTATTTTCCAAGGAGATGCAAGCTAACTGACTGTCACGTATGGTGTTATCATGCTTTGGGTAATGATGCACAGATTACAATTTGCAAAAGAGCAAGATGACCTCTCTGCCCAGTTGTATTGCCACCAGCCCACTAACGTTTAGCTGAAACAGAGGAATCTTTTCTGTGCTCTGAACAGTGCAACTTTTACCTCTTTTTATAAAGATTCAAGTGTTAGTTGCTCTTCGTGGTGACCAATCCTATCTGACCTTCAATTAACTGCACTGGTCCTTTTCTTATGGCTTAGCCTCTTCCAAACTTTTACAGTGCAGTTGAAGCTCTAGGATACAAAACAGAGCTCCAGCATGTTTGCTCACTCCAAATGCACGGAGGGGGCTTCCAGTAGTTTACCAAGATAGCTCACTACTCAAAGCCTAATGAACTCCCACTGTCTAGGGAATGTCATGTTTCCAACAAGACCCTGTGGCTTTTCTTTTTCTGTAGGAAGAAAATCTCCCTGCTGTGCCTTACTCAAGAATCCTGGCTCTGAACAAACCCGAGTGGCTGTATGTACTGCTGGGAGTGATTGCTGCTGCCATCTCAGGTGGGGTCCATCCTGCATTTGCTGTTATATTTGGAAAAATCATTGGGGTAAGTTTGTTTTGTAGTTTTTGTGTTGGTTTGGATTCTAGTTGTGGGATGGAGTTTTTTGCAATGTTCATACAAATCCTCGCGCCTCCCTCGTGCTCAGTCAGTTCTTCCTGTGTAAGACTCTGTGTGGGATTCAATTGTATAAAAAGATCCAATGAAAAATGAATAAATGTTGAAATGACCCTTGAGAGGTAGAGCCCTGCGGAGCTGTGTCTGACTAGCAGAGGAAAGGAGGAGGATCAATAGTTGAAGCTGGGGGAACAAATTAGCAAAATGTAGGTTAAGTGGAAAGCTGGACTGTCTTCTGGCCCTCAACAGTAAGTTGACTACAGACTGATTTCAGGATCCAGGACAACTGCTAAAACAAATTGAAGTAGACAGGTTTCGTGAGATGAAGGCTGGTTTATGTAACAAGCAGTCATTGTCTACATACTTATTTGTGTTGCTTTTTTCTTGCATAGGCTTTTCAAGAAACGGATCCAGAAAAGAGAAATAAAAACACTTTGGTCCTTTCTTTAATGTTTCTTTTACTTGGAGTGATTACCTTAGCAGCACACATAATCCAAGTAAGTGTCACTACACAGAAATGTTAGAAGTTCTTAACTCACCAACATCAATCTATTTTGAGAAGCAAAACACCTATAAAAACATGAGGAAATTCCAGGGTTCTTAGTGAGATACATGGGGGGGGGGGGGGTCTTGATATGTTTGTTTAAAAGCATATGTCCCTATTTGCAGTTATTTTAAACAAGCCACTGAAGGCAATGTGTATTTAGGACGATTGAAATTAAAGTTGAGGGGCTGGCCTTCAAAGTCAAAGACTGACATTCTCATTGACAGTCTATAGGCTCTTGCCAAAGAAAGTATAAAATAGAGTCTTTCTGTAGCAGAAAGTCTTTTCTATACCATCAAACAATCTCCGTTGTTTGCTGTCATCTTATGACTGTTCCACAGCTTGCAGGAAGCTGTTACTGCACATCAATGTCCATATCATAAAACCCATTGTTACAACAGGTATGAGTGAATGCCTCCAGAAGCAGTTAGAGTAGGGAGGCTGAGTTATCTTCTAATCCTGCTGTGGCATGTAAATAAGCTATTACAATGAAGCTCCTGCTTTCTTTGCCATGTTGCTATCTCTCTGCAGGACAAATAGAGTTTCAGGTTCCTGAAACCCAAATGGCACTTTTCCCAGGACCTGTGTATATGAACAGGGAGTTGTAGGATCCTTCTTGGTGACCTTGTTTTTGTACAGCTCTATAAACAGAATTAAAACATCAGATGAGAAAATGTGGGTGTTTTTTTATTTTCCTCCCCAGGGGTTCATGTTTGGGAAGTCTGGGGAAATGTTAACAATGAGACTGCGCTCTTTGTCCTTCAGGGCATTACTTCAGCAGGTATGAATTATGCATCTATGGCATTGTGACAGCCAAGTAACTTTTGCAGACTGTTATAAGATACATGTTAGACTTCAGATAGGTTTCACTTGTGTGGTCAGAAGGAAAAAATCTTTTCTATCCTAGCTTAGGAAAAAGTACAATCTCCAGAAAAATGTCTCCTGTACCAAGTGCAGTTTGGCTCTGTTGCTATTGCAAATAGTCTCATTTTGAAAGAGTCCCACTGCAGATGTACAGCCTCATGATGTGCAGATAGGCACACAGTTTGAAGTTATCTGTGTGTCCAAGGATGACCAAAAGGTTTAATCTCCCCTTGCTTGGATGGCCATGATGCAAGTATGTAATATATAGATTTAAGTCTAATCTGTTTAGTTATTTAGATTTAAATCTACATACTGCAATCCATAGCAAGTAGACAATCTAATAACTTTTTACTGGGGAAAAAAGTAAATTGCCCTATTGCTTCTACAGTTCCCATGAGAGGAATAAAGTTGTTTATGTTCAAGCTTCATGCTAATTTGTGTGATTTAATTTTACTTGCATAGGAGTTCTAAGAATGCATAACTTGGCACCTCACACACCCATTGGGCACGAGAACCTCTGAGTTCATAGAAACATCTGAAAGGAACTAAGAGAGGGAAAATTAGTAATTAAAAAAAACAACCCTGTCATAGCCTTTGGAAGTACAAGGGTCTTGTTTCCTTTCTGTATGTACAAATGTAGATGAGTGATTGGTCTTCTATAGTTGATGGCATCTGTAACTTGTAAGAGAATTGTTAACTCTTCAGGCCTAAGGAAGGACTGAGTAAAAGGGGTTGATAATAAAAGATCCTGAATATAACAATTTGCATTCAGAAGAGCATTACACTCAACGCTGCTTGTGAACAACTAGATTTTCACAACAGAATAATACTTTTAATGCTTTTTCTTTTAGTTCACTTGTCAGGTGCTGACTAAAGAGAAGAATGGTGCAGTTAGCCATCATGACTTGCACTTCCATTTCCCTTTATGCTAGCTGAGCTGGAAATGCATGTTCATTTTAGAAGTAATCCTGATAAATCTTAAGTGTGATAAGAACATGTAATTTGGTTTTTTAAATAAAAATTAGGAATAGTGTTTTTTTCTTGCAGGAGATTGGGTGGTATGATGATCAGAAAAATGCTGTTGGTGTTCTGCTAACTCGGCTTGCCACAGATGCTTCCCAGGTCAAAGGGGTATGCCAATTCCTTTGTGTGCTTTTTTCCTTACAAAAAATAACTGTAACTGGGAAGGGACACTGAGGTTACTTCAGAACAGAAGGTAGTAAATCTACTCCATAGACTGTCAGGTGTATTTACGTGGCATGCTGTTGACACCGTGGAATTTACTTCCCAGCTGAAAATTTGAGAACTATGAATAATTCAGATGTTCATGTATCTTTCATTTCCCTTCCCACTAGTCTTTAAGCTAAGTAAATAATAACTGTAGACCTCTTTATCATGCAAAGTGAAATCTGTATGTGCTGGGGACCAGTATCAGTGGAGCCCAGGCTTTTACAGCCTATGATGGGTATCACCTGAGTACCATGAAGAAAAGTTGCACCTGTAGATGATACAAACCTTTACTGACCTTAATGATTGGAATTCTTCTTCCCATCCCCACCAATGTGCTTCATACAAGTAGGCCAAGCAGTAAGAAGTAGCCTGGCATTAATAAGGAACACCAGGGAGGGCAATGGCCAAGGAAGGGAATGACTCAAACTGCTGGCATGGGAGAAGTGGCCACCGGACACTGCCAGAAGAATATGGCAAATCTGTGCAATTCCTCCTCCTGCTCACCTCATCAACAGTCCCTGATGATCTGTCAAATGTGTCTGCTTCTTCCTTCTCCCTGGGAGGAAAAAAGAAAAAATCACTGTAGAACTTGTAGCGGAAAAGTTTTCTGGTTTGTTTTAGGATGCCTTTGTGTCCTTCAAGTTTGCACATCAAAATCCCTTTAATCCCCACATTTTTCAGTCTCAAGAGATTTGTTTTTTTCTCCTCTGTCCTTCTTCCTTATGTAGAAATAGTGAGGAAATGGTCTTTGACAAAACAGTTACTTTCATGGGTTTTTTAAGTTCCAGTATGTTTCAGTGGCATTGAAATGTATCACACTGTCAGGGCACTAGAAAGGAGGGGTGCACAGGGTCCCCTAACTACAGGAGCCGACTAAGGGCATGAATTGTTCCCCAAAGTTATTGAGTTCTCTGGAACTCTATGGAGTGTCAGTAAGTACCGTGCCTCATGCTGTGCTGCCTGAAGTTTCCAAATCCATCTTTATGTGCAGCCTCTAGAACATATGGCAACAATTCACCTTGGCATTGGTTTAATTATTACTATTTTAAATTTTATTGAACAAGAAAAGTCTTTTCAGGGCAGGAAAGTTTTTGGCAAAAGAGAAGAATTTTGCTTCCCGCCCAAGGATTTTTGTTTTTTCCATCAAGCCAAATTTTGGGAGATGAACTATTTCCACCAGGCTGTTTTCAGACCTTTTTTTTTTTCTTCAGATCTGAGCCCACCCAGATGCTGGATACTGATCGTCGCATTTGAAAAGTTCTGATGAAAAGGTTACACAGGCAGGGAGGAGACAGGAGTTCTTCAGTATGAGTTCATCTTTCACATGCATCACCCCTACTAGGATAAAGTGCTTTTGCAGGGTGGCCAAATCTAGATATTTTTTTTTCACACCTCAGCCCCAGGTGCAGGAGTGTGTGAACCTGAGGATGAGTAGTTTCCACCACAGTTAGTGGGATGGGTCAATGGATGGCTGTTGTTAGAATTAAACCCCTCTTGCTTAACACTGAGAATCCAATAAACAACCTGCCCTACTCTGACAGTGGCCCCAGTCTCCTGTGATTCAGGTAGCACTGGAAGTCCAAGGTAATATATATCATTAAACAGCTATCATGACCAACTGTTTAGACTGCTTTAACCTTGCTTGAAGGTCTGAATGCTGGCAGGTACAAGGAATGATTAGGAACCAGCTACATAAGTAGGGTCATAATGTCCATGCACATGACCATGCGTGTGAACTGCTGGCCTTGACTATATAGCGATTTGAAAGGGTGATATATACAACAAAAAAGACCTAACGAGTGGTATTTGGGGGTTTCTGGGGTTTTCTTAGGCAACCGGAAGCAGACTTGGACTGATGACTATGACTGTCTTTACTCTTCTGACTGCCATCATTATTGCTTTTGTATATGGCTGGCAGTTAACTTTGCTTATCCTGGCCTGCATTCCTTTCGTTATTGCTACAAACGCTGCAAGAGTCAGCTCTGTGTCTGGTCATGCCGCAAAAGATCAAAAAGCTTTGGAAGAGGCTGGAAGAGTAAGTTCTCCGCTTTTTAACTACAGGGTTATTGTGTGAGATCACTTCTAAGGATAACATTAGCTATATTACAGCTGACTCGATTATCCAAGATAAATGAAAAGGGGAGAGGACAGGGCGGGGTGGGGGATGAAGGGAATGTTTATACATCCCCAAGAATACAAAAACATAGATAACACAAAAAATCTGTAAATTAGGCTATAAAAATGCATTTGAAAGCCTCCATGGTGGATTTCTGAGTACGGATGGCTGTAACAGTAGCAGCAGCACTGGTGTGCCTTGTGCCTAGGGCCAGCAGCAGAGCTCTGCACAGCTCTGTGCTGTGACCAGAGGCACTGCAGGACTGAGCCATTGAGCCCTGAGATTGATACATCTTTGTTCCATTATAAAATGCAACCCAGTAACATGCTGAAGAGTTTCAGGGTACTGCCTTCATTCACATGATAGTGCTCTTCTGAGAGACTGTAGTCATCCATGTAAAAGTCTGTGTTGTGTCCAGATGACTGGGGTTTGCTCCTATTTTATTGAATAGTTCCATTCATATGTTGGGGCAGGGGCTGCTGATGCTTCTTGTGTACTGGCCCAAGGTTCTGAACTCAAATATATTGTTGGCTTCAGCCCCTCCCCTTGCCATGAGGTGAATACTCCTGCTGTTCTGGGCTTTTCTTCACCTGTCAAGAGATCTCCATTTCCTTTCTTAAGTGAGCACTTTCTGATCTAAAATAAGTGGTGCTAGAGATCAAATGTTTAGGAGAGAGGCTGCAGACTGCAGTTGTAAGGGATTATGTCTCACTTCTTTAAATCTCTCAATTTAGATTTCAACTGAATCAGTTGAAAACATAAGAACAGTAGCTTCGCTGACCAGGGAAGAGGCATTTTATGAACGATACGTGACAAGTTTGAATGGTCCATATAGGTAAGAATTTCTTTAATAATTCTTTCTTTGTACATTTTAGTCTTTTATTTACAAATTTATTGTAAATACATTTCTCACAAGTTATCTAATACTCAAAGGATTGGGAAGGATAGCTGTTTACATAATTTTAAAGTATATTAATAGAGTGAATAAGCATTCTTAAAGGCAGAGTGAAACTTTTGCAGAATTTGCCTTCCCACTATGCAAATGCTTTATAAACTTCATTCTCTATGTATGTATTACAGAACAGTGTGTTTGCCTATGTATGCCTACAAAACAGGACACGTGTTCCCTCCATTTCAGTGTATTACATTGATACTCATCAAATCAGGAACTGACAGTTAATTTCTGTACCACACCCTTTATAACACAAAACAGTTTTATTCCCCTCATATGACTTTGAAACCTTGAAATGAACTTCACATGTTTCCTGAGTGTGACCTGCTACATCCCACTGACTCGTCTCCACTGAAATGCATTTGAATCATCAGGGATGCCAGATTTTTCTAACTCTGATTTAAACAAAATAGCCCAAAATCTAATTTGTTTATTTCTTCCTCAAGGTAACTAATGTAAAAGAAGGAATTGAAAATTATACATTGTATAAGATGTCCTCAGCCAAAACAATATTAAAATTCAGTATTTGGTGATCTGGTAATACCCCCAAAATGGTCAGGATGCTCACCTAGACTGTCAAAGGTCTCCAATTTCCAGCTCAGACTGGAAAGGAGATTTCTATTTCCTCAGAGAGCATCCTAAACCAGGGCAATGAGTCCCCCAGACTGATTCAGTGTGCATTCAATTAGCTACACAAAATGAAACTTCTCCAGAAAGATGGGTTGAGAAATAGAGGCTTAATCTAAATACCTGTGGGGATACCCAGCAATACACTTCTGCTTCGAACTGGGATGACAGGTCTCTGCTCAGATGGGAAGACCTGGCAAAAGCCTGCAGACAGCTCTTAAGCAAGCAGACTCCAGCCCAGCCACCTTAATAAAGCGGGTCATACATGGTACTTATAAAATTTTATCTTTTTAACTGCTTTAAAGACCTGCCCCGCTATAGAAAAGTGAAGGAAGAGATAGCATCACTGAGGATGGAGGATCTCATTGCTTTCTGTCCTAAGGGCAGTTCCAGTGTCATGATGTGGGGCCCTTCTAGGGTTGTTTGTGAGTGTACATGTTTTCTGGGCTGATCTGTTGGGGGGGGGGGGTTGGGGGGGGGGGGGGGGGGAGCAGCATTGCTTGAAAAACTTAACTCAGAAATCTGGCCGTGCCCCAGCTCAATGTCTGTTGTTTCTGTTTTAAAAGTTATTTATGGAAAGTTTCTTCCTTTGTCAGGGATTCTCTGACAAAAGCCCCTTTCTATGGGTTTACCTACGGAGTAGCTCAGTGTGCAAACTACTTTATTAACGCAGCAGTCTTCAGATTCGGGGCATGGCTCATTGCCCATTGTCTGAGCAACTTTGAAAATGTGTTTATGTGAGTATACTTTATAAAATGTAAGAACAAAAAATAAACAGTATGTGGGCTAGTGATTTCAGTGCATGCAAATTATTTCCTTGAATTACAGAGGTCATGTGGTTTATAGATTTGGGAATTCAGTCCGGTTGGGGGTGCAATTTGGGCAGAAAGGGGTGTTTTGGGTAAGGGTGCATATTTGGGCAGTGAAGCGACAAGCGTCTGGCCCTGCTAAGCAGGCCTTCTCTTGAGAAGCCTTTTCACTTTGATGTTCCTTCCAAATAGAGAGTATTGCATAAAGAGGTGATGTGCCATCATTGCTCATCTATAGGCATAGGAACAAATAGTTTCCTCACACTGGATAACCTTTTGGAGGGCAGGAGCTCCAGAAATGATATAATTTAAAGATGCTAAAAATCTTTATTCTGAGGGTTTGGCTTACACATAAGGAAAACAATGCACTGTTCTACCTGAAATAAATTATGCTTTGTCTCTCTTTTTTTTTTTTTTTTTTTTTAAGAGTCTTCTCTTCAGTCATATTTGCAGCTATGAATGTTGGTCAGTCTGCTTCCCTGGCACCAGATTATGGCAAAGCTAGAATGTCAGCTCAAAGAATCTTTAAACTTTTGGACAGAAAACCTCTAATTGACAGTTACAGTGAAGAGGGTGAAAAACTGGTAAGGTTTTTTTGTCTTTCCAGAAAAATGATGAAACTACAATAGCAATGATTTATTGTCTGCAATTGTATTCATAGATTCATATTTTTCTAGGGTGTCACAAAAGGCATACATTCTACAAAAGTGGTACTGACTCAATAATTACTTTTTAATGGGCCATATCATTTGTGTTTTTCAGTCAGAAGTCTGAAATGTAGCTTTGCTTTAAGATGAAAAAAAAAATACTTCTCATTCTACTCGCCTACATCTGAAAGGACTTCAGGAAAACACTGATGATGTTGGTTACACTAACAGTTATATTGTCTTTGTAAGGTTTTACAGAAGAACAGAAGTAAAATACAAATACTTTTTTTATTTTTTTTTTAAGAGAGACTAGTTCCTTCAGTTTTGCCAAAACACATCCTCTTACAACTGTGGAAGTCTTACAAGTAAAATTGTGCTCTTGTGAAGTCAAAACTAACTTGATTAATAATCTGTTTTGCTCTGGAGTTGAGGGGGGGGGGAAGGAAAATAACAATAAGAAAAAGAAACAGAAGAAAAAGAAATCACCTCTAAACCAAAATTGTCTTTAAGGAAACTGACTTCAGCGCTTGTCAAATATCTGCATGAAATGCTTTCAGTCTGTGATCTGGAAAGATTACTTTTTCACATCCTTCTAAGCTTAAAATTAACTTCCTGTATAGATTTATAGATTGAAGCCCCAACTCAGGAAGCAATAATCCAGTTTCTATAGCTTTAAGATTATCCACAGGATTTTCAGCCTTTGAAGCTATGAGCATGCGTATGCATCTTCCTGATGCAGGGCCCTCTGGCACAAACACTGAAAGATTTTTCAGAAGGTCCCTGGTAAAATAAAACTTTAAATGAATGTATTTCTAGTATAGGCCAGACACAAATACCAGTGATGTCTGTGATTTCAGCAAAGTTTTCAGCTTGCTAAATTAGATAATCAGGGGCCAGGAAATTGCTGCACTAGCAGTGCTGCCGAATATACATAGGGCTGGCTCCTTCCCCATATGATAGGAGAGGCAACAGTCTTAATGTGTGTCCCCTTTCTTCCACTTGTACTTAGAAATCAGCTTGGTTAGAATGGATAATTAGTAATTATTATTGCATTTTTTTTAATCACAGCTTGTCCTACAACCCTACGAATTACCTACCAAAGAATTTAGCTCTGCTATCTTAATAGCTGATCTTGACTTTGTGTTACATTTGTTCAGATTCTGCTACCTGCAATATAAGATCAGGAAAACAAGTACTTGATTGTATTGAGTAGAAGCGCCTCAATTGCATGTGTCAGAAATTAAAAACACTATTGTTTATTTGTCTAGCAAAATTATTTTCAGAGCTGAAGTGAAAATAGATACAAGAGATGCAGAAAACAGTTTCTCCAGAAGGATCTAGTGACTTGTATCTGCAGATTGTCCCATAAACATTGGTACTATGCTTGTCAGTAGAAAACAGTATTCAGTCAGTTGAAAAAAAACTTCAAAAGCAGTTTCAAAAACACCCTCCCAAACTTCCTTATCAGCTGTCTCAAATAGCCAAGTGTTACAAGTATTATTTTAATTACAGCTAATAAATGCTAATGTGAGCATTTGAACTCTTTACTATTTTTCCAGGGCAATTTTGAAGGCAACATTGAATTCAGAAACATCCACTTTGTATATCCAACAAGGCCAGAAGCTCAAGTTTTGCAAGGACTCAATGTGAAGGTTAACAAAGGACAAACTCTGGCGTTAGTAGGAAGCAGCGGCTGTGGCAAAAGCACATCCATTCAGCTCTTGGAGAGGTTTTATGACCCTGTGGAAGGACAAGTGGTAAAAATAGACTTGTGTGCCCATTAATAACAATTTAATCTATTTTCCAAGGTTTCAGGGGCTTTAAACAATCCTGGCAATATATCTAGAGAGATGCCTTTTTTTGAGGTGTGCGTTACTGAGGCTGTGGCTCCAGTGGGGCTGTAGACAACCTAGAGACCCCTGTGATTGCCTGCCCCATGCATTAGCCAAACATGTCAGCACTGGTACCTGTGTTAGTATGGTGTGCTGGCTCAGGGTGTACACACCTCTGGGGATGCAAATGTCAGCATCAGACTGCATTACCTCCTTAAAGCTGCCACAATCTAGTCACAGATGTAATCCCACTGGGATGCTACTGTGTGGCAAATTGGAGGGCTGCAACGGACTTTTTTGATGCAGTGCCCATTAATGGGTAAAGCCCACAGATACCTCCTTAGAGGTTTTAAGGTCGAATGAAAGATCTACAGCTGAGAATACTCATTGTTGTGTTCAGCTGCTTGGGATGGGCTTTCCCCATGAGGCTCCTGGTGCTTGTTGTGGTCAGTAGGACTGGAAGGACTGCAGGAACAGCCTGTGATTTGCCCTCTGTTTCTGTCTAAGGGGAAATGGAAGTGAACACACACAAAATTAAAAACTGATGAAAGGTAATTTTGTCTATACTGCTGGTTCTTTTCCATTTTGCATGCAAATTTTACTTGATTTCAGCTGGGAATCCAACACATAACAGGCTTCCTCTCACTATTCATATTTCCTGTTTACAGTGTATCTGTGGATGAGCTCTGTAGTCATCTTGGCATCATTTTTCTGTTGCCTTTTTTTTTTTCTTAGTTGGCAGATGGATTTGATACCAAATCTTTGCATTTACAATGGTTGAGGTCCAGACTGGGCCTGGTGTCACAGGAGCCCATCTTGTTTGACTGCAGCATTGCTGAAAATATTCAGTATGGAGACAACAGTAGGGTGGTTAGTCAGGAGGAAATTGAAGAAGCAGCTAAAGCAGCAAATATTCATGCCTTCATTGAAAAACTACCAGAGGTAAGAGAGACTGACTTTTCACTGTGGGATTAGATATTTGGAGTGACATGGAAAAACCTTAGGGAATGCTTGCTTAATGAAGTTTAAAAAGAAACAGTTTTGTTTCCCTTAGTAGGAAAAAATATAGATTTCATCTTTAAAAATGTTGGTATGCTTCAAGCTTAAAAACTTTTTTAGTTTGCCCATAGTTAATGCTCCAATTAATATTGTGGTAGACAAAGCAGAATATGAGGAAAAAAATAAGAGGACTATCTATACACGAACAGGTCCTTGTAACTTTTTATATTTTTCCTTTGACAGCTGAAACTTCTCAAGTTACTCTGAGACAATTTTTTTCCCTAAATAATTCAGTAAAACTAAAGCTTTATTTTTAATTGGATGGGCATGCATACAGAGTATTTCTTAACAAATGAGAAGGGGCAATAAATCAAAAATGAATGACAAGGCATTTGACCTTCACGTCTGCCAAGAATTTGGTTCTAACGAGGAAAAATGCTTTGATAGTTTGTTTTTACTGTAGTTCTGTGTAACTTGAAAATGATGTAATGATGCTGAAAAATGTTTCATCTTTGTTATTACTAATGACAGTTGGGATTCTTTATTCACAAGTAATGCAGGATCAAGTTCTTCATGTGTATGTTATAAGCATTAAATCTCTAGTTACTGCTATGATCATATGCTTATGGCCAGATGTTTGTGGATGCCTTACCACTGTGTAGCTGGTGGTACAATTCAGAACCTATTCCAGCCTTTGGGGAAGTATATTGTCAGATCAGGTATATATACATGTGGCTATGTATAACTGTTTATGCTAGAGGTGTTTATGAAACTTTAGCTTTATTAAAATCACTTGCACTCTTCTATTTTTTCCAAGGTGGAAATACCTAATCACTTTTACAGTCACTCATAAAACTTTACTTTTCTAATCTTTCTTCTCTAAAAGTATTCACAGGCCTTCTTTCTTTAATTTTTAATGTCCAGAAATATAATACCCAGGTGGGTGACAAAGGAACACAACTTTCTGGAGGTCAAAAACAAAGAATAGCAATTGCCCGTGCTCTGGTTCGTAATGCTGCTGTTCTGCTTCTGGATGAAGCTACCTCTGCTCTTGACACAGAAAGTGAAAAAGTGAGTAATAATTATTATGTGAAAGTAAACATGTCTTTATACATGGCTAGTCACTTTCTGTAGAAAAAAATCAATGTAAACATGTTGCAAACACTCAGCTGTGAAACAACAGAGCAGGTGTGTCATGTCATGGTAGCCTTTCCAGCTGCAAGTTGGAAATTGAACATCCCTAGGAACTTGTGAGCATTTACTAAATAAACAAGTAGAAAACCCCAAAACTTTAAGTAGATAATCTTAAGCTGTTGTCTTATTAGCTGTATTTGAGGGTAAATACTGAATTTGCCTTCTGACCCAAACTGAAGGCCAAAGAACCCACTTTTCAACAGCTCGTTTGATTAGTCTCACCAACCTCAGTAAGAAATTCTGTTGACTAAGGGTATCATGTATATATTTGGATTTTAAAAATGGGGTTCCTCTAACAAATGAAAGCTTTCCAGGTGCTAACCTTTTCATGACATGTGTGCAGATCGTCCAGAAGGCTCTGGATAACGCCCGGCAAGGTCGAACCTGCATCATCATTGCTCACCGCCTGTCAACTGTACAGACTGCAGACATCATCGCAGTGATCCAGAATGGCAGGGTGGTTGAACAGGGCACCCACAGCCAATTACTGGCCAAGGAAGGACATTACTATGCCCTTGTAAACACACAAGTCTCTAATTAGTACTGTTTGCAGGTGACTCTCTTTTTCTGGGCCAACATGAATGTGAGAATTCTTTTACAGAGAATTTTGTTTGGCTGTGTCTGTTCTGAAGGACCGGGGACCATATGTTGCAGTCTGATTGCTGTGTCTGACCCCATTGCCCTACACACAATGGGGTTGGGTCATGGAAGATGCATAGGGAAGCCACAGGGCCTGAATCTGCTGGACATCTGTGAGGATAGAGTTATCTGGAGGAAGCCATACCTGGAATAGTCTCATCCACACCACCACTTAAGTGGGACACCCTGCTCTCACTGTCCCTTCAAACGCTGGCCTATACCAGGTGCCATAGAACAAGGCAGTACCAGATTCACAGTGACTAAGCATCATGGATAAGAAGTGAGCTGGTGCTTGCCTGTTGGGTTTCTTCACCAAGTAGATACACCTATCAAGTTGTCTTAAAGATGATTGTCAATTCTTACTGACTGCTGAGATTCCAAGTAAATGCCTTTAATGCCTTTGTTAAATGGGGACGGATGTGTGGGTTTGTTGGGGGTTCTTTCCTCACTTTGTCTCATTTCTAACATTACTGTATTTCACACATTTCTGGAGATTCAATATTCTATTTCAGGTAATTGTAGTAGTTACAAGCTTTCCATATAGAGATAAACCAGCAGAAGATATTGTTGATCTGTTTAGTATTTGTCAATTGCTGACCTAACAGTTTAATTGCTCTTTGTATACCTCAGTAACCAAAAATCCTGTGGATGACTTCTTTTAAAGTGGACTCTCAACAGCCATATAACTACCTTTTTTTTTAAATAATAAAAGTTTTTTTCAAGTGGGATCCTTTACTTTGAATAGATGTGGAACTTTGAGACGTGGTTTAGTGGTGGACTTGGTTAGGTTAAAACTTGGACTTGATGGTCTTCAAGGTCTTATCCACAGAATCATTTAGGTTGGAAAATTTTAAAGACTGCTTGAAGTGTTGGCAAAGCTCATGTACACATGTGCTTTAATAATTGACTATTCCTCTAATATATTCCTTAGGGTGCTGCAGTACATTGTTGAACAGCTGAAGAATATGTACTGTGTAGTCAGAATGACTCAGCAGCTGTTTGGGGTTTTTTGGCTGGTTAAACCCGATTGCAGCATTTTAATTTTCCAAGGCTTTGCACGTGGCTTTGGGTTAGGATTTATGACCTGGAGCAACCTGTGGTGCTTTATAATTTCCAGATAACTCTGCTCAACTGTAGCACAGAGAACTTACAGTAATTACTATCTTTGCTTATTTCAATTGTTTTCCGGCATCAGGATCCAGGAGGGGAATAAAACACACAAAAGAAAACAAATTCTGGTTGTAGCTTCGCCAAAATAAATACAGTTGCTCTTCCCCACAGAATGCTTTTTCTCAGAGACTCTTACAAGAAGAATTATTGCTCATTCAGACACCCCTCTTGTGTCTCAGATCTCTTCACTTTCTCCTCATAGCCAGATACTACAGGAGCTGCTGCCCTCATGACATCCCCAACTATCCAACGTGGGTTCAAATTAATTCCCTTTTCACTATTTGGCATTAAAGAATTTTTGAAAATATCTTTATTCTTAATCTGGAAATTTCGGGGGGAGGAAATTATTTTTGTACTTTTGAGTTATGATGTATATGTGTTTTTCATTATAATTGTAGTGAATATCTTTTTTATATTGCAGTTCATTACAATCTATTGCAGTAAGAGAGATGAAGTAAAAATTGGGAAGTATATATTTAAATTGAAGGGATAACAGTCACTAAACTAAGGGCATGTAGCACAACGAATCATTTAACATCTGGGGCTAGTTAATGGAGCATCGTTGTGGAAAATGCTGCTTTCACATCCATGAGGATAACAGAATTATCCAAAACGTGCTTCCTTCCAACCAGGTTGGAATTATTTACTACCACAGGGGCAACAGCAGTGCGTATTTCCTTGCTATTTGACCTGAAAGGTACCAAAAGAGCTGCAGTAGGGTCAGCCTAGAAAAATAAGTTCTAGGCTTGTGTTTTCCCCTTACTTGATCTTTCAGAGGTCAACATGCCCTACCACGGAAAGAAAAGTGGCTACATTTTTATCCCTTTTGGCATATTCTTCACCCTTTTTTACACAGAGCAGTCTCACACTGCAATTTCTAGACAGGCTCAGCACCAGTTATTTATTTAAGGATTGTTCCTTATGGAAAAAGCAGGTGTTGGTTTTGGTTGGAGCCAGAAAGGGCAGGTGCTGGTGTCACGATGGAGGGAGTGTGTGTGCACTGTCCTGGGCTACAGCGGCCAAGTTGGGAAAGAGCAGTGCCTGACAGCTATGACTTTGCAGTGTGTCTGCTCCTACATGATTGAAAAGGGGAAATGGAAAGCACAGTTGAGCTAAGTAGTGCTGAAACTGAAGTACTGAAGCTCGCAAGTGAGATGTTATGTAATGTAAGAACGCACTTTAATGATTTATCTCAATATAAACATAAAAGATCTGCTGCAGATCTGAGAAAAACACCAGACAAAAGCAAGTCCTACCCCCTGGAAAAGAGAAAGTGAGCAAGGAACCAGAGCGCAATCTCAGCCACGTGTAAGAATGACCAAAAAAGCACATTACTGCATGCCTGCTAAAAGACAGACTGAGCTGGCTGACTCTGAGGTATAAATAGATTTATAAACTCAGCTTGTGGGCACTAATAACAAATTCTGATGGTTTATTTCAGACCATTCAGACCTGTTGCATATGCCCAAACAGCTTGCAGCCTGGCTGTGATTAAAAGCAGACCTAACTGCAGAGGTAAATGCATGTTAAAAGCACCCTAGACTGTTACAGAGATCAAAGGGTCCTGGTTTAACCCCAGCCAGCAGCTAAGCCCACCTTCTCATTCACCTCTTTTCACCTCAAGAGGATTAGAAGAATGGAAAAAAACCTCATGGATCAAGAAAATAGATAGTTTCATTAGATATCAAAGGAAGATAACAGTGATAAAGCAAGTGATGCTCAGGATCTCAATTACAGCTTGAGAGTAGAGGTGGTGTTGGCCCGTGGCTCTGCCCTGTGCTGCTAACTACCTCAGGTGCCAGAGCTAGAGATTTCCCTTATCCCTGCCCCAGCAGGGCCTAGTGTTCTCCAAACATGCCCACAACATGGTGAGTCACTACTGCTGTCAGAGGGATGAGGTCCCCAAAGATGACTGCTTAGGAAGGTAGTGATGAAGGAAATGCATCAGCCCAGGCTTGCCAAGGAACACCAAAGGATTTGTAATGACTAAGTTTTCTAGTTTAGTCACGAACACTTGCTTTATGCCAGTGCTGATCTAAGCCTCCTAGGGATTTAAGGTATGATGTCCCAGATAAAAGAGTGAAGACTTCAGAGAAGGCATTCATTAGGGATTTTGGTGAAAGAATGGAGTGTGTCTTAACCACTTGACCCCATTTTAATATCATATATAGCTGTTAAATTGTTTAAAACTTTGCTATCTTTAGACAGTTAAAATGTTAATTGCTAATGAGACTGAAGCCCCAGAGATCAGATAAGTAGTTAAAGGAAGCACATGAACTAGGTGGCACAGGCCCTGATTATCCTTATGGCCTGAAAGAGTTATTTGTTCTCTTGTTTCTGTGAGCATTGGAGCGTACCAGTGCTAATGTGTATGGATGTTTCACGTTCCTGGATATGCTATATCAGTTTGAAATACCTGTCTGCAGTTCAGGAATAATGCTGTTTGCAAAACAGTAAATTAATATGTTTATCATATCTTGTTTTTTCCCAGAGGTCTACTTCCTTCTGCATCCTATGAAATTTATATTCATCCTATTGAATTTATATTAATCTAAAACCTGTAAAGTTTGCAAAATGCTGCAAAACAATATGGGTCAGGCAATACATAACCTGTCCTTTCTTGGCTACCATCAGCGCACATTGTACCACTGCATTTTCTCTTAGGAGGTTGCAAGTGGGAATGTGTCTGGCTGAGGAAGAGTTGGAAGGGCTCTTGTCATACTGATCTTGAGGAAAATTCCTGTCACACTGGGGAACAGGTCTATTTAAATGTTAATGGTCAGTTATGTCAACTAATTAGTAAGGGAAATGTTAAGAAACTATGCAAGATCGTTAAGGTCTGTTCACCTGACATTGCTGGAGGGTTCAAAGTGAAACTGCTCTCATGGACTGTGTCTGCTCCAGAAAAACAGCTGCCCTTGTAACACCAGTTTATTAAAAAAAAAAAAAGTAAAAATCCCCAAGAGGTCTTGATTTGCTAGACCCTACCACACAGATTGCAGTAGGATGGCTGATAACCCAGTGCCACTGGAGTTTGGATTTCAAGAGTTAAATAACTTATTTAGGCTCCTCTTCCAAGAAGAGAGATCTTGCTACAGAAATGCTCTAGCTCTGCCTGCATGTAGGGCTTACAAGCTGCCTGCTGCCACCGGCACTCCACCCAGGGAACCAGCTTTTCCTAAGGAGAAACAACCCAAGTCAGAAGAGCTCACAAAGTTTATCTGGAGATGTGGTTGTGTCTTGCTGAAGAAGGAAATAGTGACAGCTTTCTTCAAGGTGTTTCCAAGTTGTTCTGTTTGCAAATCAACTTGGATTATACTGGAGATACGTGGTTTGGCAATCCCTATAGCTACAACTAAACTGTATGTGAACTGGTGAAGACAGTGGGGTGGAAGTCAGTTTGTTACTTGACCTCTTTCCCTATATCTGTACTGATTCATGTAGGACAGTTCTGACTTCTATAAAGCACATCTCCATGTCTGAGGTATTAAAGTGTTTCTAAGGTCTTCAACATAGGCAAGAAAAAGCTAGGCAACAAGGCTACAAGCAGAATATATATAAAGTTTTCTTGTAAAATAAACCTGAGGAGTTTATTTTAAGTCCTGATTCTTAGGTACTTGTAAAGGACTGATAGTTTTCCGTGCAGAGGTAGAAGAATCCAGTTGCCTTGCTGTTTTTTATCAGCATCCAACTGCCCTATATATAAGCCTTACCACAGATTGTCCATCACCCTGACATTTTCCAGGGTTATAGCTCTTCCTGACTGATCTCTTCCAGTTGCCTGGGCTGTTTTTCCTCCTGAAGTACCTTCCCTAGCACGCATGGCAGATGCCGCACCATGTTATCCAATACAAAAGAACACATGGATATGAGAGGGAAAATGCCAAAAGCAATAGCAATGCAAAGGGATTGCTTTCTAAAATTAACAAAAATTTCTCAGCAGAAGACTAGTCATTGCTCTCAATAAGTGGATTGCTTACACTGGATTGCTTCCATCTGCCTCTGTGCTGTGCTTTGTCATCTAGACTGCAGGCAGCTCTTATCTACCTGAGACCCTAGCCATCATCTTCTCATTGTAGCGTTTATTTGCCTACCTGGCTCATCAGCAGTTATATCCAGAAACTATTTTCTGAAGCATGACTTTCCGTCTGGAAATAATACTTTGCTGTGCCCTTAGGGAAGCTCACGCATCCGCTCGAGTTATCCCCAGCCTGTCCAACGACATCAGCATCACATGCTCCAAAGCAAACTCTCTAAGCCTTCCTGTAATCCTCTTGAAGTTGCCAATCTTTATTGCACTGAACGCTTTCACAGAAAGATGTTTTAACATCATGTTAGCTCAACAAATAGATTTTGTAGGCGTGTTTGAATTGACCGTCATATATTTCCCTGTGCTGACGCTGCCATAAGTGTAGCAATCTCAATACTTTCTAACTATTATGAATGTCATCTGTGATCACTACTGCCTTCTACGTATTCCAAAGCAAAACCATCTTGCAGTTAACCACCACTACGATAGGTCTTTTTGTTACGGTCCTTGAGGTTTGATAGAATGATCTGAATATGGCTATTTCTGAGGAGATAGTGGTTCAAGTTCACCCCTGGCTGCATAATGATAGTCTCAGTATTTGATCCACCGCGGGCAGCATTTGTGAAGAGTTCATATGGTATTCTATAAAAATTAAAAATGGGGGAGGGGGAGAAGCAGGCACTACAGTGGCACACTTACTACACCTGCAGACATTTAGGGCTGAAGCAATCAATCAGATTATCTTTAAAGCACTGGAGGTTGTGACTCATCTCTTTCCAAACGTCTGCCTGAGCGTACATTGAACTACACTAGAGAAGTGTCTATTTCTTACCATAACTCTAAATGGGCAGACTCTGGGGTTTTTTTCAGATTATACTCTGTTTTATCTTTCTTAAAGAGATTGCCAGGTTAGATTATCAGCCCCACAGGTAATATTTGGAAGTCCTGGCCAGAAATGCACTGGAGAGCGCTCTCTTGCAGATCAGGAGTGTTTAGAGGAAGCGGAAGGGCCTCTAAAGTGCAGGAGGGTGAAGTTTCTTCACCTAGGTATAAGCAGTGCAAGAATATTGAAGGTTATTCAGGAAACAGGAATTATTTGTCCTGAGTGTGTAAGATGGAAAATGAATTTACCAACTGCAAAAAGCAGTCTGTATAAGCCATCCAAGAAGGCTTACAGTAATGAGTGAATTAGCAGAGTCTGGATTTTTTTCCCTCTTGAATGGCATGAGGGGAACTTTAAACAAGGACTTAACATTTTCAGGGATCAAAATTAATGATGTCTCTGACAATCTCATACATTTCCTGTTTTTTTACAAAACCACACTTAAAATGGTAAGATAAGTTCTTATTTTCACATCTGCTATTCATATGAACATACACCTGGCAATGTAGTGTGTGTGTTGCTTCAGAGGAGGAAACTCAACCAAACAACTATCACTTTATACAGTGCTAATGGTCTGGGTTATAAACCCAGTACATGTGTTTTATTTACTGTAAATTAAGTGTATATCAGCAACACTGAATACAAAAATGAAATTTTAATGGGCCACTTTTATGATGCTAGAGCAATGTGAAGAGACATCTGTAATGTGATTTACTTTTTAATATTCAGTAATGTAGTTTTAGTTGGAATAAACAGGGTTCCCAATAAAGACACATATGACTATTTTCTTCAATTTCTTATTTCACACATACTTTGAGACCTGGAACAACTTTTTCCATGAATGCATGCCAATCCTCTGGGACTCCTCAATGTTATGTTTTAATATTTTCTTTCTCTCTCTCTCTCACTTTCTTATTTTTTTTCTGATAAATTCATCTGCACCCACCATCATTAAATAATCTTTGCACCTATCACTTCTTAATTGTTTCTCACAAAAAAACCAGTCATAGATGTGATTTGTCTGACATAAAATATCTAACCTGGGAGAGAGGAAAGCATGCGCTTCACAATATATATCAGTATACTTAAATGGATATATAGTCTTGTATTTATAGTACATATAATCTATATATTTAAATATATTGGAGATTGCTTCATGATGAGAAGTTTGGAAAGAGTCCAAGCAAAAGTTTTAATGAATCATGGGAAAATTCCATTTGCTTTCAGCATTTTAGTTCAATCTTGCAGAGTCAAAAGTAGCTTTTTTTTCTGCCAGTCATCAAGTTTTGATGATGCAATTTCTCTTTTCAGCTTAGTCAGACACTTAAGCCATCGTTCTTGACACATGTACTGCACTTGCCCACATGATGTTAGTTACTCACGCATATTTTTCAGTAGATAAACCTTTGTTAGCTTTTATGTCTAGGCCTTTTAGCCATATCTCCTGGGAAAGCCATTAAACTTCTTGCACTTGAAAAGCCCAGACAGTTCACGCTATGAAAGCAGCAGTGGGTCTGTGCGGACCCCAGAAGCTGTCCCATGGCTTCCATGCAAAATGGTTATGAAAAGCTACACAACCCAAAGCAGCTTCTCTGACAACACTTCTTACAGCAAAATTAAACTTCTCCTGGTCTTGCTGCTTTGCCAGAGGCTTGCTTTCTTCCAGAAAGTATAGTTTTCCTGTGAAGGCTTCATCTTTTCATTCTCCCCCAGCCATCCTATACAGCTGCATATTGTTCTCAGCAAAACACATGGGTGGGCAGCACTGCCTCGCTGCTGCTCCGAACCCCAGTCAAGGCTAAGAAAATGTTTAGCACGGAAGAAGCCTAGAAGTTCCACCTACCATGGGTCAACAGACCCACGCTGAGCACCTTAAAAACTGTCTCAAACCAACAGAAGCACAGCTTATCCCACCTTAGTCATCAGTGCATAGTTACTGTCCAGCATCAGGAAGGAACTGTGTGATCTGTGTAACATTTAAAACACATTTTGTTAAAGTTCATCTGTTGGCTTGACTTCTTCAGTCATGCTTTCATCTTTACAAGGAGTACAGTACATCTAAAAATGTATTCAACCCTCTTTCCTGTTAAGAACATTCACTGATAATGCCACCATGGACTGGCACGTTCACATGTGTTTATAATAAACTTGTGCTAACACAAGTCATATTTAAGCTGTCTCAGGTTTTTTTAATAAAAACAAAAAAACAAAAGCACAAGCAAAAGAAAACAGGCATCGATAATTTTTTTTACTGTTGCATATAACAAGTTGTGTTATTTGATTACGTGTGATGTGTGTGTTAAAAACTATGGTTTGTTTGGGGTTCTTTCTTACATCAGTGGTTCTATTTGTTTTTCCCAAAATCTGATGTAATTTCCTTCACCTCACCTTGTCTCTTCTCAGATTGCCCCATTTATTAGTCAATGTCTTAGCTGCAACCACTGTCACTGAGAAAGAAACTGAGCTGCCCTGGAAGCTTCCTCCCTCACTAAGACTAGCAAGGGCCCACTTGGTGAGACCTCATTACTTGAGGTAAATTTCCCGAGAAACAGAGGTACACAAAAAGTGGCTTGCTGTGCTGGATTTACCTGTGGGCAGGGTATAAAGATGGTCAGATCAACTGTTAGAACTAGAAATGTCAAGAAACTTCAAGTATTGAAATGCATTTCCTGCGTGTAACCCCAGTTTGATGACAGTTCCAAGGGGCTTTGCTGTAATTGTGAACATGTTTATTATTTTGACAATTGCCTCTGAAATATGCCAGCTTCTTTCTTATGAGGCAGGGAGAATCCTGTCCCCCAAATGAGATCAATCTAGGAAAAAAATTAAACAGGGAAAAACCCCCAAACCTGAAATACTTGAAGTGCATGGTTAGATGAATACACACAAGCAGAAACATCTCCAAATCTTTCCTCAGGACTCTGCACTATTTTAACCTTCAACTTGGCAACCATTAAAGGTTGAATTGAATGATAGTCAGATGTGTGTGTTTTCTGGAAATATTTCATGAGGCTCGAGGGGTAAATGATGTTCTACAAGGATATTAGCCATACATCTTTCATGTGGCCTTCCCTCTTTCAGCTCATCACATTCACTTGTCCTATCTTGCTGCAGATTAAGTGGCAAACCTGTCAAGAGAGGGGAAGGTATTTCCCTGAGCTGTTTATGAAATGACTAGCGCCATTCAGCTTCAGCCCTGCCTGAATACTTTCAAACATGTGAAACACAATAATAAAGTGTCTCAAACAAAGAAGTCCTACACATGAAAAGGGTAAAAAAAAAAAACCAACTCCAGAAGGGATGAGTAATGATGCTACATGAAACTAACAAAAGACAGAGGATTCCTGTTGGGTAAGGTTGCTCTCTGGGTGATTAGTAGCTGAGATTTCAAAAGGTCATATTTTTCTAAGAAGCCTCATTATGCTTAGAGCACAAGTCAGGGGATTTTCTCCATCCAGCAACAGCTGAGATAAGCAATCTGTCCACCTAGTCCCAGAGTCTGAGACATGAAGGTCTGTCACAACACCAAGAGAGCCTTGAGGAGACAACAGGGAGGAGACCTACATCTGCAGCACAGGTTACTTCGTTAGATAGGCCAGGATCAGTGCCAGGATGTGTATCAGAAGGTTTCCAAAATTGGCTCAGGGTGGCTCAGGGTCTCACCTGACACTGTTAATTCTGACATGGCAAGTTCTTCCACAGCAAATTGCAATTGCAAAGATGTTCTCCCACAGATTGCTTTGGGGGAAGCCAGAATGAAAATGCATCCGCTAAAAAATTCTTTCTACTAAGCCAAAGATTTTGAACATTTTGTTCAAGCAGAAAGTACTGTTTCTGTTTTTAAAATTCTTGACTAAAAACAATTTCTGCGGATAAATTTTTGTTGTTCTTCTAGAAAGGTTAAGAGCTTCAACTTTCTCAGTAATCCTTCATGGCTAAAACTGTTTTCCAAATTTAGCTGTATATAGCGTTAACTAACCTCTGCTGGCCTTTTTATTGAAAAAAACGTATGTCCAAAGCCAGTTTCTACCAGGCTGGAGATACAATTCCAGCAGGTGACTCCTGTGAGAAGGAGAACCTGGGGAAGAGAAGCTGAGGAGATGAAAAACAGGGGGTTTTTTTGAAAAAAAAGAAAGAAAAGTTCTGGTTATGCTCTGTAGTACATTGCACGGCACCCTCTCACACCCTGAGACTGCTGTGTCCCTAGATGTTTCTGCCTTATCTAGGGAAATGGGTTTGGCTTAATAACCTGGGCCAGGAAAGCAAGTGCTTGAAAAGCCCTCCCCACCACCACCACCACCCCTACACACACACACACAGACACACACACCCCGTCTTCCCTCCAGCACTGGAGAGGTCAGGCTGGGGGCACAGCATCTGAAGTTGAACGGGGAAGAGCTAGTGGTACACCTTGCAGAGCCCTTCTCATCAAGCTGAGCCGCAGAGCGCCTGGCACCCTGAGGATCACCCCACCTATGCTCACCAGGTTGCTGAGGCAAAACTAGAAAGAAAAATTTATGGAAACTGGATGGAGACAGATGTGTGGAAGAGGAAAGGGAGGACAATGACGGGAAACCACAGCTTCTGGTCGCCCATGCTTTGTCCATTGCTACCCTGACCTCTGGCCGTGGTGGCCAACAGCAGCTGCCTATCCTTGCTACCCCTCTCCCAGCACTCACCCTGCATAACACATTTCATGTGACAAGGATAGATGTGCCATTCTGCACCTGCTTAGCACAGCCACCACCTGTATGACCCCCCACAACCCCCCTGAAGCACTGTCTTCCCCCTTTCCCTTGGGTGACAGCTGGGGTCTGGGACTGCTAGGAGTGCATTGTATGGGCCATGTGAGCAAGCCTTGCCTCTCTGACAGACTCATTCATGGGACAAATTGGGTGCACAGGAGAAAGAAGAGGTGTCAGCTATGTTTTCATCTATGTTTGGTTTGATTTTAATATTTTTACTATTAAAACGCCAAACTTGTTAAATAAAAACCCACTCTCCTGCCTTCCTTCATACATGCCTACAAAACTCTCAGTGCTTTTTAATACTTCAATAGACAAATATTTTTAAGTCGCCAGAAATCAAGATGTTTTTAGCCAAAATAGGTCTTGAGCAATGTTTTCATGAGAAATTCTCTGGATCCCCAAAGCAGGAAATGTTTGAGATTCCTGAGGAAGAGCAGTATTAGCAGGGCAAGGTGATGATACTGTACCTTCAGCTTTTGTAACTGGGATGACAGAGGTTTCAAGGAAGCTTAAGTTTGAGGTATTCTGGCTTTTGACATAAGTTTAGTAGCTTACATGCTCCAAGAATTAAATTCTAATAAAATACCAGAAATGTTTTTTAATTAGGACAGAGCAAAGCAAAATTGGAAATAATAGCCCTAACTTAAATCCCCCCTGCCTTTTTTTTTTTAAGTATATGCCTTGCAAGTTGTATATGACATCATAAGATTGAGGGAGGATAGGAAATGAAGAAAAAAGGCAGAAAGACAAACAAAACCTCTCACCCATCAGACCTTTCTGTGTAATTTACAAGGCAAATTCCTCAGGTCAGAGTCTCATCTGTGGGGATTTTCCACTTCCCCACTCTTGAAGAGCACAGAGGCTCTTGCACATCGGCACACACTGACACCCACAGAGAACTGAACTATCTGATAAGAGATCACTTTTGTTTCTCTCAAGCTCCCACGAAGGTACTCAGTGCACAGACCAGGATTTGTATTACACTGTGAAGGGAAGGATTTAGGCCAAAAGAAGCTGGCAGCCATGGCTTTTTAATGAGCCATGTCTGACAGGCCTGGTTGTGAGCTGTTACAGATGTGTGCTGGACAGCCTAATGGGATGCAGGAAATTCAGGAGGCCAAAAAAACCTCTTTGGATTTTCTGGTTGCGCCGGTAAGATCAAAACCGCTTGTGTTCATTCTACCTGGCATCGCCAAACAATGGGTATGCCTAATAAAAACATTACCATTTGGGGTAAAGGCACCGATGCACATTGATTGCCGTAAGGGGGAGTACAGGAGGGAATGAGTCATTAGCTAAGAATGGGAGCACAAGCAGGACAGGATCCTGAAGTGGCATGTTAATTATAGTAACATTTTCTGTGATTCCCCTGCTACACAACCAGAGAGGCAGGAGCATGAGCCAGGACCACAGTACAAAAGGAGGTGGCCAGGATGAATGATCTGGCAAGTAAGGGAAAGCAAACCCCTGATGAGAGAATAAAACCCCCTGAAGAAGTTTCCTCCCCACAGAGCAGGGTCTCCAGCTGATGGGTTTGGTGTGGACGAAATGTTTTCCCAGTGCTTTAGCAGAGCAGCATTCTGGTATTTCTGGTGCTTTAGCAGAGGAGTGTTCTGGTATTTCTCTCAGAGCATGAGTCAGATGCAGGGATTGCCAAAAGGCCATGCCAAGTCCTGCTCTCAGTTACATGTGCCCACAACGCAGCACGTGAGCAGATACTATCTCAGCACCCACTGTAGCACCAGAGCAGCTGTGTGGCTCTGCAGCTCCTCCCCTTCACCTTTGCTACCTCTGTGACATGCGATTATCCACTCCATTGCGGATGGAATAGCTAATAGCCAGGCCTGCAGATCCAAACAGCCTGATGGTACAAGGTCTGCTTGTACCAGTATGTGACAGATACAACTGGCTTGTAGCTGTCCAACTAAAGAAGCACTATCCAGCAGATGCCCCGGTTTACTTTGTCTTACGGACAGGTTTATGTACATAAACCAGCGCAGGCAGCACAGCTGGGCTGGACAGCATTTGCCAGGCCTGTAACGCTGCATAAAGTATGCAACAGTGACACCTATTGGCACACAGGCGTCGTGCAGATCCCATCCTGTTCTTACCGCTGCGCTATGTTTAGCTGCATTGGCAGTGACAGGAGTCCACGTCCCACGCTGTCGCGATAGCACTCTGCTGCTCCCGAGTACAGGCCCTGCGAGTTGGCAGGGCTGATGAGTACATTGCTTCTTGGATAATTTGCCCTTTATAAAATGCAAGTAAATTTTGCGTTAACTGTGGACGGGCTATTCTTTTGCACAGTTAAACTGCAGATACTTCATGCTCCCGTGATCCTCACTCACAGGGGACTCCCTCTCTTTGGTGTGCTTGGGATTTTTATATAAGGACATTTTTCAGTTGTGGAAACATTCATTTGTAGCGAAAACATTGTTGTATGACACATTAGTTTAGAGCAGGGAGAGAAGGAAGGGATTTCACTCTTGGGAACCTAGTGGTTCTGCAAGGCAGTGGTAGAAGCAAGACTGCTAGTAAAACTTTTTTGCTGTAAAGCCACAGAATTGTAGAATCATAGAATATCCTGAGTTGGAAGGAACCCATAAGGATCATCGAGTCCAATTTCTGGCTCCACACAGGGCCAGCCAAGTCAGAGCATGGGACTGAGGGCACTGTCCAGACCCTTCTTGAAGTCAGTCAAGAACTCAGTCAAGCTCAATGCTCTGACCCCTTCCCTGGGGATCCTGTTCCAGTGCCCGACCACCCTCTCAGTAAAGAACCTTTTCCTAATATCCAGCCTAAACCTCTCCCATCCCAGCTTCATACTGTTCCCTCGGGCTCTATCACTGGTCACTAAAGAGATCGGTGCCTGCCTCTTCGCTCCCCCTCATCAGGAAGCCATAGATGATGATGATGTCTCCTCTCACCCTCCTCTTCTTCAGGCTGAACAAACGAAAGGACTTCAGCCTCTCCTCATAAGACTTCTCCTCCAGACCCTTCACCATCTTTTTTGCCCTCCTCTGGACACTCTCCAATAGCTTCATGTCACTCTGGTACTATGATGCCCAAAACTGCACATAGTACTTGAGGTGAGGCTGCACCAGTGCAGTGTAGAGCAGGACAGTCACCTCCCTGGACCAGCTGGCAGTGCTGTGCTTGATGCACCCCAGCACACAGTTGGCCCTCCTGGCTGCCTAGGCACACTGCTGGCTCATGTTCAACTTGCTGTGGACATAGACCCCCAAATCCCTCTCAGCATGGCTGGCCTCCAGCATCTGATCCCCCAGTCTGTGTGTGCAGCCAGGGTTGCCCTTCCCTGGTGCAGAGCCTGGTATTTGCCTTTGTTAATCCTCATGAGGTTGGTGATTGCCGAGTCCTTGAGGCTGCATGTTTGATTCAGCCCTAAGGAACTATAGGGATCTCCAAGCTCCATATTTGCCAGTTCATAAGGTAACTGGAAATCTTGGTTAAAGCACTTATTGGCAGTTTTAGATCACCTGCCTTACCAGAGCCATCTCTTCCAATGTGACAAAATCTACAGCACAGGAGCAACTTTCCTGAGGAAAATAAAGAGTTTCAGTCCTGGCTGTGAACAATAAAGGGGTGGGTTTGCTCCCTTTCTTATTCACCATTGCATTAGGCTCTCATCTTTTCTGATTTTGGGTGGTATGATTTAAGTGTTTTGAGGTTCACTTCTAACTAAAGCTGCCTGCTTACTGCGTGGTGAAAATAACAGTTCTAGCTATGTGGTTCAATAACTATTATTAACTCCCAGTGATCTTTTCCTATTTCCATAATTGTACCCGAAACTGTGCAGTTCAATGCCAGAGGGTAAACTGAGTTCCTGGAATACAGTGTAGTCAGGTATTTCAGGAGTATTGTTTAGTCAAGTTAAATCTCCAATTTTGTTAGTTTTCTTAGGGCTTTTTAAGCCTTCTTTCAGTGAAACTATTTCCAATTCTTTCAGTCACAAGCAATTTACCTAGCACCATGTGGCTCTGAAGAGATGTAGGGAAAAGCTTAAAGGATGAGGCATTTTAACCAAGAGGCATTGGTTTGCTTTCCTTGTCTCAGAAGAAGCCTGGGAAAAAACAAAAGAGATCCTATGAAACTTCTAATTTCTATTTTTCCTGTTTCCTGTAATAAAGTGGTGTCTAGCCAATTTTTATCGTATGAATGACTTTTGAACTTTTTCACATGTAAATCAGCTGTCTGCAATGAAACTCAAGATGAGTAAGATCACAGATTACAAAATCCTGTGTAACAAAAGCAGAGAAAGAAGGGACTGCAAGGAGACTGGATTTCCGTTGTGGTCACAGTCATTGCTGTTGCTCAGGAAGATGTAGTAGCTGATGCATTCACTGTTGATGACTAAGAAAATAGAGTGCAAGCAGAGATAAATGCTGCATCTAGAAGAAAAGAGTAGTTTTCCTTCATAGCAATGGAAGAAATTCTCTAGTGAATTCTCAGTCCAGTAAACCTGTGGCATCAGAATTATCCTGTGTGAAAAAAGCTTCCTTTTATTTTTTTTACTATTTTTAAAAGTTAAAATATCACTTTTATCTGAATGTTTGCTACATCTCCCATATATTGCTTGCATTTGTGAATCCAGACATGTGGGTTTGGAGATCCAAAGTGGAGGCATTTGGTCCTGGCTATAAACTGAATCACTGTTTTTGGAGCTAAAATGATACATACAGCTGAAATGATCAACCATCATAAGCAAAGGGAAGAAGCCAGAGTCAGAAAAGGTACATTGCAAATGACCTACATTTCTGTATAAAACATCAGTCTAATTGCAATACTTTCTTCATCAGTTCTGTAGATAACCTTGACTTTTTAAAGTCTCTGCAACTGTCTGACTGCAGAGACAATTTACTGGAGTTCAGAAAACAATTCAATCTCCTCCCTAACTTCTTTTTCACCTATCTGGCCTTTCTTGATAAAGCTAGCCAGGACAGCATTGCATCGAGACCCATCAACCAAACCAACCAGTCACCAGCAACCAGACTAAAGGGACCAGCCAGTGAAAGAATTGTTAAATTAATATTAGCTTGGAGACAAATCAGGGGTGCAGGAAGAAAAGCTTTTCTGCTTTGCCCTAAACTTTACTTGGTGTCTTTTCCTGAGGTATCAAGTCTAGTTTAACCTCAGACCTGGGAAGAAGTCTTCATTTGTGGTTTTGTCCCTAAAATGAAGTCCTGGTAGGTATTGACACTTGTCATGAATTTGGAGAACTTGCAAAGACACCCATGACTTGAAGATGGACCGCATTATTGCAAGGAGAGATGAACACACAATTGTGGAGTTTTTAAAATTTATTAGCTTTTTCCAATATGTTCTGCAAAATATGTGCTTTGATAGGAATGAAACACAATGTTCTAGCAATGTTCACCCATGTATTTTGCTGAGATCAAAGCAAATTGCAGAAGAAATGTCCTAAATCAAATGCCTATTCCAAAATGCACTCTGTCTTCCCACAATCCAACTACAGCAGCTTTCATAATTCTGGAGAGAAAAAATAAATAAATGAAATTATATTGTTTCAGAAAAACATCTTCCTCCTCCAAGATCCATGCTGTCCTCAAGCACATTTTCCTCATCATCTAAAGGTTTCTGTTTAAGTAGGAAGCTTATATTTGTGGTTCATGCCCATAGGATTTATATTCACTTTTGGCATCAGGGGCATGGTTGTTTCCATCAGAATTCTCTTGCAAATTCACTAATCCATAGAAAAAAAGGAAAAGGGGGGGGGGTAGGGGAAAGGTGAAGACAGAAAAGCTTCTGTATAAAACTGAGAAGCTATCCCACTGAACTTCTATTTTGAAAAAATATTGATTATATGCTCGGGGCCAAATGTGTCACCAAGAAACACAGGTAAGATGCCAATAGGAAAATCTTTTCAACGTATTGATTGGAGTGTTGTCAGAATTTTCAAATGCTGTAGGAGTGAAGATTATTAAACTTGGGAAGTATGAAGGTGGTGTGGGTGGAAGCTGTTCAGAAAAGAAATATTATTTGTTAGTATTTTAAAGGGAGAATACAAAAAGACAATGTTCATAAGCCTAAAGCAAGTCAGTAAGCATGCAGTTACACAACATGAAAACTTCATCACAAATCTTTTTTTTTTTTTTAAATTATACTCTAAAAGCAAGGATTTTATATATTCATGAAGAAAATACCATATACTAACCCAAACTTCTGTAGTCTTTCTGCAGCCAGAAGAAAATATCTTTATAACATATACTCAGTGGTTTTAAGTATATATCACATGCAATGATACACTTAATACATCTCATATATTACATGTTATATAAGTATATAATAGATAAATATGCAATAGTATTTCTTTTATTACGAATATATAAAAGTATGTAAGTAGGTCCATCACTTCTACTGAAAAAAAAATTTAATCAATTTACAGAATTTTGCTCCCTGTGTCAGACTTAGTTCTGTGCAAAGCATCATTAAATTGACAGGCATCAGTCTTGTTGAGTATATTATATTTTGTGGGTAGAGAAGATTTTTTTCTCTCTCAGCTTTCATGACTCTCTTTTATCACTTCAACTTTATCCCTCAGCAGAGGATAAAGATTCAGCTGCAAAAGAAATTTATTAGAAACTTCCTTGCTTCAGATGACTGTTGTCTTTCACTGCTTTGAATGGACCAGAGGTTGGAGGTTGCACAGCCATTCCCACTTTTATTTGCTGCTTGGACATGTACATCTTTGCTCTGCGAATACAGAGAAGAGAATTTGTGCAGAGCTAGCTTGCAGTGCTGCTAGATGAAAAGGGAGGAGGCAGCAATTGTCTCAGCTGGAAGAACTTGAAGAAAGTAATACAAAAGATAGTAACCTTAGAGAAGTATTAATAAAATCTATACATTATACCAAATCTGCTGAGTGTAACTGCAGAGGAAAGCGAAGGGAAAGACACCTGCCTTTTTCAGAAGACTCTATTTCTAGCCATAGCTCAATCTGTGCAAACCAGGTTGTGTGCTCTACACCTCATGTGTGTTGTGTCACTTACCAACCAGTATTTTTATATCTGTAATTGATAAATTAACAGTCCTCAAAACGTCCTGATACCAGGTGAAGATACCAATGAAATAATAATTTCTGGTCCGAGCTTCTGCTTTATATGCAGTAGTAGTGGCATGGATCATCATACACTGAATTTAAAGAAGTTACAGATTTAATTCTGAAGTGTCTTCTAAATGGAAAGTGCTGCTGGAAGTGACCCTGTTGTCTCATATTACACTAGTTAATGTATTTTTTTCTGGATTTGCAGGTCACATTCATCCCAGGGGTAACACAGAAAATTTTCACCAGAAACCTTAAAGAAGTCCTCAGTTATTGATTGAAAGGTTCTCTTTTCTTAACCTGGTGATTTGAAATTCAATTTTTTACTCATTCATTAAATTACTGATTATAAAATTTAATACAAATTGGACTTTACCCTGATTCCTCTTATATGTACCATTGACTCGGTAAAAGAAATTTAAGATTGCCTGAAGTATTCACACATGTCTAGAAGATGATGGAGTCATTTCTAATCTGTTTCTTCACATCCAAAAATACTCGCATCTATTTTCTGCCAAGTAAAGCATGTGACATGCCTCTGATGCACCCAGAACATCTCAGACTGGCTGCCTCTGGGCAGAACTGCAGATGCCATTTCCTTTTTGGAAGAGAAATAATCTGAGCTGAGCCCACGAACTCCCTGACCGTGGTCATTTCCATTTCCGTGCTGTCTGCTGCCTTTGTAATTCTGCCTTTCCCAACACATGACATCATCAGCTTCCTGGAAAGCTGAAACAAGGTATTGACTTAGTAATCTATGTCATGACTGTATTATGCAGTCATGGTGGAGACAATTGTGCATGATGGCCTTGCTGCTTCTTTCATTTTCTATTCATGTGTCTTGAGAACTATTAGATATTAGTCTTTTTTTTTCAGCCTCAGAATCTTCTTTATTTTAAGTTATTTTTACTTCATCCTTATGCTTCCTGACATCTAAAATACAACTAAATTTGATGATAAATCTCTTTTTCCCTTCTCTTAGATTCTCACTCATAGTATTTTTTTTTAGATGAGTATTTGTCCTGATGCTGTTCTATTCCTGCTAGCTTTTGCTCCTCCTAAATAGAGGAACCTTTCCAGTGTTCTCCATATTCAGTCCCTGACTTCTACACCTCAACTGACTTCACTAGATGTTCAAGCTAGCTGAAAATTAATCTCATTTAACCTGATAAGCAGTGAATTCAGTGGAAGAATGGACACTGATGGCTGGAAAAGGTTTTTGTTTGCCTTTCAATTTTAAAAACATATCCCATCTATTTCTATGTATTGTCAATCACCCTAAAATTGTTTCAGTCAAGTTTGTCAAGACAAAAAAGTTTGCTCTGTCAGTGTGAGTCTGCAGTACTTAGGCAGTGAAATCCATGGGTTAGCTATGTTCATACATTTTTTAAAACATCTTCAACCACTTCTTAAATGCTCTTTTGGAGATTTCCTTCCATCTCCATTTCCCTGAATTATAATTGAAAGCAAATAGGTGTACCTGTTTTTCTTACTCTCCCTTGCTTGCTATTTTTTATACTTCCACTCATTCTTTCTCCCATACCTCTTGACTGTTCTTGTACAGCAGCCTGGATGTCTTTGGGAAAGCTGTGGTTGCTACTAGCATTCATGGAGGGCATCACCTGTCCTCCTAACGTGGTTTAGATAAACATCCTCTTTAAAACAACGCCCCATAGTTGTGTTGTGGTTTAGTTTGCTTCTAGAGGCAAAGCACAGAGGTAAGAAACTGTGGATCTGAAGGTGCAAGGGGTCTCAAGAGGTTGGTTTCAGAGGATCCTTCAACCTCCAAACTGACAAAGCCACAGGGCAGCTTCAGCAGTGCTTGTGGGACCCTTGACAGCTCCTCTCTAGCAAAGGCTCAGGGCCAAAGGAGCAACTATTGTGAGTGTCCCTTGTCCGCTACACACTAAGTCAGGAACTTAGCTGAGGGACTTGGATGAAAGCTGCGAGATCCTGATGTGGTTAACACAACAGGCTACATCTCCCACTGGCAGGCATGGTCTTTCTCTGTTCTTCATATCAGTCCCCAAGACATGGATTTCATGATGTTTGGCACCAGTATTTTCAATATACCTTTAGCTGTGATTTTTACTTCTAAAGGAAAGATCAGGAGGATTATTTCTGCCTTTACATGCTATCTATCTGAGTAAATCTGTATTACCAAGTTAACATCCGCTTTGATAAACTGAAAACGGCACCCCTGTAGCTATCACAACAGAGTGAAGAAATAATAAACCAAGTTAAAAATAGGCTCATGCAAGACAGTCTCCCATGGCAAAGGGCAGGAAATCGCTTGCAGTTGAACTAATATTTCTCTTTGAATGATCTGTAGCTGCTATTTGCTACACAGCTTCTGCTCACCCCAAGGCAATTCCTTTGGAAAACCCTCTGAGGCTTCGTGGTGCTCTGCCCTTATATGGAGAGGTGGTGTGATTTCTCATGCAAGGAGCTCTTTGGGGCAGAAGAAGTGTTTGTCTTCGTAGAGTGCTGTAGAAAGTGTGCATTGTATCAGATGACTCACTTATAGTATTTCCCCTTTCTGAGTAAAGAATAGAGGAAGTGCATCCCAAAACAGGGAACTTCCATCCGGGCTTGTAAATTCTTCTCTCTTGGATGTTTTAAATAGATAAACAGAGAGAAGATCACACAAAAAGAACACTCACAGTCCAGTCTAAGTAAGAATATTGGACTTAAGGCTTGTAACAATTTTTGAAACAGTGTTCCTGTTGTATTCCAGATGGACAGTTATTTTATTCCTAAATATTGAAATTACACTATTTCTCTTGCACAGAGAGATACAAAGACTTTTCCAATCTCTTTTCTGTGAACCCTATATACAAATCATATGCCTTCCATTCTCTCCCAGGTGAAATATCCCCGATCTTTTTTCATCAGCTTATGTGACAGATTTCCCCAACCCCTGGCATTCCTTTCACTCAAGTGTAGCTGGGTGTAGGGGTGCTACAAGCAATGGGGATGTCAGAATGGGTGTAATACTAAAGTTCATAGGATATTACGTGTACAAATGTATCTTTTAGTGATTTCTTATCATAGCTGTCACACCAACAGAAAATATATTCTTTAACAATCAAAAGGTTTTGCAGTAAGTAATAATCTCAACATTGCTGTATTTTTGGCAGGATAAACAGTCTATAGACATGATGATGATGATGAAAAAAATCCCCACTAACACCCAAAAATATTCAAGAATCATATGTATGTCTGTGGTAAGTAGGTTTATTATTATCTTGTCCTGATTGATTTTTTTTTCCTTCAGTAACTCAGCTGTCTGAAAAACACTCTCTAAAATTTTCAGGTTAAATCTCCAGAGCTGATACTGAGACCAGTTAATGGGATTAGCATTCTCACCAAAGCTTTATTGCTGCTGTAGCCATGTTTATTCCACTGCAGTTACTCATTCCCCATTTTAAATGAGGTCAGGGAAGGGTCCCACTGGCATCACTGGCACCACACCTTTAACTGTCCTTACCTCAGTCATATACCAAACAGGGAAAGAAAAGCAATCTTGGCCACGTCAAAACGTACATTTTCCAGTCTAGCAGAATTGAAACAGCTTGAAATGCATGTGACATGTGACAGTAAAATTCATTTTCTAGACACATTAAAGCAAAAAATGTGCCTTGTGAGATATTTATTTAACTGGGGAACATAGGCAACTTTATGTGACTTCATGGAAAATTTAATTTCTGGTTTCAAATACCTAGATAGAGAACATCATAAACTATATAGGCATATCCCAATAGCAGAAAAGGAGAGTATTCCTGTAGCATTTGTCACAAAATCCTGACTAATCTAAGCATCATGTGGTAACTAAATCCTAACCAAAGCTCTGAACAGCATTTGTCTGGGTAGAGCTGAGCATTTTGAATACAGAGAGAAAAATGAAGCTTGATTTGCTACTCCACACAAGATTAGAGATGAGATAGGGGTGTTTGCAATGCGGCCAGATAAGAAATTCTTCCTGTGCACACTGCAGGAGGTTGCAAATTGTCTGTAAAACTTGCTATGACTACTTATGTTAAGCCAGTGAATATTTGAGAATTACCTTCTTGGACTTTTTGAAATCAACACTTTTTCTCAAGAGGAGATTAATAACATTGAAAGCAACCTATTCATCAGTTTCTAACTTTTCAGCCTATTAGAATATTCTAAGTTTAAACTTAAGTCATCTTTACATTTCATGTGAGCATTATTTTACCCAGTCTAGCCTAAGATAAAAATCTACATTCTCTTTGTAATCGATAAAGGGAAGATAAAGATGCCTCAAGACTGAATGAAGCAATGGGAAATTATGTCATTTGGGGTAACGCTTATGTAGCTGGGATTAAGTATAAATTAAGAGAATTGAAGCCATTAAGACATTCATAATTCTCTCCAGACCAATCTGTGATGCGGCAAAATACACTCAAGCCCAAACCCCAGCGACATGATCTCTTCCATGGAAATGCATGAGGCAGCTGTCCAGCTCTGCAACCACTTGACGTACATGTATATGTACATGCATGCATATAATCACTTTCTGGTGGCTACTCAAAGGATCTGCAGGCATATTTGCACATCCACCTAAAGAGACAAACCATTACCTACCTGATAAGTTGTTTATCTGGTATCAGTTTGCCCCATATGTCAGTCTGATTCAGAGATGAAAGACCACAAAATGCAGTGTTGCACTCCGATGGAGTATGTGATGTTTGCTGTAGAGTACCCTGGAGAAACATGGTGTAAAAGTCAGTTAACATAAGAGGTTTCTGAGACTTCATAGTCACAGTCAGGTAGGCAGTCACCCTTTTAGGATGACAATTAGAATACATGTAAGACATAGCAGAGAAAATGTAGCTGATTAAGAAGCTGTAATTTCAAGAAAAAGAAGAAAATATGTATGCTAGTCTAGTTATGATACTCAAATATCTTCTTTCCCTAGAAATGACTTGACAGAAAGCTCAGTATTGAGTAGAAGCTGCTTTTTTTCATGTGTGGCAGAGTTTTGTGTGTTTATCTCTAAGACTTAACTTGTCTCTAAACTCACTGAAATGAAAACCAAGGGATGCAGAAGCACACTGAGAGTAAAACAATGGAAATCAACAGGGTAATGAGTACAAAGTCCCAAGCTATGATGTGGTTGAGTGAGCAGTTGAATGCAGTTGGAAAGTTAAAATGGCATCGGGGACTGGATAGTTTTATATGCCAGTCCCAAGTGGGTCACATCTGCCCGTCTGCAAAACCGGTAAAACACAGGGATGGACAGACGGACGGTAGGGGAGAGGGGGACGCACACGCTCGAGTTAAACCAAACATTGATTTTCTGCAGCCACCCTGTGTCCAAAATGGAAATTGCATGTACAAGCAGAGCTCTCTGCTGCAGCGGAATGCTGAACGCAGGTATAACCTGAGGCTCATGAGAGCGGCTGCTGTTTTCAGGGGACCTGCTCACTGTGTGGAGTTATGCCAGAGTTATACTCTGAATTAGGGTGGATTTGCATTGATACGCAGTTTCTAGGAGAAAATGTCATAAAGCAAGAAAACATTACTTTAAATCCCATTTCTTTGCAGCTTGAACTCTACAGAAATCAAAGGGGATCTTTCAATTTATCTCCACATTCAGCCCAATCCTACTATAAGTTATTTGTTCACAGTCCAAAAAACAGATTCTTCTTTTTGACAAGTGCTACTATGGTGGTAGAAAGGGGAAATCTGCAGAAACCAGGGGGTCAGAAACCAGAAATGGGTGCAGTCCTAAACTTCTCATGTTGGCTGACAATGCATCTGCCATCAATGCAGAAAGCAAGATGCTAGTTCACCCTGGACTCAGAAAAGCAAGTCGTTTGTCACTGATACAACCCTTTCTCTACTCGAACCATGCATTTAATTTAAATTCAGGGAGAAGACACAAATGACAGTTATCATTTTCCACAAGGATGAGGATTGTTTCTCTATTCACCACAAAAAGCTGCCCACTGTTCTTCTGTGACAATATTCTCATATCTTCCACCTCACCACCGCTGAAGCAATGATTTCTGCTTGGCTCATCTAGCTAAGGGCTGGCACCATGTAATAGCAGTTTGAGCGGATGAGCCCTCGCTGTAACACTCCGGGCAGCTTAACTTTTCTGAAGGTTTAACTAGTAACAATTCTCTCAGAAGGAAGTCGAGTCAGAGGCTTTTTTGGAAGAAGTCTCTCTCTCTCTTCTTTGGTTATATATATGCTGGCTGCAGGTACTAAAATGTATGTTTGTTTATTCCTGGAAATTTGGTATCTGCGCTTAGGTGATATGAATAGCTTCCCTCCATAACTTACAAAATTATAAACCCTCTGGGTTTTGTGTGGCAATAGAAGCCCAAAAGTACCTATTTTAAGGCAAACACAATGCTTTCAGACAGATAATTCTGAGAAACGTTTGCCAGTGGCAAGTAACTGGTGTCATGCTGTTGGAATTGGTGGTACCCAGGGAGCGAAACAGACACGTGTCCTCTGCCAATCAACCAGTCTCTATGGAATTGCTCCCAACTTTGTATTTCATGGCTAGGCTTCTCAATAGCATTAAAAAAAGGAAAAAAAAATACTCCAAGAAAGGCAGAAGCAGTAAAATAAGCCAAGCCAGAAAGCAGGTTACAACACCAGCCTGCCAGGGTTGAACAGGTTGTAGTTTAAGTCAGTTGTGAGACTATCATGGATCATACCGATGTTCAGCAAATGAGATCAATGGGATGTAACAGCAGTATCAATGTGACAGATTAGAGGAATTACTCTAAACCACCAAACAACAGGGGACATGAATTACAGTTTGGTATTTTGTTTACAGGCCAGGAGAGGTTAAACTACTATTATTATCACTCATCGGCTTTCCACCACTCAGACTGCAGATGTAATAGTGGGCATTGTGGATGGCGCAGTGTTTGGAATGGGATCACACACAGAGCTGATGGAGAAAAAGGAGCCCTATTATTCACTTGCAACCTCACAGGTAAGTTTATTATTATTATTATTATTACTATTATTGTTTGTATAATCACAGTATGCAGGATGATATATCATGGATCAAATCCCCACTGAGCATAGTTTTACACGTGAAAGCTGGAAATATGACCATGCATAGATGCAATTGTTACTTGGTAAGTTTGGAAATGCTTGTTTCTTTTATGCAGCAGAGTGAGTTTGTTTATTTGTGAATGTCTCCAGTGATCTTTAAAAGACAGCTTTGTTCATGACTCATTCATAATCTGGCACGTGCTTTAAAGTGACACTTACGTACAGATGCAGAGTCTCTGAGTGACCTAAGAGCCAGACCCTGGCCTGCAGTGGGGAAATCCTTCAGTGCTGTGCTATCAGCGCTGCTAGACACTGAAACATCTCCAAAAGCAGCTCACCCTGTAATAAGTCCACATCTTTCTTTATTTTTCTTTGCAATCTCCTAGCAGCAACTATGCCTGTAATATCAATGCGGGTGGAAGTTTCTACAATTCAGAGTGGGCTGTAAAGAGACAAGCAGTAGTTTGGGCAGTAACCTTGTACCCTACCTATGAAACCAAACGAAAACCAAAAGCAATAGGAAGACACAAAAATCCCCAACGCTTCCGGCCAACACTTTTTTCTGCAGACGTATTATCATCTTAGACCATTTTTCCCATGCTGTTCTACATCCATCAGCAAAATTAGAAGTACAAATGAATAGGCAGAGAGAGACTAGGCTTGGGCAGGTTCTCCACCATGACATCTAACCAGGTTTGAGACATTGTCAACACTGATGGGCAGAAAAGTGCTATAGCAGCATGATAGGAGAGACAAAGTCTTGACCTAGTGTATTGTCAGTTCACATAAAATTTGTAGCAGTACAACTTTAGACAGTTCTGCTTAACACAACCAAGTTGAAACAGACACTAAAAGTAGTGGGACTGGATTTCCAGGGGTCACAAAAGCACAGTTTAAAAGCTATGTTCTAGAAAATGTCTTCCAAACATCTGGCCATTGCCCAGGAATGTCATGTAAGCCATTTGGCAGGTGTCATTCTGCCACGGCTGGCAGTGTGCTGTGGCCAGGGATATTATCAGAATTTCAGGCGTATTATCTAGAATTAGCTAATTTAGCTATTGGGTCCAGAGAAGATGGCTGGAACTAGAAGAACGAACAAAGAAAATGACTGAAAAACTTCAAGGATGAAATCTTGCCCTACTTGATCAGAATGATAGCTATGTAAGACTGCAGACACTGACAGAGATGCACATACAAATTGCAGCAGCCACCAAACATCTTTCTTCAAGACTTTATCAAAGCATTCCAGTGCTTGTAGGAGTCTATTGTTTGCTTGCACACTTTACCATTTGAAGAGATGCTGAGTAATTACACCTGGCATTGCAGTCAGTACAGGAACCTTCCAAAATTGCACAGAATTAACCTCTCTGAGGGAAAACAAGTATAGTTTTCCTGGGGCTTGAAACAATGTGTTCACCCCTTTTTTACACAGTGGACTTACATGTAGATTTCATAATGACTAAGGAAAATGTTTATAACCTCACATGGCAAATAGATTTGTCAAATGCAGCTAATTATGTCTGATGAATAAAGTTAAAACAAAATACCAGAGTACTAAAAAGGAACTATCAACACAAACTACGCTACTTGCCACGGCCACGGTGATCAACACAATATATTTGTGATTTAATTTTTTTCTTGTCTTCTATTCTTTGATTAGTTTGAATAGGTGATCCTAGAGAAAATAATGACCACAGAAGATCCTAAAAATGCATTCAACATGAACAACTTGAAAACTCAGTAGGGCAAATAGGAGATCATGCTCTATAGTAGGAAGTTGAAGAAGAAAAATCAGCCTCTCAAAAGATAATGATTTACACTGGCCAAATAGGTACAGGGGTCTCACTGAATTCTAAAATACCTAGCATGAAGAAGATAAACATTTGTCAAACAGTGGAGTTATGGAATCTCCATCCCTGCAGTCAGCAAAGACTGAAACAGCAAGGCCCTGAGCAGCCAGCTCTGAGAAGAGATAGAACTGGATGACCTCCAGACAACCCTTACAACCAGTGAGGTTCTGTGAACCTATGAGAGTTAATGATAGTTCCTGCACATCACTTCCCTTTTCATACTGACATCACTTCTTCAGAAGAATATATCAAAGACACTTTCTGTCATGGCCAGGACAGTTTCCTTTTTCTAAAATTAGTGTCATTGATTCAGCACAGATATTGAGGTGCATTTTTTTGTTACCTGTGGTCCTTGGGGAGTACTACAGAATGGTTCAGATCCATTTCCTCACTCTTGACAATTACTTTGCTCTCTGCAGGTTCAGGATTCTTCTGTCTGATTCTTCCTGTATTCACTGAAGACAACATGCAGATCAGTTGTCCTTAAAAAAAATTGAAACAGTTGAAATTGATTTAATTTCTTATTTGTGCTTTATAGGAACACCTGTTCCATATTTACTGACAGGAGATATTGAAATTACACAAGTATGAATGGTCATTTATTTGGCTGTGAGCACTGGCCACTGTTTGAAGGATGCTTGGTCCATTGTTTTCCATCATGGTTGCTGAAACTGTAATGATAAAGAAGTTATTTTTGTCCCCATAATTTAATTGTAAAAACAAATTAACAGAAGTTACCTGTTTGGTAGCTTTGGCAATCTTTGATTATCCACATCACAAGGAAACACCAGATAGAATTGTTTCTTAAACTGATCCTTTATTAAACATTGTTGCCATCACTTCTCTCATCTTTAGTCCCCCAGCTTTGGTTGGGGGATTTAATCCCCTGACTTTGGCTTCGAAAATGGTCCTGAATGTAGTTGTGCTTGGTTCAGGAAAAGTGACTGACTCCTACTATTCAAAATAGTGGTTCTGGACATAGTGTCTCCATGGCATAGTCATCCCCAAAATTTTTCAAACCAAGGAATTTACAAAGCATGCAGAATTACTGACTGGGCATTCACAGTGCACTTATTTGTGAAGAAATTTTCCCAGGAGCACACTTTTTTAAGTCTCAGGATCCTATGAGGCTTGTGTGTTTTCTATTTACTCCTACAGGTGAATTCTTTAAGCCCCTGACTCATGGTTCTTGTGTTTACACTGCTTAATTATGTCTTTTTCTATCATCCTCTTCTGCTAATCAAAGTATCTCTGAACAGCAATAGACTCATAGCCCCAACCTACACTATTCTGTGATTCTGATCCAAACCCTGCTCAAAGCAGGGCTAACTTGTGAAGCCAAGTCAGGTGCTCAGGGTCTTTTCCAGGTAAGACCTGAATAGCCCCAGAGATGGTGAACCCCCCAGACTCTCTGGGCAACCTGTGCTAGTGCTTGGTAACCCCACTGTGAAGAATCTACTACTAATATTCAGTCAGAATTTCCTTTCTGTAGCTAGTGTCTTTTGCCCCTCATCTTTTTGCTGCGCACCCCTAAGAATCTGGCCTTTCATGTCCATTATGTTGTTCACCAGGATCCACAGGTGTGTATAGTTTGGTGAGCCAGTAACCATAATCTGAAAACTGATAGTAAGACAGTCTTGCATTGGACAGATATGAGCATATTCCAAAAGAATGAGTACACAGTTTTTCTGTATGTGGCTGAAATATGTACCTGTATGTACATCTGGGTGTATTTTAAATACAAGTATTCAGTGTAGATAAGCACAAGTTAGACTTAGATTTGTATAGTGGAAATCTTTCCCTCAAAACTAAGCAAACTTATTCTGACTAAACATTTTAAGCAATTAAACAATTCTACATATATTTCCCTATTTCTATTACTTTGTTTCCTATGGAAATCACCTATGACATAATCTGTTTCCAAAATAAATATCCTAACTTCACCAGAACATCTTACCTTAATACTTTTATCAGCAAGAGTGAATTTATTTCTTTGATCGGTCTGTTTAAAAAAAAAAAGATGAATTCCTCAATATGTCTTGTACATAGTCTGAAAGAATCCTTTTCATTTCCATTCTCATTTAATTTGTGCTTCCTTTATAAGATTTAATCTAAATATTGATCTGTGATAAACAATTTCCATGAAAGTACTATAGATAAATGTTTAATTCAAATTGGAAGTTTCTCCATTTTTCTAATGCAGGAAACAGCCAAACCCCATTACAGTGAACAGTTTGATATCATAAATATTTATCCTACCACAGTGGTGATTTGTTATCATGAGGTTGGACTGTGTATTCAACACAAACGTATTTCCACAGTTGCAGTTGGAACTAATGAAGTCCATATTGTCACCCTGATGATGTTCTTTCAAAATGCACATTGAATCAAATGGCTTTTGCAGATTTTACAACAAAAATGCTTTGGAAGATTTTACACTGAGTCTTTATTCTTAGTCTGGAAATCATTTTCATACAGTATTTTTCTCCCTTCTCTATTCCACCTTCAAGACTGTTACAAAGACAGTTGAGGTGGTTGGCCCTGCCTGTGGCAGGGGGGTTGGAGCTTTATGATCCTTGGGGTCCCTTCCAACGCTTGCCATTCTATGATTCTATGATTCTATGATTCTATGATTCTTTGATTCTATGATTCTATGATAAAGAACTGTATGATCAGCTATAGCATGTTTTAATGAGTTACTAGATCAGTATTATATTTTCTTTCCCTTTTACTTTTTTTTTTAAACTCAAGAATGATAATTAAGGGACTCAGAATGAACCCAGAGCCTTTTCCATTATAGTGGTGATATTTTGATAATCACTGAGATCTTGCAGGTAATTCCTACGTTTAATAGAGTAGCTTGTCAAAGAAGCAGTTTCTATTCATGTTTCCATTCTTGTTTAAACTGTGATGGATTTAGTGTTCACAGCCAAGGAATGATGGCATGAGAGATGAGGAAGTATTTGGCTGTTGAGCTGTCTTGATCCAATGGCTTTAGCATTTATCTGTAACACTTTATTCTTACTGGCTACTGCAATAATCTATATACAGCATGCAAAAATAGCAGAGTGCCTACAAGTGTAAAAGTGAGATATAGTATGAACATGGTTATTTTCTTGCAAGGAATTCATTATAGAAAAGGGGGAGAAATTCTAAGAATAATGTTCAGGCATGTAGCTTGTAAAGCCCTATGAAGGTGTGTTGCTGCTGGACACACTAATGAACACAAAACTTCTTTATTTTACTATCAAACTTAACAGGAAATAGCTTGATTCACATTTCACTCTCATCCAGTTCAATTTTATCATATCACCTTTTATGGGGGAAAAAAAGAAGGAGAAAAAAGAAAAAATAATTGATACTTGAAGCATTTGCTGATTAGCTATCTTTTAGTACACCTATCAGTCTCAGAGGAGAGCTTTGTTAAGCACATTTGCAACTAAACATTGTCTCCTTGCACAATTTTTCTGGCCAGTTGTGGCATTGAAATGCAGTGGGGACAGAGTTTGGCTTCCTTCCAATAACTGGCTCGACTAAGAAAGTGTGTTGCAGTAACTGTATGTTTATCTCCAACACACAATATACACATGTGTGCACAGAAAGTTTGCAGGAATCACCCTTGTTTGGCCACCATCTCCATTTTACTGATTAAGACACAAGACATTATTTCTTTTTTTTAGCAGTCACAGCTCTGCCTGCCAAGAGAAAATGATTAATCAGGTCCTTAAAATGACTTAACAGCTGTAAATCAAGTAGTAATTTTAAGAAGCAGAGCTCATGGACAAAACAGTCGTTTCATTTGCCAGAGAGCAGAAAGATATATTTAGTCACCTCTGGATGCTAAAATTGCTTCCCCATCAGATCTTTTAGAAGGTCAAGCTGCTTATTCCACAGGCCTTGTCTGCATGTTGCTCCTGAAAAATCTGTGACATGCACAGATTCCTGTTTTCTTTCAGGATTCCCCAGTATCACAGCCACAGGTTTCTTTGAGCCTGGACCTTGCTTGAGAAAACAGGAAGAGTTTCCACACATTGCTGGCTCCACATCCTGGACTTTGTCCTTCATGTCTCTCTGAGGCTCCTGTCACTGCCTGGTTTTCATGGTGCTCCTTGCATCCTTACCAGGTCCATCCACAAAGACCAATCAAGCAGATCTGGTTGAAAGCAATCATTTTTTCCACAATCACCCACCACTCATCTTGTATCCCAGAACTCATCATTATTTTAGGAGCTCAGTTCTGGCTGTCCTCAGTACCAGGTTCAGCAGCTGATTTCAGGGGCACTTTACCAAAAGCCTTTTACAAGGTGTTTGTGGTACATCAGTGGCACCCATTTCCCTGAGCAGTAATGACTGTGCTTATAATGTGGCCAGAGCAGCAATGTAGGCTGCTGACTCAGCACAAAGAATGGTTGAAGTTGGAGAAGAGGTGCTCCTGTGTATCAACTGCCTAGCAGTAGTTGCCATAACTAAATTACCTCCTGCAGCTGGTTCTGGAAGTAGAGCTTGAATCATCTTCTGGTTAATTTACAACCAATTTCTGTTTGAAAGGCCTGTTCCTCAACCAAGTGGAAGCAATGGAGCATCTGTATTCTTTAGGGTCAGACCAAACTTTTCTGTTAAGAAAATAGAGATGCTGTATTTCCTGAGCTCTGCAATACACCCACTGGAAAGTTTTTAGTAATGACTTTGAAATTCTTTTTTTTAACTTCTAGAAGGCACTTTCATTTTATCAAAAAACTTTCTTTTAAGATCATATTGAAGCAATTTGGACTAATGTAGCATGGACTGTGATCACACAATGAAAGTACTCTCCTTCTCATTTGAAATCAACATGTGCATCAAAACAGACAGCTCATTTTTACAGCAAAGTTTAAGTTGGGGAAATATTTAAATATTGAAACCTTTTCCAGATCTTCATTTTGCAGTTACCTTCACTCCAGCTTTAAAATCAGATTTATCCAAATACTAACCAATCAGCAGGCTATCTAGTTTCTTATTGTATCCCATAATTGATCTTCAATTGATCAATAACTAAAAGTCAACCTGATATATAGGACCACCCAAACCCCTAATACTAACATGCCATCATTTTGAAAAGGCTAATTGCTGACCTCCTCTCCTTTCAAACTGCAGGTTGTAGGGCATAATAAAATTTATGGGGGGGCAGAGCTCATCAGGAGAGGGAGGAGGTTCAGTGTATAGAACTTGGAAAAAAAAACCAAGATCCAGGCCATCATTAGAGCTACATACTGCCTTTACTAAGAATGCAAAAAGTCAATCTTTTAAAACAAGTCTGCAACTGCATCTATAATACCTCCAAGAATGAAAATTGGCTGCAAAAATACCATGGAATATTTTTGTAGTAAATATAAATCAGCGTAGTTCAACTGAAGTCAGTGGAGATATGCCAATTTACAATAGGTTAAGATCTGGCCTCAGATGGACATTTGCATGCATAAATCAAGTAATTGCATGCACAAACTGATAGTTAATGTGATTTGCATGTGTAAGTGTTCACATTAATTAGCAAGAGCACTATTGAACTAATGCATGTGGTCGTTTTTTCATGTGTAAACAGATGCACTTGCAGACACTGAAGATTCTGTTAATAATAATGTGGGAAGGAAGGAAGAGGCCTCTTATACACTGAATAACCCCTTTTCTTCTCCCTCTCCCCCATCTTCTGCCCCAGTCTGTCTTAGAGGAAAACCACCACTTGGATAAATTAAAAATAATACTAGAACTTAGGTGACAAGGTTAGCCAGAGAAAGAGAAAAAAAATCTTACACAGTGTCTGCTTCTGGCATTTCTGCGTCAGTTTAACATTGACATTAAATATGGGTCAGTCTTAAAGGATATTAATCACATCAAACTTACCCCAGAGTACATATTTCTACAGTGAAACATTGCAAAGCAAGCAATGAGTCACACCAGGAATAAAAAGGCAGGTTTCAGACAGAAGGGAAAGCAAACAAGTAAAACCAAACTGTACTTGCAAGACCTCAATGTAGAGCACGTGTATTTGAACCAAAGCAAACTGTAATTACGCTCCAAAAAAAAGAGGCAATAGGCATTGAGCTATGAAGTTCAAGTTCTGCACTGAAAACCTAAAGGTTGAGTCTTCTCAGATTTTGGATTAAGAGGTCAGACAACAACAGTAAGGGATGCCAAACTACAAGGTTTGACAAAGTTTCAGTGTACTTGGGGATAGGATTTCAGACCAGCCCAGTTCCAAAAAGAGCAAGGAATCAACGAGAAGGGAGGAGACAGAGTGTATTTCCACTGAGCTGTTACAGAGAGCCCAGGCAGATAGCAGAGATTAAACAAAAAAAGTTGAGATTAGTAAACCTGCCCATACAATGTCATTTCTCAAGAATAAAAACAACTTCTTAAATTCAGCAAATAACAAGGGTTAGAAAAAGGAAGAGATGAATTGGGAAAAGCCAAAAGATTTTGTTTTGACATTTTCCAGATGAAGCTTTCTGTTTCAAAACAGTATTTTCAGTTCAAAATGAACTTCAACTTTACAGATCTCAAAGAAGGTTGAGTAACTCAGAAAAGGAAAAGAAGGAACCTTGAGTAGTATTAAACATATTTTATATCTATTTTTTTAAGTTACTGAGAAATACAGTAATTTTTCTGATTTGGGCCAACTTTGTGCTATATATAATTTCCTTCTTTTGCTGTTCAGCCACCAACTTTAAAAAATACCATTATTTTCAGTGTCTTTAATCCTGTATTCCAGTCTGTACTGAAATCAGTCGATATAAAATCCTGGGACAGGCTACTTTTCAAAGATCGGTGTTAAAATGCAAACTAGAGTGGGAGAAGAGTAATTGTGAAATCTCAAGGTGTCCTAACAAGGGTAGTACGATTCTGTCCTCCAAACATATCACTTCCAGCTCAGCGTGACCAGCAATTCTGTGGACACAGACTGCAGCTGCACGCAGCCTGGGAGAGGGTTTAAAAAAAGCGGGCACTGGGTGGTTGACAGATTGCAATACACATTTCTGTCAAGGGAGATGAGACCACAGAGAATGACTTCTCTGACATGTTCATGGCCTCTTATTTTTCTCCTCTCCATTTCACCGCTCCCTCATAGTGTTTGCTGTGAGCCAGGGGATGAAATTTAAAATTAATCTAATATTTAATACCCAATGGCAAGCAGTAATTTTTTTTTAATTGCCTGATTATAGCTTACTGGCACAAGACTTGGAGCTGTAAGATAAAACATCTCTATCTTTGTTTTATCTCTTTTATATATAGATCTTTTCTATAGCATCTGTGCTCACTGTCACAAGAATGCTAGAAATCATAGCACCAAGTGCCATGGCCTACCAGAATGAAAAGGGGCTTTCAGAAATTAGGAAAGGCAAGTCAGTATTGCTCCAGATCTCCAGGATTTAAAGGTATTGCAATCTGTGTTATTGCCTTGATGTGTTTTCTATAGGGCATCCTTCCTCTCTATCTTTACCAGACTTGTCACAGTGCAATCCTGTAACCAAGGGTCTTGGAGTTGCCACAGTGATGTATGCACAATATCAACACAGTAACAGAAATAGAAATGACCCAGTAACTCTCATATTTCATATATACATTCTCAATAAACTTTCTAATATTCCCATCCATCTGGGGGTGGGGGTGGGCTTTTTTTTTTTTAATATAAAAAGCATGTTCAAAGTCACTAATATCACAAGAATTTATTGCAAAGAGTTTCGGGAAACAAGTCAAACATAGTCAGAAAACACAGAGGTAACTTACATAAGTTTTGCAGGTTGACCAGAAACCTTGTACAGAGGTTTCTCCTCCTGACACACATCACACCAAGGGCTGTACTTTCTGTTGTAAGGAGAAGAGCCATGGTATATTGCTGAAGTGCCCTACAAAGAGGTACTCTCCCTCCCTTCCCAAACCTATAACCCCAAACTAGGACATTTATTTTCCTGTGCTTGGTACATCAGCTACCAAAATACTCTGAACCTTTGCTACAAAAACATCACTGCAATATGTCATTGGAAAGAATGGAAGCTTTTCCACTTTATTCAAGCAATACTTTTTCTGTTCACCAACAGCAGCAACTGAAGCTATGAAGTACATAGATTTCATCAACAAAAGAATGCAAGAAATAAAGAAAATCCACAATCAGGGCTTATCAACCTGAGTGATCTCAGTCATTACTGGCAGTCCTGAAGATATACACATTGTCTTTTTCATGTCTTTTGCAAATATCCCTTTCATTTTTTTTCAAATTTTTGGACAAAATTATAGATCAAATTAATTTTAAAAGTCTAAAGGAACAAAAGGCTAGCGAAAGCTGTATTAGTATAGATGACAACAGATGTTTCTTAAGGAGGAAACAGCCTTCAATACCAACTTGAGGGTGAAAGTTAAAGAATGCAAAAGAAACACAGATAGACAGTATGGTATCATGCATTGCTCCTTGCTAGTTCTTTTTGACTAGTTACAGTATTTCCTGTGACTCTAAATTTCTCACATTTAGGTATTTCTATGTGTAGGAAAGCTGTTACCTTTGGATGACTACAGGTTAAATTATGTCCTATTAAAAGCAGTTGAAAACAGCATTAAAATAAACTAAAATAGTTCTGTGACCTCATCCTGCGAATAATTCTGCTCTGGTATATAAGAGAGAGGTATCTCTTACTTTGAGTGACCCAGGAAGAGTAACACCAAGTTCCTGCTGACTTTCTAGACAGAAGCAGAAAGGGCAGTGTTCAGATTAACTGAACCCTTCTAAAACTGAAAAATACACTGGTACACAGGTTTCCATGGAGTATCGATGGAGCAATCTGTTGTTGTCAGCCACTGCCCAGAGGCCTTGCTTGGAGGATGTTGTTCTTACTGGTTCCAGAAAGATTTTTCCCCACTTTTCTGCTGATGGGTGGCTTTAGTGATACAAGGGCTAGTCAGAATCATGAGGTTACAGAATCACAGAATCATAGAATCATAGAAACACAGAATCAGAAGAGTTGTGGTTCAAAGAGACCTTTAAAATTCATCTACTCCAACCACCCTGCAACAAGATGAGGTAGCTCAAAGACCCATCCAATCTGACCTTGAATATTTCCAGGGATGGGACATCCAGCTCTCTGGATAGTTACCTGCTCGTGGTTTTCTACCCTCATCATAAAAGGGTTTTTTTTTTCTATCTAGTCTGAATCTACCCTGTTTTAGTTTAAATCCATCACTCCTTGTCCTATAACTACGATCTCTGATAAACGGTCCCTCCTGAGCCTTCCTGTAGGCCCCTTCAGGTACTAGAAGTGTTTCCCCAGAGCCTTCTCCAGGCTGTACAAGCCCAACTCTCAGCCAGTCTTCATAGCAGAGGTGTTCCAGCCCTCTGATTATTTCTGTGGCCCTCCTCTGGACTCGTTCCAATGTCTCTATGTCTTCCCTATGCTGAGGAGTCCAGAACTGGACACAGTACTGCAGTGGAGTCTCACATGACATACATAAAAATGTATTTACAGATTTTCACCAACCTCTCATTTATCACTTCTTATATGGATCCCTTTGTGAGACCAGGAGGAAAGATGTAACATTAGGCAGTATTATGTGTATTTCCACCTACCTCCTGCAGTCTCTGTGTGGTGGACCTTACTATGTACAAGATCTTTCTGCATATATGGACCGCATCTACAAGTGAAGCTATCTCATTTACAGAATTCCTGTCTTTCCAAATGGAGATTATGTTGACTTTTTACAACTGAATTATATTTATAAACAGTAGGTATTGCAGAAATAAGAACAGAGCTGAGATAGGTGGATCCCGTTAAGGATTCAGTCTGGACTCTTTGTATTCCCCTGTATTGCAGGATTCCAGTTGAGGGTTCCAGTTCATGTGTGTGAGACTGACTGTGAAGGGTGTTTTCATGCAAGTCTTATAAATTAATAAACATAAATGTGTTTATTGCAGGTGTGAAAATTCACACCTCCCTTTATATCCTGGAGAGTATTTCACTGTCACAGAGATAAATCACCTTCTGCGTAGAAGGAAATAGATTCTGATTTACATCTGTATTCTTTAAAAGACCAGAGAGTCTCTCAAAACACTTCATTCCAAATTTCATCAACAGCTTTTTGTGACAAATGCTGAGACTTGCCACGGAGAGCTTGGAACAGAGAGAGCTGTTCTTAGGAAGCTTCCTCTCATTTTAAATAGGGCCCAGGGGTCTGTTTGTGCCAAATCTCAGAGGCCTTGCCCAGGACCTACCACAACATTTTATTACAGGATTGAGACCCTGGAAAACAACCAAGTCACTGATACCTGATCGCTGCCTTCAAGGACATGCACATCCTGATACCCGTGGCAGATTTAGAAGCAGCATATCAAGATCTGATTGATCTTTGCAGTGAGGACTGGGTGGCTCTCTTATGCTCAACACATCCACCCACCTGGTATCTTTGCACACCCAAAATGCAAGGTGCACCCAGGAGCACTCTGAGAGCAGATAGGGTGTCGAGCACATGCGAAAACTGGAGCCTGGAGGAAATGATGTGAAGCTTTTTCAGGACAATGAAGCATGCCTTGCTAAAAATTGTACAGTTAAATTGAAACCACCTAAAGAAAAAATTTCACATCTTGTCAATGTTTATTTATCTCCTTTTCAGGCATCCCTTCTGTCCCCTTACCACTTTAGGTTTTGTGGTAATTAGTAAAATATGTAGAAAGATTTTTTTTTACTTAAAATGAAAAGTCTAGGCACAGTCTGCATTTTGATGCAAAGCTTTTCTGTGGATGACACATTTTTGGATCCTGTCTGATTCTGGTGTCATACTGCTGGCAATAAACTGTATTTACTCTTGTTGTGCCTAATCATATATGCTAGTAATATCTGGGAAGACATTGGCAATGTAGGTGAGACAGATCTGAAGGGCAGATGATCAAAAACTGTAAATAGCTCCCCAAGAAGGGGAGTGTCTGGCAGAGAAGTTTGCCATATTAAAAATGTTTAAGTGCTGAATGTAGTTGTTCCAGGCAGAGATGTATACTGGAGCAATATGACCACCCAGAGCCATGGAAGAGAATTATGTCAGTGGACAAAGCAGAGCAGATTGGCACAAGGCAAGAAAGAGGCTACTGGCAAACAGGGATACATTTTTAGTAGCTGACTATTAAACTGAACACTTATGAAATTCACTTTTTGTCCTCATTTGCCTTGGGAGTGAATCCACTGGTGTTGGTAATGTTGCTTCAAAAGGAGAATTAAGTTAAGAAATAACGTTTTTCCTCCTTTTTTTCTACCAAATGATGAGGCAGCTTTGCTGAGACCTACCTATGCTGGTGCTAGCCCTCAGCCATGCCAATCATCTGCCAAGCTGGGCCATCATCATGGGGGATCTCTCATCACCGCTGACTAAATCAAACCCCTAGCTTCCTGTCTGCCCCCACCTCACACTCCCTACAGATTCATCTGTCTTTCTAGGTCGCACCAGCCCAATCCCTTCCCCTGCCAGCCTGACTCCCAGCAGTTTTTTTACAGGGACAGCTAGAGTATCAACAAGGTAAAGTTTAGGCTCTAAGCTACTTTGGGGGAAGTTTCAGCAGCTCTGTGACTGGTGTGGCTCCAGGTTGGTATATCTCCTGTGACCCCCTTAGTACCACATTCTTTCCAGCCCAAGCTGCCCTCAGGGTTCTGGGGCAATAACTGGCTCTATTTACCAAAAAAAGTTACTGTTTAGAGTGCAAAGTGGTGTTGGATTCATGTCCCTATACTTTTCCATGTTTTTCTTGTAAGAGGTGGATAACTTTAAAGACAGTTTTTCCTTTCCTTTCCTTTCCTTTCCTTTCCTTTCCTTTCCTTTCCTTTCCTTTCCTTTCCTTTCCTTTCCTTTCCTTTCCTTTCCTTTCCTTTCCTTTCCTTTCCTTTCCTTTCCTTTCCTTTCCTTTCCTTTCCTTTCCTTTCCTTTCCTTTCCTTTCCTTTCCTTTCCTTTCCTTTCCTTTCCTTTCCTTTCCTTTCCTTTCCTTTCCTTTCCTTTCCCTTCCCTTCCCTTCCCTTCCCTTCCCTTCCCTTCCCTTCCCTTCCCTTCCCTTCCCTTCCCTTCCCTTCCCTTCCCTTCCCTTCCCTTCCCTTCCCTTCCCTTCCCTTCCCTTCCCTTCCCTTCCCTTCCCTTCCCTTCCCTTCCCTTCCCCTTCCCCTTCCCCTTCCCCTTTCCCTTCCCCTTCCCCTTCCCTTTCCCCTTCCCCTTCCCTTTTACCTTTCACCTTTCCCTTTCACCTTTCCTCTTCACCTTTCTTTCTGTTTTTATTTTCTTTCCTTTCCAAAAGATAATAATGATGCTGAGAACCAGCAGCCTAGCAAATACCACAGATAGCTACACCACCACACTTCAGTCTCCAGCAATCGCTGTCTCTTTTACAAGTGACAAAAATATTGTCATCTGGGCTATTCATTGGAAACAAAAATTCTGGAAAATACAGTTTCATGTGTAATTTGAATCTGTTAGAGCTTTGCCAATGTCTTTTACTGCCTTTCCACATACACCTCCAGCTTTAAAACATCCTCATAACAACTTCATTAACTTTCAGATGACATAAAACTGCGAGAAGGATGAATATGCCTACAAGGATCTAGACAGACTGAAGAAATGGTCTGACAGAAGCTTGTTAAGGATTCTGGACCTGGGAAAAAGTACTGCCATGGAACAGGACAGTTTGAGACCTCACTGGCTTGGAACCAGGTCTGGAGACAAGGGCATGGGGATCCTGGTGGACAGTAAGTTGGGTGGTATGACCTTGCAGTGATGAAGGCTAAACACATGCTGGACATCATTTTCAGTACTGCACGAGCTGAGCACATGTAAGGCCACTCCTGGAGTACTGTGTTCAGTTTTCGGGCCCCAACCAGCAGTTTAAAATAATGTTAGATAAAGTCTGTTCCTGGAAAACAGGGAAAAAAATGCAGAAACATGGAAAAAAAGCATAAATCTGACCACCATAAAGTGGTTTCTGTCAGACATTCAAATAACACTACTCAGAGTTCACAAACAATGTAGCAACCTGTGGTTCCTGGGAAGCTGAAATTAAAGCAATAAGTCAATTTAGTAGATATCTTGAATGGTCTTCACATAATACAAAGTCTATATGGAAAAGAGCTACAATGTTGCTTTCTTCTGTAGGAGTACAGCTGGGCATGCAGCATCTCTAACATCTCGAGTCTGTTTAAACACACACACTGCCAATTTCCATACTGGTTGGCAGCAAGGCACACCTAACTGCTTGCTTGATAGATGAACTTCCCTTACTGTATGTTGCTTGAAAAAGCAAAATAATCCCCCTTGCCTCCTACACCATCAAAAAACATAAGCAAGACAAAGGAACAAAGAAAATTTTGAAATTTCTGTTTTCTGAATTCTCTTTGAAGGTGCTTTTTAGCAAGATCTTTTTGTATGCTTCCTTTTAAAAAATATAGGAGTGTTTTTTTGCCAAACTATGTTATTCTGTCAAAATGTGTCAGTTTTCATTAAACTTTTATCAGGATACAAAAGAAATAAGTGGCACTTTAACCAGAAAATAAAGAAACTGCTTGAAGACTCGTTTCCCTGCTTTGCTTTATTTGAAGAGTTTAGAGAGTAAAAATAAGCATTAAGGGTTATTGGGGTTTTTTCCAGTCCTATCTGCTCAGCTACATTTTTTGTGGGAGGGTTTTGATTTTGTTCTGCACATAGCCAAGAAATTAAATTTGTTGTCAAACTTTGGTCAGTAGCCCAAAGCAGTTGTTCCACCTGTCTTCTTCAGAGCTTGGTCTCAGAGACTGGACTTGATGCCTTCTCCCTTCATACTGGGTTAGAGCAGGAATGGGTCACCGCAGTTTTTTCCATCACTGTCAAGAAGCAGAATCTGCAGAGAAGTTGTCTAAGAGAGAAAAATACTGGGTACACAGTCAGAAATCATGCAGGAAAGCCTCCTAAATTTATTTTCCTATATTACCATGAGATGCCCTTTTCACTTCATTACCTCCCTTTCCATTTAATTCCTAAAAAGTAACTGCATTACACCTGACTACCCTTTTAAAGCAACACTGTTTTTGCTTCCCATTACTGAAAATTTGCATTGTTTCAGATAGATTATTTAACTATAGAAAATCAGATGAAGTAAGGACTATTCCAAGATCTACTATCAGACAGGACCAAAAATAAAATGTTTGCTAGAGATGCCATGAACTTTGTTATTAAGAGTCTGGTGAAGACAAATAGTTTTTTCTAAGATGACTTTTTTGTGTAAGTGATGTATGAAGTTCTTTATGATGCAGAAATCAGCAACATAAAGCTAGAACAACCTAGTAAAAATAGCTTGTATCTCATTATGGCCTTTGGTAAGCAGAAAGTGTGGTATTTTTCACAGTAAGTTCATAACCTCTAAAAATAAATTTCAGAACAAACATGAATTAACTGAAGTGGGTGTTTTAATTATACTTAGTGTATACCACCCTCCCTCACACTGCATTTTTATTCATCAATATACGATTATACTACATTATATAAAAAGATAACAGAGTCACCATGTCTTGGTATGATTTTCAAGGGATGATAGAGGACGGGCACTCAGACCACAAATGAACAGTGTGGTATTTAAATCGTGAGATTTTCAGAGCCCAGAGGCTGACGTAGTTGTATAATTGCCTCGTATCTGAGTGTTTTAAAATGGTGTAGTTCAAGAAGGACATCATGCGTTACCCTACATGGAGATATATATGGTCAAATTTTGCCATTATTTTCCATGCAAACGTTGAAGAAATTATTTTCCTGGAAGTGTAAAAAGAAGCCTCAGACCTAAAATTAAAGACTGATTATAGTAGAATAAAGCAGAAGAACAGCTAATAAGGGTTATTCAGAATAGTTAGTCACCATTACACCCACACCAGCATTTCAAGGACGTTGCAGAAATATTTTGGTGAACATAACACTTCAGGGCATCCAAATGTGGTGGAGCTGTGTAAAAATATATATCTGAAATAGATTCTTAATCTGACATGAACATCTTAAGGCAGGTGTATCAATCGATTTATTGGCTTTCAGAAGTAGCATGTAAGCATTATGGATCACATCTCTAAGGACACACTTGATAGAAATTTAGACCTCTATACATTTCTTTTGTACATCCATAGCACTCAGATATCCTCATCCCAGAAGGATTGCCCCTTGAAATTGGACATACTAACATCTGTTGACACCTGCAGATAAGGGAAAAGCACTTCTATTTCCCTATGGAAAATCAAACGCTAAAACTACAATTTGCTGTACTGATTAATTAATTATGATTTATCTAACTAATGCCACTGCTGTAGAAAGACAACTACTGGCCAGTCTTGAGAGGTTTACAGCAAGGATGATTACTACTGTTGGTTATTACTAACCTAGTAAAGTTTAATATTGCTAATCTGAAAGAAAACAGGATGCCATTTTCCTTATCCAGTTTTAAAAGTATTATCGGCCAGTTTGTCCTGGTTCTGGCCAGGCCAGAGTCAACCTCCCCAAGCAGCCAGCCCAGGTGAGCTGAGTTAGCCCAAGGTGTTTTCCACACCACCTGACATCACTTCTTCATAAAAAGCACTGTTGTCCTGGAGCTGTACTAAATTGCTTCTCTCCAACAAGCCCCTTTTATGGAGAAATGATGTCAGGTGGTGTGGAAAACAGCCTGGGCTGAATCAGATCACCTGGGTTGGCTTCTTGGGGAGGTTGACTCTGGCCTGGTCAGAACCAGGACACAGTTGCAGAGGAGGAAAGCTGTTGTTTTCCTCTGCTGCAGCATGGTTCCATTGAGGCTGATTGAGCTATACCAGTTTGCATCAGGTAAGATGGATAAACTGTCATCATGTCATTACCCCTCCAGTTGTATTGAGGAATAATTCCTGTTGGCAGAAATAAAAATTAAATGCTGCTTTCAGCCCCTGTATCAGAGGGGTGATGAAGGCTTAGTAAAGGGTACTTCAACTTTAACAACTGCCAGAAATAAGGGTTTCAGAAGCCTCCTTTGAAACCTTGGGTTGATCACATCCTCTCATCCAGTGTACCCTCCTGTCCTTGTCACAGTTCCAGTTCACTGGGGGATGTACCAGGACTGTGCTGGTATTTCATTTTGCTGTTATCCAACACAGAAAATCAATTACCACACGTCTGCTTGGCAGCCACAAGCACAACCTCTATGGCAGCCAACAGAGACAGCTGCTGTTCAACATCCACCCTTCCCTGTCTTTGCAAAGGAAAAGCAAAAAACCTGTAAATTTTCACTGTAAAGTCCTCAGAAAAAAAGATAAATCTGGCCATCTTGCATAAAAATGTACAGAGTTCCTTAGCAATGTACAAGAAAAGGGGAAAGTTTAAGACCAACAGGGATGGTTTGATCCAGTTCAGGTGTTCTGTATGGAAACTCAAACTTGTGCCCTTGCCATAGTGGAAGTACAAAATCGATAATAACTGGTTCTCAAGTTTCTTATGTTACCCCACTGTACAGAGCATCGTTGGGTTATAACCTTGGCAGCTTGCTCAGAAATTTGTTAAACTAATACTCTGTGGGGTCGTGGTTCAAGTTCTGTGCTCGCTTCCCTTTGAAAACAGTTTCCTGAGTTTGTGCTTTCCTTTAGGCTTTTAAATGTTTGGGTTTCAAAATTTTGCACTTTCTTCTAATCCTGAGTTTCTACTTTATTTGAATTTTGTGTGTTTAACTTTGCCAGATGTCTAATTTGTCTTACACAACCAAGAAATGTTTCCTTACTTAGTAATTCTTTACAGTCTTTTCACCCTTCTACTGATTTCCTTGAATGGAGAGAAATTACAGCCATCCTCATAAAAGCAAACTAAAACCCAAGATGTTGTTATGAACTGATGAAACTAAGTGCTCAGGAATTTTTTCAAACCACTATAGACCTTGTTGAAGCCTGTCAACTGCCATTTTAACATAAGCAGCTATTTCACTACCTTCTTTCACAGCAGTATTTTTTGATGTTTCAGATTTTTTCTGGACATGTCCACTATCCAGTGACATTACAACTGTTCATCTAAGTCTTGGGTGCAAATCACAGTGAGCTAACTCTTCCTTTTTAAAGAATATATAGAGGGGATACTGTTGGGATTTTGTGGGGTTTCTGAGTATTTTGGGTTTGTTTGTTTAAACCAAGACAGATTTTAAAATCTTAAAGGTATGGCTAAACTGGTGCATGCAAAAAATCTTTAAAATCCAGCAAATGATGTGAAAACAACACAGAGGGATTAGGTAGTCATGAGTTTCCTTCATCAAGAAGAGCTAGAAGATGATTTCTGCAGTTAACACCTTGAGAGCCAAATGAAGCCTGCAATTACAGGTATCTGGCCCAAGGATTTGGGCAGGTGAGCAGGTGGCTGAAAACAAGGTGTGCATTAGTGCATGGTCCAAGTGTGGTATTTTAAAAACTGTTTCCAGATGGACAACCCTGTTCTAGTCAGGGCTTCTTGTGCAGTAAATTCACACTGAGTAGCACATTATTCATAGCTTTTGATGATGTGTGAGCCTATGTCTACTTCATATACCTTCTTATATTGTACAAGCCAGTCTAAACAAAAAAAAATTTTGTGGCTTCCAGAGAGATTGTCACCCTTGAGAATATGTATATAAAAATTCATTTAAATGCATCTTCTTCTGCTGATCTAATCTCATTCTCTCAGTACTTATGTAGTGTTAAAAAAAAACCAACAACCTACAACTGTTTCTCCAACACCCATCTAAGCTACAAAAACAGCAGAATGGGATTACCACAAAACTCCAGACCTACTCCTGCAAAACTGGTAAAATAATTCTCAGCAGATAACTTCTGTCCTTTGCTTCTAAGAACTTTACTGCATTATTCCCAGCATAGATTTAGGTTTTCTGGGAGCAATAAGATTTGTAGATGTTCCTCTAAGGGATTTTTGCTTCACAAAATTGGGCCCAGGGTCACAGACAAGCACACTGCACAAAGCTGGGCTGGGGTTTACAGGATGAATGAGTCCTGACAGAATATAGCAGTAAGAAACTTCTTGTAACACAACTATGGTTAGTTGTCTCTTAAACTTGTTTGCTGCGTGTGTAGGTATGACCAAAACCTGATGAAAGTATGTATATATACTACTCCCCCAGGAGAAATATTTAATTTAGCAGTGTTTCTTGAGATGTCTGGGCCTGTCTAAATGGGAAAATTTACCAGCTTAACTATACTGCTGAAATTCCCCATGGGGATGGAAGGAGTAAGTGTATCCATGAAAGCAGTTATAGTTCTGGCAGTAAATTTCTCCAGATAGACAAACCCGTCAGGTTTTGCCCGTAACAGGAAAATTTAGACCTGATATTCATTAGACATAATTGATGAAGTTGCAGCAGAGATGACACAGCTGCATTCCCTTTCTTTAAGGGAAAGAACAAGGGGGCCTGCTTGTTACTTTGCAATGTACCTGACATATAAAGGACTATCATTGCCTGGTTTTGTGCCCTCAAAGTGCTCTGTAGACTTCAGTTTTATTTGAATTAGACAGTGACCATTTGAATCAAATTCAAGTGATTTGGCTCATTAGATTCAACTTCACAAAGAAGCCTCCCCATGCCCATGGTGGAAAGGTATTGGCAAATATGTGCCAGGTTTTGCCAGCAAAAAGTTATGAGGAGAGCATTATACTAAGATCCCTAAAGGATGCAACTCAACATAGTGAAGCAGATCTACAAAAGCACACTGTTTTTTTATCCACTCGATGTCAGAGATGTTGCAGACTTCCAGAAATAGATCCTATCAGTCTTAATTTGTATAAATTTGCATTCCCAGAGCTGCCTTTGAGAGGCTTCCAAATCCATTCCACTTCTCACCTGACCACATAGACATATTTTAACTTTTCTTCTTTTTCTTCAGGCGGTGGCACAAGCTCTGGTCTGAGACCAGAATGGAATTCTGGTCACTTATCAACATTCACCAGCACAGAGCATAGTTATCGTTACGAATGGGAAAATAATGAGGATTCACTAGCAGTGAAGGCAAGACATGAAGCATATTTTAATTTAGTAAATGCAAAAACACTGCCATAAAACATTAGTAGCTTGAGGTCTTCTTTAGAAATGAGCTGTCAGGAGTGGAGGGGGGAAAAAAGAGCAGTTGGTATCAAAAGGGTGTTGCCTGACCCGGTGGTTTTTCCGCCATTTTTTTCCCTTGTGCATAACTCTTGTTTAGGACTAGGAGTCTTTTAACCTGATTCTTGCCTTCAGAGAATAAATACACACTTTTTATACTGAGTTGAATATGAATGTGGGCCGCAGATAATTTTTCAGCTTTTCATTCAAGCGCTCACCCCCTCTTTTCCTACTCCATAAAACATGCAATTGAGCAGACTCCCTTAGAGCTAACAGTGGCAGATATAATTAATTAGCTGTATAATCTTAAATTGTTGTTCTAGGATTTACGTTAACTTTTGTGAGAGGTAGTTTAAATCACTAAACTGAACTCTTGTTGCTGACTGTGTGATGGACCTGGTTTGGAAGATGAAATTAAACAAAACAAAATTTGCACAATAGTTTGTTCTAGAGATTTCAGGACTCTTAGCTCAGCTCAAAATTAAGTTAACATTTAGTTCTTTAGCCATTTCTAGTCCCAAATTAAACTGCTACAGATCCCTCTTAGGGATTTGCATTCTGCTCCTGGATTGCCTGTCCCTGAACACCCTGCATGTTTGCTTCCTATGCTTCACTTTCTCTTTGCATAAATCTGTACTACTCCTAGCTAGCTTTACCTGTAAATTATCTTAAGACCAACTGATAGAAAAATGCTAATCAGGAGAAAATATGGTAAAAAATATTTGTCATAAGTGTCACATTTTGCAGAGAATCTTGAAGTTCATGACTAATGAAATGTCTGTGTTTTGCTTTTCACATTTGTAGATAAATTATAGTTTAATTGGCAATGTAGATGGCACATAGTTGGTAACATAGACTAAGTGCGGATGCACATCCTCAATGCTAAATTTGGCTTCTTTAAAGGAAAATTGGAAGGGAAAACAGCTTTTTCACTGGTTTTATTAGTAATTTTTTCAGCATATAACACCATTAGAATCTTGTGGCTTTCTTAAGAGTTTCCTTCTACTTATTTTCTGGGAAAAATCTCAGTTCCTTGGTTGTGATGAAGTACCATGCAGAGTCAGATGCCCAGAATAGTAAATCTCAACACATAATAGAAGACTACTGACTTCCTCAGAGACTCACATTATCCCACAGCTGCCAAGCATATACCAAGAGATCAGGAGGTGTTATTAAAACATGTACTGTTGACAGACTGGATAAATTATCTGAAAAATAGGTTGCATAAGTGCTCAGGCTTCTTGTGATTGTGACTCCTTCAGTGCACTAAGGATTTCACCACCAGTTCAATAAATATCATTACATTACCAATGGTAAAATGGTAAGGGGGGGTTGTGTTTCATTTGTTGTGTGACCCATGATATTATTGAAGTTACACAAGGGAGGGTGTGTTGGTGGTAAAAGCTTTATTATTAACCAGTCTAATTATCACTCAATCATGTGTTTAGAAAATTAGAAACACATTTTCAAGTTTGTCAAAGAACTAAAGACCTTTAAAACTTGTGTGACTAAATAATATGTGCAGCTTTTTTCATGAAGAATGAGCTTGGCTGCAGTACATAAGTAATGATATCTGAGGTGCTTCTAAACAGCATATGCCACCCATGGCCTGCTTCTGCATATAGAGCAAATATATCTTCTAAAAGTATTTACTAAACTATAATTAATTTACACTGTGGTGTGCAAAGCCTGAAATAAACAGTCTCTCTGAAAGGATTTGTTAGACTTGCAGGTGGAATGCCTAAAGCAGACCTTCAGCTTTCTGAGATAAGGATAGATATAGAGTATATAGAAGGATAACACATAAAATAGAAGTGTCCTTGATACATAATGTTTTAAAATAGAAGTGAAGATATTCACATTATATTAGCACTTGAAATTAATAAAGAATACAGAAACTTTATCAATATTATTTTCCATAAGCAAAAAAATTAATCAGGCAGCCTGAATCAAACACACTAAATCTGAATCTTATATGTTTTGTCTCAGACACAAAGAAAAGCTACTGGATAACATCTCCCTGAATTCATCCTGAAATACATAAGAATATGACAGTCTTTGACAGCATGCCTACAGACTAGTATTCATTTCAATCATCTAGAATTAGCTGTAAGAGAATTGTTGGATATAATGAGCTGCTTTTTTCATTGCAGTCATGAAACTGCATTACTCAAGATAATGGGATTTTGTGCTGAGGATGCTCAGTGCAATTTTAAGTTGCATTCACCCCTACTGTAAGTAGATCAAAAGAAATCAACTCAAACTCAAGAAAGGACACCTGCTCAAGACATGGACTGAGTCAAGCCTGCAAATGAGCTGAAAGGTTGGTACTCTTTGAACAGTGGAGATACAGTGCTTTTTGCAAAACTACTGCAAGAGTCACCAAGAAGTACAGAGCCTTCCAGGACATACGGCAATAAAAGCCAGCCCTGAAATCCAGACAATAGCAGGACTCCCAGGCTGACAGTCATGGTGAAACAACAGGTCGCCATTTATATCAAGAGAAGAAGAGACCAGGAAGACTTTATGCATAAAAATAGATCCATGGCTTCAAGTTTTGAAATCCTCTCTTTTCACCTGAGCTTGGACAAATCTAAAGCCATTCACCAACTCACAGATGTGAGCAAGGTGATTCTTCTGACTTCTGCGAGACCCAGTTACCCAGTGTAAGCCTTCCTGAACCAGAGGGCTGGAAGAGTACCAAGAAGGTAGAACCTGAGGGAAGAGAATGAAGCTGCAACAGGACGTTTAGATTGAAGGTTGGATATAAAGAAGAGTTCTTTACTGAGAGGGTGGTCAGGCACTGGAACAGGCTCCCCAGGGAAGCGGTCACAGCACCGAGCTTGGCTGAGTTCAAGAAGTGTCTGGACAATGTGCTCAGTCCCATGCTCTGGCTTGGCTGGCTCTGTGTGGAGCCAGGAGTTGGACTAGATCTTTATGGGTCGCTTCCAACTCAGGATATTCTGTGATTCTAAGAAAATCACCCTGTATGTCCTCAAGGCAGGATGAGCTACACCAGTGTCATTCATTACAGACGCTTGTTCAAACAGTTCATTCAAATTTCCAACACAGAAAATGCCTAACCATCAGCAATCTCTGCTTCACTCTCCTTAAAGTTGAAAGGACTGCTTTGCCCTGATATCTAGCCTACATCATCTTTGCTGATCATCATCACTCTTTTTTGCTGAGCATTTTCCAGGTGAAGTTTATGAAGTCTTTCTTCCAAAGCCAGGTAGCATACTCCAGCTGAGCCATTCGAAGTGCTCAGCGTAGTAGAAGCATTTTTCATGTGTTGTAATCTATATTCCCACTTAGCATTTCTCAGGAGGGAGTTTGCAACAGCGTGACACTGTTGACTTTTGTCAAGATTTCATTCAACCATAAGCTCATACCTTCCTTTCCATAAAAACACCACCTAGTCAGTTGTCATGGCTAGCCCACAGCCTGTACTTGTGCAACTGGTCATTCCCCACTGAGTTTAGTTCCTAGAACAAATCGCTGTTGAATATCACCCTAATATTTTTGACAATTTATCCAGCTAAGCAAGGTAATCTTGAATTCTAATCCTTTCCTCCAGCATCCACTCTTTCTCAACTTGACATTTTCTGGATTTCTTTTTTCATTGAGGAAAATATTGAATATAGCACAACCAGGGCAAAATCGTGCAGAATTCCATTTATGCATCTGTTATCAGGAAGGACGCACAGAGAAGCAAGCAGCAAAAGTTACTAGGCAGATGCATTTAACTATTACAATTGCCTCTTATTCTAAGTCAGCACACTTAAATGTGAACGCAAACAATTTAAGTTCAAGCTGTACAGTTTTAAAATCCAAAGATGATTGCATCTGCTCTCATCTGAGCAGTCCATTTCACAAGGGACCCATTTCAAAGCTCATTATAGTTAATGAATGGCCCTTATAAATTTCAGGGGGCCATGAATCAGGTTCAAAAAGAAAGCTAAACATGATCCTTCACCAACACTGAAATAAAGTTCTGCAGATGTCAGCTTTTTACTTTTTTTAAAATATTTCAATTGATTAAATTAATGAAGCATCAAAACTGGTCAAAAAATGTTTTTTTCTTAAGCCTTGCTTTTTCACCAAATCATCAAAGAAGAAATTAAACACATTTCAATTATATTATGTAAACGTCTACAGGTAAATGAATAACCCACTCAAACCAAATTACCCAAAGTAAGATCACAGCATGGGCTGATGGTGGGCCTCACCAGAACAGAACCATGAGTTCAGAGTCGACCTCTTCCAGCTATCAGAGTTTGAAATGCTAAATAAGGATTATGGTGTCCTACAGCCTCCAGCAGTCAAATAATTTTGTAGTCTTGTAGCTAATCACTTGATGGCTTATCTCCATAGATTCAGAGATAGTAAACTCATTGTAGAGGACTGCTGTGATTACCTCCACAGTACTGTCAGGGAGTTCCTTAATTCCTGCTAAGCTTGTGAACAATGAAACTCTAAGAATGGTAAGAACCTTTCCCTTTTAGATTTCTGTTTTCCATACAAACACTCCAGGTGTTCCACTTCTTCTCTTTCATGAGCTAGAAGTATGTGTTCTTACAGTCTTTTTTATCCAGCATCCACTTGTTCAGTCATTCCTGTGAATCTTCACAAAATTCTCTATCTCACTCCATTGTGGCTTCACCAGAGTCCTCTTTTAGTAGTGGCACTAAATAGAAAGCTGAGTAAAATACACAGTCTGTGCATCTTGACAAGACAGGGTTTTTCAAACAGTGTCATTTCAACTGCCACTAGATGTCCACAACACTCAAATAACTCTGCCTTTACACACTGGAGGCAGACAACCAGAATTTCTCACTATGACTTATCTTCTGCTATTTGCACCATCTGTATAGATTGTTCCCAGTCAGCCACCCCCAGTTGCTATGTTCCAACATCTAATGCTGTACCTAACTCTCTGCAGAGCCTCTTATGTGTGCGCTGGTCTCTGAGTTTAACAACAAAAACCTGTTGCTTTCTTTCATGTGACCTCACTCACACCAGGGGACCAGCAAGAGAGCAATTGCTGTGGAGAGTGGGGCTGGGTGGGAGACAGCCCCGTAAAAACTTTGTGTGACAGTACCCACACATGCAAACTAGGCTGTTCTTTCAAGAGGGAAATGGGAGGGAGGGTGGGAGAGAGGAGAAGGAAGGCCATTGAGATACAGGCTACAGTCCTGTCTCTGAATAGACAGTGCTGCTTAAAGATAAGCTTGTAATGTTTCACCTTTGTGTTTCTTACATCTAAGCTTACAATATTTCATCTTACTGTACTTTGTTTAATGGTGAGATTTGTCCTTTTCTGAATTTCAGTTACCTTGATTGTCTTCTTTGGGATGCCTTATGTGTCAGGTCTTCTGTTCATCCACCACTTCACTCCGGGAATTGTTCTTTCTCTCTGGGGTCAAGCTGAGGCTGACAGAAGTGTCTGGCTGCCTGTTTGCATAACACTGAATACTTTTTATTGGGTAAGACAGTTTAGTGAATAGGTGGTCTAGCTGGAAATATCTGATTTTTATTTCTGAAATCTGTAAAAGAAAAGCCCAAACCATGTAATAGTTGGGCACCTTCAGCTGGGACAGTCCTTACCCTGCAAGTAGATGCTGCTGCTCGCCCAGGCCCTCCAGGCTCCTGTCCTGCTCACTTGTTTTGACTTGTTTCAGATGCTTTAGGGAACAAACTGTGTTTGTTTTTTCACAAACCCTCAAGTAGACGCTTGTTGCGATAGTGTTACTGCCACCTGAGCTTTGCCAGAGAGGGGTAGTCTACCTTATCATGATATAAAAATATACTCTATCTGTCAGTAGACAGAACAAGTATTGACCTGAGCACCCAGTACAAGACTTTCAATGTTGACTGAAGTGTCACACTCTTCCCATGCTAATAATAGGCTTAATTAGTGTATATCTTTTTTTGTGCCAAAAATATAGAAAAGATAAATTCAGTATGTTATTAAAGGCTTCACTTGTGATTTTTAACTAGCTGCTTCAGCATCCGTGTTTCAGTTTTACTTTCTGGAAGGAAATTTTTACACTTTTGGCTGGAAACTACTGTGCAAATGTGAAAACCTTCTCAGAAAAGTTTTGCAAATAAAGCAAAATGCAGCTTGTCTTCTCACAGAAATCACCTAGTAAGTTCAGAGCTTGGTAAAGACAGTTTGGACCGTTTATATTTCATTTTATTGACAACACAATGGGAAACAATCCTTTTTGGTGAAAAGACATCACTGCCATGATCTTTTTTCAGACAAACCAACCGAGATTCGAAAGCTGCGATTCGGCCGAGGAGAGGAGCGCTTCCCAGAGCAACCATGCTGCAGAGAGAATTGCCTCTGACAGACCCGTATTACAGGCATATCTGACAACTGTGCAACAAGTATGTGCTGCTGAGACTTCTCTCCTTACCTCGGCATGTCACATGTTTGGCTTAGGACAGCAGAGGGACAACTGCAGTGCCCGCCTAGGTGCCCATCAGCACCTCCCTGCTGCCTGCTCTCATCTACCCCATGGTCTTGCTCTCCAGTAGCCTCTTACTCGTGCTAGTTTAATCAACCCTCTGACTGTCCAGATTTATTGTGAAGGCCATGACTCCCTGTTATCAGGGAGTGTAGAGGTCTGTAGATAGGACATTTTAGATCTTTAGATATATAACTTCCCTGTTAAATTTTGAAAGTATTCCGGGTATTCTTGTATTTTATTTGAACTGCAGTATGACTCAGGCACATTTCCACTTCTTTTCCACTTGAATGTACACTTAGCCATTACAGCTGCTGCATTGTGACTCCATGACTCTGGGAAGGAGGACCAGGGCTGCTCCTTACTCAATGGGAAAGAGTATCTTTTCAGGAGCCCTAAATCCATCCTAAATATACTACTTTCCACATTGCTATAGTCCTGTGATGCAGAATATCATCACAATAGAGGTTTTATACTCCCTGCTTCCCACTGGGAGGAGTGCAACTAGTACTGGCCACAGGATTTGCAGTATGTGAGATGTGTTCCCATCAGTTAAAAGTAAAATCTAAGGTTCTGCCTGCTCAGGGAAAATTGCTGACTTTTTATCGAATAAAAAGTGTTCCAGAATGATTCCATGTGCAGAAACTAGGTGGTAAGGCAATACCTTTCCAGATAAGTAATGTGTGGTTGGGTGACTAGCTGGCAAGTCTTTTTGTACCAGGTTCTGTGTTGAACAGTCCTTTGCTAATGAAGTAGTTTATGAGTCTGGGATGAGAGTGCTACAGTTCCCTTCTGAATTTCACGTATTAGAATAATCCATCCTACTACTTCAGTCACACAGATCAGCTTTACGTAGCAGAAAAGACACTTGTCAAATGTTAATGCAACCCTGAGAAAAAAGGCAGTCTGTAGTCATACTAGGAACATATTCTTGTACTAATCAAAACATGTAAAGATTATTCTGATTTTGTGAGATTCTGGGTGCCAGTGTTGTACCTGTGAAGTTCATTTTCTCTTTAGTTTTATGTGATTTCTTACAGAAGCAAATCTTATATGATCAAACTGCCAATCTGGCCTCTGTACCTCTCCCCACAGAGACTCTTGCAGTTGTTTGCTGCTTTGAGGGGCAATTAGCTTTCTAAAAAAAAATTAAATAGGTAGCTAAATGGTGGAGATTATTACCATATCCCAGTGAAAGAGAAGGCCAAGCGCACATCAGGCATCAGGCACGCATCAAGCACTCATCATATTACACATTAGGGTATCTATTCCAGTTTTTGTGAACATTCCCATTGCAGATGAAGCTTCCATCAGAGTTTGAATACCTGTGAAGATACAGATCTCTCTGTTGATGGGCATGAATCCAGGAGAAACCAAACATCATGCTTAGGAGGTTTTTTTCCGTGTGCACATTAACAGTTAGATAACTCCTGGGGCAATGTGACTGGGGCACCTTTGCTCCGATTACTTGGAAGTCCTACCTTGTAGGATCCCAAGCAAGTAGAACATGGAGGTACACTCTAGTGTCCTTCTTCTCATCAGTCATTAAAAGCAGTTTCCTATACGTCTTGTGGGGAGTTAAATCCTGATAGAGTGCATGAGGAACCCTCAAGCTTCACCAAAGCAGTCAGCCATACAGACATTGAGTGCATGTACCAAGACAAATACCTAGGCACTCGGGAACCTGCAAAGTACCTGTAAGTTCTTGCTCAGTTTGGGAGCATCCAAATGCCTATGTTCTATTTCCTATTCCTCTTCTCTCTATTGGGTCTTGTCTTGCAATTTTTGGCAGCAGTGTGAATGGGAAAAAAACACTTTCCCTGCTTACTGTCCAGAATTATGTTATGCCTTGAAAACTGAAATGCCAACCTAAAGAAACCCATAGTGGCAGGGGAAGCACATGGCGAAATAAGTCTTCAGATCTGCCCATAATCAAGACCCTGGCTTCTCTAACCTGTCCCCCAGCACCTTACTATGAAGGCACAGCCTGAGGTCTTACTGACATTTCAGCTCAGTCTTCACCCAGGCAAAGTCCCAATAAAATCCATGTTTCAATGAAAATGGATTTTTCTCCAACAAAGACTAAATGCAGTTTTTTGTCAGGGAAGTTTTTGCAGTCAAGCTAGAGATGGCAGCTGACAAAAAAGACAAAAAAAAAGAGGAATCATATCAGGTTTAGTGAGATCATGATGACTACTACTAACAGGGGAGGTGTGGTTAAATGATGTGCCAAAAAATGAAGCTATTCCTTCTGACCCCTCCTGTGCCTGTAGAAACACATAGGGAAGCATTTGTACCAAAACTTTTTTACTTTCTTGAATTCAGCCTGACTTCAGAAGTTCATTTTTCTCCTCTGCTAAATGGCAAAGTCCACGCATCTTATTTTAAACATACTGCAGCAGGTCAAATGTCCTCAGCCCAAAATCAGTAAGTGTAATTCACCAAGCATGTTATAAAAGGCTGAAAACTATTTCCTTACATATGTAATTCTTTGGTCTCTCTCGCTCCTTTCCCACCATTTATGTGAAGAGAAGTACCAATGTGAATATTTTCTTGAGTTTGGGGGATTTTTTTTAAGTCCTGTTCATTCTCCCATGAGCATTTGATAGCAAGCCAGCAATTACAGTATGAAACAAACTTGTCTTTCTGCAACCAAATTGCAAAATCTAAACAGAGAAATACTACCCCAAAAAAAATTTTAAAATAAAATAAAGACTTGTTAACTAAGACCATTAACCATGTTTTTATTCTTGTCTCTCATCTTTAATTAAAGTTTAATTGGAAGCTATTGAAAGTAAGTAGTGTATCCAGTATAATGCAGCAAGCAACATATTTTCTCCTGTTGTCCACAATAATGTGATATACTGTTACCCACAACAGGAAACATCATTGCCTACTGTACATTTAAGAACAAAAAATGTTGAGGCAAAAGGAGGGATATTCTGTGTTTTGCTTATCTATATTTCAGACCAGATGTATTTGTAATAGATTGTTTTACACCCACTCTCTTCTATGCCATGATGCCAAATAAAATGTACCTTGGAATATTTACCTGACAAGAGAAGAGAAAGTAGAGATGTGGAAACATAGCACCTTGGCTAATAATTAGAAGTCCATCATCTTTCTTGCCTGACTCATACAGTCAGGAAAAAAAAACCCTTAATGTCTGCCACAGCAAGTGAAAATTAGCAGGGCCTGACATGAATATAAATGTTAGCCAGGTTGTGATTTAATGTCTATAAAACACTATAAATTCTTGCACACCGTGTGTTTTGTAACTGAACTCCTGTTTGGGTACACAAGATCCACACTGTGATTCTGACATCGAGTATGGGGTGGGTTTTTATATTTGTGAGAAGAGACCGGTCAGAATGCATTTTTGTTGTCCTGTGTCATGGAGGGAGAACTACAGACCAATACACAGCACCTACTTTTTTCAAGGACATCCTCTTCCAAAGTGAGTTTTCCGGGTTCCAAGTCTTTCAGAATTCATGGAGATTCAAAAACTTCTTTCCCTCCCCTAACAAAGATACGCTGCTTGCATGTGTTTTCAATTCATTCATCTAAAAATTCCATGCTTGGAAAAATGAGAGGTAAATTTAGTCTGCAGCTGTTCTCCCAGGCTGTTGAGTTTAATTGTAAGTAGATGTGACCCAGTGTCAAAGTGAGCATTAAGACAGAAGACTGATGGAAATCTTGGGCTTGGTGCACGAGTCTGATAAACTCCCTGGCTGCTGTGCAAGGGCTGCGTTATTGTATGTGTGAGTGACACCAGTGCTCGGGGGAGGAGGGGCAGAAGTCCAAAAGGTGAGACCTGTGTCTGTCCTAACACAGAAGATGGCTCTACAGTGAGCAGTAGGCCGCTGCCTTCGGCACAGCGAGCAACTGAAAACTGTATTTGGCAAGTGTTTTCTCCGTTCAGCTTTGTCCTCTCATGTGTGTATGGATAAGCAAATTAAGCCCCATTCTTAGCGTGGTAATGGTTGGACTAGCCAAAGCAAAGCAAACACACACAGCAGACAGTGATACAGGCTCTTACTGACATTTCAGGTACCAATTTCTTACCAGTCAGGGATTTTCTCCTCGAGACCCTCTGTTTGCATTGTCTGGCTAAATTCCTCACTCCATCCAGCACCCTTTGCTATTTAGCAATTTCACTTTATAAGTTATTTGCCTATCTGGAGAAAATAGCAATGGCTACAGGCAAATAGTGGTGACCTGACTGCTTTTCCCTGCTAGAGGCAAGGAGCACAAGATTCTCCTGGTGACTCGGAGAAGGCTGGGGAGTGAAGGGGTTGGTTGGGCTTTGGGGTTGTGGAGGGTTTTTTGGCGGTGGTGGTGGTTTGGGGGGGGGGGGGGAATGAGTGGTTGTGTGGGGGGTGGTGTCGATTTTGTTTTGGATTGTTTTGCAATAGGCAAGGTTTGCAGCGATACGCAGCATCTTCACACTTCAATGAAGAAGAAAATCCTCATACCTGTTGCCAGGTATTCCTGTCTGATCTTCAGGTGTGAGCATGGGAAAAAAGAATAATCATAGATCTCTGAAGAGTGGAGGAGAGGAGGCGAGTGAGGGATTAAAATAACCGCGAGAGCTGTGAAAGAAAGGGCAGCAGTGAAGGGGGGAAACCCCTGCAGTTCTGAGCATTAAAACTTCTCCCTCCGAGTAGTTCAGAACCCCACCGCCTGCTCCCTGCAGCCGGCGGCAGCACGGCAAGGCGGCGTGACACCTCACTCGCAGGCTGAAGGTATTTTCCTTTCCTTGCCGGCCACCTTTTCTTTGCGAGGACACCTTTGCTCGGTGTGCCCATTCCACTGCGATCCTCCCCCACCCCTTCCCTTCCCCCCGCCCTTCCTCCCAGTCCCGGGAGCCGCCGCCAGTCCCTCCCGCGGAGCTGCAGCTCGGGGAGAGCATCCCGGCTCCCCGCTTGGCTCTCTTCATGCCGGTTGCCAACGGGGCTGTAAGAATTTAATAACACGCTGTACCTTTTGATTCCGGGGGGTGGGGTGGGGAGAAAAAGAAAACTAAAAACTCCAAAAGCTTTCTAAGAAGACTGCGAGCTCGGGAGCAGCCCTAATGAAGTGTGGAGCAACTTTAATCGGCAGGAATATACTTCCTGCCTTTCGCACGCACAGGTCGGTGCTACCCTGAGAAGTTTACAAAGTGAAGGAAAGTACTTTGAAGCGTTTCTTCAGGGCTCAGTTGTCCCCAGTTATATTTTTTTTAATTAAAAAAAAAAATTAACCCCCCTCCGACCTAGCGTTAAACAACATGTAGCAACACAGCCAAAAGCCCTTGTCACCCTGTCAGCTCCCCCTCCCAGCAGCTTTCAAAGAATTTGGAGATGAAACACCTCAAAGAGCCCCCAAATAGCACCCTGATGCCTGCTTTCTCATTTCCAGCGCCTCTTCGCCTGCGACAAGGACATCCTCCTGCCCCGCCGCCGGCACTGAATGGTCGGTAAAGCGAGGGAGGGTGGGGGGCTGCCGGCACCTTCCCGTCTCATTTGCTTTCCGATTTGCTCTCCTGTTAAAAGCTGCGCCTCTGCCCCCAGAAGCGGCTTCTGGACCATTTGCTCCGTAAATAAATAATCCCATACTCCTAACGAGCATTGCGGGGTGGGGGGACGGACCAGGGCAAGGATGGGAGGGAAGGGAATTGGCTCCGAGTCTGAAGGACACTTGCGAATGATGTTTGCAAAACCTCACTTAGCCTCGCAGGTGGAGAGGATGCTGCTTCTCGGGAGTGGGGACCCACAGTCCAGCGGCAGTCCCCACTCCAGCAGCTCAGGAAATAACACACACCGGCGCCCAGAGTGATGCCCCGCCACCTCACCCCGGCATCACACGGGTGATACCCCCCACCCCACCCCAGCATCACACGCGTCACCCGCGGAGCTGCGCGCAACCGGCATGGGTTCCCCACCCCTCTTCGACTCGCCCCGGCAGCTCCGCCAGCGAAGCTCAGTCCCCCACCACCGCGGGGCAGCCCCGAGGTGGGGTGACGGGCAGTGGGACCAGCCACCGACGGGGCGCACACACCGGGTGGCGCTGCGAGCCCGCGTCAGGACCGGCCGCGCCGCCCCCACACCCCTGTGAGTGCTTGTCTGCCTGTGTCCCACCCGGGGCAGAAAAAGGAAAGGGGAGGGTTGGGGAGGGCAGCTTCCCCCTTCCGACAGAAGCAGCCTTGCAGTGGTAGCGAGTAAATCCAGGCGATGTGCAGAGCCGGCCGCCCAGCAGCAACAGCGATGGGCGAGTGGCCGGATTTATTGCCAGCGGAAGGCGCGCTTGTAACGCGGCGGACTGCCAGAGGTTGCATCGAGCACAGAGGCACATTCATGCGTGTACTCCCGTCTCAAGAGCTAGGGCCAAACGTACAGTACAGTGTGCTGACGACCAAAGGGGGGGGAGGAGAGGCGGGGGGGAAGTAATAATTACTTCCCCCATCCCCCCTTGATGGCATTACATCTCCCCCAAGAACACAAGCTGTTTAAAAGGAGCCTCCTGCCCACCCATCGCTCTTGTCCTAACCACGGACCAAGTTTCTGTGTCACTATTTGAGAAGTTTCAGTATTACAGGCATATAACCCCTCGTCTCTGTCCCTGACCCAAAGGGAAGCCCTGGTGCCTCGGCCGTAAGCTGGGACTGCCCCACAGGAGTACCACCGCCCTGGGGCTCCCCACAGCACCACCACCCTGGAGCTTCCCGCAGCAGCACCATGCTGGAGCAGCAACCAATCCTTCACCCGCAAAAGTTGCGGGGCTCCACGAGTGCTTTTTGCATTTCACAAAGCAGTATCTTTCAGCCCGAAAAGCTGAAACCTCCACAGGCTAAGAGGGAAGTCGCCCCCCAGAAGATGGATCCATTATCTAGGCTCTCACCAGGCCTTACAAATATGCCTTTTGCAGAATTATTCACTGCTCAAGGAGTATAACGGGGTCCCAGATTGTTTCAAAATCCACAAGTGTAAAATGGAGTTACTCTGTATTTAAAGCGCCCCACTAAAGCCACTATGCAGCTTCGCTTGTCATTAGCCCCTATTTCCCTAATCCCTTTTTAAAAAAGTGAGTAATTCCAAGCGGCAGTTAGAAAACCATAGAACTGGAAACGCAGTAATTGTCCTAATGGCACGATTTTTCTCAATGCACACTTCCCTGAGGTGTAGCAATTTCCACACACACTTCAGCACGAAAGGGCCAGCTAGATTGAAAAGAAACCACGCAAACAACAGCCGAAAAATCGGTGCTCTGCATTGTAAAGCAGATATTGCAGAATGCACTTCCCTCCCATGGAAACATCGAAGTTGGTTTTGGGTTTTTTTTAAATATCTTTAGGATAAGAAAGCAAAGTGTAATGGAGCGAGCTGGGAAAGCAGACCCTAATTTGTGCTAAGAAATGCAAGGTTATTCTTGTAGAGCAAAAGAGTTTTGTCCTTGTATCTGGTGAAAGTATGAGCAACTGCACACCTGATTTGTTCGCACCTTTTCCCATCTCCTTCTGCCAAAACGAAAGCAGAGGTCGCATCACAGAATGCAGCTGAAGCTTGGCGGGTTTTGGCAAGTGCATACTTACAGCCAGTCTTACTGAAAGATTTGTTAGACTGCATCACCTATACTTACTCCGCCACCTTTACAGCAATGAGAGTGTTGACGGCTGGATTAGCTACCACATCCACAAACACAGCGCTTGAGATTTCATTCCTTGCTTTCTACTTTCACATTCCTAGACTGGAAGGAAAAGCAAAGCCAACACCCTTTGATCGCCGTTGAGTCTGGGCAGGCACAGGCCGAGGGTAGCAGGAAAGGCACTACAGCAGGCAGAAATGAAGTGGGGCTTTAAATCGCTTCAGCTTGCGCACATCTTCCCTCCCTGCTCTATTGAACATTTAAACTGGAAAATGACAATGAAAAGCCGGAATAATGGGAAAAGCAGGACACGAAATTCGATAGACATTGCTACAAGCTTGAAGGGAGAGACTTAAAAGGTCAGGGAGCATACGGGAATGGCCACAATCATCTGAAGGCAGTTGGAAGGTAAGTTGATGGACACCGGTTTGACCTGTGGGTCAGCAAACTAGTTTAACTCTACCTTGATCTGCACAACGCAGAGACAAGTTCCCGGCTCCTATCAAACAACTCAATGCCCTTATCTGGAAGGGTTTAGTAAAAGTAAATCAACTACAAAAAGGAGCTATTCAGCTTTCAAGTGCTGGGTTTTGCTAGTAAAAGAAAGAAAAAATTACGTGTGTTCTCACACAGCCTGGATGTAAACCGGCAGTTCCCCAGCAGCAGGAACACACGCTCCTTCCCGGGGGAAAGATGAGTTTTGTCTCTGGCTCTATCCCACCACCAGACTCACCCAAAGTGGAGCAACCAGTGCCCTAAGCAGGCTCCTGGCTGGTGGCGTTTTGGTAAAGGTTTCTTTTCAGGCAATTATTGCAGAAGCAGCACTAGAAGTTGCCCGTTAGTCCATTTCCCTGTCCTTTTCTATTGATGCTTAACCTATTCCATTAGGAAGAAAACCTGCAGGTAACAGAAATGTTGCCTCTCACTCCCACTGGGGAAATCAGGTGTTGCTATGCCATTCCATTTACCTGGCCTTAAAAATTTTAAAAGAAAAAGGAGGGGGGAAAAAAGGGCGGGGGGGGGGGGGAGCAAACTGTTGATTTGTTTCAATAGGAAACTTTTCAGCTGAGGGTTACACAGAACTCAGCTCAGAGAAACTTAACCAGAACAACTCCTGTTTCCAGTGTACTTTAAAAGCCTCTTCTAATCCATACACCATGCACAGAGACAAAATCTTCAATGCATCTGGAGGTGACTCGTCCACCCTCTTTTGCTCTGCATTTTCATACCTGTTCTCTAGGTTATGGCAAATAATGCTCTTTACAAGTATGCACAAAAGATCTTCTTGCTATGTAGACACCACGCTCTAGTCTGGAATTTTTCAGTACCCCGAAAGTGAGCATTGCCTCCCTAAGTAATAGAAGAAGCCAGATTTCCAAACAGGAACAATATGTCCCCCATCTTTCCCCCCCAAACCCCATCCCAAAAAAAACAACAAAAAAAAAAGGTGTTAAGGGAAAGCCTCTGTGGTTTGTTTGTTCGTTTGTTTTCCAAAACGCTGAGTAAATGCCACAACTCCTCTTCCATCTCGAGCAAAAGATGGTAGTTTTTGGGAAACCCTGGCAATAATGGGTTTATTGTTGTTCCGAAGCAGCTATGGACAGGGTTTAAGGGACACAGCGCGGGTGGTAGCGCTGGTCCGACTCGTTGGCAGCATCCCGCAGCCCTTGAAATCGCCCCGATTCCCGGTCCTGCGGGGAAAACGCCCCCGGACGAGAAGGGAGTTTTCACACGCAGACGCGAAGTTTCCCACCCCCCCGAGACCCGCAGAAGTAAGTTAGCGCTCACTACGGCAATCAGCATCGCTCCCAAACACGTCACCTACAAATAAAAGCGTCCGATCACCTTTTATTTCGTCCTTTAAAGCAATAATGACCCTCGGTGTATTTCAGCCTTAAATCGCCCTCGCAACAGAGCTGGCGCGACGTGAAAAATAAAGTCCGAGGGGGAGTCACAGGCAAAGCAGCCGCTCAGGCACGGTCGGTTTTGCGAGAGGCACTGTATCTTCAGTTTGATAATAATAATAATAATAATTAATATTTTTAAAGGGGTTGTTCATGCCTTTCCTTCTGTTTTCTCTAGCAGTGCATTATGAAAAACACGAAGCAGAATGCAAACTTACTCGTTTTACTGCCTAAAAGCTGCTCTCGTTAGGTGCCACAGCCTACAAAGGGACTGAATTCGTTGCATTGTCACTCCCCTCTGAAACTCTAGAGAACGAGTCGCGCCGCATGAGTTCGGAGCAAATCACTGCCTGCAACGATGGGATTAAATAGAAGAAAAACCATTGGCTGACCTAAAGTAGAATGTTTTATCTGGAGTTTATTAATACCATTTAAAATATTACAGATAAAAATCAATTACATTTCATGCATTTAAAATGCAAATCTAAAATGTTCCAGCGAAGGGCTTTCCATTTCAATGTGAAATATCCAAATTATTTCAACATTACAATGAGACAATTAGTTTGCAGCATTGCAAACCGCTAATGTAGTGTCAGGAGTGTTTATTAACATTTATCAATATTATTTTCAGGAAATACACATAGGCCAACGTTAGTTCAGTTTCACTTGGACAGTTTATTTAATACATGGGTCGTGGCAAACCCACTTTATGAAATATAGGAGAACTCTCACTGTAACTATACCTGAACTGCCAGCAAATGCAAATAAGTACATGCTCCATTAAATTAAATGTCATTCAACATTTATCAAATATTGTTTGCTTAATTACAGTTGTATGCCTACCTAAATTAATATTCAAGCAAAACCTATATCCTGAAGTGCGATTTGATGTACACTTCAAGGAACGAGTCCAGAAAAAGAAGGCAGTGAACCAGGACTGCAACAATAACGCTTTCTCGTGACAGGAAAAGAAATAAAAAATTTAATTAAAAAAAAAAAACCCTCAAGTGTACTTCAATATATTTTCAAATATTTACTGGAAGTAATTTACAAGAAAAATACTATACAAAATCGTCTCCTGGACAACTGCACCTCACACCGATACATTGGTGGAGTTATATTTAACTGTTAGCTAATCTAGAACGATTCCCCAGTTGTACAAACCTATAGGTTCAGACGTATTTTACAAATATTTTCTTTTCCTGTTCCCCCCTCCCCGGCCTCCCTTTTTGGCATTGGAACTACAGCTTCGCTTGAAACCCGCGGTGCTTCTTCATTTGTTTGGAGTTAAAAAATATACGACTTTCAACCTAATTATTTTCAGTATAATTCGCGATTCCTACCCAAGCGGGAATTATACAAATGCGCTTGGAAACGTAATGAACTTTGGACTCGGGGAGGTAAAAGATTTGTTAGAATTTAAAAAAATAAAAAACCCAAGACACCAAAACCAAAAACCCCAAACAAACAAGGAGGGGTGGGGGAGAAAAGGGGAAGCAACACCGCCGCTCCGGTCCCGGGTAGCAGAAGGGCTCTGAGCAGGTAAGGAGATGAGGGCAGTTCTGAGTCTCAGCTCGGCGCTGTGTGGGGATAACGACCGCTGCTGGCGGGCGATGCCGTCGGAGCCCCCCTCCGCGGGACAGCCCAAGCCCGCCCGGCCGCGCCTCCCGAGGCACCGCTGCTGTTACCGGCGCTAGCGGCGGAGGGAAGGGGTGCGGGACTGTTTCCAGAAAGTAAGCGAGAAAGAACGTGTTTGTTTCCCGCTCTAAAGGCAACCCGGAGGGAGTGGGGGGTGTCTCAAGGCGAAGGAGAATCGGCCTTAATGTGGGGGGGGACCGCGGCCCTCGCTGCTTGCCCAGCCGCTCCTCTGAGCCCCCGTCGCGGGTCTTGCGCGGCCCGGCCGCACCGCCCGCCCCGTGCGGATGTCCGGGCGGGCAGCAGGGCTGCCGCGGAGGGCTAAGCGCGGTCCCTGCAGAGCCGCGCCGGCTACTTACGTGTCCGCGTCCCCGCTGCGGGGCTGCGCGCCCGAGTGGGCGGCGGCCGGGGGCTACGGGGCGGGGGAGGCGCAGCGGCCCCGCGCCTCCGCCCGTCACTCCAGGCCGTTGCGGTGGCCGGGCTCGGGGGGTGGCAGCAGCTCCGGAGAGTGGCAGGGCGGGCTGCCGGCCGCGCTGTGCTCGCTGTCGGTGTCGCTGCCCTTCTTGCCGCCGGGACCGGGGCCGCCGCCGGGACCGCCGCCGCCGGGGCCACCGGATCCGCCGGGACCGCTGTGGGTCTTGACGTGCTTGCTGAGGTGGTCGCTGCGCATAAAGCGCTTGTTGCAGACGGGGCAGGCGAAGCGTTTCTCGCCTGTGTGGGTCCGCAGGTGCCGCTGCAGCTCGTCGGAGCGGGTGAAGCGCTTGCCGCAGAAGAGCCAGTTGCAGACGAAGGGCCGCTCTCCCGTGTGCCAGCGCAGGTGCGCCTTCAGGTGCGAGGTCTTGCCGTAGACCTTGCCGCAGCCGGGGATGTGGCAGCTGTGCAGCCCCTTGCGCCGCAGGCTGGCCCCCGCCGGTCCCAGCCGCTCGGCCTCCTGGCAGTTGGGGCAGTCGCAGGTGGCGCGGCCCGAGTAGCGGCGGGCAGAGGAGCGCGGCGAGGCGGCCAGAGGCGCGGCGGGACCGCCGCCTAGCATGGAGCCCCCGGCGCCGGCCAGCGGCGAGGGGGCCGAGTCCGGGTAGGAGCCGGGCAGCACCGGCTTAAATCCGTCCATGAGGTGCTGCCCAGCGGGGCTGAGGAGGTGCGAGGACGCGCCGCTGCTGAAGGCCGAGTGGCCCAGGCCCGAGTAATCCGAGTTGTAGCCGCCCAGCGGCGAGTGGAGCGAGGTCTGGAGCCCGCCGGCCGCCGGGTGCAGCGAGCCGGGCAGCGCGGCTGCCCCGTTGGGGCTCTGCACGTCGATCCAGCCGGCGCCCACGTCCCACCAGCTGGAGGCGCCCGCCGAGCCCACCTCGCCGGCTCCCAGCCCCGGGTGCGAGGGCTTGAACCAGGACTCGTAGGGGTGCGCCATGCCCACCCGCGGGTAGATGCCCTGCAGCCCCTCCACCGACGTGTGCACCTTGGAGATGAAGACGGGCTGGTGCGCCGCCGCCTCCTGCCCCGCCGCCCCGCCGCCGCCGCCTCCGCCGCCGCCGCCGCCGCCGGCGCTGCCCGGCGCCTGGAAGACGGAGTAGTCGTTGGCGAAGGGCGAGCTGGCGGCCGCCGCGCTGCTGGAGGTGAGGGAGAAGGCGCTGGAGCCTGGGGAGCCACCGCAGCTGAACGAGTCCGAGACGAGGGCGGCCGCCGCCGCCGCCGCCGCTGCCGCCGCCGCCGCCGCCGAAGAGCCGTTGCGCGCCGCGCCCGCCACGCCGAAGCCCGGGAGGCCGGAGCCCACGGCACCGCAGCTGCCCGCCGAGGATGAGGAGGAGGAGGAGGAGCGTTTCCAGGGGTGGAAGCCTTTGCCGAAGGAGGACGCGCTGTCCGAGAGGGCGGACGGCGAGGGGCTGGGGCTGCCGATCTTGTTGCAGGTCGCGGCGAGCATGGCCAGCGGCGTGGAGCCTACCCGCGGTTCCTCCTGCGGGCACAGAGGGGAGAGGGCCGCCCCGCCGGCGTCAGGGACGGAGCGGACCCGCCGCCGCCCCGCCGCCCAGCGCCCCACGCCCGGCCCCGCTCCGCTCCGCCGCCCGGCCCCGCTCCGCCGCCCGGCCCCGGGCGCAAAGTTTCGCGAATCCCGCGGGAGGATCCCTTCGCCGGAGCCGGCGCCGCGGCTCTGCCTCCAAGCGCCTTCCGGGGCTTTTCTTCACCATCCAACCCTCCTCCCACTGAGGAGCTCGGGAAGGGTTAAAAGACGGGGGGGAAAAAAGAGAGGGGGAAAAAGTTGCGTCTGTTACGGTAGCTTTAAAGATGCCCCCGGCACGGCGGCAGCTACGTTTCAGCCTGTTCCCTTTTCCCCGGGACCTGGCCGGTCCCCGTCCCTCAGGTCAGTAAGACTGTTTTCTTAAATTACAGAATTATCAAATTATTCCTCTTTTTTTTAAAAAAAAAATCTTCCTTAGAAAAAAAAATAGCCTCATTTACGTACCAACGATAATTAAATAGATATATATATAAATTTAGCATATGTACATATGTATGTATACACAAGTTCAACGTACCTGCTGGACACGGCGGGCTGTGTTATTTTAAAGGGAAATAAAAAGCCACAATCTGTTGCAAATTAGAAATTGCACAAGAAAAAGATAGTGCTGGGGTTTGGGGTTTTTTTGATTTTTGGTTTTTGAGAGTTTTTTCCTTCCAGCAATCACATGTAAAGAAGAAAGGCCACTTCTCCGGGGGCACAGGAACAGCACAGCCCAGGCACTGTAGGTTGTTTCTACAAATGCCCTTAAAACCTTTTCCTGCTCACTGAAAAGTGACTCTGCCCCCTTTTCCCCCTCTCGCTCTTTCTTTTCTCCTAAACTCACTTGTACTTAAGTTAAAAAAAAAAAAAAAAAAAAAGGAGGAAAAAAAAAGCTGAATAGAGGAGACTGATAGCCCCGGTCAAGACAGGGGTTATTTTAACCCCCTCCAATCGACAATAAAAAGAAACTAATTAAACCAGCAAGAGAAAAAATCCTTAGACTCACCCCTAGAAGTGAAGTTGCCATCACACAAAAGTGCCCTCCTCTCAGAGGATCTTTTTTATATTGATAAATCAGAGGCAGTGTTTTTTTTAGAGGTGTGCAATACAATGATCAGTTCCGCCCATTCCACCACAATTGTAGCTCCCTCGCCGGCTTTGAAGTGCCGCTGAGCCGCCGCCAGCCAATCCCCGGCCCCGCCGCCTCGCTCGACGACGTGACTGCGTGAGGTCATCAGCTCCGTCGAGCCCCATCGACGGCTGGGCTCGACGGCGCCAATGACCTCACGCAGTCACGTCGTCGAGCAGCGCGGGCCACGGTGCCGGTCCTCAGGGGCCCCTCGCCCCTAGTCGGGCTGCTTCGTCCCTGCCGCCCCTTTCCATCACCCACCGCTCCCACCGTGAGAGCGTAATCTGACAACGGGGTTTTCGGGTTGGTCGTATTTTTCCGTGGAGTGGTTTGGATTTGTTGGGATTTTTATATCACCATCGTCTCAGGTTACTATTATTATCGCAACACTGGGCGAGTGCGGGAGCATCCCATACCTCCGCGGGTTCCCCCCGTCCCGCTCCCCTCTGCTCAACCCTCCCTCTCCCCTTTCTTTCTGCACTTCTCGCTGCAAGGGGGGGGAAACACTCCAGGCGACTCCCGGCTGCCCTATGTCCGTGTCCTCCCGACACACACACACACACACACCCCACGCAGCGACGCCGTTTCAGGAACGATTCTTGGCGGCGGGGTCGCGGTACCCCAGCTGGAGGTGCGCGGAGGAGCTCTGCGGAACCGCGACCTCTTCGGAGCCCACCCGAGCGGCACAGCCGGGACTGGCTGCCGGGCGGACCCCGCCGCCCCGTCCCGGAGCAGCCGGCGTGTGCGCCTCGCTCCCCCGGGCGGCCACGGGGAAGAGCAGAGGCGGCGCGGGCCGGCCCCGGAGGGAGAGCATCCCTTTGGGACAGCCCGGCCCAGCTCCGCTCGCTCAGGTGCTCTCACCCCCGCGGGTTTTTCCGCAGCAACGTCCTCACGGAGCTTTGCTTCGTGGGGGCTCCTTTCCTCCTTCCCTCGGCCTCGGTTTTGACCCGTTTCCGTGTCGTGGGGATATTGACTGTACATCATATCTATTGATCAAGGGGGTAACGTACATTATCATACTTTGAAGTAAGAGTGAAGTAAATTAATGAACTGCTTTCTTTCTCTGAAGGCTGACGGTTACCATAAATGTCGCGTTTCTCTCTGCGAGCTGCTCTGAATGATTTTAGCCTGTTGAGAAGGCGTGACAGGCCAGCCCAGAAGGAGGAAGGGGTGGGGGAAGGAGGGAACTCCGTTTAACAAATAAAAAAGAATTAACTTCATTGCTTTGGTCTCCTTCTATAATGATATTCATTTTACAGACCTAACGCACACTTGTTTAAATTTCGGGTTTAATTTAATCAATACTATCACCCGCGAAGAGGGGAAGAACATTTCCCGGAGATACTCCCTTGTATGAATGCTTACTAACTTTTTATCTCTCCTTCCTTTATCTCCTGGAGGTGGGGAGGAACTATTAAGACATAGATCAGAAAGCGTAAGAACAAAACAAGCATCGCGAGCATTATATTTTAGAGGAACAGAAAATCGCATTTTGTGGTGTGCCAGGTTAGGTAAAGAGATCGACACGCATTCCTTTCAGCCCCAGAAAGTCTGAGAGACTTTGCCATCCACCGGGGAAGGAGAAGGCGTTAGTGATATATCTCTTTTTAGGAGAGCCTCGCCGGGTGGGTTTTCCATTTGCATCCGTATTTTGTCTGCACTTGTCTGCCCAGAGGAAACGTGTCCTTTCTTGATCTTTTTCGTGTCTGTGTTTGTTCCGATGTTTGCTCCGGCTCTCGTGATTTGGGGCAGAAAGTCCTTACTTTTCAGCGCTTTTCCTTTCAAAGCACGGTGTTGAAAATTATTAAAAACTCGTTGAAAAAAAAAAAAGAAAAGAAAAAGGAAAAAAAATAGTCGTGGGAGCCTTTACAAGGGAAGTCAACAGAGAGGGAGGAGGGAAAAAAGGGCAAATACATCAGAACCGAACAGAAATTATAAAACTCCAGTCATCCTCCTGCTACTCTGATAATTTCCTAGCACCAGCTTCTGAACTTTGAGAGCGGTGAGCTGATCTTTTCTGAATTCGCCACGGAAACATCTGTAACCTTCCTCTTTTGTATACATTGCCTGCTGGGCAAAGGATTTAAGGAAGCTTACAATTTTGTTTGCATTTACGTTATTGACCACTGCACTTAAGGGTGCAGTACATCAGCATAATATGCGGGTGGGGGCGGGGGGGGGAACCAGCAAGGAGAGGTTTCCCCGAAATTAATTAAAACTTTTTTTTTTTTCATTTGAAGTTTAATGTACGGGAGTAGATAAATGTTCGTGCTGTTTCTTGAAAACCTGTGGGATCCACTCTCAATAAAGCTAAAATCTATTAGCATTCTGTATGCATCTGCAGCATAAATTTCATTTGAATTTCAAATTTAATAAACCAGGAGGTTTTTAATCATCCCTGGTTTTATTTGTTTGATATTAACATGCTTATTGACCGGGTCTGTTGACCAGTTTGATCATTACAGGACAGCAAAAAGTTAATTAAAACGACCACAGCTCCTTAATCATATCATCTGTCTCATCCATGTCGCTCCCTTTATTACAGGCTATGATGGATAGTCTCCCAGATTAATTTCTCTGTTTCTTCGATTTGGACAACAGCTTTTGGGACCTAATTTACATCCTGGGAACAACTTGCTCAAGTCTACCTAACATCTTATGTCTACAATATACATTAGCAATCTCGGAACTTCAGCGACAAGGATAGCTGTCGCTAACCTTTCTGGGGGAGGGGGCGGATTTTCCTCGGAGAAAACCCCGGTCCTCCGAGATGCAGGCGGCGAGCAGACAGAGAGATGGACAGAGCGCTGTACTAGGGAATCCTTGCCCGTCTACAGACGGCTCTGCCGGGGTGCAAGGAAACGCGGAAGGGGGAAGCAGATTCCTCTTTGGGGAAACGGGGGTCTGTGCTGTTAGAAGTGGCGTGGCTGGGAAGATTAAACTGACTGCTGACCACTCCGTATGTTGAATGTCAGTAGTAGCGCGGGAGCTCGTTTCACGCCACCCTTGCGCCAATTTACGGGCGCACAGGTTAGAGCCTGACCCACATCGAGCCTTCTGGGCTACACGGCTCCGCTGCCTCGCAGGCGTCCAGCGAGGACGAAACGTTGGCTCCTCTGCGCCCGGCGGCGGGCAGTCCCGCTCCCATAGTTTGCACGGGGAAAAGCCCCCGGGCGGCCCTCCCCGGGCTCCGTGTGCTGGAAGCCGTTGCATTCGCCCAGGGTTTTGCCCCACCGTGCCGCGCCTGCCGCCGCAGGGGAGGTGGGGGCCAGAAGGTGTCCCCTCTGCCCTCCACCTTCAGCTTGGAAGTTGTCACCTGGAAGATTTAGTGAGGGGTGACAACCGTCTCTCCAGGCGCAGGAGCTCGGCTTGGACTGGGAGAAGAAAAGGGGAACAGAACGTAAAAGAAACAAAACGGCCACCAGCCGGAAAGGACCGTGCGGTGCCTGGAGGTCACTGAGAAAGGGGGAAGATTAATGTCGTTCCTTAAACTCCATTCGCACCTCTACGTTGCTGTGCTTTACCTGGGACGTTTCTGTCACTGGGCAGTTCCGCTGACCCGGGCTCCCGGTCGGGCACCCGGTGCAGCCCAGCGGGAGCAGACGTGCGTGTGCACGGGTGCCTACATCTATTGCTACGTCGGTTACCGACGTTACTTCTTCCGTCAGTGCAAACGTGTCTGTTCCAGGTATCTGCAAACCCCGCGGGCTGCCTGCCCCGCGTTCCCCAGCCTAGCCGTCGAGCAGCGCGCAGCGTTGCGCGGCCTGGCTGCTCCCCCGCGCAAGAAGCCCGGGCTCCTCGCTGAGCCACTTTGGCGAGGACACACGCCGACCTGCCTGCTCGCAGCAGGCAGAGGAGATTCACACCGATGTCTTTCGGCATTTATTTATTTATTTATTTATTTTTGGGCCGGGCCTATGTAAAAAAAAAAACAATGAAAAAAAGGCAAGCTGGCTGAGCCTCTGAAAGGTCCCTGTAATTAGATTAGTCCGGGAAGCCGCCACGCACATGCTGGTGCCTGGGGAGGGAGAGGAAGAGGCACCTTCACACCCACCCTGTTTACACTGCCGGTGTGCGCCCAGATCCGATCCGCATCTCCTCCTTCTTCTCCCCTTTCTTCCCCTGCGCCCCCTCCCTCCCTCTCTCCCTCCCTCCCGCCCCGCCGATATGTTATGGCTGTGCACGCACCGGCGGTTCCTAAGGCGGTCATGTAAGTACCGGGAGGCGCCGGAGGGGAGAGCGAGCTCCCGGGCTGGGCGCGCTGGCAGCCGGGCGGGGCAGAGCGCGGAGCCCCGGCTGCAGAGCCGGTCGCTTCGGTCCTTCCTAGAATAGATTTGTTTAAGATGCTTTCTGCTTTTTCCTATTATATATCACTTTCTCCCAGGCACCACTTACAGTTAAAAACTACTAAATTCTTCTCCTCAGCGGTATTGATTTCTTTTCATTCCGCTCCGTTAGGAGAGGAGGTAATGCTTCCAGATTACCCCGCGTCTCCTCCAGACGGTTGACAATTGCAATCGCAGTTTCGGGAAGATAAATGTTACTTTGGGAATTGTGTTTAATTACAAATAATCTAGGAGCTGCTCTGGGTCCGATGGTTTAACCACACATGTGTTCAAGTCATTGTACAAGCTTTACAAACGGGTGACAAGATATCGTAAACGCTTGAAAAATCGGTGTGCAAGACAGGACATTCCCATTAGATAGGCTGCCTGAAGCCGGGTCATGCCCCGAAATACATGCTATTTATATATAAACACACACACATATACACATACACATGTGCGCGCCTGTGTACGTGTGCGCTTCTATAAATGTGTGGGTGTGATAGACACTTGCATATACAAATCCTACAGCACCCAAATTCATAGCCTGCAGAGAACATAGAGGAAAAGAAAAGCTTTCCACCCGTGTATGCATATATGTATTTATATGTTCTGTCATCTGTACAAAAGTATCAATCTGGAAAAAAAAAAAAAAGATTTAAAAAATCTATTTCTTTGCTGGCGTTTCACGAAATGGAAGAACCAACCCCTGGTCCTCCGGGAAAGACGTACCTTCGGAGCATTAAGCCAGGAAGGTTTTGTCCAGGTCGCTTCGCGCACTCCAGCGTGCACCGCAGCTTTCTGAACGCAGAACTCCTGCGATCTGACTTGAGAGACCCTAATATTGATATATTTACTGTTCCTCTTACAATGTAGCTGCCACCTTTCCCTGTCGTTATTTGCCTATATGGCAGAGCAATTAGGTCACCCCCCTTCCGCCCTCACTCCTCCACCCCCCCACCCCCTTTACCCCCAGCAGCCTTATTAACTTGATGGGAGAGGGAGGGGAGGCAGGCGAGCAGCGGGAAGGAGGCGAGGTGGCGAACAGGTTATTCTCTTAACCCGACCTGGCCGCAGGAGCGAGATGAGCAACACTGAACAGATGTCCCCATTTAAGCCATTCTTTTCCCACATGCCTGCTGGATGCTGCCAGGGCGCAGGAAGCTTGCTGCAGACCTGGCCCATTCCCGGCCATTATGGCCAAGTTATTCTGGACCAGTGAGCACGAACAAAATGGGCTTCAGATCGCGTGCTTGAGAATAATTCGACTCTGAGCCCTGGAAGAGCCCCCTCCCCCCATTTTTTTAAGTGTTGGGGGGGGGGGGCGGGTATCGGGGACGGGGACGTGTTTCATCTCTGATCGCAGAAGAACTTCTCAAAAGATCGTCAGCCCCTTCCCCCTCCCTCTCTTCGGCAAATATGGTATAATTTACAGAGCAACTTAATAATCCGAGGGGCACCGCAAAAGCCCTTTGCGTTGTAAACCGCTTCTAATTACCTGCCAGAGCAATTAGCTGACTATCACGAAGAAATTAGATCGCTCAATGTAGCATAAATAATGCGAATAATTTTGTAAGGAGAATGGAAAGCGAGACCTGGTGTTTCTTTATAAGGAAATAACACCTCGTACTGTACGAACCCTACATGAACACATATTAATGTCTAGGCATGCACGGAAATGAATCCGAACATGAACCCCCTGGCTTAGATTCAGCACTTTCTTCATTTACATATGCGGGGTGAAAGTCGGCTTCCAGGCGTTTAGATACAGAGCTCTTCCAGATCACAGTAATTAACACATAGCGACTTCAATAGGAAAACCTGTTTTCCAGATGATTTTTACAATGCAGCTTTATGTCTCATTTGGCAGTTTAAATAGCTGGAGTTGTTTTCTGGCTGCATCTCCACTATCATCTGTTGAGCATATTTTGCCTAGAATACTGACCGAAACTTCCGAGCCCAGTTCTTTAAAAATAGATGACTGATACACCGGGCGTACCTAGAGATTTCGGGCGGCTTTTCTTCTCATATGGGCTTGTCCTTCGGGAAGATTTTACGGAATCGCCTTAGAAATGTACGCTATTCAGCAATTGTATTTGTTTGGGGCTTTTATCTTGCTGCATTTCACCTTGAAGGATCGAAAGCCTTTTCATCATTCTCGCTGGACGAATATTCTATCCCAAATGGAAGATGTGGGTTTCCTAATTAAAATGTACAGGTAATAGACAGTCTGCAGAGATTTAAATGTATGTGTATAAGCCCCTGAGATTTAGGCTACCCAGTAACAGTATTTGCGAGGTATTTCTTCACGCTGTTGGGTCTACAGCTGCGGATTTGCCGAAGGAGATTGTGGCCACAAACGGTGGGACGGTCGTGTAATCAAAGTGCCCTTAAGGCTGAATTCAGCTCAAGCGGATCGAGTTTGTTTCTGTGGCGTTCGCCCCTTCGACCCACACCCATCCTCCCCCCCCCGTACTGAGAAAACTGCTAGTCAGAAAGCAGGCGTGAAAGTGTCAGATCGCAGTGAAACTCATCCCAGCCCGAAGTACAGCTACTCACTGCTCGGAGGCACCCTGGGATCTAGCATAACTCGTTAGGAGTGCTCCGAGTTATGGATAAACACAACTAATTAGATTTGTCTTTGATAAATAGAAGCAGCAGCATATAGTGTGATTCTTTTTAATGCATCTTTGAAAGGGGGAGGGTGTGTGGTGGTGGTGCAAGCTGAGTACATGATCAAATCTTCCATAACTTTTCAGAGCTTCCTTTTCTCCTCCTTCCACGCTAACGCAGCAGCTATGAAGTGGCTCGTCAGACACCCTTCTCCCCAAGCTGTCTCCGCGGAAGCTGCAATTATATCCGAACACGGTTCCTAGGCTTCACCAGGTCTGAACGGGGCTGCTCAGCTGTTCCGCAGCCGCCACGTAGCACACACTGAATTGTACAGCGTGTTTAACGATTCTTGCTCGTCGGCTAATTAGAGACGGCTTTGAAGCTCCATTACCAGCAGCAAAATTATTGCGGTCAGTTTAGGCCAAATTCTGCAGTCCTTAATGGAGCGAAACTCCCATTGAAGTCAATGGGATAGAAGTCAATGGGCGTTGTGCTCTATTAAGGAGCACAGAATGTCCCCCTTTGTGATTTAGAGATTAAAAATCGCTATCGGTAAGATGTGCGTTTAAAGACGGTCACACTCTCGGGGCGGGATCTCATCCGCGACACGGGAAGGGCCCGATCCCTCTCCCTCCGCTCCGCGGGCTGAGCCCCGCGGCTCTCCGGGGCTATTCCGAGCGCAGGATGGGTGCCGGAGGGTTATTAATCACCAACCGGGGCCAGACAAAAGGACTTTTCCGGCGATTTTGAAAAAAAAGAAAAACTTCAGTCTCCCGCAGGCTTCACCCCCCCCCGAGGCCGGCGGGGCTGTCAGTACTGAAAGAGGAATTTGGTTCTTCCCGCGGCCCCAAGCCCATCCCCAACCTCCCTGCGCGGCGGGGGCGTCCGGGGGAAGGAGTGGGGCACCCCCTCTCCAGCGCCTCTTCCCACCGCTCCCGGTGGGTGATGCTCCCAGTCACTGACCAAAGGCACTCGTTTCCCGAGCACGGGGCTTTGGATGCCGAGATTCCTGTGTGGGGACACAGTAACTAACCCCTTCGGACCCCACGGAGAGGGCAGCGTTCGGGTACCAGAGCAGGGCTTGGGAAGTCCCGCTCCTCACCACGGCCACCCACTGTTATCAACGTGATTTGACAGCCAAATTCAGAGCGCGGGTTTAAGGTGCTGGTCTGGGCTAACCCCTGATCTCTGCAGTGGGGTTTGACCGCACGTTATGAAATACTTCAGTGCTAATCTGGGCTGAAAATGCATGAGGAAAAGTCCTTTTTACAAAACTGAAGGAAATGCTGTCCGCTGCTTAAATAGGATTATAGTTCAGTGGTCTTTCTTTAGGGGGGGGAGAATTGGTGGGGGTAGGGAGCGGGGAAGAATGAGGGTGTGAGCATAGCGATCTCTTTTTCTTTTTCTTCTTCCTGTCCTAGTGAAAAGTAAAAGCCTTCAGGAAAACTTCGCAGCGTTTTTCCCTGAGCACGGAGGGGCACGCACAGCTGATCCTCTAGGAAGCTGTGCACAATTTAGACTCATTTTCTTTCTGCTGGAACAATTAATTGTACAAATGAAAGGTCAGGCATGTGCTTTTCCTATGTTTATCAACCACAATAATGAGCCCCTTCTATTTTTTCTCCCAGTGCATTATATTGCAATAAAGTGCTGCCGCAGCGCCGTCTCTCTGGGTAAACATCTTCAAAAGCGACTGGTTCAGCGGAGCCGAAAGGTACATATATATATAAAGAATCTATTTTTTCAAGGACTCAATGGCAGAGGCAAGCACAGACGCGAGGTGTGAGAAGTGAGGGCTTCCGCAGTCTCCCCATTCCAGTGGACCGGCAAAAGAAGAGCTACCTTTTCCCCGAGTCCCGCCGGTCGGGGCTGGGTGAACCCAGGGGTGGCCGATCCTGTCACCCGACGTTTCTTTGTCCCTCGTGGTCTGTGTTACTTTTGTACAGGCGGGACGGGTCCTGCCCCCTTCTTTAGGGATCCAGAACCACTTTGGCAGTTTCTCCCCGCTTGCCTCCTCATGATAAATCCAGTTACTCTCTGGGAGATAGGCTGGCAACACCTCCTTATCTGTGTCAAGTTTTTCTTTCCATCGTAGGTTGCTTCTACTCACATCTTGAAGAATAAAACATGTATTTGCCAACTGCTAAAACCCCCAATAACCCACAGGGAGCTCCATTTTTTCCCACCAGCTTGGTATGCTGTGTATTCACTGGGCTAGTACCCGAGGGATAAAAGTATGATATCCAATATTTTCTTCAACACGTTCACTTCTTTTTTTTTTTCCCCCATTACTTGGGAGACAGGCAAGCCACCACTGGGGCTGTGCTCAGGGGGAGCACAGCTAGTACTGAGCAAGTGGTTTTCTCCCGGTGGTACATAACCCTGCACACAACTATCCAGGATATTTACCTTGTGTGATGTTTTCCTTAACCTCACTCTGCTTACACTCACGGTGGATGTATTTTTCACTCATTTTACCCTTGTGGGAAGCAGACACGTGTGAACTGATGGAGGAAAATAACCTCACTGGGAACTAGAAAGACTTTTCAGAAGCCATGCAAGGAGCAGAAGATGCCGAGATTTTACACTGAAGCATCTAACACATTGTGCCTGTCCAGGTGTTTTAATTTCTATAAAGTCATGTTTGCCTCAGATGCCAAGAAAATTTCTCAGAAGGGTCAGTCTCCGCTAGGACACAAAACATGGGTCTGTTTCTCTTTGGCAAGGAATCATATGAGTAAACTGTGGACAGTTTGGTTTAGATCAGCGGGGAGCTCTGAACGACTTCATCTGGCCTTTGGATCCAGCCCTTCTGCCACGACTAATAAACATGGGTCTGCAAGGATAGGGCAAGAGCTCTGCTGGATGAGGGGTGCAGTGCAGCCTCTCGAGATGGCAGGAGCGGCAGTGCAGAGTCCCAGAGCCCAGCTACAAAGCGAACATGCAGGCTGATATCTAAGATCCAGCAGGCACCGGGCACTGAGGCCCGCACAAGGAGAAGCTGATGCCGTTGCTCCTGGTGTGTCTGACAACTGGTCTGCACAAGAAATGCTGGATGAAAGGCCAGAGCGACCCTCGTTGATGCAGTGAGATAAACACTTGGGCCAAGCTGACGATGGCTGGGCTTAAACATGTGAAGAAGAAACAAGCCTACACCTGCCAGAGGGACTCCAGAGTTCAGGTGGAGAGCCTGGGTTTGCCTGGCTGGATGTACATGAGCGTCCATGTCATGCGCCCCCCTCACCCTGCTCCAGAGTTCCATCAGCTGACGCACAGGCCGAAGGCACTGTATGTAAAGATCTCACACACCGGTATGTACAGCCCAAACAGACATCCAGCCCTGCTGCAACCACCTGATGCCTCAGCCCCTCACACCTTCAGTCCCTGGGGGGGACATGAGGACACCGCCGAGGCAGCAGGCGCTGAGACCCCAGCGCACTGCTCCCCCCGCGCACACACACGTACACACCTCCCGCCGCAGCCCTCCCCCCGCAAGCACCCTCGCCCTCCACGCTGACAGGCTGGGAGGGCGCAGCACAAAAGGCGCGGGCGGGCAGGCGGGCGCGGCGCGGCCCACCCTGCCCAGCCCCCGTCCGCCCCCCGGTCCCACCCCTCCGCCCGCTCCCGCCCCGCTCCGCCCTCTCGGCGGGAGCGGCGCCCTCACAGGCGGTCGCGCAAGGGGGGCCGGGGTCGGCTCTGCCGCCGCCAGCCCGAGCGGAGCACAGGGGAGCGCCGCGCCTTCCCGCCGCGCTCCGAATGCCGCCGCTTGCCTGGCGGCAGGTGGGGGCGGTTGTAACGGCCGGCGGGGCTGTGGGGCGGGCGGGGTGAGGGCCCCGCTCCGCCCCGCGCACACGCGGCCCTGCCCGGGCGGGACGGCGGCTCCAGGGGGCGGGAGGGGAGGGGTCGGTTTGCCGCCGAGCGCCGGGGGCGGCGGCGGTGCCGTTTGTCTCTGAAGGCAGGTGTGTGTGTGGCTCTGTCGTCCCGTCTTCACCGCCCCGGCGTTCCAGGCGGCCTCGGCTGCCGCTGCCGCGGCTTGTCCGGGAGGGAGCCCGGGCGGCGGAAAAGTGATGACAGGGAATGGGGAGGGCCTCCTGGCCCGGGTGTCCTTACCGGGAGGGTTTCTAGCCTCTCCATTTCCGACAAACACAGTTCTTAGTTTCTCAAAACACCAGCAAAGCTCGTACAGGTAGACAGGTAACAACAGCACGCTGCATCCTTCCCCGCGCTCAGGTGCGGATGTGTAAGGCCGAGTGTGTTGATAGCTGATTAGAAGGAATTTCCAGTTTTAGTGGTTAGCAAATGTTTGCGACTGGACCATAGATAGTCTGTATGCTGGCGTGCTCAGATTTTGCCATTCAAAACTGACTTGGGTGTTTTATGGAATAAACCATTTTTTCTTTAAGGGTTCTTGGCTAATGAGAAATTGAACGCTCCTGTCAAGAACTACCTGCTAAACATCAGCTTGCGTCATGTTATATTAAAAGTAGGTAAAAGAGAAATTGAATAGCTACATGGATTTTCTGAAATGGCTAAAGTCCATTCGATGGTAAACTAGAAATCTGCTAGCGTTGACAAACAAACACCTGCCCATGAGGCAGAGAGCTTAAAATCATTTTTACATTGGTAGCAGTCAGTGTTTCACATATGATAGTGATAAGTATTAGGTCTTGCACAGAACCTAGGGACAGCCTCAAGCACGAATTTAGGAACTGTTAGGTTCCAAAGTAAAGACATCTCATTCCGTGGGGAAAAACTGTCATTAAGTCTATGCTACTACCTTGTGGAATTACTGTTTCCACAGAATCATTCAACAGATAACACGTTAGTACTTATTAATTTATTCATCTACTTTCTGCCATGCTAGGAATACTGCCTTCAACTGTTAAAGAAGCAGCTGGCTTCTTTATACAAATAAACTGGGCTATGAGACTGTCAGTCTTCTTTGTTTGACAGAGAGGAGTTCCCGCCTGCACTGAAAGAATAGCTCAACATCTGTCATCCCATTCTCTGTGATGGCCCAAAATCGGGAAGACTACAGCTGTCCTGTTCCTTTCAGATACTTCTGGGATAGAGAGGTAGGAGGACAGAGTATTTGGTCAGTGTGTTCATCATGCATTAAGCAAGCCTCTACAAGCCCTTGCTTGTAATTGTATTGTTTTCCCACTGCTTGAATAGTAGGATTTGCAGTTTAAAAGGTCTTTGAAGTTTTGATTGTACTATGTTGGGGTTTTTTTGATGTTGATTTAGTGTAGTCTGAACCTGCATTTATTGATAAAACACACTTTAATTGAAAATAAAATGGTTAGCAATAATTTCTACTTAGGCAAGTGGCACACGGGCATGTAGACTGTGGATGTATATATACATGAGTGTAAAACAGAGAATATTTATTCTTACAGGTTGGGAGTTATACGACAACTGCTGAGGGCTGTATGAAGATGGAAACAAGGGAAGCAAATTAGCTTGTTCCTAGCAAGCTCAAAAGCGGCATTTTTTTGAAATGTAATTGTATGGAGTGGAGGAGAGAGGGAAGGGGAGGGGGGAAAAGGGGATGGAAGAGATAAAAGAAATGTTTAACCACATAACCTCGTCTGTTCTTTGGTTCAATATCCAGCAGATCAGTCAAAAGAAAAAAACCCAAAAACTATACTATCATGTTCCAGTAGTAGAAAAATTAGGAGTCAGTAGTAGAGACTGTGTTGCTTTTGTTATAACCACAGTTAAGAGCTACTGTAATAAACCTCAGAGTTCCAGATAACGGCAGTTGCTTTCTTTAGGTGTACACCTCTGTAACCTGTGATTTCAGCTTCACAGTCCTGAGACTGTCAGGAAAGCTCATGAGGTGCAAAATGCTCAGAGAGATGTAGGCATTGTGAAACTCAGCTCTGCTGTCCAGGGGAGTCCACTAAGTTAGGCCATCAGACTGCCTGTCACATGCATGGTGACAGTTAGGCTGTGGTTACACAGTGATTTTGATTTGGCTTACATCCATACTGTGGCTGAAAGAACAGCTCAGCAGCTCAGTCACACTGTTATCTCCTACTTAAGTTCAAGAGCTCTACTTGCTCTTTATCTGCTGATCGTAGAAGAATGTCAGCAGAAAGGAGGCCGTTTTTCAGCAGGGTTGGTCTTGATCCCTTTGAGGTTTTTCTAAATAAAAATAAATATTTTTTTCCCCCACAGAAATGCCAGTCTAATCTCAAGGAATTTACTGTTAGCAAGTGTGAGAACAATGAGACCTTACTGAACTGTATTGGCTCATACTTAGGGGAGACTTTGAATGTGTCACCACCAGTTGCAAAAAATGGTATCCAAGCTTGCATAAAAAGACAAAATAAAAAATTGTTGTTGGTGCTTGATATTTACAGAGAGAAGAACCATCTTGGGTCCTTAGCCTCTATTGCAGAATGCAAGGAAAATAAAAACAGAAAGACAAATCTAGAAAAGTCTCCTGTACTGAAGAAAAGAATCATGAATGATGAGCATCTCTTTTCTTTCCAGTCTCTTTGTACCAGGAACTGAAACATGCCTTCCATTTTCTCTGTTTCTTTCCATGTACATACCAAACTTGTTTCTGCCTTGTCTGGAGTGTACTTGTCTTCATTGAGGCCCCCAGATTTTTTGAGAAGAATTAATTTGGTGCCTCCTCACGTATATAGGTCTCTGCTCCTCTGTGTCCATAGTGTTGGAAGCTGACACCCAGAGCAGGAGGGAAGTTTTTAGTCCAAAGGATGGTAGCTTAACAAAAGGAAAGGGGATCTCTAGGCTTCCCAAGGGTATCTTCCTCTGTGTCTGCTGGTGGAAACAGCAGATAACTGAATTAGTTGTTAATCTTCTCTCACTCCCCAGAAAAGATGGTCCTGATAGCAGGCTTATTTATAAAGTAAAACCTGGCCTGTAAATTTCATTTTCCAGTAGAAATATCCCAGTAAGTTTTCTTCATACCACTGTGTATAGGAATTTTCTCTGGGCTTTGTAACAGAAGGCAAACAAACCATTGCAGGGCCTTCTCATGAGATGATACAAATTAAGCATATTGACTTTTCCTTCGTGCTTTTGAGTTCGGGGGCTACACTCATTTTAAGCCTTTTTTTGGTGAAATGGTGCAGAACAGAATTTGGTTTTGTTGTGTGCCTGTTCATTGAGAGCTGAGAATGTTGCAAAAGCATTTTGTTCTGGGATCTGAAGCTTTGGGAAAAGGACAAAATATTGTGACCAAATAAAACTGCAAGAGTTATCAATATTGCAACTAGCCTTGGGGATATATTGACCCCAAGTCTTTTTGGGGGAGGCAGATTCTGAAGTTAATAAGCTTAGGAAGTGTTTAATGAGTATGTAGTCACTGAAGCAACTCAGAGCATTTGTCTTTGTCTTATGAAAAGGAATCTCACTTGAACTCCTTATTCCCTGTGACATGTAGTTAGTGCTCTGGTTTGGCACCATTCAGAGGTATGTTTTCAGATTTGTTCAACTACATTAAATGGGTAGAGAGAGATCTGGAGCCTTTAATGACCTGACCAAGACCATCGCTTTGTCAGCTTCCAGGAAAACTGCTCTTACTCTCGAAGTAAGGAGCGACACTGCTATTGATTACATTGGGAACGGTTAAAGTTATGTTCACATTTGCCTCATGACAGTATAAAAATTATAAAATTAACATAACAAAGAAAAGAGCTGTTTATCCAGATCTACATACAAGATTTGGGTGGCTGTCTTGCATCAATTCCTGGCTTGGATCACAGAGTACTTACTCTGGTTTCTCAGACTGTAGCATCCATATCTTCCCACAGCTGGACAAAAAGCGTGCGTGGGCTGTAGGTGTCCTCTTGCTGTCTCTGTAATCTCACTAAGAATCTAATGTACATAAGACTCTAAAACTCACCCACTGGATTGCTCCAACCCTATTCCAGCCCATTTTTCAATCTGTGCTGATATACAGAGGTGAGTTGACCTTAGGCAGTGAGTTTCTCTCTCCAGCCAGGTCTGTGCTCCCCCAAGCAATTTTGCTGCTTGCGGGAACTCCCTCTGTTTCAGGTGGGGGAGATGTGATTGCATCTGAGTTCTCGACTGTTTGGATTTTTTCGTACCACGTTATTTAGCTAATGGTTAAATTGTGGTCTGAACAGTGTGAAAGTAGATCCGCTATGAAAAGAAGAGCCTTTGAATCCAAAGGTTATTTGAAGATCTAGACCTTTTAAGGAAGAAAAAAAAAAAGTTGTGTGCCAACTGTATTGTTAATCCCAAACTTTACAAAAAGCGTTTCCACCCGAAATAGCGAACAGGCAGGGACCACCTTTAGGGACGTGTCATGGGTGGTTGCACAGGTCACCACAACTCAGGGTCTCTATTCACACAAAGCGAGAACGTTGCAGTGTCATGCCTGTGCTGCTGATTCAGCTCCTTATCAGCCCCTGGCTTGGAGCTTTGATAGCTGATGTGACAAACCATAAATAATGGAAGGTCAAACTGAGCAATGTTGTTCGCTCTGACCTTCTAATACTTCTGGCTTATTAGATCAGTCATTAGAGTTTCAACAGGCTGCTAAGAAGCGGAGTACAGTGGCTATAGCTGCCAAATCCTTGCCTATTCACAGGCTGCCTCTCTGTGTAAGTATTAAATGTGTCCCACTGCAAAAGTCATATGCTCTTTATAAGGAAACCTGGTTATAAATGGGTGAAAATCACCAAGTAGCCAAATATGGCTACACGGCCAGGTATAAAGACAGTCTGTCACAAAACAATCCCAGCCACTAACCCCAAAAAAGCCACAAACAAATTGCTATCAGGAGAAGCAGTTTTGTCTTTTTTTTTTTTTAAAAAAATCAAAGGATTGTGATTAATAATGTAAGAAAAGAAGGCAATGAGAACAGTTAAAATTTGACCAGGAATAACTATACTGTCATCATCCATCCCTTCCCTCCTCCAAAATTTGGAAATTAAGGTAGTTCAACAGTTTCCATTTTAAGGCTCTGTTTTTATGCTGCTTCTAATGTCAAATTTTCCATCTAAAATGGGAAAGTTGCCATATCAGCAATCTGCCAAATCTCAAAGCTTTCAAAAGGTTTAAAGAAAAAAATCAATAAAAAATTTAAAATCCTATAAATTCCAAAATTCGTTTTAGGAACAAGCATAGTTTAACTAATTTTAGGAATGATTTTACAATTCTTCTGTTGAAGAGGTTTAGATGGGGAAAGAAAGGGAGTTGAAAGATTGCAAGGAGTATACTAGAAGGAGAAAGACATTACTAGTACAAGCTCCCATCAAGATTTACCTCAGCTGCAAAACAGCTGTACAAGGTGCAGGCTGTCAAGTGCACTGTGGTGGGTTCATATGGAGCTCAGTAACTACCATTGCTATTGCCCCTGTGTTATCTTGACTTGTGGAAGGTGATGTTGTGAATCACAAGATGCCAGACATGCCAAAGAGACACCTTGGGTAACAGCGTTGTTCAACAGAGCAGAAATCCTGTTTAGTTGGGATGTTAAAACCCCAAAAAAACCCAGCCAAGATTGAAAATCGGCACACAAATACTTTTAAGGTTGTGCATTCTAATTGAGAGATTAGAAAAGGACAGAAACTTTCCTTGCTATCCTCGAGTATCCGCCTATTTTTTAAAAATCAATCTTAAAATAGAGAATCACTACCTTTTTTTTTGTTTCCCCTACATTATTCTCACTGTGTTCAGGGCATGGGGGGAGGTTCTTGGGGAACAAGCCAGGGTGCTTTAGCGTAAGAGTCTATCATCTGCTGGAGTATCTTGAAAAGGCAAGAATTTGCCATAAATGAAACCAGAATAGGGAGAAAGCAAACTCTCTCAGTGAAAACAGCTGAATGTTACGGTCGATAAAAGAATCCTCCTGAAACTGTACTGCTAGAAGTGACCTCTCGTCTGTCCCTGTTGTAGACTCAGGTTCCTCACGTGTTTCAAGTGAATGTTGCATAGGTGCACAGCACTTGCTGTGTATTCCTTATTTGCTGAGCGCACAACTTCAGATACGCAGGACCGATTCACTCACAGATGCCGCTGAAACTGGTGGGACTTGTGCTTTAAACGTATGAAATACCGTAAAAATGCTAAGCATCTTGGCAAGCCAAGCTCCAAGCATTGAGGACCCCAAATTAGTGGACATTTTCATCAATCTTGGCCGTAACGGCTCAGCACTTCAGTTCCCCATCTGTAAAGTGGGTCTAATAGTACAGCCTCACTTCACAGGTTTAAAGATAAATTAATTAGTGTTTGGGAAGCACTCAGAAACCCTAGCAGGGAATGCTATCGAAACACCCATAAAGATATTAATAATTCAGTATTCTGCGCAGGGTTTGAATGATGTGCAGTAAGGAAGGCATGGAGCCACATATTGAGTGATAAGAATAAAAAGAATATTGAACAGCTGCTCACTCAGGGAGCATCGTCCATCCTATGCGCTGAATGATGTATGTGGCTGTGCAGTTAAAGACTTATTATTATGCATATGTGCAATGAGCTCAAATTAAAGTTGCAAAGGCAGGCTTAATTCTGATTGTTCTGAAGTTGAGAGGGCTTACGTTTGCAAGATGGACAAGCTTTCAACATAAACATTTTGCGTGATCGTCTCTGTATTTTCCCATTTTCCTCCCGACCATGCAAAGTGCTTTCTGTGTCAGCAAACCCGGTGACCACTTACATGGAGCGGCCATGTGGCCCGGTTCACTCAAGGAACAAATGTATTGATTTCCAGGGGACCTACACCAGGAGTGAATTTGGCTCGAATCATCTCTGTCTCATTGCTTAGTTTCGTAGTGGCTGCTGGGTAGAAGCGAGGCATTAAACGTGCTCAGTGGCAGAGTAACAGGCTTGTCTTTTGGCTTTACTTTGTGTCAGGGTTTTTTGGTGGTTAATGTAGCGTTTTGAGAATCACATAAACTTCCATCCCAGGAATGAAGTTATTGCCAACGCAAAAATTCCTATATTTACATATAAATATCCCCATTCAGCATGACTGAATACCTTTCTCATTTGTAATGAAATGGCAACATCCACAACAATCAAATTCTAAGACACAGATGTTAGATTAAACTGACTGTACATACCTTTGGATGCAAACCCAATCTTTCAGGAATTCTACCTGATTCAGGCGAGTAATCCGTACTAAACCTAGTCTGAATTATGACCAGATTCCTCAATTAGATTACTTGATGCCAGATGAAGAATTTGTAAGACCTTTACAGTAAAAAAAAAAAAAAAAAAGAGTCTGCTGGCTCCTTCTGTCTCACTCAAGGATGTTAGGTCTATTTTTAATATGTCATCTATCTTTAGATCAAAGACCAAAGGCTTGCATTTTCATAGTGACCTAGAGCAGTCGATGAACATTGTGGTCTTCTATTATTTGTGACTAAACCAGAGTCCAGTCATTTCAAACCTGTCACCTACTTAACACTTCAAGTGCTGGAAAGAAGAATGAGAATGATATTTTAAAAATTTCTTTGGTGATGTAAATGCAATTAAAAAAAACCAAATCTGCTTCTCCTCTCTCTTTAATCTCACTTTATAGCAGATATGATGGATTCCCAACTAGATGTAGCCCCTGTTCCAGGCTAGATTTTCTTGTTATGTTCTTTTAAAGCTGATTTCAGAGAAAACTGTATCATCCCTTGTCAGGAGAGAATTTTAAATATTAAATTGTATTGTTTTAAGCAAAGCCTTAATTTTGAGTTTTTAAATGCATTTCTCAACACAGATACTTTTCTGAAGAGAAAGCCTTCTTGTTTATTTACATAACTCTCCTTTCCCTCTTATTATTTTTTTCAGAAACATAACTTATTATCTACTCCAAGATTAAAAGCATTCTAAACCATATAAACTGTGAGAAATAACTATCTTGTTGATTTTCAGAAAGTCTACAATACTCCATCTAATGTATTCAATGAATTATTTATTTCTTAAAGAGATACAATAAATCTTTACCTACTGTATTTGATGATTTTCATAGTAGGAATAATAAGTAACATGATTTGAGTGTGATTGGAACCAGGTACCAGGAGGGGGGGAAGGGAGGTCAATTTAGACTATTTATCAAGTACGTTGGAAGAGAGTTGCATCTGTAAAAGGACTGGACATCGCTACTCACCAAAAATTTCCAGGTGAAGAAAAAGCCGATATATTTTCATTGAAATTAGAGAGCAGGAATGACTCAAATACTTACATTTTGAAGGAGCAGCTTAGGTGCAAAAGCACAATAGTGATGTTCAGTGCCATTGTTCTCTGCTACATTGGAGTGAATCCAAAGTAATTCCATTGATTTCAGTGGACTTTCATTGGGCTAACTGAGAATAGAATCTGACTCTATGTTAGCTGAGGGTGGGGGGAGTGACAAGAATATAAATAACCCCAGATAAGTATTTGAAATACAAATACTCTGCAAGATGGTTTCTGTCTTTTAAGACCAATCATATACCACATCAGAAAAGTTCTGAATAAATCCTCTCTTATGGTTTAAAAAATTATTTAAAACAATGTTGGCTGGGGGTTATTTTTGGTGCTGTTATATATAGTTAATGTCATGTCTTGAAGCATCCATCAGAGGATCTCGAGAGTACGCTGTGCCACAGCAGACCTTGAATAAGCCAAAACTTTTAGAATAGTTTAATGTTTCTTGACAGTAAGGGGAGTTGGTGAGTCCTCTGTCACACTGCTGCATGTCTGTGCAGTGGCTAACATGGCTGAATGAACAGTTGGGCGCATGGACACCAAGCCTCTTTGTACTAGTGTTTTCCAAGACACTGAAAGGAATCTTGCAGAACATTTATGTGCAATATAGGCATTCAGAGTTTGCAATTCCCTTCCCTTCTCTTCTCACATCGACACTGTAATTTTCTGTGTATTAATATTTATTGGTGGGACAGAGACTTTAGTTCAGGCAGAGCTTTAGTTTTTAATATAACACACTCCTCCTCTTGTCTGCTTCTGCATAAAGGAGTATTTTACAAGGATCACCTGTAGTGGGATTTTGCTTAGCTAGAATCAGCAGTGAAGCACAAATGGGTACTGTCTGTATTTATCTGTATGCATCATGCATTTGCCTCTGAGGCTTTGAGGATATGTTCAGACCTACAGTCTTTTGTGAGGTCTGGTTCTTCCAGATCACTGGTATGGTATAAATGTATATTATCAATATTTAGTCATCAAAATGCCTGATCTTCTGAATATGCAGTTAAATAGCAAACAGGCTGACTTAAGGAATTTCGGCTTATACACTTTCCTACCTAAATATGTCCTCTGTAAAGAGCATTTCCAAACATCTGTTTGCTAAAATGGTTTAGTAATTTGCATCTGTTGACTGGATTGCAGATTCTGTTTTCATTTTCAGAAATACTTGCTTTAATATTCCTTTTCATCAATGACTTTTGACTGGTAATAAGACACGGTACTGGCATGCCTAAATAGATGTATTCTTGTTTCCCTTTTTTTCCTTAAAGCATTTTGATCTTTCTCCTCTCTTCCACGTTAGAATTTTGTGTAACTGTCTAGTTAATACTTGTACTGCTGCTACTCTGGAAAGCTTTTCTATAGCAGCACGGATGAACTCTCCATAGATGTAATTCTAAACTTTGGCTGACATATGTCAATAAACGGAAGCCTTTATTTATCAGCCATACGTTTTGGTTCATTATGTACATGACAGTAAAGCTAGCAATAGCACTAACATGGCAAGACAAATAGCATGCTGGCTTATTGGAAGTTCCTCCAAAATATAGCTACTGATGCCATGAAAAGAGTTTATTTCAGGACGAACGTGACCTCCCCAGATGCAGGTATGCAAACTTGGGTGGCAGGATGTACCTGTTGCACCTCTTTTACCAGCTGTGGTGGCGAGGGGGAGTTCCCTGTTATCAAGATCTCTGGCAAATCATTGCTTGCTTCTCTAGGTTAGGAGAAGACAGAACCATTCTGGATACAAATGTTCCTCACTGGTTCCTTCAGTTTGGAGTAAAGAATTGGTGATGATGGAGACCCCACAGGATGAGGAAACAGCTTAATGTGTGGTGCTGCTTACCTGCCTGTGACCAGTAGGCAGACTCAGAAAGCATTCAGAATAAGATGGGGCAAAATTAAACGGGGATTTTGAGACTGTAATCTCAGCCAAATCAATTGGAAGACCTGGGCAAAGCCAAAGATTGCAAAATCTGTCCCAAAAGAACCCTGTGACAAGAAAGCTGTTCCTATAGCCTCATAGCTATCACATCCAGCAGTTATCGAAGATCCTTAAATTTGCCATGGGATATAGAATGCATCCGCAGTTTGAAAAGAAAGTGAAAAAGCTCCCCGTTATTTAAAGGTGGCTTGCAATGTAGAGCTTAACTGCATCTCTTGCCTTTATTAAAATGGAATTTACAGGGAATCATGCTGAAATAAACCTTCCAAGTTTCCTTTCTCCTTGCTTGCTCTTCTGGCTTAATTCTCCATCTCGATTTGTCAAATATAGTACAGGGTAGGGAGATGGAGTCTTACTTTGCTCAACATATAGAAAATCTAACAGCATTAGTTCCACCCTAGCTTTGTAGCCAACAGTGTTTTCTCATGGCAGCAAGGAAATGTTGTCCAACTTAACATCAGGTGATTGAACTTGGCAGTATCTGTTAAATCACCCTTCAAGCTTCATGCTGTTCTTTCTAAATTAAAACTTTTACATATTTATTCCTGGCTTTACTGTACTGTGAAGGGCTGCTAAATTACCAGTAAAAGATTTCTTTAGTAATAATGAAAAGAAACTCTAAGTTCATTTCACATGAATTTTTCTCTTAGATTGAATGATGTTCTTTGATATCAGAGAGGTACCTGAGATTTTGCTATCACTAATAAATAGCATCTGCACATCAGCATGGCTATAGGAATGTTGTGTCCCATTAAGATATTAACTTTTAAAAAGGGTGATGCAAAACTGGAGCAGGTTCAGACGAAAGCTGCAGGAATGATGGGAGGCTTGGAAAGCACTCCTTACAGTGACAGCCTGAAGGAACTTCATCTTCTTAGTGTATTTAAAAGGTAAAGAAGCAACTTGACTGTGGTCTATAACTCCTCTGCATAGCAAGGTATTAACTGAGGTGAGAAGATTCTTTAAGAAGAAAAAATAAAAGATAAAGCCAGATATAACCTGATTCGATGTCAGAAATCAAAGTCAGCAATTTTCAGACTGGAAACTTTTGAGGAGGGAGAGCAATTAACCAGTGGAAAAGACTGCCAAAGGACACAATCAATTTCATATACGTTAAATCAAACCTGCATGTTTTTCTGAAGGTACATTGCAGATCTACCACAAGCTGTGGCTTGAGGCAGAAATTGTTGGGAGTAGTGTGTGTTATGCAGGAAGGCAGAGTACACGATCATAACTGTCTTGGTTGAGAATCTGTGATTCATGTTCAAGCACGAGGCATTTTTCAGCAGTGTCTCTAGATTTATATTAAGTGCTGTCCAGGTCATTACAATCCTTTAAAAAAGAATAACAGGTCTCTAGTTATTTGCAGGCTGCCCTTTTCCAGCTTATAGAATGCAGAATCAAATTACCCCTACTTTTTCTTGGTGGGAGGGGTAAAATTTAAACATAATTCATGGAGGGAACTGTGAGGAAAAAAAAAAGCCAACATGCCATCAGTTCCCTCAGTGCCTTCCACCAAATACAGGAACATCTTTTTCTTGGTGCATTTAGGGCAGTTGCTGTAGCAAAAAGGCAACTGAGTATTGAAGTTTGCAGTAAGAGAGCGTTGTCCTTTTCCCCAGACCTGACTTCCTTAACCTGCCACGCTGTTTAAGCTCTTAGTCACGATTTACTCCAAAGTTTGTGACCTAGCTGCATGTGGAATTGCCAGAACTTTAGATTTTCATCTTGTGTGAAAGACCTGTGCCAGCCCCAAACCAATACACCACAAATAAGCTTTTAATTTCCTAAAGGTATAGTCAATTCTGGAAGCAGAAATCTGAGACACTGCCAGACCAAGCAAAGCAGTTAACTAAGCAAACAGTGCTTAGATCTATGCTTGGAGGGTAGGACTCTGCTGAAGACTGCATTTTGGAGGTGTGGTTGGGTTGCCAGCAGTTCCCAAGCCATCTCTGTTAACCCTGTCCCATGTTTCAGTCTTCTTTATAGGCATACCTTGAGAAATGTGTGGTGGAAATGATAAAGCAACTTTTGTGCAGACTATTTGATCCTTTGCAATAGATGTCAATGTTTATAGACAAATTATATGCTGATTTTTTTTTAAATCATGGATGTACTACATGAGGTCAGTCTCAAGCCGGGAGAACAAAAATACTTTATTCACTTTTACACCACCAACTACCTTTCTTATGAATGGATTTCTCTGCTACTACCTTCTTACATTCCTTTGGTTAACTTCACCTACTTGCTAATGGGTAACTCAGAGCACTTCCTGAGCACCTAATGGGCTTGCATCAGAGCTGTTGTGACTGCCTAAGGCTTTCCAGGCCCTGCTGAGTAGTAAGAGTTTGTGGTAAAGACCTGTTGAGATATCCTTCTTAGTGACACCAAAATATTTGATCTGTTGGCATCAATCACCAGTAGCAATTGTCACCTCGTTCAATAACAAGAAGTTACTCTTTGGTATCCTGGGCTTCGAGTTAGCACCAGTATGGCTGGTGTTTTAATATGGTTTGAGGAGTCAGAGCTGGAATTCAGTCTGTGTATGTCGCTCTTGAATCAAGACAAATCCTTAAAAACCTGTACTCATTCCAGACATCAATCCTGTCAATGTGTTTCCAGCACCATCTTGCCCTGTAGGTTTGCTCTTTGATCGGAAGAAGGATCGTTTTATTTTTCCTTCTCACCAAGGGATTTTTGCCTCCCCTCTTCAAATGAGCCAGCTTGTAGAAATATGAATCCTCCAGGACAGCATTTTTGCCCAACAATTATGATCTCCTTCCGGAGGTTTTGGAAACCTTCCCTTCCCCAGCCTTCAGATTTGCAGTTTTGGAATAGCTGTTCCAAAATTATGTGCTTGTGTCGACACTGTTCAGACCCATTCCTGTCTTCTCTTTCCACCTCTGCTCTTAGCCTGTGATCTTTATAGATTTATTCATTGTCTCTGCTTTGCTTCCTACCCATTTCCTATTTTGTTTGTACATTTGTACAGCACCTGGCACAATCAGATTCAAACACAAATAATAATATGCTCTTAGGGAGAGAATAAGGCACACTAAAAGTCTCTTGGATCTCAGAGGGATTAGAAGAGTTAGTTTTCATTCTTTCATCTGTTACCAGGATCCTGCAATCCATCTATCAATCATAAAGAGGCCTTAATGAAATCATATCTATATTTTACCTTCTGTGAGGAGTTTTTTCTTAATGGTGAAATTTATGAGGAGTTTCTGGAAATCCCAGGCCATGCTGATCCTGTTTGGGAGACAAGATTCATACTTGGACAAGAGAACTATGGAGACTGTGGGATATTCTGGGTGTTACTGCTCTGCCAAGTAATTTTGTTGAGGGCAGTTGGTCCTAAATCTCCAACAACATCCTACACAAGTTCAGTTTAGTTAGTGCTGTTGCAGATAGGTTGCTACCAATACTGTCAACAGTGCTTTTCACTGCTATGGCTGCAGTCTCAGGAAAGTGTAGAATGTGGTTTTTCTTCTTAAGATTAGTTAGGTTTTGTAGAATACATAGATAAATATTATAAGCCAATGATGATCCTAATGGGTCCCTTCCAACCCAAGATATTCTATGATTCCATGATGCCAAAGTAGAGGGGATTTGTAGTTTATTTATTCCTGTAGTTGTGGCCCATACCTGTAACAAAGATTTTTGTTAATAAATAAAAACAAATGTCATTGTCATTAGTGGCAAGAAGTGAAACTAGCTTTTAAATTAAGGCAGTGGGAAAGAAATAGTGTGTAGAGCTCTATTAGAACAGATTGTCTGGTAAAGGCACTGAATCCCCTTTGACATTCACCTGGGCTAGTAACCTCCAGGTACGAAGACTGAGTGTATCTAGTAACTTTTTCTTCAATGTTGCCTTTGAGGCAGACAGACTCACCCTAAGGAGAAGTCAAGCTCTATTTTTAGAGAAGAAAAGCACCCCAAGGCATCTATAGAAACCACTGAAGTTGAGAAACAAAGCATTTCTGCATCTTTGCCAATCCTTTGGCCTCTGAGTATGCAGGAAGGCTAAAGCAGCATGTAATCTTGTCAAATATCTGATGCATAATGAGCTAACTTAAAGACATATTGTCATGCCTTTCCTTGAATTCTTGTCTTTTGTTGTCTTGTAAGTAACCAGAAGGTTACTTGAAGCTCTCAATATGTTAATTAATGTGTTGTTAATTATTTTATTTAAAAAAACACCTTTGTCTTGGTGTATTTCTATCTAAGAATCACACAAACCTTTACGTATTTCCATATCTCCAGAATATTTTATGCAAATAGTTGTTAAAAATGAAAATTCTAATTTCAAACGAAGAAAATTCATGACATGCATCTTGTGTTGCAGTTTAATCACTGTATACCCAGGAAAGTATTGACAGTTGTCCCGTGGAAGCTATTAAAGTTCCTGTCCAAGGTTAAATGAAATTGCAGTTTATCAGAGCAGCATTGAGAAAATAAGGGAATCTGTTCATGGCCCTTGATTAATGCCAAGCATGATCAACACAAGGGGGTTCATTAAGCTATACATCATGTGGGTAATTTAACATGTCATTGTGCCTGCTGTCTGCTTTAACTCTCTGCATAACCCAGTGTTCTGAACTTGTATCAGCCCTGCACCTGAAGTGTTGTCTCCCAGACTTTGTCATGCTTGGGTTGGCTCAGCATTTGCATTTACACCAGTCTCCTCTTTATGATCATTCTACTTTTTTAAAGAACAATTAAATTTTCTAAATATACTTTAAATCTGATAATGTTTGCATGAGAGATGCAAGGAACATGTCCTTCATTGTCCAGATTTTCCGTGATTTTTTGAAGTGTTTCCCCCTTTTAGGCAGTTAAAATGAAAGGTCCTGATCTTGGGAGAGAGCAGCCACCTCAATTCCCAGTGAAGGACTGCGTCTCCGTACAAGATCAAGCCTGGCAGCTTTCCCTGTTAACTCTGAAGGACGGAGTAGATAAGGCTTTCTACAAACCGCTAGCAGAAATCTCCAGAGTACAAGTCCTCATCCTCCTGGGACATTACAGACACCAGACAACTGCTGTGAAGGCAGCATAGCACTGGGCAAGCAACGGAGAAAACGTCTTGAGGAGAATTTCCTAGCACGAATGCCAACCAAGTCATGCTTGCTTGACCAGCCTGATTATTTTCTACGATGGAATGACTGGCTGTTGGAATGGGAGAAGAGAGGTGGATGTGGTGTTTGACTTCAGTAAGATTCTCATGCCATCTTCCACATCCTTCTCACATAAGGGACTGCTAAATGCACTGAAACGTCTCTGAACTGTTGGACCTATTCTCTATTCTAAAGCTTCATGTTCAGTTAGCGTCTGACAAGAAACCCTGAGGTTGATACCAGGGCTGACAGAGTTCAGTGTGTTCAACAACAACAGTGATAGAACATGCTTTTAGCAAGCTAGGAGAAGTTAAAATAAGCAATAGAGACTCAGTCCAGAGGGGCCTTGAGAAACTTGGGGTTTTGAAACTGCATTCATTTTCCCAAGTGTAACAAAGCTGTCAAATAGAGGAATCACATGGATAAGTGACTTACAGGAGGAACATCTAGAAATTCAGGTTATATAATGTTTTAGTCAAACAATTGGAATAATTTTCCTTCTCCTGTTCACTTGTTTTCACACAGTTCTTCTGGAATTAGCTGAGGTGGTGGTTGCATCTAGGATGGACTGACTGTGCCAGAACTTTCACAGCATTCTCATTGAACAAGAATTTTATCTTTGTTACGTTTTTTCTTTTTTTTTCCCAGAAACTCAACTTGCTGCCTACACATGAAAAAAATAGCTGATCAATTTTAAAGTAGGGACTAAGAATTAAATAAGCAAGATTGATGTTACAGTCTAAAGCCAGCATGTAAAGGTGTAAATTGGTTATAGTAAATAGCACAGGACAGTTGTTTAGTGCAACAGTAGTTTTTGTAGCACTGCTTCTAACAAGTTGGCCTTTAGCTACAACTATCTTGCCTCCTGCTGCAGTGTGAATACCTTTTACCTTGAAATCTGAAATAGTTTTCAAATATTCCTAGTTCCACACTGGAATACTTTAAAAAAGATACTGTATTGTCTTCTGCTACCATTAATTACCAAAGGTTTATTTACAAGAGAATAATTAATTATACTTCTGGGATGCTCAAGAGTGTAACATAAATCAAAGCAGACTAGATAAGAAGCGATGAAAGTCTCACATAATTAAGCAGGGCACTAGAGACCAATTGTTTATAGAATGATTTTGCTGGGGCTAATTGACACTAATTATTTAATCTGATTTTCTTCTTCCTACTAATGTTTCTACCAATTCTCTGTTCTTGGCTGATGGCACAAGCATATTTGACTTAATCAAGGTGTTCTCACAGTATCCATACAAAGGATTTTCAGTTCACTGGACTTTTTTTTCCATAGAGAGAAGGATGGAAAATAAGGATCATCAAGTTTTGGTAATAATTTCCTAACTGCATAGAGTGTTGAAATGTTGTAAAAACTAAGCAAGGTAATGAATTAGTTGATGATAAAAAATAATTCTACAGTAGAAGCAGCCTTAGGAAAACAAAGTTAAGACATTGTCCTGGTTCTGGCCAGGCCAGAGTCATCCTCCCCAAGCAGCCAGTCCAGGTGAGCTGAGTCAACCTGGGCTGTTTTCCACACCACCTGACACCACTTCTCCATAACAGGGGCTGGTTGGGGAAGGGCAGGGGCTTGGTGTCTCTAGGACAGACTGAGTGTGGCTGGGGCATTGGCTCACTTAGTCATCTGTCTGTCTTTGCTGTTGAGCAGCACTCTGTAATTGTGGGGTCAATAAGGTACTCTGTGTTAGCACTGGGTGTGGGTGTAACTGGCCTGTTATTGTTCTATGTTTGTGGTGATTTTTGTCAGTAAACTGTCCTTATCCCAACCCATGGAGGCACTGCCTCTTTCTCCTCTGGGGGTGAGTGAGTGGCTTTGGTGGGCTTTTGGTGTCCACCCAGGGTCAAACCACCACAGACATATTTGTAGGCCAGCTGATAGTTTAGCTTGCTTGATACTGCTCAGCAGCTATTCCCACAATTTGAATAACAAACTTATTTTTAGGTAAGATCAGTAACATTTCCCTGAAAATTAACTATCTTGTGTTGGTAAGTATCAATATGTGGCACAAGAAACTGTTAGTGGAATTCTTTAATGCTGTGCTATTTTACTGGATCACCACTCATGTGCTAGAGCAGAGCTTTGTCATGTCATAAAATTCTGCCATGTCCCATAACTATATAGAAATATCAGCAAAGCACATATACAACCAAGTTAAATTGGCTAATCCTAACATGCTATTATATTATTTCCAGACATTTTACACACATAGTGCTACTTGGTCAGTAACATACTTGGAAAGACTTTTACGTGTATTTTTAGCCCACTTTCTTAAGGTGATCAGGCTAATGTCATACACCTACAAGGATGCCCAGGGACTTCCTCCAGCTAAGTTTTAACTCATTGATCAAATTGAAATAGGTATAACAAAAGAAGAGATGGCTCAATTACATGAATTTTCAGTGAAATTCGTGAAAATAGGTGTTTGTGTAGTGGAAAAAAAGACATGTATTAGAATCCCCACAGAGAAAATGGCTTCAGTATAAGTTCATATTATTAAACAACAGGGAATCCATGTGGGATACAGTCTAAGACTAGTTACACAACTAATGTTCCTTATGCAGTATTGAAGTAATTATCATAGCAGCAAAGTTTTTGGTCTACAGATTTCAAGCAGATGTGTTCCTTCTCTTTGGTGGTTTAAATCAAACACTGGTGAGAATTTTCAGCATGCAACTGTGTAATGCTTTCAGCCAGAGGGCTGCCGTGGTATGTACCTAGCCCTCTTCACTGCAGTGCATCCAATTTACATGTATATTTAAAGGTGCTTTCCTTCTGCCTCTGGAGCTCTACATCCACCTTTTTTTTTTCTTCTCTTTTTTAAAAATAAAAATATTTTAAAATGCCTTTTTAAAATAATTGAATCATTTGCAAAATTCCAAGTATGGTCCTGTCCTCAAGACCCTGTATCCTGCTCTGTTTCTACCTGTCTTCTTAGATCAGGAATTAGCATTGCATTCTGACACCAGCAATTCAGACATCCTGATTATGATTGCTACAATTATTATTTTGACAGCACGGAAACTATCCTCCCTCAATGGCCTCTGCCTCTTGTTTCTTCAAATTATTCTTTAAGCTCCACTTCTGACTACAGGAAGGGTTTCAACAAGTGATACTAGGGCAAGGTTTGCAAAATAACCCACCCATTACTTCCCAGAATCTATACAGCTTGAGCCGGGGTATTTGAACACTGGTGACCTCTGGTACTAACTGCAGAAATTGTGGCTTATCCAGGGCATTGATTCTAGAACCTGTATATCACTTATGTCCTGACTAGGTCATTACAAATACCTACTGCTAATTATTTTTTTACTAGAGTACTTCCTAACCAAAATATTTATCAGCAGAGTTTTCTTGTCTTGAGATCTGTACGTAAGAATTCATATCCCACAAAATCTCTGCTCAATTTTACCACTGTGATTTTTAATGAAAATTTATAGATGATCTAAGATGCTTGGATAAAAGCTGCTCTGGTGTATAAAGCTGTGTACTTGCAAATATGGGTGATAGCAGTAAGTTGTTACCCGTGGTTATTAATAATAAATTATACTTTAATAAGGAAGTTACAACAGCTGGCTATTTTCTTACATCTGACAAGAAGAAATCTGTTAAAGTGCTTGTTAACAGAGGTCTCCTGTGAATGATGTTAGACATGAATCACAAATGCTGGTAAGTGGTCAAAACACAAAAAACAAGAGACCCTTCACTTCTCTCAGCTGAGACCTAAATATCTGTGTGTCTGTGTATCTCTACACACACATGCACATCTTTGGCAAATTCTTTTCTTACATATAGTAAGCTATAAGAACGCAACAAAATAATTATTTTCTATCATCTACTTTTTTTTTATCTTGACGCTGGTTTTAAACTAACTTAAATCAATTTCAATTGAGTTTGCCTGTATGCACCTTGTAGGGGAGATTTAATCAGTCTGTTATAAATTTCCTTTTAACAGGCAAGGTAAAAGATGGTTTAGTGTTGGAATCTAATTATCTGTATATTAATGGATCTTGTATAGAGAGGCAATAGAACAGCATGGTTTCGAGGATATCTCAGAGCTGTGCTTCAAAATTGAGAGAAGGATATTGCATTTTAAATAATTACTTTCTAAATGGAGCAACTGAAGTTGTGAGGAAAAAATATATGAAGATGTAAACTATAATATGAAAATATGAGCAAGTAAGCATTTTAAGCTGAAAGTGAAGGAAGAATTTAGGGCTAAAATGTGAGGGGAAAAGTGAATATTTAAATTTATAATTTGTTATTTCAGCTATGAATATGATACAGACTAAGGATTTTTTTAGATGATTTTCCAAAATAACCAGACAAGCTCATGTTTAGGCATTTAAAATAAATGTCCTGACTTTAAAAGCACTGTTCCGTCATCTCCAGTAATATGAAGAGGGGCTGTTCACAAGAGCATGTAGTGACAGGGTGAGAGGTAATGAGTTTAAACTAAGAGGGGGTAGATTCAGGTTAGGTATTAGGAATAAATTGTTTCCTGTGAGGGAGGTGAGGCCCTGCCACAGGTTGCCCAGAGAAGCTGTGGCTGCCCCCTCCCTGGCAGTGTTCAAGGCCAGGTTGAATAGGGCTTTGGGCAACCTGGGCTAGTGGAGGGTGTCCCTGCCCATGGCAAGGGGTTGGGACTGGATGGTCTTTGAGATCCCTTCCAGCCCAAACCAGTCTGTGATTATAAAATGGATTGTAAGATAAGGTGTTCTGTATTTGCTCAGCTTTGCAATATACTCCCATATGGGAGTTCAGGTGTTGGCTTTCACCTCTGAACACCTAACTAGCTGGGGTACCAGGGTGGTGGTGGATCTCTCCTTCTCTGGGACATGCTGCTGCAGCGGAAGACAAGGAGTGCAGCTTTCCAGGTACTAGAGCGTGTCCTGGGGGAGGCTCAGTGTGGCTACAGCTTGCTTCATGTCTTGGCATGGGTGCACATATGCTTCCCACCTCCTCGTTAAGGCAGCTCTGTAAGGTGTCTTTATGGACACCATTTTATCTCAGATGTTTTTTGGGACAGGTCCCACAAGCACTCAAACTCAGAGGGAAGATGGAGAATATTTGATGTGAGCAATACATAAATATTTGTAACTATACAGTCAATGTTTGGCACCTAGAATGTGGGGAGTTAATTTTGTTTCAAACCACTGGAATCGAATAACTAGGCCTTACTCAGTCTTGGTGTTTCATAGGTTTAAAATCCAGTGCCACCCAGTAGCAGAGTTCTGTGTGTCTTCAAGCAGGGTCAACAATGTGATTTAGTGTTTGTATAAAGCTGCTGTGGCACGCACAACCAGCAGAGATGTAATCTGACCATCCTCCTAAGTTTCTCCTAGGAGTAGCACAGTAAATTAGATACACCAAAGGCAACTCACAGGCCAAGAGCACAGGGATAGAATGCTTCAGTGGCTGTGGTGTCCTTAGCAGCACAGTGGAAATGCTAGGCTCAGAGCCTTTGTTGGGATGTTCCTATATCTGCAAGATCAAGTTCAGAGGTTTTGAACTTAGATGAGAAGTTTCCCTGCTCTTATTACCTTTAAACAAAATGGTAGGTACTTTTCATTGATCATAATAGGCCTCACGGCATTGTTTTGCATAAATAACTATGGGTTTTGTGAACTTTTATGGTCTCTTGTCCTCTCATCTTCTTGAGAATTATGCCTCACTATGTTAACCCACTTTTTTTCTCTTTAAAACAATAGTTTTGTCACAAGAATGCACAGCAGCAAAGACATCTGCTGCTTAAAGGAGATGGGAACCTTGCTGAATTTATTGTCACCTGGAAAGACTGTGCACCATTCTTATTTTCACAAGTAAGCTAAATTTATCCACCAAATAAGAATCATATCCCCACAAATACCAGCCTCAGGTATAAGTGAGTCACTGACTCCAGTATCTGAACTGATTGAGAACTGATTTCTCAGCAGTTTTATACTTCCTATAACCATTGAATTTGTTCTGCTAACATATACTATCTCTGCTATATATAAAATGAAGTACACATTGCAAGGGTTTTTTCAGTACAACCAAATTTGGGATGAAGGAGTTGTCAGATCTTTGCTCATGCTAATGTCAATAGGAACTTGTATCCTGTGTAGATTTTATAAAGAACAGCCTACTGCTGTATGCTACAGTGCTGCAACTCCACCTCAGGATCAAGGATATAAGAGAATAATTTCTTTTTCCTCTCTTACATTGAGCCTGGTAATCAATGGAAGCAAAGCAGAATCAATTTTAATTGATCAGTTAGGTTTTTAAATAATTGGTGTTCACTCCAGCCTCTTGACAAAATAACAACTGGTGTTTGGGGTTTGGCATTTTCCAGCTCTATTTTCCAAGCTCCGGTCTCTGCGGCTGTGATGCAGGAGACGTCCCCGGGGTATGAGGCACAGCTCCCTACACACATCCTGGTCCTACGAATGAAACTCAAGACAGGTAGGAATGGTGCAATGCAGCACCAGGATGTGCTTTTGGGGTGCAGAGTGGTGGTCATGCTTGCCTTCAGACACTGCAGGTTTTCTTCCTTGGACTTGCTCCTGCTAATTCTAGCACTGTAATGAAGGCAGCCTAGCTACAGCACTAGGCCTTGTATGAATGCCGGGGTCTAAAATACAGACAATAGCACCGTAACTTATTTCACATGATTCCCATTTGGTAGAATCCTTCAGAGACATTAAAGGTCTAACAGCACCAGCAAGAGCAACAAAATTATTACTGTGGAATATACCTTATTGCTTTAAAAATGTGGACTAAGTAATGGTGGATATGGACTGAGTAGCACACAGATATTCTGCAAGGGGAGGTGGAGGTATTGATAGCCTCCATACACCTCTCCTCAGGCTTTGTGGGGTGAATTGAATACAGATGCAGCTGCCCCATTCCCAGCTCCTCCGTGGCTATAGTCACTATTGAGATGGTCATTCAGCATTGAATCAGATAGAATTGCTGGTACTTTTAAAAAAATTACATCTCATGTTAGGTGTGAGGAACAAGAAGAACAGCCACAGAGGACCTGAAGCCTACCACTGCTCGCAGCGCAGCATGGAAAAACATACCTGGAATGTGTAATATTGGCAAGAAAGCATTCCAAATCCTGTGCTGTGGAAAGTGGTTCTTATCTGACTTTCTGATATCGTGCCTGAAATTTATGTTGTTTGGCACTTGGTGTACATGCCAATTTTTTATTGTGTAAATATGACAGAAGCATATTGATCACCTGTCCTAAGTGCTTAATCAAACTCTATTATCCTGCTAACCATAAACTACCTAAGAGAAAGTTACTGCCTTGAAATGTTACTAACTGTGGATCGGACTTGAATAAAAAAAGTAATTATTCATGCATTGTTTTCCTTGGGTACAATAGAAGCCTCTACTTCCTGAACCCAAATGTTTTCATACTCTGCTATTACATTTCATTGTAGTTTTGTCTACTTTTATGTAAAGTATACTGATTTATTAGAAAGCTCACTCCACAGTAAACTGATAATTGGATGCTGTTGAAAGAATGAGTTTCATTGATCCAGTCAATGACCACAGACATTACTGAAGTAAACCTCTTAACAGTGCTGGGGCGTATTTTGGCCACAATCAATTTTTGTGAATCTTCCCTTGTAGTTTTTTGTTTTATTTGGCACTATCTGCATTGATCTAAACCTGGAGCAGATTTAATGTGTAAAATTTATCTTGACAGAAAGTTTCATTACTTTTCAATTGATGCAAACTTCTTTTTCTTTATTATAGATTAAAAATCTGCCGTGACAATCTGTGCAAGTAACCTGTGAGTACCTGTTGCATCAGTATGCGTGTGCATAGACAGAAAAAGGGTTGTACTCGGAAAGCTGGGCTTCAATTAAATGAGACCTTGCACTTGCTGATGTTGAATAGAATGGTTTTGTACAATCTGGTGTGAGGAAGATGCCAAATATAAAGTCTCACTTTTCATAACTGCTGTTGTTTTATAGGGTAAATAAAACAGCATGGGAAAGTTTGAAGTGAATTAATTATGTACAAATTAGTAAAGCTAGTTAAGGCTACAATTTCACTAAATAATTTAACTTTGTACCTGTGACTAATTTTGCCACATTTAAAAGTCAGAGTCCTACGACTCAGCTTGTTTTAAACCACACCAGTTTCAAGCCAAGTACATTCTTTAGGTGATTCCAGGAACAGAGCCTGGCTCTTCCCTCCCCTGCCAGCCCATATATGGCTCAACAACACAAACATAGCCATTTCAGCATTAAACTCCATTGACTCACTGTCAGGGTGAACCAAAAGAGGAGAGGTGACCCATAGGAAGACAGGAACACCAGAAAAGCCTTCCTTATGTTATCAAGGACTTTTGAATACTAGTGTTTTAAGATGGATCATCAGAATGTTTTAGCTGTGGTTAGTGCTTAGAAATCTGAGCAGAGAATTTGCAGTTTGATTTTAATCTAAAGGACTAGTAATACTAATGTTGTTTTAGAAAGAAGACAGATTTGTGTGCTGCAGAGAGGTTTTCCTTCAGTGTGGAAGAATTAGATTTGCAGGTGAGCTCTGTGGATTTTATATATGCATAATACTAGAAATACTGTTGCTGATGAACTAGATCTACTTCCTGAGTTCCATTTTATTTATGCATGATGTACTAAGTGAATTAGTACGAATTACTAAGTGGTGAATAAACCTTAGTCATATTCTAATAGAGACCAAGTTCCAATGTTTTAATCAAACTCACACTATCTAATTTGTGTCTGTTTCACTTCTGGTGATAGCTGCTCCTCATCACATGCTCCTTGGCTGTTGTAAAAACATGTTTGTTTACAAGTAGTTGCTTTTGCATGAAATTTATTCCTGTGGAAAAAATAAAACAACAAAACAACAAAGCCAAACAATTGTCTTTAGGGATTATAAAAAATTCATTGTTTATGAAATGGAAATTCAGAAATATCTTTGATTAGGTAGTCAGTGTGGGGTCTCTCTGTTTTAAATATAGCAGAAAGAGGAAATATTTGCAGAGTACAAGTTGCAAGCCTTGGTTAAATGCACTAATTTCAGCAACATGAAAAGTTTTAATTCCTGCTGTCTGATTTGTGGCCAGGCTATGAAGGTGAACATCAGGCTGGTGGGGTTGTTTGGTTTGTTTTCAAAAGCAAAACAGTTTGTTTAAAGAGCCTACAGACACGAACTTTGCAAACCAGGCAGGAATGACTTTGCCTAATGCTGAAAAATCTTTATGAGAAAATGCATTATATGGCTGGGAGGTTTGGGAAAGGGTGATTGAATCACCCTCCCCTGCAGAACAACAGTGCTTTGCATCACCAGCATCACTCTGAACTTCTCTGGCCCCTTTATGTGCCTCATCTGACTGAGATGGAGCAGTTAGGTCTGCTGAGCTGCTGACTCTGAATCTCTAACCCTATTTGCCTCTCTGTGCTTGATGGTGAAAGTGACGTTCTGAGAAAACCTAACGCACTTATATGATCTTAAGTTCTTTCTCTGTGTGAAGGACAACTGAAAGTAAGCAGACTAAAGCAGTGCTCTAACTTCCTCATATTCCAAAAGTAGAATAGAAAGGTCATTGAGTGGTTGTTCTAGGTATCTATAGGAAGGAGATAATTGAAGAAGGTACAAGTACCCATTCTGTGGGGGTGGACTTTGCAAGAGATTTGATAGCAAAGGAGTTAATTTCCCTGGTGACCTAAGTGAGATTGTATAGTTCTCTCTTTTTCAGAAAATTAAGGGTAAATTATCTTCTTCAATAACTCACGCTAACGACATTTAGATAAGCATTTTGTGTGTTTATTAAGTTGTTTATTTGTTATAATAATACTAGCGATCTAATAAAGATAAGAATTTAGATGGAAGTCAACAAACTTCCCATTATGCAGCTGGCTCATTTCAAGCAGTGAGAATAAATTAAATGATAAAATGCACTCTCTTGTTGGATTAAGAGACCAAAATTAGTCATTGTGGAAGAGAAATGTTTCAAATTGTAAGGCACAGCTTTCATTCTCTGCGCAAAGAGATAGACATACATGTGCAGTGAATGGTCAACATCTCGTTGGATTATTGTGTTATTTTTAAAGAAAGAGAGGACTGCAAAGGGCACACGTTTCATAAGTAAGACTGTAAATGGCATGTAATGAAAGCACAGTCCACTTTCAGGAAAGAATATTAATTAGAATAGCTGCAGTATTATACAGGGTAACGATTTATCTTGCTAGAGCAAGATCTCAGGAATTTCATGCAGCAGAAATGGGAGCGTTTTCCACTCTGCTTTTGAATTCTGTATAGAATAAATATCTGTTCATTACCTTGTATCTGTATGCACACACAGTGAACTCTGAAGCCTTACTGTCAGAGAGGAAGAGATTAGTCTGTGTCTGTTAAACAGCGAAGTCCTCTAAGTGCTTTTATGTTCTTGTATCTTAAAAGCTCAATCTGCCCTTGTATATGCAATCTGCAGTGTGGTGTATCATCAAAAGAGAAGCTACTGAGTTTGTGCATGCATGTGTAGTAATTGATTTTTTCCGAGGTACTTGCCTGGGTGCGGTATTGCATATTTGAGGAATAAGCCACTGGAAATATGGTGGTGATAACAGGATCACAAGTGACAACCAGATTTTGAATGCAGACATTTTAAATCAGTGCCCTTTCTGGGAAATCAAGGTAAACTTCAGTGTTAGAAAGGTCTGAGAGAACAATTGTGCCAGAAAATGCAAAGGCCTAGGTACTGGTCTTCCTCTTCAAACAGTGAGATAGCTGTCCAAGAGTGAAACCCTAGCCCCACCAGAGAGTGGGCTGCTTAGGGTTTTGCCAAAGCTCAATTGCCTATTGCCTTTCTGGCAGGACTACTTGCTGTGAGCCATCCATGGGGACCCATACTTGCAAATAGTGAAAACACTCCATAAAGGTTTGTCAGTGTAGGAAAATGCAAACGTTTGGACTGAGCAGATGACATAAGAGAAGAAGCTGACAGAGTTGGATTTCTTCAGCCTGGAGAAGAGATAGCTAAAGAGAGATCCATTTCCTGTCTTCACTTCATAGAGAAGATGAAGCCATAGTCTTCTTGGAGGTGTACTGCAGAAGAACAAGAGTTATACAGCAGAACAAGAGGCACTGGACCCAAGTTGAAACACTGGAAATTCCACTGAAGAACAGGGATTCTTCATAAGGAAGTTGGGTTGATTTAGCACTGGAACAGGTTGCCCAGAAAGGCTGTGCAATCTCCGTCCTTGGATGTATTAAATCCTCAGCTGGATAAGACCCTAGAAAACCCAGTCTAACTTGCAAGTTAGCCTTCCTTTGAGCCGTAATTGGATCTGATGGTCTCCTGGTGCCCCCTCTGGCATAAATCACTTTGTCATTCTACTTAAAGAAAAAAAAAGAAAAAAGGAAAACCAGGCTTAAAGCTCTTTGAATGTTTAGTCAAATACTTCCAAAAAAGGGAATACATTCATATCTCTGCTGTATGCTGTTTGGGGCAGGAATTAACTTTTCAATTGGGTTTGGAGAGCACCAGTAGTAGCGGGATTCCTGTCCTTGCCTAGGGCTCTCTAAGCTATAGCAATGTCTAGCGCTGTCAGATGAAAAAATAAAGGAATGTAAAGTTTAGGAAATATCAAAACCATAGGATATCTGATAGTAAGAACAGAGATTCTACCAAAGTCGTGTCCTTAGATGGAGAAGGAGGTAGACTGACATATCAAAACACATTGCTTTTTCAGAGACTTGGCCAGTTGTGGAACAGAGAACAAATGTGCTGACTGGACTGTGACAGGCAGTTTGGATGTCTTGTGATGTGATTTGACATCTTCTTTGTGATTTGGTAGTGAAGATGACTTTGATCAAAGCATATGGCCCTCCCATGCATCTATAAAGGCAGCGTGGCTTGTCCCAGCTGAAGTTTGGTCAGTCCTGGGGTACAGGAGTGCTTACTATGGGAACAAAAGTACAGCCAAGTATTATCTATCTCACTACCCAAACAGTATCCTTGCCTGAGGAAAAGTGACAGATGGCTTACCATGCGTAGCTCTGTAATTCACAACCTGCTTTATGTGGACCTCCTGGCTATTGCTTTCTTGTCTCACTCATTTCCATTTCCATTCCTACTCCCACCGTCCCTTGGGCCTTTGCCATCGCCCTCCCACTCTCTCCCCATTCCTATATTGTTGCCCCTCTCCCACGGCAGTGCCGCTGCTCCCTTCCTGCACTTTTCTTGTAGGCACAAGCTGAACCACAGCTCTGGGGGAATGTCTGCCAGCATGAGGTGGTGTGGAAAGCCGCTGCAGTGCTGTTCCTGTTTATCCACATTCTCAGCTGCTGGGAAGTGCTCTTACAGCCTGCTATGGTTTGATGTGTGGATGCTTTTCACCCCAGAATATTAATTTGTTTAAATGATGAGGGAGAGAGAATGTGCAAACTGTTTGCTTCATTTACATAGGACACTCCAGGGCAAGTTTCACTCAGCTCCTTAGCTGTGATTTATTTTGATTGTTGCAATGCTGAGGTTACCCAACTCTATGTGTGTTATCAGTGTCTCTGTACATTTCAGAGGAGGGAATTGGCTTTGGATAAATACAGAATCCTCCTGAGTCTATAGCCAAATATTATTTTTTTTTAAAGTTCATTAAAACTTCCCTATTTCTTCCAGCATTTAGATGCAGTGGAGGTCAGAAGTAATGAAGATGAATCGTGCGTTGCTCCTAAAGTGACAGGAAGAAGGAAGTACGATCCCTCCATCTCTTCCTGAACCTAAGGGATATAGACCAGAGAGGTCACTTAAAGTTCAAACGCAGATGTGTCCAAACTAGATTTCTTGGGATCCAATCACATTCAAATGTATGCAATTCCCCTGCTGAGTGCTTTTCACCTGCTTTCCTTAATTACTTCAGTGACTGTTACGGTGATTGTTGCCTGTGGTTGCTTATGACTGGCCTGGGTAGGTTGGCGTGTGTGTTTCTGGACAGGGGTGTCAGTGCAGTTGAATAGGTGCTGGCACCAGCTTAGAAATTTTACCCCTGAGTTCAGTGGAAAATGTGAAATTCAGAGGGAGCTGTGGCCCACTGCCATTTGCAGGCTGTAACGACAAGGGGTGCTGCAAAACGACACGTGTCCAGCGCAGAGGCTCAGACTGTAAAATAGGTTTGGGAGAAAGTGCAGCTCCACTTTTACTTTCTGCTCCTGTTGTGGCTCACACTGGGCAGAAACCTTTGGTCTTTTGAAAACCTCCCCAGTGCCTTCCTCCTTAAATAGCCTTGCGTGGCAATAGAAACTGAGTGGCTCTATTACACTGGCTGTGTGATTCGGGCAAGTTTCCCTGAAGCTGTAAAAAGTTTTAATTTTATGAACTTAAGGAATGCTGTAATTGAAGGCTTTAAAGTTTCAGATAACTCTTAAAAGTAAGTATTGAGAATTAAAATGAAAACTAAGCTTTGAACCAAACCTCTGCACTGATTGCTTTGTTTTAAATAAAAGCAGATGTTGCCCAAAACTTACCTGACATGTAGCAGGCTTTATAAATACCTTCCAGTCAAGTATTTTACCAGTAGTAACCTAGAAAGATAAACAGATAGGCAAATGGAAAATGTTGGTAATGATTTAAGGGCAAATACAGTTACAATACAAGTGTGGAGGATGAGGAGTAAAAAGCTGTCATGGTTTATATTGCTCCAGTTGCCAGATTGTTATTATTTTGATATTTAGATGGGCCCTGCAGATCAGCAGGAATTGCTCTAAATGGGTAAAACTTCCTAAAAATTAAAATTAGGGTAAAACCCAATCTTAATAAAATGAATGAAAACCCCAAACCAACCCAAATGCAAGAACCCTGGTATAAATAACTAGTGTTAGTTTCAGCTATTTTAAACCTTTATTCTCCAGGAAGACCTTGATTTTAGTTAATCATTAAATGTAAACCTGTTGCTATATAGAGATAATAGCTTTTATAGTATTTGTGGGTTTTTGGGGGCTGGGGTGGTTTTCTTGCAGATGGATTACTAACAGATTTGGAGAACCATCCCTGGGGGAATGTCTAGGCTAACTTTGCAGAGGAGATATACCTGGTGCAAAAAAGTTTCAGCTTTACAGTGTGAGATGGTCTACTCATTCAGCTGGACTATTCAAAAGAGGAAGATGCACGTCCTGAGTAGTAAGACTTGCTAAATTCTCTGAAATTTAAAATGTATATGAAAAGGGATGGGGAGAAGGAGGTTGTAACAGAGTATAGTCTGGCTTGTAGAAAAGAAGAAACTTGTTATGGATGTGTTGAGTGAGACTAAGCAAGGTGGGGAAGGACAGTCTGTGGCTTAGAGCAAGGGACAAGCATTAAAAGGAAATACTAGTGAAGAGTAAGATGAGATGGAGTGTTTGAAGCAAAGATTTAAAGAACATGGAGTACTGAGGCAGTAGAAGGCAGAAACTTCTGAATGCTTTTTAGCAGAAAAGCGTATCTTTGCTTTTAGGAAGATCATGGTTTATGTGATTAGACAGTGGCAATGTAAGACATGCTAATGCAGAAAGCAGTAAAATAAAAAACTATATTGTATCCAACTTGTATATTTTCTTCCTGTTGAAATTTGATTCAAGGGATACTTGTCATTCTGGTATCTTGGTGTCATGGCTATCATGGGTCTGGGATTTCCAGGGAGAAGCAGGAGCTGATACCATCAGTAAAATTCCAGGAACAATTTGTGGAATATTACTTCTTGATTAAAAAAAAAAATTAAAAATCCCCAGAGCTGTGTATCTGCTGTTTTAGAGAAGCCTGTGTTTCAGGTGGCATATTTGCTGCAGAAATTGGTGAGTAGCAGCATTCAGTGCCATGTTGGAGACAAAGGTCTGTACCAGGGCCTGTGGTATCTGACAGTGTAAAATCTCTAGCCACTGTTTGATAGAGAAAAAAGATAAAATGTGACTGGTGGCATTTTTCTGTAGCTAAACAGCATTTTATGTTCAACTGTATGTTCAGGACACAGCCCTGGTACTTACGCATTTATCACAGCTGTAATGATGTGCTTCCTGGGGCATTCTGTTCTGCAACTCAGTCAGAGCGAACGAGCAAGAACTTTACCTGTAATGTAACTGAATGGACCGAATGTGGCTTTTTTGGTAGATGTTTCATCACAGGTGGCTTCCTTTTAAAGTAATTTTTGTCTGCCATTTAGTTGTGAACTACAAAACACCTTCATATTAGCTGTCAGTTTTTGAGCTGAAACGAGTATCTAAGACATTTTATATTCTATCAGGTAGCAATAAATTTTATTTTATTTTATAAGAACAAAAAATTTTGGAAGAGTATCAATGCAGATTAAACCCTATAAATATATTAAAGGGACAGTAAAGGTAAGAATTTCAGTTGTATTTCTTAATAACTCTTTAGTAGCTGAATTCTTACAGTTTATTGAAAGTGATGCTATACCAGGAACTGTGTTATTGAAATATATGACATAAAAATAATCCTCCTGAACAGTGGGAAGGATTCATCTCCAGAAGTGTTTGCCAGGGACGTGCATGTGTTGAAATTTGTCACAGAAAAGATCAATAAGTGGGCACTGCTTGAAAAGTAAATCACCTGGGGAGAGCCAGCGAATTGTCATTGTAGTGGAAGTATCTCAGTAGAAAGAGGTATCTGTCCCTGTTCATTAGAAAGGAAAATGAAGAGGGACGGAGGGAATGAGGAGGGTGGATTGACTAATATAAAGAATAACTGTGGGGGGTTAACTCTTCCTGTTTGTGCTGTCAGAACTCGTGCTTTGAGTTAATTGATGTCTTTGGGGACCCCAGAAGGAGGTAACAAATTGTCTCCTCGTTGTACCAAATTCACTGACTCGACAAAGTGGTTGTTCAAATGCAGAGAGGAAAACATTGAATGGAGTTAAATATATGTATGTATATATATATATATGTATTTGTATCAAATGTTAGAGTTTGAGGATGTGTTCAGAGTGGTGAAATGGTAAAAAACCGCTGAGATTATTTGGGGGGGTTGTGTAGGAATACAGCAAAGAAAACCAGAATAAACCCAGACAATAAACAAACAGTGAGACCCCGTGCTCAAAGCCTATTTAAAGACAATGGGGCTTGTTCCATTAATTTCAGTGGGCTCAGGATGGGGAATCTAGATTACCAGGAGGGGGAAGATCTCTTACATCTTATGAAGATCTTCCATTCTGGGCAGTAAACCTGTAGCAAATACATATAACAAGTCTTCTGAAAATGCAGCAGATCTGAGAAAATCCCCAAGTTTTCTCTTTTTTTGTCATTGTTACATTTTGTTGACTCTAGGGGAAAGCAGATCAGAAACAAGATAGAGCAATGTGTCCAGATGGAAAGGAATGGAAATCATGTTTGTGAAATCTAGTGAAATGTAACTTATTGTAAGTAGCATTAATTTTATCTGGATTTTCAAATATAATTTTATCTGGATTTTCAAATAATTTGATTTTTAAAATGGTAGTAGTCATTACTTCTCTGGAGTTTGTGTGTGTGAAACTGCATGTGCAATAAAGCATTTTATGGCTGCTGGGCAGTAAAATCCTACCAGTCCTACACGAATTTAGTGTTTGGAGAAATGCAGCCTGTGGAGAGCAGGAAATCCCAAAGACACATGCAACTTTACAGCCACAGAACTGTGTTTTGTAGCTGGTGTAACAAAAGCTAATAAATCGAACTAATGCTCAGGTTCTCCAGGCATTGTCCAAACAGTGATGTTGATTTCTGAAACCCAGACAACATCACAGGAAAAAATACTGTTCTTCAGCAGGAACTTTCTTAACCATGACTCTGCCCTTGTTCTTCCTATATTCTTTCGGCTCTCCAGTGTGCCTTTTCCAGCTTCTTCAGCAGCCGAGGAGGGCTCTGATTGACAACAGCTTCATTCATTAGACAGCCCCTGGAGAAGGTTCACCCTGTGAGTTTCATTCACAGTCTGTGTGATGGGAGAAGTTTACTGTGATGTAATTGTACTTGAATACCTCCAAGATGCTTATGGAACGTAATGCCTTATGGTGTGATTTACTATGGCACAAGCTAGTGGTCCAGCAGGTGTCTCCTGGTACCTGCACCCTGTGCTGTCTGTTCTACCTGCTAAGTTCCAAGTGTTTGGTTTGTTACAGTCTTGTTATGGGAAACATACCGATAGCAAACCGTGCTTCTGTTTTTGTCTGTAAGAGGAGTTCCACATGGAAATTCATGCTAGCTATGCTCTGTCTTGATGCTTTTGTCTTCAGATAAGGATTTCTAATGGAAGTAGAAGGACTACTTCTTTCATTTTGCTTTTGACAACCTGAAGCCTTTCAGCAAATCAGACACAAAAGTGTTGTCTGGAAAACGGAGAGCAGATTTGGCAATTTCTTTTTTATTTGTTCTCCCTCATACATATCCAAAGCAAAAGAAGCAGTGATCCTGTGTGGTTAGTGTGTTACTGACTCAGCCTGCAAATAAAGCTTTTGCATGGATTCACCTTGCAAAAGTCATTACAAGGGAGTGTGTGTGTGTGTCTGTATAGACTATTGGACACAGGGACTTTATCTGAGCACTGCTGATATCTCTGCTGATAAACTGATATTGCATTTCTTGCTCCTGGTTTCTCTGAAGAGCCATAATAGATCTGTACAATCACTAGGGCATAAAAGCATCAGATAAACGGTTCTTAGTATCCATCCTAAATCTCTTCCTAATTGACAAAATGCATTTCAGTACTAGTTTAATTAGCTGTCTGTCCAAAAAAACTAATTAAATATCCATTCAAATCCTCAAGTGGTTAAAATGAATCAGGTTGGCAACATGCAAATGTTCCCATTCTCAGAAGGTGATGTGATATACTGTCTGGTTTACTTTTGCCTTTTCCAGAAATTCCCTCTGGTTCCTTCTGGCAAGCTGCTGCTATGATTTCTCCTTCTCTATTGTCACCAGTGCCATGCTATCTGTAAAGACAAGTGTTTCTACCACTGTGTTCTTTCCTCTACCAGCTCAGAAAGCACTCTACCATTTTCTTCACTGGTCAACGTTTTGTGTGCTGTGGGATGTTGACAATGGCAGAGGAAGTGAGATAGGAATGGCTTCTTGAGCAAAGCAAGACTGATTGAGCAAAAGATGGTTTTAGTGAAGAAATGAGTAAGGCATGAGACTGAGAACATGTTAAGGTACAACGGAAGTAAGTTTAGGTCTTGTCTTACGTTTTCTGTCTACCCCTCTGCACAGGTCAGAGGATGCCTGACCATAGGGCCTGTTAAGTTGTCCTTGGTTTGTCTTCATTCTCACAAGCTTTCACCCAAAATGAAGGGCTTGACAATCAAGCAGGACATAAAGAAAGTAAGTAACTAGAAGATGCATGTCCTTAACCTCCAGACAATAAACTATGTTGTCCTGGAGGCTTACTTTACAGCCCTGATTACTAATTGCATCTATTTGAGTGGTTGCCTGTGAGTCCATTACACATGCTCCGCTTAGTATTCTTCTAGATGTCTTTATAAAACTATTATCCTGTAGCATTCAAGTGTCTTTCCAGTAGTGCATTAAATAACATGACTGACGTCTGTCACATATGATTTGTTCTCTTCTCTTTGAAAACATACCTATGTCTTGCTATATAAACTCCCTTCAATCAAACAACTCATATCAAAGTTATTCTAAAAGGGAATTCATCTCTCCTACACAAGGATAGACCGATTATTAATGCAACCAGCAATGATATTTTTATTAATACCTGGAGGCTGTTTGACCTGTGAGAAATTGTTGGCCTTGCTGAAGCTGATGGGTGGGCTAGCTTTTGGAATGAGTAGAAATGCCAAACTGCTTATGAAATTAACTGTTTTAAACAGGAGAAGCTGATGCACAAGGTTCATACCAGCCACGGAAATGCACGAGCTGTGATAGAGGGATAGTCTCTTGGGCGAGTTTACTGTTGCTCCCTTCACTGGACAAGGAATGTGCACAATACAAAATTGTGTTTTAAGGGACAAAGTCTATCTGGATTTTACTTTCTTTTCTGTATCAGTGAGAAGATTTTTGATGGCACCAAGTGAACATGCAGGGACTATGAATTTTATTGATGGAGCTTTACATAAAATTGAAATAGAAAGCCAAGGGAAGGTCAGAGAACGGGAGTGGTACTGCTGTGTGGGGAAACACAGACCTCTGAAAAGGGAAACAGATGCAGGAATTGAAGTTGCAGGAGTGGTGGGGAAGAGTTTACCTATTAGTCAACAAAGAGCTCGTGCTCCAGCACCCGAGTGTACCTGGGCTTAAGTTGACCAGCATTGCTGTTAAATGGCAACAGATGCCAACAACCAGTTCTACCTGTCCAGCATCCAGGTATCTCCTCCTCTGGGCTACAAAAAGTATAGCTGTTTGTAGCTTTTTAATGCCTCTCTGGCACCCCTATCTTTCTGTCCAAATCTTAGTTGACATATGCATTTTGCATGATGTTGTGTCATGTCCAGTTTGGTAACCTTGCTGCTCTCCAGTCTGCTGAGCTCCTCACTTTGGCCTTACTTTCACAGAAATGTATTGAAGAATTAAGACACACACCCAGCTGAAAAAGGTCTTATTGAATTTTTTCTTCAGATTGGTTCTAACCCTTTGTTTCTGATCTAACCCTTGACAACTGATATATACCATGATAGCAATGAAGATGAGTGAGCTATAAAGATGTGCTGCGAACTTGAAGACTCCAATTATACAAATTCAGCGGGTAAGAGGAATTGGAGAAGCATTTGTCGTGTGAACTTCCAGCCTTTAATTCTATGTTGCTTCTTGATATACTAGTGATGAGACTGAATTCTCATCTTGGGTGGGCTATCTGGGAGACTGGATAACATTTATGAGCCTACCACCCAGTCAGGGACAGTTCAGTTTGGAAATAATCTATGTGAGCACATGGAATAGCAAGAACTGCCTCTCAGACAAAAATATTGTTTGGTGACTCATTTGTTAGCAAGCTTGCTTGCTGTAAATTTTTAATTTAAGTATTAGAGTAATATTAGGTAATGAAAGGCATTCTCTCTGGATCTGGTGACAGGCACTAAAGATGATTTAAAGGACAGTGCTTTAATGTAATTACTGTAATTCTTACAAAAATATGGAGGGGAAATTTGTTGTGGAGTTATTTTCTGTACACACACCAGTTGCATAACTGTGGCATGGCTTTAACAGGTGCTTCTCAGTGATGGTATCCAACTGGCAAAACAACAGTAGTAAGATGCCAGTCTTCAGGGTGCAATGCTCACTTTTAAAATCTCTGCTCACTTCTAAAATCTCTGCTCACTTCCACCATGAAGACAGAGAACTTATTTTTTCCTTCATTGCCTCAGGACTATTGCAGCTTCATGGGAGGAAAGCATGGGTTTTCCAGGAAGAGTGCATCTATGTTGGCAGAACAGTGAGACATAGAGTCTATTAACTGTCCCTAATTCCAATTTTGTATATAAAGACCCACTGGGACACCTCCCTCTGTGCAGAGATATGCTACAGCTCAACTCTGGGTATGACTTTGAGCTCAGCCTATTGCAAAAAGGGCAAGAACATCAACATTCGCAAGAGTTATGGCAAGTGTGCCCTGCACATTCCCACGAGACATGAATGAAATGCTCTGCTTCTCTGAAACAAAATTATTCTTGGAGCTGCCTCAATAGCATGGTACTATTTAAAGGCTGCCTGGTGGGTCACAGATTTTATTGACAGTACACCTAGTGAGCAGATTGCAGCTAAGATGTGTATCCTTTTAAGGCACAGAACATGTCTCATCTGGTAAGTATGATACTGTGGTACTGTGATCTACAACAACCAATCATCCATTAAATTAAATTTCTACTAGATCACCCTGTGGTCTACCTGAGAATCAACTCAGTGCCAAAATTTCTTAAATATTCTTATTCCTCAGTAATAGTCTGGCTGTTATAAAATGTGATTGAACGTGACATAGATATCTTGAAGGAACAGCCCATGGGAGTTTGATTAAATTGCACATAATTGGCTACTTATTCCTTCTTGTGAGTCCTAGAAGGGTTCACAACAAGCTTAACTTTCAGCAAAAATGAATCCTTGCCCAAAAGGGGCAAATTCTAAGTGATATTCCTGCTGATTCACCAAGAAAACAGAAATGAAACATATAGATGTGCATAGGTAGAGAAATAAAATGGACATCTACTGTAAAGACAGGCTGGAATGTATTTTACAAGTTAGCCATAGTTGTGGACAAATAGGGCTATGATAAGGCTTTCACTATGAAGGAGATATTCTAACAACTAGCTCTAAATAAATCCTCATAAGAATTCTCACCTTAAAAGGAGATTTAAACCAAAGAAAGCAAGCAAGAAATCAAGTGACTTTTAAGTGAATGTTGACTTCTGTGAAACTAAAAACTAATGCTGTCCAAGCAAAAGATAACGGGGGTATTTAGGAAGTTGCTAAGAGCATCATCCTTGGAACTGCTAACTGCTTTCAGCTGTCATTGATTTCAGTGGGAGTGCAGAATGTTCAGAGGAAACAATTGACTTAATAACTCTTAAAACCAAAATACGTCCTGGGGAGACTTTTACACTGTGCTCAGCCCAGTGGCGGAGGAGCACACCCAAGACCTGTCAATGTCATGTGAGGAGAATCCAGTTGTGTGGCTGGTAGGCAGTGCCTGTAGGGGCTGGAAAGCCAACTTGTTAGCTTTCTGCAGAACGTATCTATACAGAGAATTCTTGTTCTAGTTATGAGAATGGGAAGATAAATGACTTCTAAAACACTATCTGTCTTTTAAAGTGACTCAGAAACTGCAAATACTGTATAATGACGTGTTCTACTTCCAGTGTGTGTCTCTTAACTGCTACTATAACTTTTCATAACAGCAACCAAAATATATTAGTTGCTGTTAAAACTAGTACTCCAACAGTATTAATGCCTTTTTAAAATGTCCCTTAAGTAGTAAATATTAAAGTTTTTCTAGAACTTCATGTGAAATCAGGCTTGCAGTTCTTAATATGCATTTAAATGAGCCCCTAAGCTTCATCAAGGTTTGGTTTGGTGAAGGGTGGGAATGCCAAGGGAACAATGGCAAAACCTCCAAAGCCAAGGGAATAGAGAAGGTGCCATCTACATCAAGGTTTGGTTTGGTGAAGGGTGGGAATGCCAAGGGAACAATGGCAAAACCTCCAAAGCCAAGGGAATAGAGAAGGTGCCATCTACATCAAGGTTTGGTTTGGTGAAGGGTGGGAATGCCAAGGGAACAATGGCAAAACCTCCAAAGCCAAGGGAATAGAGAAGGTGCCAGGACTTGCCTATCCTGTTTGTTCAGCCAACCATCAAAAAAAATCAGAGAAGTCCCACTCCTAACTTCCTAGAGAACTCCAGAGGAAATTCACACATAGTTTTGGACCAAGAGAGGAACACATCACTTCCATTGTAGACCAACAACAGCACACCATAGACCAACGTGATTACACAAAAAAAAATATTAAAAAATCACAGGGTGACTTGCACAAGTAGAGAAAACTAAGCTGGTGGTAACAACTCTTGCCTAAGAGTTGGTCATTTTGGTCAGGAGCATGAAGATCTCCCACTTAAGTCTTCACTAGTCTTGTGCCAGAAAATAAGGTTCTAACTGTTTTCTAAATGTAGTTATAGTGAGGTTAACTGAGATTTTCAAAACTGATTGGTGATCTTAAGTTCCCTCCTTCCTAAAGATTCCTTAAGGTGTCTTGATGCCAGCAGAATGTGGAACGTAGTAAAACAAATCAATGTTTATGTCTATTATGTTTTTTATTAATTATTCAAATGTATTTTAGAAATAATCAGGTGAAAATTGTGTATACATCTGGAAGTAGATGATTTTGTAGGGATCTGCAAACTGAGGAAACGTTGCCCATCTTACAGTTTAGAAACTCTGGTGATCTCTCCTTCTTCTGGATTTATCAAAGCCATGAGCTGCAGAGGCAGGTGGGATCCTATGGTGGTTGGGACTGCCAGGATGGTCCCCAATACAGGAAAATACGCATCAAAGCATGGATCTTTTCCACCCTTACTGCTTGGCATAATAGTAGAGTATGTACTAGAGTGTAAGTGATGTAAATAGTCAAAACCCTTCCTTAAAAGACAGCCCGATGGCATAATGCACAGGAAAGATTTACCCATCACACTGCCTGCCCATCCTTTGTTAGATGATCTTCCTACATAAATCTTGCTTGCAGGATTGGGGCCTTTAAAGATTTGTTGACTTCTTTCAAAGTTTTTTGTCAAAAGACATCCATCAGGGTTGATTAATGGTTAATTACCTTCTCCAGTTGAACTGTCATTTTTATTTGTCCTGTATGTGTATGGCTGGAAGTGTCCTGCCTCTGCTTCCTTGTGTTTATCCATTATTCTCATTAGATAAAGTGTTATGTAAGAAAATCATCAAACCCTTTTTAATTAATTTTTCTTACCTGATTTGTGCTTGGGCTATGAATGCTCATTCTCTGGTGATCAGCCTGCTTCAGATGTACCAGATGATTTCTTCCTAATTTACTGACATGGTAGTTGCTTTATTCTTCAAATTTCTTGTTTGTGTCTATAATTTTTTTTATAGAATTTATGTGCCGAGGTTTGCTGCCTTTCATTAGAGTCACTTAGGCTGCTAAAGGGACACAAATTAAAGTAAAAATGTGAAGCTGATGAATATGTGAATATTGTTGCTAGGCATCACCCTTAATATTACTGTATCTGAAAGGGGGGAGACGAGATGACTAGAATGCAAAGGTACTTTGAACTCATTAAACTACTGTGCAAGACTTCAAGGGTCAAATAGTTGTAGCTTGCAGCTGTTAATTTCTGTTCCTTGAGGGAAGCTTTATGCACAAGCACAAAGACACTGTAGTCTTGGAGTACTGTAATTGCAGATCTGTTGACAGTATTTTAAAACCTCGAAGGTTATTCATGCTGGCTTGCTCACCTGCAGTAAGTTCTGAAGTCCTAGAGTGAGGGGAGCTGAAGTAGTAATCAAAGCAGCATTTTGTAGACATGAAGCATTTTAAATTCACTGGAACAGTTCATTCCATAAGCCTTACTTGCCAGAGATTTTATTTACTGTGTGACTGGGATCTATGCACCGAGGACTGGAAGAGTGGCTTTGTGAGCAACATGTTTTTTCTTCCATATACTGCGTCCGCAGTGGTAGTGAGGGGTTGCAGTGATTCTGCAGTGTGAAAGTAGGAGTAACCTTAGCCTCAATATCACACTGGTTTTACACACATTTAAGTGCGTTTGTTAGTTCATCTGTTGTGTGTTTCATGGTGGTGTTGTCATTGTGTTCCTACACCATAATTTGCTTGAGCACTGCTACTTTATCATAGAAGAAACTGTAAGGTTCAGCGATCCACTGCACCACCACTTCCATTTCCTCATTACAAAAATTGACCTTCTTGCTGTTGTTTGAAAGGGCTCAGACCACTGTCATTCAGCCTTCAAGACTGGTGAGCAGTAATAATAGTATAGGAAGTAGGAGCAATAGTTAAAGCAGCCTGGCATTGTGCTCCCTTCCTGGAATCCATTTTGAATTTCACAGTACAGGCAGCGGGTGTTCTTTGCTACCTCCAGCGCGCATTGTGTTTTGCTGTAATCCCCTACTTGTCATTAAATCATTTAAATGTATTAAGGCAACACACTGCAGGAACATTTTGCCATGTTTCTTTTGCTTTGTGGGTGATTTTCCTCAACCTGTTTCAACAACCCAGAAATAGCACAGCACTATTTAAAAAAAAAAAAATTTTAAAATGTTGATACTTGTTTAAAACAAGTGGAGAAGATTGTAAAGTGTCCTGTAAAACCTGTTCCCCCCATGTGTCAAATACCACGCTGAGAGACAGTTCTGTACCTGGGTACCTAAGTCTGCAGCTGTTGGCAATGTGAATGTGGACTCAGATGCTAACTGCCCAACACCTCAAAGAGCTTGGCCGTGTTTGTGGGGAGTAGCTTTACATTCCCCAGTCTGGAAATTCTGGCTTCTGCCCTTTGCAAATGTACTCAGCAGGCCTCAGATAAGATTGCAGGGTTCTCACTGCATATATGGCACAGGGACCTGACTGAAACTGCTCCCTGATACAGAACGTTTTCCAGTAAAGCACTTCTATGGGACTCAGGCAACACATACTCTGTCTACCGAAGGATGGCAACGTCAGATATGGATTGTGCAGAACTGCAGGTACAGAGGCAAACCCCATCTTGTGAAAGTAGGAGTTTTGTCAGAGTTTGGGGATCAAAAATCAAAGGTCTTCCACGGAATAATATTCAAAATTTTGAAAGAAATTGCATAATTTTAGTGGCAGCAGCTGACCCATATGATTCAGGTGAATTATCAAAGAATGGGGATTCTTGAGGACCTCATTTTCCCCCTTTTTTCTGTTTCTGCTTTGACATCTCTACTCTTCTTCCACCTGTGTCTAGGAAAGGAGTCCTGGCTCAGGGAAATCTGGGATAGTCATAACCTCTATAGCCAGAGGAAAATATAGCAGATATTTCTTTGGACACATTAAATGTATGCCTCTTTGTAGATGACAAATAGAAAAGCAGAAGAAGTTTGGATGTTGTCACATGTGGTAGTCTATTGGGGTTTTTTTAGAGCCTCATTTTTCTCACCTAAAAATTACTTAACAGGGCACAGTGGTTCATAATAAGCCAGTTTAACCAACAGTACTCGCTTTGGCAAGCTTCTAACTGAAACCTCTGATTAAACACTGTAAAATACTGTTCTGTAAATACTCAATAATTTGTACAGTAAATTCAAGAGTTAATACTTGTTCATTTGTGCTGTATTTGGTTTTTGCTGTGTTACATTATTACTGAGAGATCATGTCCTTCAATGTGTTTCTCAAAATACTGTTTTGATAGTTCAGATCCTTTCTGCACATTCTTAAAATTCTGGAGGGACAAACGCCATGCTGATGCAGATAGGTTCAAAACAAGACCCAGATTGATAAACTTTAGGATTTATATGAATTTAGGATCTAGTTCAAATTTCAGTAAATGGTTGCTGTCACAATTGGTTAAAATAAAAATCCCCAAATTCAAAATATTCATTAACTTTGAATTGGAAAGTCTCAGGCTCTGTCTGTAGTTCATGGTTGTGCTTGGTCACCAAAGTCCTAAGTATCCATTTTCTCAGCAGGATAGTAACACTGTTTAAACATAGGAACTATAAATTGGACTTTGGATGGCATGAATTCTCAGAAAATCACTTATGTTGAGCAAATATTTACAAAGAATTTTGGATTTGTGTTGGATTTGAACACGTGCTCTCATGCTTCTCCAAATGTGGACCCGTACTATACTTCTGGGCAAATATGAATTCTTCTGTTCATTTCAGTAAATGCCCAGACATCTAAAATAGCCCTAAAACTCTAACATGGCACATCCTAGCATACTAGAAAGGTTCTTTTAGTCACAAAAATTTGAGGAATTACTTTTTTTGCCTATTTATTTGCACTATCATATGGCTGCAGTATGACTGTAATCTAGCAGAGGTTAGCATACACACGTGTTTTATCCCCTCTTTTCCCATCCACATCCACAGATCCAGGGACATTGTCTCAGTCTACTCCTACCTCTTATCCTGTCTGTCTCTCTACCAAAAGAGAGGCAATCTGACCCTGGGCCTTCAACCATGAGGATGAAAATTCAATTTTGCTATTCTTTTAAAGAAGATTTGAGATAACTCTTTATAGAGGAGGCTTATGGAGCTACCTGGACTAGCTGGATGCTCTTAAAGCTGAACTGGAAGCTATTATTTTGATTACTCAGAACAAAAATTGAAACTTATTTTCATTCCCCAGATAGGAGGTGGTAGATATATCATGTGAGTGGTGCAAAAGGAAAACCTCTCAAAACAACTGATTTGTTTTAGTGCAAATAATGCAGGTTTAGTATCATTTAAGATGAACTATCAAAATCATTGCGCTTTGTCTTTAAAAAAGTAAAATAGACAATACTTGTTAAATTAGGCTTGCTGATGAACCAGATGCCATAATTCTCTTTTTGTGCACTTTTTTTCCTCTCTCTGGGATTATTCAAATAATCTCCAGAGTTTAGAGAAAAGACTGATGAATCCAGGTGTTGTTATATATTTCAGCTTTATTAAGCATTCACCAGGAACTTGTACCAGCTACTACTCTATCTTGTTTATAGTGTTGTTGATTGCTAGCTTTAGACATTCAAACTCCTAAGTCAATCCTCCAAATCAATCGGGGGTCAATCCTCCAAAATACTTAGAAAGTTAAAAAATTGTAAAAGACTTGGGTACTTTGACCTTACTTGCTGGTTTAGAAACTCACAGTTTATAGTTTGATCATGTTTTGAAATTTCCTCCACAAATGTGAGAACTAAAAATTGTTTTCTGAATCTGAAAGCTAGTTTTCTTGAGAAACTGTAACTTTGAGAGCTGAAGTTCATAGAATTGCTAGAGAAATCTTAGAGAGAAATATTTTTGGCAGAATTACTTTTATTCTGTTTTGAAACGTTGTCATCCAGTCAAGGAGCGAACCTAATTCTTTGTCATTATTTTACTGAGTTGTCATCTAAAACAGTCTGCAGGTGATGCAGCGGTTGAAAATGATTTGTGCAAATTACTTTATGAATTCAGACTAATAAGGAACAGGGTTTTGCTAATGTGTTTCTCTGTTGTTGGGAGTGGCTTGTGGATGACAGTCACTTTTTCCATTGAAGGTTGCCCTGTTTAAAATACTCCTGACAGGAGCAACACTGGAAGAATTTACAATTTGTCACCTGACAAGGTTGTCAGCATCAAGGGCCTTGTCTATAGGACCTGACATGAATGCAAGAATATTATCCGGTGAGGACTGTGAACTTTGTTGAACTGATCTATCTCCATTATCTCTTGTTGAATCTGAAACTCGTCATATCACCTACAGAGAAGGCAGATAGCCTTTGCAGGTTGCTGAGTACATGTAGCATTTATCCAGCTTTGTTGTCTTCACTGTGGGCTGGAATACAAAGAAAAGAATGAGGAAGTAATAAAAATTGGGAAAGAAAGGAAAGAAAAGGTCATTCTGAATTAATCAGTCCTCCTTGAACTTCATACGCCTTATGCTTTTAATGCACCCACTGTCTTCTACTATGGCTAATGACTGGCTAGAATGGAGGTTGCACATTTCTTAATATTTCATGTTCAGTTAAAAGCCTGGGGAAGTCATCAGGAAGGCACCCAGGGCTTTATGGGAGGTGTTGTTCCTCTTCTGTTAATTGGAAAGAAACCAGGAAGAAATGGTGCAAAATTAGGGACTTGAGCTATTCACCATCAGGCATAAATTTACATGAAGGGATTCTTTTTCTTGCTATTACTTCTCTTGCCATTGCTTGTTTCATCTTCTCTCCTGCAGCATAGCAATCAAACAGGCACATTTTAGTGAGAGTCTCCCATTCCGCTGATTTTACAATGGAAAGGAATTGTTTGAAAAGCCCAATACAATTTATACCTATGAATCAGGCCAACATCTGACCTAATGTTAGAGAATATCATTCCCCTAAAGTTAGTGATGCTGAATATACTTGCTCAGTCTGAATTTGGCTCATTTTGATATTGAGGCATCTTTTCCTCTTGGAGAAATACATAATTTTTCCCCACTTGTAAGAAGGTCCCCGTGTACAGTTTACTTTGGAGAGCCAGGTGAGTACATGGCAAATGCAGTCAGCCGCAAATGTGTTCACATTTCACTACAAAGAACATATGAACTCTTTGTACCTGACACTTTACACAATATGCTCTCTGGCTTTAAGAAAACATTATTTCATGTTCTTACTCTAATCAGCCTTGTCTGCCAGCTAAGAGAACAGAGAGGTTCATTGTTATATGCAGCTGTCATTTGTTCCATCTCCTTGCTCTTTCTGACTTCAATATCTTTGTGGTATTTAGTGAAAGTAATTTTCAGTTAGAAATCTTCTGCCCTTTCAGTAAGTGCAAGTATAGCACTTCATCAATGGCCAAAGAATTCCAAGCTATCTGGGATGTATCAGGACAGTTGATAAAACCTCACAGAGCAACCTATGATAGTACATCCCATCATAAATAAAAAAAAGCAGAAAGGGCCTTTGTCAGTGTTTATCTGTAGCGCTTTTATTCTTTGCCCTTGATTTCCTCTTCAGAAAATTGATGCACCCTTAAATTGAAGCAGGAGGCTTGACAGGTGATGGTTAGTGTGATAACTGCTCAGATTTCATCAGCCAGTGTTTTTCTGGTGGTGCAATTGTAGGAACTTTCAGCTAGATTACCTGTCATCCACTACATCAGATAAAAGAGGGAGAGTTGAAAGATGCAGTTTTGCCACTGTACCTTATAGGAAATGAAAAGTGTAGGTGAGGTAACAGTAGCTGAAAAGAAGTACAATTATTTTCTAATCAGGCTATTCCGTCAAGAATGTCACTGCCGAAATTGGCAATCATTGGGCAGAATCCATTGTTAAATTTGCATTGTTAAATTCATAGGGGGGAAATTCCTAAAAGAAATAGTCTCACTGTAGGTAGTAGCTCAAGCACTACTTTTGACTATCCATTTAATTCCTCTGTGTATTGAAAGCAAGGTACAATCTATAGTTAGGCATAGAAAAATGTTCCTATTTTTAGTATATTTCAATATTCTGATTTCATTCTGCTTATTCTGATGTTAGGGCTTTTTTTCTGAACTTCTGATAGCTCAATTACTTTGTAAAAAGTCTTACTTATTTTTTGTTCACCCAGAAAACTTTAAAAACCAGTGCATTCTACCAGTACCCAATATGAAATGTATATACTTTTGCTCACAGTTCTGCACAGTGAGCAAAAGTGGAATGTTTTTTTAACGCATTAAGTTGTTATGTGCACAGAGATGCCATGAGTCGAGTTAAATTTGACTTAAGTGTGCTTTATAAATTTAATGGCTTTAAGTTTCTATACTGACTTTATTCTGTGCTTTAGCAATTACTTTCCAGTGCTGAATTTCCTAAATATAGAATGACTTAAACACGTTCTATGTTATCTATGCTATCTATGCTTTGATTTATCCTCCCAAGGCTATTATTCTAGATAGTTGAGATCTGAGTTTTCTTGAAAATGGTGATATGAGCAAACTCTAAAAAAGAATAAAATAAAACAATAACCACCAGTTTGCAAATAGGACCGTTCCCTATACTGTAGTTGAAAGTCTGTCAGTAATTCTATTATAAATGCTTATTTTTCTAAAGCTTATGTAGTTCAGCTATGAAAATTCTCTCTGGGGTGAGACTTGGCAGCTGAAGATTCAGCATGTGACTGCAGCTATTTGTTGCTATTGTTTCACCAAATATTCTCAATTTGTTAGAAGATTTGTTGTCAAAGTTATAAGTAGAAAGCAATTTTGGAAAGCACAGAAGATTAAATCTATAGTCTCATTTTGTTTGTGTCTTGTTAGTAATTCCATGCCCTACAATGATTCTGAGAAAGATGTATTTTAATTTCTTTTCTATAGATGGGTAACCGAGGACACTGAGAGATCAAATGGATTGACAAGAAGCATCCATGGGAAGAAGTGATGTTTTCCCTCAGGCTTTTGCCTTTGTCACTGTTTTGTGGTGTGACCTGGCAGGCAGCTAAAACAACCACACAGCTGTACGTTCTCTTCCCCCCAACTCCCTCTCAGTGGGATGGGGGAGAGAATCAAAAAAGTGGTTTGAGATAAAAACAGTTTTATGGGCCAGAAAAGGAAAAGGATAATATTAATACTAATAAAAGAATACACAAAAACAAGTGATGTAGAGCACAATTGCTCACCACCCATTGACTGATGCTCAGCTGAGTCATGGTCCTCCTTGACCAACTTCCCTGTTTATACACTGAACATGACTTCATATGGCATAGAATAGCCCTTTAGCTAGCTATTTTCGGTCACCTGTCCTGGCTGTGCCCCCTACCAGCTTCTTGGATACCTACTGTGGAAGGCTCATGTGTCCTCACTGGCAGGGCCTGGCAAGCTGAAAAGTCCTTCATTGTAAACACTGCTTAGCAATAACTAGAACTTCAGTGTGTTACCAGCATTATTTTCATCCTAAATCCTACACCAGCTGCTAGGAAGAAAATTAACTCGATCCCAGCTGAAACCTGGTCACACTATTTTAACATCCAAATGGTTTCTGTAGAGGAACGTAGATGTAGCATGTAATGCTGTTCATGCTGCAAATCATGAAAAGGTCATTCATAATAGAAGAGGAAGTATTTCTTGCATATCCAAACTTATAATCTACACATTTTTATTTTCAGTATAATGAATGAAATGCCACAGCTTCTTTTTATGTAGTGATAAAAGAACTTCTGAAAATTGTGGTCATCTCTGGCCATTACAGACATCTTCTCATACAGCTCCTTTCCAAGCATATTCAGTGTGAAGATGTGGTTCATATACAAAATGAGAATTCTTGAGAAGCAATGATAGTAACCTGGATCTCAGGTTAGACAGTTGACTGAACGTAACTCTGTACTGTAAAACAGTGATGCTGAAAGTTAGTAGAGGACTCAGAGAACAGACAAGAAAGGTGTGGAAAGTCTGCTTGAAAGAGACAGAGGAGATTCATAGAGTCTAGTCTGTCACAGAAGAAAAGGCTAAGAGCTTTAAGTTTCTATATAAACAAAAGAATTTTAATAACAGGATGTTATAAACAATTTATAACACTTTGCTATAAAGAGATTTCATGATATCTGTCATTCACCTGTGGTAGCGGGCAGACCACTGTCCTTCACTGTCCTTGCCCCTTGACTAGAAAGTGCCTGTCCTCTAGCAGAAGCAAGGTACCAGAGACTGTACCTACTCCTTACAGCCTCCAGTGCTACAATAAACTCATGTAACAGCAGTTCACACCAATAGATTCTGGTTTCTGAGGAGCAAACATGTGGCTTCTCTGTCCACCTGGGCTCCCAAGGCACTGGCTCCTAGCAGAGGTGTGGGAGAGCCAACCAGGGTTGGTGACCTCCAGCAGTGCAGAGGGAGGGATTGCTGCAGGCACCTACCTCTGGCACAAACAATGTTGCAGGTGGTAGGTAACCTACTCAGCCACCATGCAATATCTGACAGGAACCATAAATGAAAGCCCATCACAAAAATTTGGATTCTATGAAAGGAACCTGTTTTTAATGGAGGTAATTAGGTGGCCATTTTTTCTGTAAGGTCTTGTGGCAAGCTCTCTGATGCTAGAAAATCAAAAATTGATTTATCTTTTAATTAAAAAAACCCCTGACCCAAACAAAACAAACTGTAGCTAAAACCAGGGGAGGTGTAGGCTACAAATTTACTCGGTATGCAGAGTGTATGTAAGCAAAGAAGATGTTCTTAGGAATTTCTGCTGGTTTTTACTCCATGAGACAACAGAGATGGCATTTGGGTTCCTGTTACCTTTCACCATATATAAGGGAGGAGGTATCTTTTTTCCACACACTCTCAATATTTTTTAGACCAGATATAGCCATGATCCAGAACCTCAGGTGCAACAGTCATCAGATCAGACAGGGAACAATATTTTTCCTATGCTTCTAAGGTCGCGATTAATTTTGTGGTTATTGGGGAAACAATAAGCTCTTGTTGGGTATCTGCTCATCACCTGTGTGCCAGATTAACATGTACTGATGTTTATTTGGCTCAGTAGGAAAATGACATCAAAATAAGAATTGTTGCCTAATTTTTGATTTCACTGAAATCTCTTTTCAGCTCCCTAGAAATGTAAGGAGACAATAAAAAGTGGGTGTAAATCATACAGAGGGATAAGGTACATGTACATGAAATTGCACATATAATTATTAATAATAATTACACTTCTAGGACTATAAAGTGATCTAGAAGTTGGTCAAATCAGGCTCTAGATGCTAACTTTTCCTCCAGGAAATTGAGGAAATTAACTGGAAATCTTGTGCCACCTCCAGCACCAACTGAGCATCTTGATACTACTTGATATGTTCAGCTTTCCAGAGGAGTTTAAGTGCTAGCATTGAGAGTAATGTCACCTAGGAGAAGGCTATTTAGCTGACACAGAAGCTAAGCAGTTTCTGAAGAGACTTGCAGTCTTTTAAAGAGAGGTCAAAATTCCAAAACAGAGTCAAAAAAACCACCTAAGAGGAGAGTAGTGATCCATGAATTACTGCTCACTCAATCTACTCCTAGGTAGGCTGAGTGAAATCATCCAAATATACTCCAGCTTCCAGTTTTTAGTGATCTGGACAATTCATTTTGCCTTTTCACACCTCCTCCTCCCCCTAAATTTAGCCATTGGAAAGGACTGCTCATTTACTCCATGTGCATTATTATTATTATTGTTATTATTATTAATGATTAGTGTTAGAGAAGCACCACAAAGACACAGTACAGCTGTAGTAACACATCCCAGTTTTGGCAAGCTGCTTATTCAGATTCTGAACTCTGAGTGCAGCAGAAGATGGAAGAGATAAATAGATGGCAGGGAGAGAAGAGCAGCGAGAGGTGAAGGTGTTTGTCTGAGTTCATGGAGCAGGACATGGACTGACCTAAGTGTTTGACTCACAGTCTATTACTCTGATCACATCCAGGCATTGTACCTTTCTGTTGATAAAGTCCCTGCTGAGTAAACAACATATAATAAATAGTTGGCTGAAATTACTTCATTCAATCTTTTTTCTTTCTTCGAGACAGTTTTTTAAATGAGATACATGGTATAAAGAGAGAGATTTACTAATACTGGCAGTAGGTCTTGCAATATAGAAAAAAAATTGCATGAACAGGAGTAACTAGGAAAAGGATAAAACACCATCAGTAAGATGAGTCTCTTGCAGGGATGCAAATAAAGCACTACTGCATTGAATAGTGGCACAGCAGAGTTTTTGCTGAAAGAACAGACCAGAATACCTCCTGTTTTGCATAGTTACAGTGCAGCAGTATGTACTTATACATGCCATTAATTTATACAAGCTTTTTGGCCCCTCAAAAGCCAAATGTTAGAATAAGCCATCTACTCACCCTGTCCGTAAATTGAAAAGTGGCTGAAATGATTATGCTTGATCTGCAGCCATATTCCACTGGAAGGTCTATTGGCTTGTAAAGGCTCTCAGAGGACATTACACAGAATTCTCTCCCAAGCCAGATATTCTTAGCTGCCATTTCTGCGCCTCATATTTTTACCAGTTTTGTCTTAAAATGAGGTGTCATTAGGCAGAGACTTGAGTAGCTGTATATTTTAACACTAATGCACAGGAAAAAACCAAATCAAACAGTTGCAAACTCATTGCCCACTATACTGGGGTCAGCACAGGGGGAGCGGGGGAATAGCACAGCATTTGCACCTTTGTTTTAAGCATTAATATTTTAAAAAGTAAAGTTTATTAGTATGTTTTCTATTCTGAAAATATTTCTATCTAATGGCATGAATAATTTTTCTCAATCAGAGTATTCACTAGACAGTGTTTTTCTGTACTTGGCTAAGCTGTGGGGTTTGCGTGCCCAGTAGGAAGAAAAACAAACACACTCAGTGTTTGAAGCAAGAGTGTCACTTCAGGGATTCAGTAACAAAGAAATTGTCAAAGGAAAATACGGGGCATACCATAAAGTTTTGGGTTTGGAAACTGTTTTAACTCCTTTAACTCATCTTACCTGAACTTTTCATTCACTGGTAATACTAACATGATGTTGTCAGTCATATATTGATGACTCTACACATCGGTGTATATGACTTACACAGGTTTATCAAGTTCGACAGATAGCCTGCAAGATCAGAACTAAAGACTGAGACACCTGAAGTGGACTATTACAATCTGATATTGTCATTTGATTAACTGCTTTTGGTTGAATTTCAAGAACTTGACATCATTTATTTTCAAAACAGTATACTGCATTCCCCAAACTGAGTTCAAATCTGTTGGCTGATGTCAGGTTACAGTATAAGATGATTCAAGAATTGTCAAAAAAAAAAAAAAGAAGCCTTTTCTTAATTTAAGTTGCCATGAAAAAAGTTTTTGCTGAACACTAGAAATCTCTGCCACTAGTCTATGGTTCGTGAAACTGAGACTGTTGTCTGAATTGTTATAGCCAAGTCTCCATTAGTTATTTACAGATGATTGTGCATATTTATATTTTCTATATAAAAAGCTGTCTTTTGCATGTGGATGATTATGCTTTATGGATCTGCCTTTGGTACCTGTATTTGTGGCCTAATGAGAGTTTTGTTCCTGTAAAGTTGATGTCTATGTTTGGAGGTTTAAAAATATGTGAAAATGTGACCCTAAGCAGTCTCTATTGCTCTCTACATGAGGCTGACTCCTTTCATGGAAGGAAAACGTCCCCCTGTAGTTCCCTGTAGGAGAATCCCATCTCTGGGAACAACTACCATGAAGTTCAGAAACCTCTTTTACAAGATATAGGTAATACATATAAAACTTTGCGTAAGAGGAAGACACAGACACACACTGACAATTGGGTCAGAGTTTTTTAAAGCTGGCTTGATAAATGTTGAGGGATTTAACCCTCAGGGATTAACCCTGACTGGTTAAATTTTTGTTATTTATAGCAGGGCTATGTTTGGTTTTGAAGTGAGAGGACTTTGCTGGATAGTCCTATTAAGTCTTTTATTACTTGTTAAAAAAAAATTACTTTATTGATATTTTATTTAGAAATTCATAGTTTAGGGTCCAAATGGCTTCAATTTGGCATTCTGAATCTGTACAGATTCTGTGAAGAAAGGGCAAAGTGTAGATCCTCTACAGTAGCTTATGGTAACTGCATGCATGAATTTGTGTCCACAGTAATAACTTCAGCTAAAGAGCCTGTGGAGTCATTGAGCAGGTTCTGCGCATGAGTTTGTCCTCGTGTGTGTCCACTGCCATACTAAAGTCTTAGACATCCTTTGTCAAAAAGTCTTATACAACTCCTACAGTTGTCGACAAGACAAGGGATTGACAAGATAGGTTGTAACCAGCTTCAGAATTTGGCAAAACTGGATATAAAGAAAGTCCTTAAGCAGCATCTATCCCGTATGACCCATTTATACTGAAAAATCTTAGAGGCTGGTAATGGAAAAATTGCTGCTCTCCCCTTGCAGGCACACCAGTGGGGAAAGCAATGCCATACATTTCTACTGAGAGGAGCAAAGAGCTTTCCCTTTTCCAGACCTCAGCTGCCTCCCAGGGAGTCCCTGTCCCCAAATACTCCTCAGCGCTTCTTGGTAGAGGGTGTGGGGCCAGCTTGGGCGTCTCTGTACCAGAGCAGTAGACACCCTAAATATGAGAAACAACAGATGGCTACAAACAGATGGGGGAATCTAAGTAACAATTAGATGCTATTGATCAGTATGACGACAGTTCTCACAACACAGCGATATTTTGTAGGGTTTTATCTGATCTGTTTTACATGTGGTTCAAGCTTTCACTGCTTCGTCTAGGCTGCTATTCCTGGGATGAATTTGCTGGGGTGAAGATTAAAAGAAGAGTTAGGTGTCTTTTGGCCTTATCCTGATCAGTGTGTATCTTTACATCATGAGATGGAAACACACAGGGCACACAGCCCCACACACGGCTCCCATCAAAAGTGGGTGTATGCGAGGCTGGCAAAAACCAGTAGCAAAATAGGCAGCTGCTCGGGGGAGAATCAGATGTTATTCGCCACAAAATCATTATCTTCACAACCTTCCATCTTCTGAAAAGCAGTAGGAGAAACAAGCCCAATTCCTGGTTTTCTGATGACAAAGTTGAATTAGACCCATGCTGCTGACAAGGCTGAGAAGAACTCTGGGATGGAGCCACAGGCACAGATATGTGGGTCTTCTTGCTATTCAGTGACCATTTTCTTTTCTCTGTTTGTTTCATTCATCATAGCTACATTCTTGATAGCACCAGTTTTATTCTTCTGTCTTTGGTGTTCATAAACTTCAGATATCTGTAGATTGCTACCTTAGGGTACAATACACATATATTTTCCTTGCAAACCAGTCTTCTCAATGTTCAGATAGTTTTGTTGCCCGTCTGAAGTTCAGACTTCACGATCTCATGTTTTTTCTGCTAACACAATGCCCATAACAGTATGAGACCCTGACTGATGTCAACTTCTAATTCTTGAGTGTTTGGGGTTTTTTTAAAAAAAAGGTGTAATAGCTTCTAATGAATAAAAGGAAGAATAAGAGCCCTCTCCCTCTCCCACCAGCAGTTAGAAAAAAGAGAATTGTTTCTGTTTCTCATATAATTGTGAAAAGGCTAAACCTTTATTGAAACGGATGTTACTGTTCACAGTCAGGTGTAGGATATTGCAATAGATGGATGGCAGGCCTGGGCCAGCACAGTAATTCTTCTCTTTTGCTCGTCAGCACTGTAGAAAAGGCTGACTCCCTGTTCTGTAAGGCTGATACATGGGCAGCACAAAATAGGCTTGTGGTTTTGTGGTGGGTTGTTTTTTTTGTTTTCTGCCATTTTGCATTGCCAATTAATGTCTGACTCTGTCATTGAATATTCATGCTTTGGATTGTTTTTCAACAAATGTGTTGGGAATTGTGTCTTTCCAGTCCAAACCTCATTTTGTTACAGTATTTTCGCCTATGCTTTTAATCTCTCAGGGTGCCTTTGTATTATTTGTCTTTGTTCTTACTGGTACTTTCAGCTCCTCCTAAATTACTATTGTTAGCTCATTATGATAGTGAATTCATTAAGATCATTACTTCTTTCAGATTATTACTGAAGATGTTAAGCAAGACAAAACTATTCTCTCTCCGTGCGCAAGCCTCCTGGAACACCTCTCATCAATGCAACACATGGCCTTTTCCTTGTTATCACGTTCCAACCCGCCATATCCTCTTCTTCTACAAGTTTATATGAATCCACTTTTAAACTCAGATGTTGTGAGAGGCAGCTTCAAGGCTCTAATGAAATCCATGTAGGCTGGCTGCATTCTTTATATTCCACTGCCAGCAGCTCCATCCAACAAACATGTATGTGTTAGCTTGAAGTTGAATGGATTCCTCAAGTGAACCAAGTTAAAGATGTAATGCAGGATAAAAACCTTATTGGTCTTTTTCATTTTAATTTTTCTTTAAAGGACATCCAGTTAGTCCAGAAAAAGTAATAGCAAGAAAACATAGTCAAAGGCTTCACATCCTCTAGATAGCTAGGGATTTTACAAAAATTTCTTACTGTTGGTCATGATTTTATTTAGGTTAGGTTTTTATTGTTCAGATCATTCTTCTACTCAACAACATTCCTGTAATTTTGGTTTCTTACTATTTAGATATCATTAAAAACAAAATCAGCAGGACTGTATTGAATAGTAAATTCTCATAATAAGCAAGTGTTTGTAGTTTCTCCTAGCTGGTTTTAAAATGTCAGAATTTCACAAATAATTTCTTTCAAGCTCTTTATTATTATGTGCATAAGGATTTCCTTTATTCTAAAAAAGTAACTGCTTTTAAAAAGCTTCCTTAGTGATTTTCTTACTGAATCGTTCATTTTGAATCACTAATTTTGTATCCTTCCTAATTTCTGTCTCCATGGAATATTTACAAAAGTTCCTTGTGCTTGACTCAGCCATTCTCTCCTTGCTGAAGGTCCTGATCAGTCCCAGTATAATGGCAGAGATGCTAGCTGCTCTTTTATTTAAAGTTGCTTTTGTCTTAGACTCAGGTTTTTTAGCAACTTTCCTTATAAAAGTCACCACACTTCTTTTAACTGAGAACTTGATTTTTTTTTTGGCCAAATTCCTTAATCTAATTTCTGATTCCCTAAAATACTGTCATCTTTCCCAGATCAGTGATAACAAGAATGGGTTTATTCAAATTTAGGACTCAGGGATCCAGGAAAAGATAGTCCTTTATCTCAGCCTTCTCTTAAAAGCACCAGACCCTCCCTGTTTTTTGTTGCTCCCTTGTACTCTCTTCCTATTCTGCATTCCTTATTAAAGGTTAGCTTGCAAAGGCAGCACATGTTCGTGAGAGCAGGACTGAGACTTTGGCCCTTACAAGGTGTTAAATCGAAACAGTGCTGGGTTTTACAGATACAAGTCCACAGGCATCTTTCCCAGGTTTGATAGCTTTAGCACCTTGTGATCTTCAAATCCAACAGACCTCACTGAATAATGTGTTACTGCAGTCTTTAGGTGTCATTGTCACAAGGACAGCATATTCTTTCCAGTTTCATACTCTGTCCCACGCCAATACGATTTACAGGTTATGCAATGTTTGCTCAAACTTTTCTAGCAGTCTAAAAAATCTTTTTTCTTGTGGTTAAAAAAGTAACCAAAAAAATGGAAAGACCGAAGCAGAAAAAGAAATTTTGTTAGCCAGATGAAGGTATTGTATCTAGCCAGATGAAGGTATTGTATCTTAATTCCAGACTCAAAATACAAGACCCATAGCTTTCTGTAAATTGACTTAGATCCTGACATTTACCTCTGTATCTGGTATACTAAATTCACATGCAGGAATAAACATCTCACATCTCTCTCCTTGGTCTCTTAAGTAAAGGTCTGTATGAGTCTACATAACCTGTGGATACATTTTATCTTAATTTTCTGTCAAGTGACCTGTCTTTTCTGAAGAGAAGGGAGACGATTCACATCACTTCAGCATAGTATATTGTATGTTCTCACTTTTCTTGCAAATAAAATAGAATTTTGCTGTAACTGAAAGATGAGATATTTCAGCTTCACTCCATAGTCAGAAGGTAAATCTGTATATTTTATTATTGATGTAACTTGAGAGATACATGTTAAGCCTTTTGTTTAAAGTACATTTAGAATTAAACAGGCCATATTCAAAGTAAATTCTCTAAATAGATTTTGGAAAGAGAAAGGAGTCTGTTCATTTTAATATACCTTCAGAAATATTTTACTTCTTGATGATGACAGCAGCTCTTACTGACAACTATTAATACATTATAAACACCCCATCAGAGTTATATAAAAACATGTCAGTTTTAAAGAGAACATCTTTGACAGCAAATTTTCTGATTGTGAAACAGCTGTGCCTCCAGTACAATGCATTAAGTAGTTTATTCCTTTTAGATAGTTAAATTGTGCATGAAATGTTGCTGGCGCAAGGGCTCCAAATCTGGCCTGATTAGCGAACATCTGTTACATTGGAAAAATTCATGTCTACCCTAATTAGCTGTCAGGCTGATGTACATCAGCCCTGATGGTGAGGGATCCTGTGCTGTTTAAGTCAAACAGGTTTCTCTCCTATCCCATCACCTGCCCTTTCAAATCTCTTCCTCTGGTGTGTTGCTGTAATTAGAGATTGTTGGAAATACAATAGAGCAGGTTATGGTCAGTTATAGTCCCATCTGTGCAATTTTTTTATTCCCACAAAACTTACGAACTGACATAAAGCAGTTCTAGCAGTGAGGCTAAGAGGTCTATATATTTTTCTAATCCTAGTCCACTCACTAAATCTGAAGACTTTTCATTCTCCCAAAGCCAACATTTTGTGGTGATTGAAAGAAAATCGATAACAGGCTGACCAATTTCTCTTTTTTTTCCTTTTTATATTTAGTTTTTTATTTTAAATAAGGACATTTCTGGGTTAAGTATGAAATATAGCAAGGAATTGAAGAAATCTCATAAAACCGTGTTCCCTGCTATTGACAACAGTCAATACTGTTTTACAGTCTAGACAAACAGTTTGTCATCTGTTTACTGGAACAAGTATGGACACATTACCCTCTCATATAGTGCATGTGCATAAATATATGCACAAATGTATATATATATATAAATATATGCATATATATTTTTAAATTTCCATGCTGGGTGGATATCTTTTAGCTAGGTGTTCCAACAATTTTGAATATATTTAGAGCAGTTTGTTAATTTGTTTTTAATGATACACTATTTTATTTTGTGTAGTTAGGGATTATTTTATTACTATTAATAGTAGAAATATTATTCATGAAGGGTGTACTAACTTACTTTCTTTTATACTGCAGTCTCATAACAGAAGCATCAGATAAATATAAAAAAAAGTTCCTCAGATGAAGTAAATTATTTTGACTCTGTTAGAGAAGGTTCATAGGCTTAACATTAACTAAGAATCTTCTTGTATTCAATGAAAATAAATTGTGTTTTGATTACTGGGTTTTCCCTATTTCCCAACAGTAAGGACTAATGCCAAACCGAGAAACTCATATTTGTTAAATCAAATTCTTTTACTTCCTCAGATCACAATTGCCAAAATATAATTCTGTCTTCAGTCAAAGGTGATGGTTTTCTTGATCCTGAAATGGTTTTAGTCAAAGTATTAAAATGTGTAATAGATTAATTAGTGGCATAGTAATTTGTCCTTATTCATATAATTTCAGATTAGTCCTTTAATGTCAATTGGAAGAGTTTGTGGACTCTTAGCTGAGTTACAACTGGTACCATGGGATTCTTCTAAAATGTTGTAAAAGGAATTATTTTCCAAGTTAAAGCATCTTCTTTATAATGTACCACTCTCTGGGCAGCAAAAAGATGAGAATTTAGAATTGCATCATATCTGACCAGCCATTCCTTACAGACAGAATCGTGTCATTTCCTCTCCATTCTGTATCCTCTGGAAAGGAGATGCTCTATCTCTGCTGCTTTCCACCAAAAGAATTCACGTGAAGACCTCCAATGTGATGCCCAAATTTATTGGTAGTACAACCCCAGCTGAAGAACTCCTGCAGAAGTACTGTTTCTCTCTTCCTCCTTGGCTTGTTGGAGGGCTGGAAGAGAGACTGTGATACAAGAATAGACTTCCCTCTTGATACCAGTCAACTCCATCTTATTCTGGTCTGTGACTATTGAGCATAAAGTAGGGGAGGAGTCCTGGAGAGTTTTTATTATCAGATGCTCACTGTTCATGTCTCAAAACTATCTTTGCCCAATTTCAGGCTTCTGTTCCCAGCTCCCTTCTTCTCTGCTACTCTCAGTTTACACAAAAAATGACCACGTTTACATACCCTTTGAGAAAATTGTTTCTCCCACAAAGCAGTGGCCAGTCGGACTATGAAAAACCGCTATGGGTAAATTAAAAGCATAAATTCAGTCTTCTTTAATGCTTCATTCAGCTTGCACTAACTATCAGGGTGACTAGTGTGAACTCTGTACTCACTTTTCAGCTAGTGTCAGTTTAAAATGGGCTCCAGGTATTTGCATCACGCGTTGTTTCAAATGTTGCTGCAGTGGCATCTCACTGAACTTTAAATGATTACTGAATATTGACCTTCACATTGAAAGGTGTCTATAACAACGATTAGGATAGGAAGCTTGAAAGCATAACAGATGCAGTAAAAGTTGGTTGTAAGTGTTTCAACTTTTGAATTTGCAAAAGTTGCAGTGAAAAATGCTTCTGGATGTTATGTATTATGTATACATGTTTGTGATGGTCAGTATTGCTGTCCCATTGAAGTATTAGAACAGAAAACATGGTAACTGAAAAGGAACAATCCAACTGATAAGCGTAACATTCATTAAGAACACAGGCAAATAAGTAAACATGGTCATATTCATGTGCATAGGTACTGATCAGCCAGTGATGTTGTAGTAGCAGGTGAAAGAATAATCAGGGTGCAGTTTATGTTCCCTTAACTGAAAGAGTCACTTTATTGTCCCTAATGTTGCAGATATGACAATGTTGTGGTTTTGCCCCAGCAGAGAGCCAAGCACCATGTAACTGCTCACTCTCTAAGAGGGTGTGTGTGGAAAATTGGGGGTGGGGTGGGGCAGGCAAAAGAAACAAAACAAAAAGAACAAACACAAACCTCATGGGTTGGGATATGGCTAGTTTACTGGGACAGCAGAGAGACTTATAACAGTAATAAGATGTTATAGCAAAATGTACAGAACTGGTGATACATAAAAACAGTTTCTCACTGAACTGCACAACTCAGACTGCACAGCTCAGAACTGTCCTGAAAACTGGACCCTCCCCAAAAACCACGTGTCCTGGAGTTGTGCTGTCCTCCCCTCACCAGCCCCCCCCTTTTATGCTGAGCATGATGTAACTGGCATAGAATACCTTCTTTGACCAGTTTGGGTCCCCTGTCCTGGATGTGCCTCCTCCCAGCTTCCTGGGCACCCCCCAACTTCTCGTTAACAGGGCAGCATGAACAACTGAAAGGTCCTTGACTGCTTGGCAATGACTAAAACATCCAGGTGCTATCAGTCCTGCTCTTGCCCCGACTCCCAGACACCATTACACTGGCTGCTAGAAAGAAAATGACATCTATCCTTGCTGAAACCAGGACAGACAATTAGGAGAGTTGAAGGTTCTCAAAGTTTTTGAAGTTGGAATGTGAAGCATATGAAGGATGGGAAATGGTGAAAACACAGAAAGCGTGGAGATTGTCAAATGTCATGTTAGTGCTACATTGGATGGATGGGAGAAAGACAGGTAGTGAGAACATTGTAAAAGGCGAACAAATGGGAAAGGAAAAGACTGGAAACAAAAATGGAGATGAGCCTTGCTTCAGAATAGTAATACATTAGAATTAAACTACTTCAGATCCGCAATTTTATATGTAACACTGGTGAGGGATGGGCACAGAGGGAAGCCTGTAAAAGGAGGGTTCAACTGAAAGGCTTTTGGAATAGCAGTAGAACTCTGTGGGTATTTTAAATATGTGTTTCCTCTGTTGTCCTTATTCAAAACTTATTGCTTTATGGATTTCTTGCAATAGTAACCGCAATACTTAATTTACTTTATTTTCATCAAAACATCAGTTAAATTGTAGTAAAAATCTAGCAAATGTCTGGTGAGACATTTCAAACACTTCAAAGGAAAATTCACGCTGGCTATCTAATGCCTGCACTTGTGTCACATTTAACCAAGCAGCTAATTCCATTTGGAAGAGCATAGAGCAGTCTTCCTCCTTTTGATAGAGACAACAAAAGATTGTTAAGCATTTTTCACTGGAGGTGTTACACTACTGAAGATCTGATTAAAAGTTTTCTTTCTTATCAGTTCCCTAGTGCTACCAATCCCTAACAACTGAGTGATGGCCAGTCATTTAAATGGATAGAAACTGCATAGTTGTTATGGGTCTACTGCAGCTCAGTATGTAGCATGGTCCTTTCAACTAAATAACAATGCCCAGAGAAGTTCTCTGGATCAGCCATTTCTAACTACATGCATTATGTAAAAAATTCACCACAGGACCTAGCATTTGGCTTCTGGAGCCATCAGAGTACAGCTATTGAGCTGTGAATTAAAAAAAAAAAAAGGTACAAGTTTTCTGACTCTCTGAATCTAGCTAATTTTCGGAGTGACAATATCCTAGTCGCCCAAACTTCCACTGACCCGAATATATTTTGAATCAGACCATAAATAGTGACACTTTTTCTCTTAATAAAGTTTTGGGATCAAACATCTGACAAAGCAGCTGCATTAATTTTGAGGTGTGATGTCAGAGAAAAAGCTGTTGTTCTCCTGTGTGATGTCAGAGAAGGGCAGCGCTGCTTCATTTGGTGCTGCAGTTCACTAAAAAATAGCAAATCATTAAATGCGCACCACAAATCAATTCCCTCTCACAATCTGACAATTTTATATCTGTCTTTAACATGGGAGACATTACATGGGATATCAACTGCTTCAGAAGTCATCTTTCATATTTGCTGGGCTTACGCTTATAGAGATGCATAAAGACATCCTGCATTCTGACTGGTACCTGAGGGAGCACCTACACTCACCTTTTGAGGCTCCCTTCCCAAGACTGTAAACCAAACCCCAGTCACAAGTACATCATCATGCAGCTAACACATTTCGATATAAATCTTGGGTGTAATTTACATTGGAAAAGAACAGATCAATATTTGAGTTTTATCAGTTCAGCTCCAATTCCCCGGAACATAAAGTTTTTTAGAACATCAAAACAAGGAAAGAACGTACTCAAGTGTGAAACAGATTTGTTGGAAGAAGAGTTGAAAACATTAAATATAAGTTTTGGGTTGACATAATCCAGGTTAAATCTAAAAAAGAAAAATACTTACTTTTGTAAAATGAGAGGCTATTTTATCACTCAGAGAATGTCACATCAATTGTAAAGCCATCAGCCTCAAGGCTTGTTGGTGATTGCTTCATATTTACTGTTAGTCCAGCAATGGAGATGGTACTTTTACAGTCTTTGGACAGACTAGTGAGTGTGACATTTAAAGTGTTGATTTTTGCAGCACTTATGTTAATTGTTGTAATTTTCCTGATGAACCACCATTCTGGTTCCCTGATGCAGCCAAGATAGTTTTACATTTTCTATGCAGGCCTCTTTGCCATTTGGTCTGTGTAGTGTCAGCTTCGAGTGCTACTGAAAGCAGACAAAATTGCAAGCAAATTGCATCAGATTGCCAACATTGTGAAAAGGTAAATTGCTTGCAAATCTATTTAAACCACTGCCCTATTTTCATCAGCTTCAGTACTTGGTATTCATGATTGCTTAATTGGCGACCTTTCCTATTGTGTAGTGCTTTATGGTGTAATGGAAAGCGATCTTTACCAAACCAATTACCCTTTTTTTCTCAGCACTACATTATTGCTGTGATTGCAACTGCCAGTCCTTTGTAAATGAACTTTCTGATTTCAATGATGTTTTTAAAATGTAAGATAGAAAAAAGTGGCATTCATATTGTGTGATGTTCTATTTTGAAGCCTCTTTGTAGTCACCATTGTCTGGGAAAATGGACTGAAGGGTTACACAGTACCTACAAATATCCATGTAACTATTATTAATATTATCATAATGTCTCCCTTTGTACAGCAGCTCAATTAGGAAAGGATAGGAGAAATATTTTGTCACCCTGTCAAGTGCACAGGAAGTGCTTTTGATGCCTCTTTTTTGACACATACATTATCTTCACTAATAATACGAGATTCCTTTTTAAGATATGGAAATAAATATACAAAATCTTTGTTGCTATGATAATTCAAGTCACTATACACTTACAAAATGTATTTTTAGAGACTCTTAGCTTTTCCAGACATTTAGGCATAAAATATTTTGAAATACCGTGGGCAGTATAAATAAAGGTAAATGTAAATGTCTCCTTGTACTAGAACAGGGATGCCAGCTATTTGTCTTGTAAATACAGACACAGTGAAAGAAAAATATAATTCACAAGCTATCTAGTTTGGTTTCAGCAATAATAGGATGCAAATGTTTGAACTTATTCCTGAGCAAATAAATAAAATCAAATTCTATAAAAATGACCATTCTCTTTTATTTTTATAATGCAGGATACAAAAAAAAATTTCAGGATTCCAAGACTTTAGTTTGTGTATTTATTTATGTGATTTAGGAAATTATATCGTTACTCATAAGTGGCGACACGGAAAGGGCTCTACAAGTAATTTAGTCATTCCCTAATATGGTACTGTAAGTGCAAATGGATGCATCATTCTACCCCCTACAGTTAAGAATTCTGTTGTAACGACAAAAAATTGAAAGGATTTATTTTACTCTTTGTCCTCTCTTTTCTTTTCCCAATTAAAAAAAAAAAGATCTTCTGACCAAGCTTTCTGATGATTTTAGTGCTTTTGATGTCATGTAATGATTTATTTATAGCTGTACTCTTAGGTAAAGCGAAGTGCCTCCCCAATTGTATTTTTATGGGCTTTTTATTTGTGTAAGACAACTATCACTGAAATCTACTACATGGTAGTGTGAAATCCTTACTTTCTCTATTTTAGAAACTGGCAGAAGTCTTCAAATCTATCTTTCCTTTATAAATTTGCATATTGAGTCACCCGTTTGAGTTCCTGTTGTATATCTATAGCATGGAAGGCTGCAGAGAGTACTAGTGATCTCCACATCTAAGTCATTGTATGTACACACATACACATACACAGTGTCTCCTAGCTCTAAATAAATTACAGCTTTTGGGGGCAGGGGGAGAGAAACTATCTGTATCTCAGCCTTTGTAGAAGGAAAAAATATAGTGGTAAAGAATTACCCCAATATAAAATTTATTTTTATTTAATCAGAAAAGTGCAGATGAGGAAATGACTGGAACTCCTTATCTTCTCATATTTATATATGTAGTGCATACATGTTGCCAATTATAGCCTATTGCTCCAGAACTTACTCTGAGAGCATTGTAGAGACACCCCTCAGTGCTGATGTGAAGGATGGTGGCAACACCTCACAACGAGGTTCTGTTCTTCAAAAAGCAGCAGGATGATGTGGCAGCAGGGAGTGAGTGGTTGATTAACCCTGGTATTACTGGTGCGCAGGAGTGAATTGCTAGCTGAAGAAAGTTGGACCCAAAAGGTGAGGAGTGAGTTTTAACTTGGTACAGTGAGAACAGTGATAGGTCAAGAAGAAATGGTGTCAAGTTATGCCAGGAGAGGTTTAGATTGGATATTAGGAAAACCTTCCTCACAGAGAAGGTTGCTAGGTATTGGAAAGGGCTGCCAAAGGAAGTGGTAGGGTCTCCGGTGGAAGTATTTAAAAGATGGTTAGATGTGGTGCTGAGGGACATGGTGTAAAGGTCGTTGGCAGGTTAGGGTGATGGTTGTAGTTGATGATCTAAAGTGTCCTTTCCAACCAAGACAATTCTATGATTCTTTGATTCTATGAATAGTGTACCTGTAAAGAGAGGCTGTGGATTTGGGATAGGTTCAGCAAAGCATCAAAATAATGGAAGTGGTCACAAGATTTTGCCAGACTGATTCAGTGGGATGAAGGACAGAGAAGAATCCAAGGTAAGTCTTGGCTATATATGGAATGACAGAAAATTCAAGGTGTTTACTACAGAAACTTCACATTGATGGTAAGTTTCATGGCACAAAGTGGACTTTGTGTCCATATTGTAAAGTGCAGTATTGTAAAATTCCAGACAGTGTAAAGTAGATGAACAGTAACATGAAGGTACTGTGTAAATCATGTCTACATTTCCCTTTTAGAAATTAGTTCTTTTTGATTAATACTCTTTAAGACTTAGTTGTTTTTGCATTGATTTCAGTCTTGAATCTTTGTCTTCAGTGCTATAAAGGAGGTGTTAACACAGTCACTACAAGTAAATAGTGATCCACGACCACACTGTTGTCCTGAATGCACCTTGAACTGAATACGTTCATTGATCAATTACCAGAGACTTCTGCCTTGCTGCACTGATGTGTTCATGTATGTTGTTGATCAGAATTAATGATTCTGGTTACTTCGTCTCATTTATTGCACATGAATTTAATAAAATAATTTTAAAATTAGGTGATGGATTTTTGCCACTGGTTTGAGAACAAGGATTCATGAGGTTTGCAAAGTAAGATCAAATAAACGCATTGGGAGAGGAATGCATGCTACCATCATTTTAGCCATCTTATGCCAGAATATCATTAGGCATTGCTGAGTCTATAAATGAAGGCCTAATATGATCCACCCATTTTTAAAGTACCTGAGTGTGTGTGTGTGTGTGTATACAATGTGTATATTCTGGTTTTCAGGATGCCTGACAATAAGCAGAAATTTGGGAGCACTAGCCTTGTGATGAACAGTTCTAAGCTGAGTTTAGGAGAACCTGGTTTAGAAGTGTCCTTGTCCTTGCTTGTTTACTACTCAAAAAGGTAAGCATGCACATCACTGAACTTTGAACAGTGTGGATGACAGGAATCAAACAACAATTTGTCTTGAGAATTTTTCTTGTGTCTAAATAATGTTATTTTATTCAGAGTAAGTATCCCACGATTAATCCTACAGAGAGTATCTATATGCTATTATTTATAAGCTAATGCTATTTTTTATATGGATATGTAGTTTTTACTGGTTATTTCACACAAACAAATGCTTCTTCAGAGCTGGGTTTGTACGGAGACTGGAGGGACTTTATTTTCTTGAGTAAAAGATAAGTTTAAAAACACAACCCTTTTATAAAGTCATACCATCAGCATCCAGGTAAAACTTTGGTTAATTAAAAAATTGGTGACATTTGGGAATTCTATTGAGCTGTCCATTAGAGACTGATGATGAGCATTGAGGCATTGCTTTGTACGTCTCTAAGTTTATAAAGCTCTTTGAAGTCTCCTGGAGAAAAAATGAGACATAGATATATCGTTTGTACTAACTTACAATTCACATAGCAATATGTAATCTCTCATGAACTTTATCAGTATGACATGACTGCAAATTCTATCACAAAATTTCCACATGTTCCTCTAAATGAAAAGAGGGTGTTCCTCTGTGACAATATTTGGTTTTATTCCCTCACATTCATGCCCTAGACTAAATTATAGTATTTTGTTTGCAATTTTTTTGTCATATCATGTTAGCCTAATATACCACTAATACCATTTTAATACAGAAATGTTAGTACTCCTACTCATCGGATGATATAGTACCTTATCACATTAGCCTGCTATGACTTTTTCTTGTGGTATCAGTTACTACTCTATAATTACATTCCTACCTTATTTTCAGTCTGATAGGCACCACAATTGTCCACACTTCTGCCTTTGAGGCCCTACATAAACTCCATGTTACAAAGTTCTACAGCCGAAGAGGTAGTGTTGATTCAGTTAGCAAACTTTAGTAGCACTATTTTAGGGTGACTATGAGTCCAGTCTACTGCAGTGCAATAGCTATGCCTGAAAAGTGAACTTTTTTGTTTCTAACTTAGAACAAAGAAGAAAGGAAAAATACACAATGTAAAACAAAACATAACAAAACTGTGTTACCACCAGCAACCAGAGTTTCCGTAGTAAATGAAAGAGTCGTCATAGAATCATAGAAATATTTGGATTGGAAGTGACCTTAATGACCATCTAGTTCCAACCCCCTTGCCATGGAAATGGAGATCCTCCACTAGATCAAGCTGCCCAAAGGCCTTTCCAACCTGGCCTTGAACACTGCCATGGATGGACCATCCACAACTCCTCTAGGTTACCTGTTCCAGTGCCTCACTACCCTCACAGCAAAGATTTTTTTCCTAATATCTAATCTAAATCTACCCACTTTTCTTTTAAACCCATTACCCCTTGCCTTATTACTCCATGCCCTTGTAACCAGTTCCTCTCCTGACCTCCTTAAGGTGTAGAAAGGCCTCTATAAGGTCTCCCCAGAGCCTTCTCCAGGGTGAACAAGCCCAACTCTCTCAGCCTGTCTTCACAAGAGAGCTGTTTCAGCCCTCTGATCATCTTAGTGGCTCTCCTCTAGACTTACTCCAACGGCTACATGTCCTTCTTAAACTGGGGGCCCCAGAGATGGACACAGTATTCCAGGTGTGGTTTCATGAGAGTGGAGTAGAGGGGTAGAATTGTCTCCCTTGACCTGCTGGTCATGCTTCTTTAGATGCAGGTCAGGATACTGCCAGGTATATTGAACTTCTTGTCTGCCAACACCCCCAAGTCCTTCTCATCAACTTCTTGTCTGCCAACACCCCCAAGTCCTTCTCATCGGGGCTGCTCTCAATTCATTCTCTGCCCAGCCTGCTTTTGTGTTTGGGATTGACTCAACCCATGTGCTGGACCTTGCACTTGTTGAACTTCGTGTGGCTTGCACAGACTCACCTTTCAAGCCTGTAAAGGCTGCTCTGGGTGGCATCCCTTCCCTTCAATGTGATGACTGCACCACAAAATTGGCAAACTTGGTGAGTTTTGGGCCATCTAGGAATACTTAGTCAAATATTCTGGGTCTACAGTTATATCAGTGAAAGTCAAGAAAATAAATTAAATAATAGAATCATAGAATTATAGGGGTTGGAAGGGACCTCGAGAGATCATCGGGTCCAACCCCCCTGCCAAAGCAGGCTCCCTAGTTCATATTACACAGATAGGTGTCCAGAAGGGTCTTGAATATCTCCAGAGAAGGAGACTCCACCACCTCCCTGGGCAGCCTGTCCCAGGGCTCTGTCACCCTCACTGCGTAAAAGTTCTTCTGCATGTTGGTGCGGAACTCCTGTGCTCCAATTTGCAGCCATTGCCCCTTGTCCTGTCTCCACAGACCACCGAAAAGGGGCTGGCCAATTCCTCCTGCATTCCATACTGAAGATATTTATGAACTTTAATAAGGTCCCCCCTTAGTCTTCTCTAGGCTGAACAGTCCCAACTGCACACTCAGCCTTTCCTCATAGAGGAGATGCTCCAGACCCTTCATCATCTTCATAGCCCTCCTCTGGACTCTCTCCAGGACATCTCTGTCTTTTTTATACCAGAGCGCCCAGAACTGGACACAACAGTCCAGGTGGGGCCTGACCAAGGCAGAGTAGAGGGGGAGGATCACCTTCTTTGAACTGCTGGCCACGCTCCTCTTGATGCACCCCAGGATCCCATTGTCTCTCTTAGCCACCAGGGTACACTGCTGGCTCATAGCCAACCTATCATCTACTAGGACCCCCAGGTCCTCTGCAGAGCTCCTCTCCAGCAGGTCATCCTCCAGCCTGTACTGATTCCAGCTGTTATTCCTTCCCAGGTGCAAGATTCTACATTTGCTTTTGTTGAACCTTATTTGGTTTCTCCCTGCCCAGATTTCCAGCCTGTTGAGGTCTCAAATATATTGTGTTTTGCTTAGAAATAGAATCAGGTACTTTTTAGTAATGCTTTAACAGCACAATGTTATCATTACCAGGCCATCTTGAAGCTAATTCTTTCTCCAGTTAACCTATCTGTATCGTTAGTTGACATGGTGGCATTGGGCAGATGGTTGGAGTTGATGATCTTAATGGTCTTTTCCAACCTTAAAGATTCTATGGTACTATGATCCTGTGATGATTGTATTCTCATCCACCTGTTTATGGAGCATTCTGAATGTGCGAGACTCACACTGAATAAAAGAACAGTGTTTGGGAGGTGAAAGGGGGAATGTGGTGTGAGAGACCCTGCAGAACGCAGTAGGAGCCCTTTGTACATGGACTTTTGCAGTTGCTTTTCTGGGGTCTGGATGGAAGAATTCTGTCACCTGAGTAAGACAGGAAGTGCATTTTGGCCCTTGGTGACAATTTTTGAGAGGTGCTTTCTGTGCTACAATTTCTGGTGCAACTAGTGGCTCTTTAGATTCTGTGAAGAAGCAATAGATGTAATATGGCTGTTAGGCAAACAGATTTACAGAGCCCTGAGAAACTGAACAATTCTTTTTCGATTTTCTGCCTTTCTACTTACTGGCAAAGCACCTTCCCACTTGCTGCAGTCTGGGTCTGCAGAAACTAAGGTAGAAATTTCTGTTTGATTATGCAAACTACTGCGGTTCCTCCATCGGTGTGCCCAGTTGCAAGCATATCTGTCCTTCTGAGTGAAGTTCTGCAATGCTGTGTATAGTTTTGAAGTAAGGTCTCTGGTCTTATAGTGCTTTTTGGGGAATCATCACAAGTTCTGTCAATTCATATATTCATCCTTGTAAAGAGAAAGTGTCATATGAGCTGGACCAGCCACACTGGATAAAGGCTTCTCTGCCTTTTCAGTGCATAAGTTGGACACAGTGATGAAGAAATATGTCTACTGTTGCACGAAAGGTTTCTGTGATTAACATGCCAACCACTGATCCTTGAAATTCCTAGAAATTTGCTATTATTGTTCTATAAGTACTTTTTCATAGCATTAAAGTCATCACCCAGATTCAGGCTGCAAGTATTTTGCACAGATTTATAAACCAAATACTCACTCTACTGAATAGCCTGTTTGTAGCCCACAAAAGATAACCAGGCAACTTCATGGTTGCTCATGATTTCAGAGGAGCAGGTATACCTCAAAACAGATCAGCCTGATGGGACACATTCTCCTCCAAAAGTCATCAGGAATTCAGTCTATTCCTACCATTAGCAAGTATTGACATTGATATTAATAAGTGTTTACGCATAATGATTTTAGTTTCCTAACCCACCGTCAGTGTCCCTTTTTGTAAGGGAAAGCTAAGGGTTGGTGGGATATTCAATATCTTTACTCAGAGCTCTCTAATTACTGGTGAATCCAGGAATACACTTTTTAATTTCTTTGTGTAGCTGTATTGTGGGTTTATAGATTGATTGTAGCCTTGCCTACATGTGCCCTCAGGCTCTCAGAAAATGAGATTCATCATTTCAATGAATTTACACTAAATATAGCTTGATCAATTATACTACATGTCAGCAAAGAGATTATAGGAGGTCAACAGACTAAAGTATAAAGCGATTTTTTAAACACAGTGTAATTTCCTTTGGATAATTGTCCTGCCTTTTGAATTGCTAAGGAAGTGTACATGTTCCTTTACTCCTGAAAAAAACACTGGTTAAGCAACAAGAATTCCTAGAAATTAATGAGAATTCTAGTGCAAATTAATTAGTAAATGATATCAGCAACATTGGTGATTAACATCCTGGACTGGAAGGCTGGTGATTCGTGGCCTCTCCTCCCATGATGAGTATCTGCTGTAGGGCACAATGAGCTTCTGGTGAGCTGTGACCTTCTTTGAAAGACTTCAGGGCACCATATTCTAGTGTGTCTGCCTCTGCCCTTGTGCTTCTGGGATGCTTAGGTTTCTCCAGGATGAGCAAGGACTGGAATACCTTTCAGAACTGGGACACCTTTCTGGACTGTCCATATTTTTGCTCTGGTTGATGTGGTGTATCTTGCACAATATGTTCTGCAACTTGTTCAGGTATATGGAGATACTGAAGGAAATACGATGTGTGTGATGCTGCGTGTCTTGCAACTCAGCCAGAAATATTCATTTTATGCAGGTGGCAGGTGAAATTCACTGGGGTATTAAAGAAAAGTTTTGATGAGTAGTTGCACATTCTCTCTGTCTAAGGTCTGTTGTAGCATTTGAACTGTAAACTGAAATGACAGTTGCTTGCATGGCAGAACACCCACGAGAGCATCACAGCAACAGTGCCACCTGTTACTCTTTGCATGACTTGTGAAAAGATGCTGTGTATGAGGAGATCTAATCTATTTCTTCTTTTACTACTGCAAGAGATGCTGGCACAGATATTATGCGTTCAATTGTGTGTTTTACATGCTGCTGCAGTAACTATGATTTCCTTCAGGATCTTTTAATATTTAGCAGAAGTAACATTTTAATGAAATATTAAAGCCAATAAGTGTAATTTATTTGCATCTCTGTTATTCTTTAAAATAACAGAGTTAAAAAAAGGTGAGATGTATTATTGATTGACAGGTTTTAGAAAATGCATGGAATCCTATAGTTTATTCTTGACCGAGTTGAGTAGCATAGATGATGCTTTTCCAGTAACACTTTATATATGACAATAGAAAGGTTTTACTTCAGAAAAACGTATCAGCATGATAAATATTAAGAAAGACAGATATTAAAGGAAATAGGATCAAGTACCAAATATTATATCTGTAAAGGGAGAAGAGTACAGTAAGTGTTCTGGCTTACTTGTGAGTATAACTGTAAACCTTCATGAAGAACGTTGTCTGTTGTGTAGAAGACTGTCAGTATAAATGTAAATGATTATAAATTGTATAACTAGTTGTGGAAACAAACCTTTCCTTTTCAGAAGTGAATGAAGTTTTTCTGGTTTCTTTTGCTATTCCAGTGAGTACTTACAGATCTCAGATATGTGAATTTAGAAGATCGTGTGAGGCTGAGATCCAGTCAACACATGCTGTGCAGCTCTTTCCTCCACCTGACTCATGCCGTGGTACCACAGTGTCAACGCATCCTACCAGTGTGGTTGCCAGGTCAGACCTCTCGCTCCCGTTGCACAGGCACCAAACAGAACAACCCTGCCTGGCTTTAGCAAGGCATGAACTGGTCTTGGAGTCTAAAAGTAAAGCTGCCTTCCAGGTTCCAATGTTTCTCTCCAAGAATTGCTGAAGTAGGGTAGATGGGCAGCTAAGGCAGGTAACTTTGAGAATTTAAAAGTCAAGAAATGACTTGTCTGTTGTCACACTAAGAAGTCTGCAGTAGAGCCAGGGGCAAGAACTGAGCCCTGAGACCCAGTGAGAGATCTGTGCTCCTGATAATTTACAATGTCTTTAAAGTGCACATTTTATGTGTGTAAGTACTCAACATTGTCTGAAATTGCATTCCTTGAAGAGGCTTCAGATTAAGCTGATAGAAATAGATGTAGACTAAACCCAGACTTAATGGGCTGAGTTATTAATTAATTATTTTCAATGTTAAAAACTGGGCCCTTGGCTTTAGTCAGAGCTCGTGGTCTCTTGGAAGACCAAGCCAGTTTAGCACCCTCCTGCATAAGGTAATCTGCTGATAACAGCAAAATCCATGATAGCATCTGCAAACGCAAAAGTGAAATAAAATGGATTGAATTTAGAACTTGTGTCTACCTTCATCCTGGGAATAATACTGAGTTCTTCTGATGCTTATGCTGAGAGTGGTCATGTGCTCAGATAGCATAAGACTATCCCATAAGAGAGGTTAAAAAAGGCAGAGACAGTATCAGGGGAAAAGCCACCTGCAGGGAAAATAAGTGCAATATCCCTCACGGAAGATGATATCTTTCTAATTTCTTGAGGGTTGGTCCCACTGTGTCAGACAATCACAAATGAAGGGAAAGGAGAAAAAATAAAATAAATCAGTGCTCGTCATACTGGTTTTTGAAACCATAGTAATTTACTGTCGTAGTACTCGAGGGCAAATCATACAGAGGTGTCATAAATAAACCATGTAACGTTTGTTTTTCTGCATGTTGTCTTATTTCTGTGTTTCAGAGTTCGGATTGCAAGTCAGCTATCATTTTATCATTCTACCCGTTTGGTATTGGTTTTGTTTCTTTATCCTTGATTCAAGATGAGTCCAAAAATTACATGTTTTTACTTCCACTAGCATGGAGAATTAGGACATGGGAAAGCAGCTGAATCTTCTGCTACTGTGTGTATTTGCAATCCTTTGGCAACAGCTTCTGTTCTGCTGGCACAAATAAGAAGAGTTTATATTTTTACTTATTAGTTTTCAACCCAGTAAAATGTGTGCAGGACCCTTAATGAACTAGAAAGGTAATAAGAGCAGTTCAAAGTCTTCAAAGTATTGACTGTGGCTTCCTGGTTGCCACAGAAGCAGGTTCAATCAGGTTCATTTTAACTTATCTAAAAAATGCTTTTTTTTTTTTTCCCATAGACAAAAAATGGTCTCAGGTGACATATCCAGTGTAAGTAAAACACCATCCAAGTAAGAAAGCAGTACAGTCTGTAAGACAGATACAGCTGTTTTACTGAGTGATGTTAAAATCGATGTCTGTGTATGAGGATGGATATCTACGGATTCTTATCTCTTAACAGTGTACGAGGCATTCGGGCTTGTTCTGAGGGAATGTTTTACGCTGTACTGCCAAACACACCAGTTACACTACATAGCTTTTTAAGTCCCTTAATACTAAGTATATGCAGTCGGACTTTGTGATATGTCAAACTTCCAAATCCTAAGGAAGGCAAAAGCCACAGAGGATTCTGAGTTATGTGGAACATTGTCCTCTACCCCCAGTATTTTATCAGAGTATCAAAAATGAAAAAAAGCCAGTCACCTCACCAAAGCCTGGTGTGTTGGGGAGCTTTATTAACCGTTTTAGTTCTTGGTCCCAAGATGCTTCTTTTATTTGCTGAAGTGACCCACAAAGGGTCTGAAGAAGATGACAGACCTGAATTTACAAAACTGTGCTGATCCTCAATGCTTCTCAGATACATCCTATCTGGTCTTAATTTTTTCCTTGAAGCAAAATGCAGCAAATATTTTGTTAAACAGGACTCTCCTTTGAGCCCACAGGGAACTAGCTGGTCTTGAGGTCCCTAGCACAGATGAGACTTATCTTCCTCCTTTAATGGAAAAAGTCAGTTGGGAGACAATCTGCAGGTAGAAGCTAAATTGTAGTGTGGAAACAGGTTAGCTTAGCCAACAACTGCCTAAGCATCGCGGCTCGTGTCTTTTCTGTAATTATTGCATTTAATACAGCTAGTTACTTGCACAAAAGATCTTCCGGATACGGCAATTTCCACGACGGGCTGTTTGGGAATGTAGAGGCCCATCATTTAGCTCTGATATTGTTGGGTTGTCAGAATTGATCATAGCTTCTGACGGAACACCTCTAGCTTTTTTTTTATGGAGTGCATCAGAGTGACATTTCACATTGTTTAAGTAGGAGTGATCTGTTAGTTTATATTTTATCTAAAACTGCAGAGCAGATGACCTCCCTCAGGGTCTAAATACATGAATCCTATGTGCATGTTATAATTAATAGTAGAGCTGGGAGAGAAATTCATAACAAGGGGCCGAAGAGCTGGGCAGAGCAACTTGTCAAAAAGAAGGAAATTCCACTACAGATTAGCTTATTTTTAAGCATGTCAAGCTCTACATACAAACATGATATATTGCTTCCTTGTAATGTCTGTTTAGGCCCAGATGCTCGAGGCACTGTCAGGGAGTGCTGTAAATTTTGTCTGAGTCAGGGCAATTCTGATTGATCTCTGAGTGTAAAATCGATAAGAAGACACTGTCATTTTCTTAAAGGATGAGCTAGAAAAGGAAAATAAATTAAGACTCCACTGAATGTCTATCTCCAGTACTCATTAATTCAGTGTGGTCTGTACTTTGTTAATGTTATGTCCACAGCTTTAATCTTCCAGGTGCTCTTCCTGCAGATAGTCGACAGCAGCCCTTTATTATGTTATGTATATTTCATCCACACGTGGTGGAAATAAAATGTCTGCCCTCTTCTTTCCCGTAGCCCCTGATTAATCCATTTTATTATTTTTCAGAAATACATCACTTGGGTGCTGATTAACTTAAAAATGGAAAGCCATTGTCTTTCTTGCATGTCCTTCATCAGAACTCACACTCCGGCTGCTCATTTGTCTTGAGTTGTTACAGCAAATAACGACTAGCAAGCATTTCCCTTTATGTAATATACTGCAGGAAGATTAATTTACTTCTGCTCTTTTTCTCCATTTCTTTTTTGTCTACTAAGACTTTTTTGACATGTTTTTAACTCCCTTCCAGCTCTCACTCTCCTGCTTCCATTTAAACACTTTTACAGCATGCACCGGCGCTGCGGTGCTAAAACTGGCCATTGTAACCTGCAGACGAAGTCACGCCGTGCTGCTGCAGGCATGACTTCATTCTGGGCTGACTTTCCTTTATCTGCACTTGTGAGTGTGAGCCTCAGCTGTTTGAGGTGTCTGTCCTTTAAAAATATCATGAGACTGTGGCTTTAGTTGCACAACCTTCTCATGCACATGTAGGTGCACTGAAGTAAATAGGTTTGCTATGGTGGATATAGGCTACTCACAGGGGTAAATATTATAGGATCAGACGCTGTTACACTCAAATATAAGATCACTTTTATCACTTAGCAGTCTTTTTCCCATCTATGTGTGTATTCTCAGTATACAAATAACTTCTAAGCATAAGTAGGAGTTCATTTTATTCTTCAGTTTATGCTTTAAAATGTTGACTTTGGAACCCAAATGACCTTATTCTCTCTGCATATTCAAGTGCAGTGGCTATTAATGATGAAGCGTAACACTGAAATACATTTTGGCAGGAAAAAGAAATTTCTTCTATCTTTTTCTTCCCCCTCCCCCCCCCAACTATTCCTAATAACTAAAAATGCTATTTACTTACAACTTCATTATGTACCTCTAGGGTGCCTTGTTTGGGAAAACAGACAGAGGTAGTTAAAAAAGAAGACCTCTTGGCTTCACTAAGCATTTAATTCATATTCATGAAGTATCTTATTCCCGCTCCTTAACAAAGCACAACACATGCCAATTAATTAATTTTCATGGAGAGGTCATTGGTGAGACAAGATCTCGGCCCGTCTGTTTCCTAGTTGAGCAGGTTCCACCTAAGCTAAAGGAGTGGATTTGATGATCTCGTCAAACTGTCTGTTACATTTTATCTGAAAATTATCCATCAGGACCTTTGCATGTATTCACTGAATTTTTAATTTTTAGAGAAGCTCATAAAAGCTTTAAGCAGTTGCAGTAAATATATATAGAACTGAATATGTTCAGCTAAAATCTAAGACATACGTGCTTCATCTGTGTTTATCTTTGAAAAGGGCTATAAGTCAACTGATAGGTATTTTTCTGGCTATATGTCAAAAACTGATATTTTGAAAATGGCTTGCTACAGGCAGTAGTGCTTCAGAAGAGGTTGAGCTTTGATCCAAATCTACTGTTCTTACCACAAGGCTACCTTCCAGTAACATCTAAAGTATGAAAATTGCTTTCTGAGCATCCACTGTCGAGACATTTTTTATAGTATTTGGGTTAAATTGAGGATTGTGTCACCCTTGTCTATAAAGAGGGGAGAACCAACTGCCTGACTTGCACTTGTCTCTCATGGCTCGATCCCCAAGTTCCTGGAAAGTCCTGGTTCTGAGGGGCTGGCACTGACCCTGGCATTGATATCCCCAAGATAAGAAGGCAAAAGTCAGGTCATGGCCAAAAATACTTTCAAGGCAAAGACGGGATATATGGCCTTCTGTAGCATCACCCAAACCACCCATCGAGATAATCTGGGGTTTTAAACAGAAAAAGCCGTAAACTTCCTCCAGACAATAACATTCCACATTAGGAGGAAAATTATGACAAAGTAAATGCAAAGGGTAGCCCCAGATACAGAATAGCCTCTGGGTTAGATAAACACTGATCTGATTGTTGTCTGAATTACAAATCTGTAAACTCCTCTGACAGCCAGCTATTTGCAAAGGCAATAAGCATTTGTGATAGGAAAGGATTTCACCATGGTTATGCTGCCTAGCCTCATATCTAGATCAGCTGAATTTGGGAGTCAAGTCAGAAAATCTCCATCAAAATAGAATTGCTCCAACTGAGTGTTATTGAACAAGTATATTTTTCAAACACATTTTGAATGTGACTGAAATACAGCAATAAGTTTAAAAACTGTATCATAGTAGACATTTTTATACTGTCCTTGAAAAATGCACCTATAGTGGAGTGGATGGAATGGATTTAATAGTAATATATAATAGAAATACACATAGTAAATATATAAAGCTATGTATATAATACACATATCAAATGACATTACATGTATATCCCAGATTACAATATATTTATACCAGGCCCTCTGCCTGTTCTCCAGAGCTTCTGCTACGTGTGTGTACTTGAAACTGTCAGACACTCAAAACCTGTGCAAGATCATTTACCCTCAACAGGTTCAGAGGGTAATATGTGACATCCTTTGCAAGTGTCAAAGTTTTAAAAACTGTGCCTTTATTAATCGAAGGATTCAGCCTGCTTTTTCTGAGACCTTATTTTTGTAAAGAAGAGTAGTTCTAACTTAAGATCCATAAAAGTTTCATGCATACACAGAAGAAACATCTGGAGATTTTTACACAGGAAAAAAAAATACAAATTCTTGCATACAAATTATTGCACTTCTATTACAAGAAGAAATAAAATTCACCTTATCTAAATTAAGCCAGTAGTACAGTGGTAATTCTGCTGGCTTTATTGTTCGTGTTAGTATTCTCACTGTTTTAAGTAAATGAACTTAACATTTCCCATCCTGTTCTTACATCATGTGATTAAACTAAACGAACAGTAACTGGTCCAAAATTAATACTGAAATTCTTCATGTAGCAAGTAGGGTGATAGAAATATAGGAGTGGGCCAAGAGACTTAAACAGTCTAGAATGCTTCTGGGAATAGTAAGGGGTTTACTAAAAAAAAGTGATGGCTACTTGCTTTTCAACCACAATTCTTGACAGGGTTAACCACTTCCTTAAATACAGAAGAGATGCTTTCGCAGCTATACCAAGGATTTGTTTATGAGTCCCTTAAAGTTTTGTTCAGTCAGACTTCCATGGACTCCATGGAAACAGCAAAATCCAAATCAAGTTGAATCACGCTAATTTAAACATTACAAAAATAAGTTAGTTCCATGCAGCATATTAATGTGGCTCTATTAATAAATGAATAATAATTTAAGAGACCTAATCCGCTCTAGTATCTATCGTTACTTCAAGGTTTAGGACTTTTATGAGCACAACCATGTCCTGATGTTCTAAGTGAAATTATTTAGAGGGGAATCACTACTGATTTTGAAAACAGAATATTAGTGTGCAACTTTACAATGAGGTGCTAGTTATAGGCAATGAATAAATAAATACTTAATGATAGAATGTCGCACATTTCTTCATGAGGTTGTCTTTTTCGCCACATTTAGTTTCTGTCAGACAGGTTGGGGATAGATAGCTGAAAATGGTGTGCGAGTTGCTCTGTGATGGGGGAATAGAGTGACAGAGAAGAGCTACAAGGAATGGATATCTGGTGCATTGGGTCCAATGGCAAAAGCTAAATGTGAAATAGGAATATTAGGAATTTCTATATAAATACTAAAATGACTTTAGGAGAATTTAAACTTCAACATGGTTAATTCAGCTGACTCTGTCATACTGATCTGTGAGGGGTACCAATACAGCAAGAAATCTGCATAGGCAGAGTATGTGCAGTTTGTGGCAGTATTCATTACCTGTTTTGCTACTGTCTTGGACAACCTAAACTTTCTCTAATAACTTTGGTTATTAGACATCTGGAAATAAATTTTCAAACCTGTGAAATATATCCACAGCTTTTCTATGAAGACCAGTGGAAATAGGTAGCCGGTATACTAATCACAACAATTGATAGCGCTCAGCAAATAACTGTGAAACTCACTCCTTTTTCAGAGTGGTAACTCACTGCTTCTTACTGTGAAATCGTGCTTTTACATATGAATGCCTGCAAATATATAAAAGGCTGGGTGCTATCGAAACCAACAGGTTAGTTTCCTTTGACTTCAGCGGGGGGCAGGATTGATCTGAGAATGTAACAAGATTGATGTTCTTTATGATTGTGCATACTGAGTGGTATTAATGAGAACATGTTTTACAGTATGTGTACTGCATGTGCTTCCCTTCTCAAGAAACCTCAGAACTGCTGTGCAGTTATATAGCCATGGTATGGCTGGAATCCATATCCTTTTGGATATGAATAGCAGCAATAAATCAACATACAGCAATATACACTTTTTTTACTGTATCATGAATCTCCTTTTCTACTAGAATATTTGAAACAGCAGCGGATGATTTGATTTTGTGAATTCTAAAGCAATGCTTGTTACAAGGTAGGATGTCTTCAATAGTGACTGCTACTGTGAGGATCTTGACTTAGTGACTTTATGAAATCATCATAACATCCTTTCCCCCTTCACAGTTTTATTCTTAAACAATTCACCTTAGTTTGAGATGCTCACTGGGGAGCAGTTGAGTTTCTGTGCTGAAGCAGATTCCACCTGCCATTTATCATTCAAATCAAGGTACTAACAGAGAAAAAAATCCTTTTCTGTAAATCAGTGGTATTAATAATCTTATAAATTTGAATCAACTGCCTCTTCATAAGGTACCCTTTTAAGATACTAATTTGATATAGCATTGTTAAAATGAATTGTAACCATGCTTAGGTGTTGAATATTTACCTCACATATGCTGAAATAGCAACCACGGGCATTTTTCCATCTCTTCTGGGAATCACCAACATTTGAAAGCACACCTGTTGCTTCGGGCTGTTTTGCTGTGGTCCTTAATAAAAATGGAAAGTTGCTAAGAAAAAACAAGCAATGCAAGAAAAAAGAAACAACTTGGTAGGGGCAATAAACTCTGTCAAACATGCTAGATAGGGGGAAAATTGGAGGAAAGGGACGGGGAAGATTATTCTTACTCATGCTTTTTGCTTGCTGCCTGGCCCCATGCATTACTAGTTGCTATCAGAATGGTTGGCTGCAATGTGGTTTCCATGATTGGGAAGAGAAGTGTCTGATTCTCTGTTCTATGAAAAGCATGACAAAGTGATGGCAGCTGCACTGCTCTCCTTCAAACACATCTTTGCAATCACTTTTTCTGCCACTCATCTGCTCTCTTGCTTTCACTTAGGCACCCAACATTACTTCCCCTACAACTCATCAAGAGATGCTTATTATCCAAACTGAGCCCAGAGATGATAATGACGTTACTGGATAATTCAAATGATTGCAAGCACAAATCCACATTTATGACACATCAAAACAGAAATAAAACATATTATCAACAGATTCTTCTGATGTCATTCTGTGAACTTTGTAATTTCACTCCTGTTGTCTTTACTCATTCTATTACCTATTTATATCAGGGTTCTCATCTTATCTGTAAAACCTCACTCATTTCCGTTGTACGGCCCTGTAAGTATCACAGCTTCCAAACCATATTGTTCACCTTTCTGGAACTAGTAATTAACAAAACACATCTCCCTCCTACTAAAGCGATTAATTCTTTGAGTAGGTACTTTCTTTGAGAAAATAGAAGCAGGGGAAGAGGAGCTACAGGAAGTGCAGGAAGAGTTGTGCTTTCCCATTCAATGTGTTGTTCCGACAATTGGAATCGAGGTCTGTTTTCACAGCGTCTGAGTGTATCTGTCTGGGCGTTTGGTCTCCTGGGGCCAGATGGAGCCCCTGCTTCCACATATTCCTATCTGCAGTATAGGGTACATACTCCTTCTCTTGCTGAAGCTTATTTGTTGGATCACTGTAGGACTTCTCTAGAAAACTTAGGCAGGATAAAACCAGACCCAATCCCTGTCCCTGCCTTCTCTGTTCCTAGCATTCTCCCTGTCTTGCTGCTAGGACCTGTTGTCTTCTAAGACAGGCCATCTGTAATGGTGGCTGGAAATTAGCTCTTACCCTTCTTTCCACTCATGCTCCAATGCATAATTCTCCACCTTTGTAAGGCAGGGCTGTAATCACAGAAGCAATCCTACATTGCACCATCTTCCTTACTTCAAGGTGCCTGTACAAGTTACCATGTGATGTGTAACACACTAGAGAGCCAGTGCTATGAGCATCAGGTCTGTTTTCACCCTCCTGTGTACCTACAGTGCTGGTCCATTTGTAGTCTAGAAATAGCAGCTCCATGGAACTATGACCATGCCATTTCTCATCTGACTCTCCAAGATGTCTTGCCTTTGCAGGTACAGGGAAAAATTTTAAGTAGTTAAATGTCCTTATATGTATGAAAAGACAAGAAAATCTGAAATAAATACTAAGCTTAAACAAAGTATTGTTAAAAAGTATTTTTCTACAATGTAGTAAAAAAAATAAAGTAGGAATAAGTAGCATATCTAAATAAGATCAGTGACCCTTACCTCCAGTGGGGTTTCCACTATCTGTCCAGCTCTCACTTATCAAAAGTAATATTACTACTCATCAACATCAGCCCTAAGTACATTTCTTCTCCTCTGGAATTCTTTTGTCCACTAGTCAACAAAATGCTAATCTATCTTTCTTCCACATTACATTTTTTACTTTTATGACTAGAAAAATCTCTCTTCTAAATGGATTAAAAATTCACAGAATAATCTGTGTCTTATTCTCCGGTACCAAGAAGTTTCCTTAATTTTGCCTTTAAAGAAATCTTTTGGTTCTCCATTTCCTAATTTTGTCCTAACTTAGTAAGACTGTATGTGACATGTTGTCAATATTACTAAGGTGTTTAATTGCCAGTTGATTCCAAAGGAAATGTAGAAGTACAGATAAACGATTATTTGTGGGGAAAGGAGGACACCACCTAAATCCTCTGCAAGCCCTTTCCACATTTTGGGGAAGTGAAGTCCTGAGGTTTGTTTTCCATCACAACTGAGGCATCAAAGTGATTTCACGGCAACCACAGTTTTACATTCGTGCTCAGTATGTGAGCAATCAGAGTTCTATGGTTACTTCATTTGTCAACCTGGCTCCCACAGTCCTATTCCTAGATAAATATGTATATCCTACCTCTGCGCCACAAAACTACTGCAAACTAACAAAGAGTATTATAAAACCTTGATCTCTAGTACTTTTTATGTGAACAGGAACTTTAAATCAGGTCGATATGTTATACTTGCATGTAGCTAAAGCATCCCTTTATCTTTGCCTTCTGGGGTGTTCGCTGGTGTATAATAGAGTGCTGTGAAGAAGTCTGGTAATGGTGGCTGTTAGGTCCACCCTACTGCTTTTAATTTGAGAAGCTTCCTAATAGGAAAGGCCCAGAACTCAACTAATTTGTATATTATGATGGATTTTATCATCAGGAATAATGGGAGTCTAAGCAGAATAAAACTTTTCTTTATCATGCCACGGCCTTGTCCTGTGGACCATTTGCAGACTTTTGAGCTGGTGTTCCAAGTTTGTATTTCCAACTTTGAAAGATGCTGGATGTCACTTCAGGCACCTTTTAGTCTCCTGTTCAGTTCCTTTCACAGCAAGGAATGAAGCTACTCTTATTCCAAATGGGATCCCATTATACTCTAAATGAGATAATAATGAAATCTGATGCCTTTACCATTAACTTGAATTCTTTGCTTTCCCAGGGTGTCTTTTCCAAAGTGACTTCTTATTTTTACTGTTTGGTGAAGCTGGTGCTTTCGGTAAATTCATCTCAGGACTAGCTGCTGGGCACCATGATGACATTGGTGATTGTTTTGCCTAAAAGTATGACTGTATAGAAACTTAGCAGAGCAATGTATATAAAGAAAATGCTTCAGCTTCCTATGGGCTCCTCACCTGACAGTGCCCAAAGTTGTCTCATCAGTTGAAAACTTATTCCAATTCATAGTTTGGTTTTTAAGATGCAAATACCCTTGTTTGGTAGAGCTCTTGCTCTTGTGAAAAATGAGCAGATTGTTCCTCAAGAGCAGCTTCAGAAAAGGATCTTATGTAGTGGTTCAAATACAATGTAGGAACCATATAGCCAACTATATCCAAGCAACCACCAGAAATCCTGGTTGGACATGCACAGAATTCTGTAGAAGCAAATCCACATGTCCTTGATTATCTTGGTGCCTCCCTCTTCTGTATCCTGTTTGTAATCCAATTTTTGGGATCCCTTTCCTAGCTCAAGCAGGACTGTCTGTTCCCTCTCATTTCCTTTTTTCTTTTTCCCCTCACCATTGACTTTTGCACTCTTGTCTCCACATAGAGCACAGAAAGTAGCTCTGACTATAAACCAGCTCCTTGGGCCAATTTCTTGCTGTAGGAAATAAGTATGAGCTGTTTGGGATCTAGGACTTGCTTCCTATGAGAGCTCTCTAGCCACTAGAAAACATTGCCTTTCCCTGCATCAACCAGGTCCTCTTTTTCCGTAGACATAACCTGGGTGTGAAAAGAGCAGGAGACTTTCTGGGCCCTTGCAACTCCATGCAATGTTGCTGCCCAACACAGTGATGTCTGGCCCCCAGGTCTCTGGGAAAAGTAGAATTTTTTATTAGTTGCCTGAGCCTGTGGCCTCTGCAGAGCTGTGGCATCTCCTAGATGCCCAGCCTAAGAAATCAAGGCTCTGAGATTTGGCTTCTCTTTTCTGCTTCTCGCACAGGGCATTTTGAAGTGGCACATAGTTAAGAGTCACCACATGCAAGTCCATATGTGAACCTGACTCCAGGAAATGTCCAAATACATTATCTTTCTAACAGCCGAATGTTTCCTTTGCCATTTGAATGTAAGGAGTGGTAATAGCAATGCAGCCCTTAATGAGGTTCGATATTTCCAAATGTCATCTCTTGTGGTTTCATGCGCGCTTGTTGATTGTTCTAACATCTTAATTAAAAGTGTAACTCTAATAATGAACTTATTTTTAGACTGTTTCTCTGAGCAGTGCATTGTATCAAAGGACGGGCAATTCAGAAAGCAGTTAGCTGTGGATCAACAGTGACACAGAGCACTTGTGTAGTCGCTGGGGGTCAGTCAGTACATTTCTTTCACATTGGTGCTAGTCAATCACTTTTGTTTTCCAGATTAATTATGTGGCCTTTCATTAAAAAACGAGGCACTCTGGTTTCTTGCCATTTCCATTTCACTTTGCCTGAGTGAATTTCACATCCAGGCCTTGTGTATCCTGGTTTGGGGTGTTTTTATATAAGGAAGAGGAAAGAGCTGGAGTAATCTAAAAACCTAAGGATTTTTGGAGGGACTGGTCTGTAATTTCTGTATATCTACAAAGAAAGTTGGATAATATAAACTCCTGTTGCAGAGGTGAATATTTCACGCTAGGAACCAAGCTAATGTCATTGTCTCCTTTCTCTTCATGTTCTATAGTTTTCTGTAAAAGCTGAAGCAGTGACTTTATTCAACACCTGCGTCTTTAACAGCCAGCGCAGTATAATTACCTTTCTTGAATATTCTATAGAATTGTCAAACAGCAATTTTCTTTTACAAGACAAGCTTTTGAATAACGCCGTTTACATACAGAGCTTAACATCTCTTACGTTGAAAATCTAATTATAAGTATCCAAAATTTTCTGAATGTTTGCTGTTTTATAATTCAGTCTACATAAAATTGCTAAAACACAGCACCTTTAACATTTATTCTGGCACCGAATTAGCACACTCTTTATTGGACACTGTTTCGGTGTTAAATATAATTTCTTCTGTAACAATATTTTTGATTTTTTTTATTCTGTTTATCTTAAATTTCCGTACATAGGTACAGAGTAGTTGTAGTCCAAGAAGAGAGGCTATTGAAAGAGATGCCTAATGCCCTTTTACTGCTTTTTACATTCACTGAAAATGTGTTTTATGTTGGAAGAGGAATATATCAGCATTTCAGTGAAAGAATCTAGGAAAAACACTCTTGCACATATTACTTTCTTTTGTGTATTTTCCAGCAGATATTTAATGCTGATGCTGATTTATTAGATCAGACTGTAGACAATTAGCCAGGAAATCTTAGAACAAATCGTGGCTTGAATTGTGTGATACACCATCATCCTAGTCAGGCTACTTTTGCAGTCTTTGCACTGCAAACAAGAAAGACAACCATCTCTACTGTCTCAAGCAGCACAACTTCAGTATTCTGTTAAGAAGGTGACATTAGAATAGAAAATTAACATACTATTGTATTATTTCTTACTGGTGCAAGCTATAAATTAATGTTATGAAATGTTATGAGCATATCTACAAAACTACCTCTTATAAAAATTAAAGACTATCGTTATAATCTTCCAATTGTCACTCTGGGAATTCCTGTGTTGCCACACAGTATTTTCAGCATACGTAAGCTACATTTTCCTCCTCAGCCACTCTTCAGGTTTTCAATTCTTGTTGCCAATTTCTGTCCAAGGTTTCTGTAAATCTTTTGTGTCCTTTTTTTCTAAACACATTCTATTCTTAAAAAGAAAAAAGAGAAACCCTCAGCTACTCACTCTGCAGCTTGCAGTGAAACCCTCTTCAGCTTTTGCTTTCAAATACCATATTCTATGAATGCATATAATATACAACCAGAAAAATATTTTTAAAGACTATTTATTCCACACCTCTCTGATATCAATCATAATATGAGACAATTGCTCTGTTTATGACTCTCTTTCATGTTCTGCAGCTAAGTGTAAAAAGGAATCTTTCATATTTTAGTCCCATTGCTAACTTTGGTGCCTTTCTTTTGTTTTGGTCAAAGATCTTAAATATGCCAACATCATCACAAATTCTTAAGGCTTTTGAACACATCTCCTTCATGTTGCATGGTATCATGTCTGGGTTAACTCTTCGCTGCCTCTTCCAGGAATGAAAAAATTCTCTGTGGGGAAGAACAAAAATGTGTGTAAAATGTCACGCTTCAGTTAAAATGTGTATTTCAGGTTCACTACAGGGAATAAGTGACATCATATAGCTGCCCTTCTTATGACAACTTTCTATAACAGTTTCTCTGAAGTGATCCTTTTTGAGTAAAATGCGCATATGTGCTGGCAGCAAAAACTGCATAGAAGTATTTGTGCTCTACCTCTAAGAGAACACCAGATTTTAAAACAAATATGGAACAAAGAAGTGACACTGTTTTCCACAGCAACAGCTTTAATTTTTATGTGGTTTACCTCATAAGATCTTTCATGGATTAAAGAGTAAGAACAAGTTTTCTCCATTACAAAATTCTCATTTAATCCTTATCCACACTTAGTTTATCAAATTAAATTGGACAAGATTGATGCAGGGGCTTTTTAAGCCGGACATCATGTGTAAAATCGCTAGACAACAGATTTTAAAGGGTGCCCACCATGACTTGTCACATCATCTTTCCTCAGCCTCAGCTGCCCTTGCATAGTCTTATGCAGGGTCAGGATTCTTCTTGGTGTTACACTATGGACCACTGCAGAGAAACAGAGCTGCGACACAGTCTCCAGCAGAGTTACTTATTACATCCTCAGCCCCCTTCACCTGCCCCAGCCATTCAAAATAACATCACACCATAAAATATTCATGAACAGCCCAGTGCTCCAGCGAGGGCCTCGCTTCTGCAGGTGGCTGTTACATCAGTAATTGCCCGATACTTCCCTCCACAGCGTAAAATTGTTTTCATTATGTGTCATGCACACAGAGCCAAGCAAATCCCTCTTGAG